>OZ053308.1:16299463-16970888 GCA_964056655.1 Arabis hirsuta
CCAGACCTTTCTGGCTCATATGTCCAAGCTTGTTGTGCCAGAGATGAGTATCATCAGCTTTTACTTCATTGACATATATATCTGGAACCTGTTTCAGTCCCTTTTCACTCAACCAATAAAGCTTCTGATGTCTCCTTCCCCGCAAAATAACCCTTCCATCCTTCACTATCTTTAACACACCTTTTTCTGAGCCATGACTGCAACCTTGTTCCTCAAGAGTACCTGGTGAGATCATATTTCTTTTCACATCCGGTATATACCTAACATCTGTTAGTATAACCTGTGAACCGTCTTCATTTACCAATCTCACAGAACCTATTCCCTTAACATTTGACATAGTGTCATTAGCCATTCTTGCTAAGCCTGACCTTCTTGATTCATCTAGCTCAATAACACATCTTTTCTCCATGTCATATGATAGGAACAGCCTGAGTCTATAATCCACCTAGATTCCAAATCAGAGTCAGAGACATTCAACACTGCATCAACAAATAGCACATCTACCTTCACCGTTTCTTGACCATTTACCATAGATGCTTCTTCACGTGGATAACTACCTCGGTTGTTCTCTTTTCCTCTCTTAGGACACTGCATTTTGAAATGTCCAGATTCGCCACACAACCAGCAAGATTTCTTAGCCTTCTCCTTTTCTTTTCCCTTCTTATCTTTAAACTCAAAGGACTGCTTCTTACCTTCTGATTTTGACCATTTGGAACCAGGTCTTTCTTTGACAAACAAGCTCTCTGCAATCGCCTTTTGTTCCTTTACACGAGAACCAGACTCAATCTCCTTAGACTTGATTGCATAAATAACCTCTTATAGAGTCAAAGTTTGCTTGATGTATCTTAATGTATCCTTTAAACCATCAAATTGTTGAGGTAAGGACATTAACAACATCACTGCTTGATCCTCATCAGAGATAATAATCTCAGCATTCTCCAGATCAGCAATTATCTTCAAGAATTCATCTACGTTCCTTTCAATAGAGAGATTAAGAACCATACCGGAACCAAACAGCTTCTGTTTTAGATGAATTCGACTTGTGAGAGTCTTAAAGCTGTAGAAACCATCCAAAATCAAGAGTATCCCAGCCGCAGTCTTCTCCTTAATCACCTTCCTCAAGACGTTATCAGCTAAGCTCAATATGAGCGTACTTCGAGCCTTCCTTTGTTTCTCAAGCAACGACTTGGAATCAGCAGCTTTTACCTCAGGTTTTGTAGTATCCGTCACCGTAGGTTTCTCAGCTATCTCCGAGTCAATTACATCGCTCAATCCTAAGAGATCGAGATGAGCGAGTAATTTTTCCTTCCATAACGTGTAGTCACCAGTTCCGTTAAACTTCTCGATATCAATCTTCGCCGCCATCGCAAGAGCTCCAACAACCTCGACGAGGCTCTGATACCACTTCTTGTAATACGATTTGTGCTACGAACACTACCGATCTCACTCTTCCGATACGATTGATTGATTTCTTCTTATCGAATTAAGAACTTGAGCACGAAACTAAATTGCGGAATGTAAACGACACACGAAATTAACGTGTTCAGCCTCCACCGTCAATGTGACGGCAGCTTACTCACGCCGGGACCTTTTCCGGAGAATCCACTACCACCGGAGAAGAAGAATTACAAAGATCTCTCTCTCACCGTTGTTTACAATCACTTTCTCTCTCTCAACACTAGAAAGCAATAACAACATCACAATAACCACACCCCTCTGAGAGATCTTTCTTTATCAAGCTTGTCTACAAAGCTGTTAGTCGTTAAGCCACCGTTAATTGCAAACGGTGAACAAGAAAACTCTCGTCATCTCCAAGCTCACGCTCACTTCACCGTAACAGAGCTTCGACATCGTTTCCTCCTCTTCACGGCTCAAACATGAAAACACAATCTGGGCCTCAACGTTTATAACCAGGCCCAATGACTTAAGCCCATTAGCATTTAACATCATCAAACTCGATTAGATCCGGTCAAACTATATTAACTCACGATCCAAATGCTTTTTCGATTTGGTTGACGGTTCCGTTTTAAAAATATTGGGTCAAAGATATGGAAAATGAAAACTAATCCTAAAATTACTTCCCTACTCATGAAGCATATCACTTTGGATTTGATGTATTCTATTGGATCTTCAAGCCCAATGATTAAATTTTACATAGCAATCATCGATTTAATTTCAGTGTAATTATCTATATTTCATTAGGCAATAGCTCAACTCTAAATATCCGATTAACACGTTAGAAAAAAAGAAGAGAAGGGGTTCAGACAAAAAAGCGAAGGGTTTGAAATAGAGCAGGAGTGGTGACGTGGCAGGCATACGTAGATTTAAATACCCGCGCAACAGCTGTGGAAAGGCATATGCCGAGAGAGAGCTGAAAGAAAGTAATCGTCGTCTTCACGTGTCGGGATCCGATTCCCGAGGCACAATAATTTTGTTGTTGTTGTTTTTGGACTCTCCGGTTTACCCAGAAGCCAAAAGCCCTTCCTTTTTATCTCTCTCCTCCTCTTCTTGCCGGCGGCGGTAATCCTTTCTTTAGATTATTATTGAGCAAATGGCAACGGAAGTTTCGAGAGACTTATCCTTGTCGACGGCTTTTCCGGGTTTCAAATTCTCGCCGACTGATATCGAGCTTCTTTCCTATTACTTGAAGCGGAAGATGGATGGTTTGGAGAGCTCCGTCCAGATTATACCTGAGGTCGACATTTACAACTTCGAGCCCTGGGATTTGCCCGGTTTGTTCTTCCTTCTTCTTCTTCTTCTGAACTTATCTTCATGTTTTCTTCCATGTTTCATTACTTCTTTTCCAATTGAATCTCGAGATTTCTGTATGTGAACTTGGTATAAATTGCACTACTTTCCTGCTGGACTGTGAAGCTCACTCATTACCCATGTCCATGAATCTGATTGTATTTCAAGTCAACGGAAAATTCATCTCATGTGTCTTGAAGATGAATTTTCGGTTACATCTTTGATAACATGCCTTCTTTACCTCCTTGGTGGTATAATATAGCCAAATTTTGTTGAAACCTAAACCATGTAGCAAAACCTTGGATTGGTGTCGAGATGTCATCTTGGTAGCTTGTCTAATGCATCAAAGTACTGAAAATACCTTTGTGTTTCAACTTTTCCTTGGTGTACAATTGGAAAAGCTAGTCCTATGACTTGCAAAACCTTTGATGTCTGTCCCTCTCCTACTTGTAGTTATCTCTTTTCTGGCTTGAACCGCTACAAACCGCTCTTTCATTTGTAAGTATTCTCATGGAATGTAATTTTACTTTCTCATAAACAACTTCAGGCCTATGGCGATTGAGGTACTGTTGGCTTTGCTCAACGAAGTCTTGTTGTCCAACTCTCTGACTAAAGTTTATGTTTCTCCGATTCTCTTCTTGAGATTAACAACTTCTTCTAAATGTTTTTTTACGCAGATACATCCATCGTTAAATCTGACAGCGAATGGTTCTTCTTCTGCGCTCGTGGTAAGAAGTATCCCCACGGTTCGCAGAACAGAAGAGCAACCAAGATTGGATACTGGAAAGCCACAGGAAAAGAACGGAATGTGAAGTCAGGTTCTGAGGTCATTGGAACAAAGAGGACACTTGTATTCCACATTGGTCGTGCACCTAAAGGAGGAAGGACGGAATGGATTATGCACGAGTACTGCATGATTGGAGTATCACTGGTAAACTATTTTCTGATTCTTCAATTTATTTCCCTCCGCATAATAGTACATTGGAACACAAGGTTTTGCAAACTACAAACTGGGAAATAGTATATTGTTAAAGAAGCCGTTTCTTTGAGGCATGTATTTACATGGTAGTTATTCTGCCTTGGCTTGTGGTTATTAAATTTCTATAGTATCATATAGGATGCTCTGGTTGTTTGCCGACTTAGGAGGAATGCTGAATTTAAAGGAGCTGCAGTTCAAAAGCCACCACAGCCAAATTTATCACCTGACAAGCACCTAAACCGGCAGAATGAAGCTATTTCAGATGGTTGGGAGAACATGGTTGATTTTTACTTATCAAGTGAATCAGGGCAGGAACTACTCAGCGAAATAGCAGAATCTTCACAATCTTCACAAAATCCACAAGTTGGTCCTCTTTTTTTTACTTCTCTGTATCATTTGGTAGCATATTTATAAGATTATACCTTGCCATGCCAATACATTTGTGGGTTAACATGGTTGATGCACCAAATGGTTCTATATAAGTCCCATGTCCAAATTGTTTTGTCTTTTTAGAAAGTCCATGTCCAAATGGTTAGCAATCAGATGTGCTGCTTAAGTTGAAAACTATGTCTACATTCATGATCTGATCCCCATGATATTTCAATATTTCCAGGTTACTAGTGAAGAAGATTTCTATGCGGATATCCTGAGGGATGATATAGTGAAGCTGGATGATCCGACAGTCTCGGGTAATACACTGATCGATGTCCCGAGGCTTCAAACAGAGTCCAAAACCACAAGAGTGTTGCCTTTACCCAGCATGGTAGACAAACAAATGCAATCACTGCTACAGAAACTGCCACTACAGAATGACATTGGAGAAGAAAACAACATATCCATGTCAAGTTGCTTTATTGGTATCTACTCGATTAAGTCGATAAACCGAGCACGGTGGGACGTTATTGCTTGGGTGCTGGTTATGATAGCTGTATTGGTGTTTTATCTAGTGTAATGCCAAAGAAGACATATTCTGGGTACTTTGCTTGGTTCTGTCTTAATGTTGAGAGAAAATGATGTTCTTGTTAGGCTTAGTTTACGTTCTCTTTCTTTCTTTCCATTATACTAGGGGTTGTCCTGGGCTACGTCCAAGTATGTTGTTTGTAGATTTGTTTGTTATTTTGGTATGAATCAAAATGTATCACTATACTGTGGTGATTTTGTGGATCATAATCAATTTATATGTTTATCAAATAAAGTAGATAAAATAATAAGTTGATCTCTTTCACTTGTTTAAAATTCAGAATTTATTCATATGAAATATATACAACAAAGTTTGTATATGTTTGTACATATTTTCTCCAAAAACTTTGTTATTCATGAGTATTTGGAATTTGGTAATACTGGAAGTTAATTTTTTTGGTTTAAACACAAAATATTTAAAATTTAAATTTCGCATTTTATTTATTTATTTATGTTGCTCTTTTTTGATTATTATTTTATATTTGTTTCACATTAACGATGTCGTTCATACAATTCAACAATTTCCTTGAAAAAGTTTATGAAAGAAATAAAACTCTCCAAAACTTTTTCTCCAATTTTTAGTGCATTTCTTCCGATGATTATTGTCTTTCAAGACCTTAAGAAAGGGAGGAATTTTAGTTTTTTTATTGATAAACTGAAATATAATTGGATCGAACTTACGCATATTCTCATCAGAATACACGATCCGTACCAAAATCTAGAGTTCTCTCATGCTTCTATAAAATATCAACAATATCTTAGTTATGTAGTAGACATATATTATTAGCACCTAAAAGAAATGAATGTTGGAGAGAGTGTCCATCCGTCAAATATTGTATATTTAGTATTTAGTAGAAGCCATGATATATATTTTTAAAACACATGATTTGTGAAAAAAAAAATATATAGATAGATCATATTATACGGAAACAGTTAATCTTCGTATTGCTTAATTCCATCAACCATGCTCATAAATCTTTAGCCATCAGACTACCTCTACCTCCTTACAAACCATCAATTACATCCTTTATTCTTCTTCTATCTTTTCATCGTCATTTGGAGGCAAAATGATTGTTTCTTTTATTATTTCTCAGCGACACCTTCTCTTCTTGTTAGACCACTGTTCTGTCTTTTCTTTATTCTTGCGACTCCTTTCGATCTTGGGCATGTTTTCTTGAATTTATCACCATTTGTTTGTTTCCATTATTTCTTCGATTTTCTCTCTCCACCATCTTACCATTGATGTCCTTATTCTATTCTTGATTTTTCAAAACTCTTCCTCCATGATTCGCGTCTATCTACAACATCCTAGACGAATCATGGCAACGTCCACCAATGAATTTCGAACTTGTCTTTACCTCTACTTTCTCTATGTTGCCTAGTGTACACGTTTTTTCGAGACTGCTGTTAGTTATAGCTAAATTTAAAAAATAGTGAATTTCGTAAGTATTAATAACATAGATGACTTCACTTATAATTGGAGGTCGCTGAAGTTAGAGAAAGTAATTGGTGTCTTCACTTATAGTTGGAGGTCGCTGAAGTTAGAGAAAGTAATTGGTGTCTTTAAAAGAGCATCCAAAGCAATACCATTCACCGATGCTTAGAAGCTTATTGTTGGGTTGTCACATGGAAGCCATAATGTATTCTTCACACAAGCAATGTATATGTCCAAATGTGGTTAAATATTCAATGAAAAAAAGCATCTGGAACAAAATTAAGAGGCACATGCAACAAATAAACTTTGTTACACTTAAGATCGCTACGATCCGTTCTAATAAGCATATACATAACAAAAACATTGGGAAAATTTAATACTCTCTTTCATTGTATAGAGCATATTGCTATATCTTTTATTGTTATGTTTCACTACTTACCAAAAATGTATCACTTAAGCATCTTATCCTACTATTTTTCAAGTTTTCCTTACCTCACCAGTTATATGACTACATTAGGGGTTTGCCTCTCTAAATGAGCACGCAAGAGTCACCATTTACATCATCTTCACCACCGTATTGTTGGCCTTTGCTTCAACCTCCCCCTCTCTTTCTCCCTCTTTACACTGAACATGATTTGATGCTCAAGAATCTACTATATTTCACGATTTAAGATATAAGAAAATGTGGCAAATAAATTGAAGACATAAGAAAAAGTATAATCTATTTATTTAAATGAAAAGAATTTAAAATATCCAAAAATCCAAGAATGTAGCTTGTGGTTAGAAGAAATGAACTATCAAACCAAACAGAAATCAGAGTTGGAGATATCGAATTCTTATTTTTACTCTAACTGCAATCTCTTCACTCATGTAATCTTGATCCACCAAAAAGAAGCGTAAGGAAAACTACTACACCATACATTGTTTCAGAAACAGTCATCATAGTTAGCGTATTTATTTTGAAAGAGCTGTAAGTACTTGGCATATGGAAGACACGCAAGAAAAATACAAGATGACTAGACGCAAACGCACAGACCTTGATGTCATATATGTCAGTTGTAACCATATCTACTTATTGTTTTAAATAAGAAGAACTAAAGGAATGTACTGTAATGTGTTCCAAATGCCAAAAAGCCTCCACATATGACCATGGTGAGTGTGGTTTATATTTGCAACACATATTTGGACTTGTGTGTAGAAAAAAGAAAAGGAATTTACTACTTTACTTATATATCACCGTATATTGGTCCTTCTAGAAGTAGTAGAAAGTGTTGTTCCAATATGAGCTTAACATGAAAACAATGCACATGGACCAAATAATGAAAGAGCTATATAAAAATAATTAAAGTGCTTGTCGATGGTGTTAGAGATAGAAATCTTAGCCATGAAGGAAGTCATCCCATCTAAACGCAGGTGGACTCATTTAGAAGGCGAAGGAAGATTGCGTATTCTATTAATAACTCTTGTGCTAGCAAAGCCTATCTATCATCTATTTTTTCCCGTTTTCGTCTATGGTGGTGGTATTGGTGTTGCCGATCTTAATCTCTGTATTGGGGTTTCCTTCGATGCTTTCCTCGTCATCTACTTCTTCATCCAATCGGGTATTCCCCATAAGAATTACTGGGGGTGTTGAAAATCATTGTGATAATGATGAAACTATAATGTGAAATAAGCATGAGAATACCATGGTAGGTAAAGTAGATCTCCGTAATGGTCCCACAGTGCTCGCGTGCAAATGCCTTCTACATCTTCACCGGCCACGTTAGATCTGATTAACACCAAATTGATGTTCTTCATATTTTTAAGAAAAAGGAAGACGAATACCCATCAAAACTTATGGAATCCAGAAAAGGATCTACAAAATCGGCTCTATTCCCAGTCGAATATTATTATTTTCTCTAATTAGTGTTCTATTTATTTATAAAAAGATTTAATCAAAAAGTCTCCAATAACATTACGTGGAGAGAATGTGAGTAGACATTCGATAGGGGAGGAAATATTTTCGAATAAATTTTTTTTTTGTCTAGGGTATTACTAAATCTGCTGACATGGCAAAAGGAGAGAGTTTTGAAAAAAGCTGATGTGGCTAGGCTGAGGAGTCTTAAACAATCCCTTTTAGTTAGTAGGACTAGGGGATGTCCCGAACAACATCCGGGTATGTTGTATGAATAAAATTGTATTATGGTAATATCTGTAAGTTTGTTGATCCAAAAAAAATATATATATATGTTTTTCATATATGAAATAGTTAAATGATATGTTTGATCACTTTTACTTAAGTGTTTGACTTACCAATGTAGAATTTATTCATATGAAATATATATACAACATAATTACATAATTTAGGATTTAGCGACATATATTTTAGTTACCTTTTAGCTCATTTCTTACTAATAGATTTTAAATTAATTCAGTATAGTTGTTTGGATATGTTTATGCATGTTTGTTTTCTCCAAAAGCACTTTGATTCATCGATAATTTGGAATTTGATTCGAAAACGTGAATTTCTTTCGTTTAAACACATAAACTTTATAAGTTAAAATTTCTGATTTTTTAATTATTTATGTTGTTCATTTTAGTCTATTATTTTATATTTTCAAGGGGTTATGTTCATACTAATTCAACTATTCTCTCGAAAAAGTGTATGGCAAAAAAACTCTCTTAAATTTCTTCCCCAATTTCAAGTGCATCCCATCAAATGATTATTGTCCAGCAATACCTTAGGAAAGGAATAAATTTTAATTGTTTATCGTTAAACCAAAACAATGAAAATTTACCAAATGTTGAAAGCAAAAGATACAATAGTATTTACATGCTGGCCTTGTCTCGTGAAGACCAAATACCTCTACTAAGCCCTCGTTTACACTATGTGAGTCTCCTCTCCAAATTTAACAAAGTTGCTCATGTCCTATATATCTTCGCATGAGAATCTGAAAGAAATGGAAAAAAAAACAATATTAATATCCATCTTGAAAAGAAAGCTTATGCAAATGGAACTATTGTATTCTATTCCAAATGTGATCATTATTTTTTAGTCTTCAACAACTTCTCCGGTAGTATTTTTAATATTATTCAGTATTCTCACTACAACAAACCAGTAAAACAAATCATAGAAATATGACGAATATAATATTTTTGTGTTTATACTATAGTCAACCATTTTTTGCTTATATTATATATATTGACAAATATTTACCTCACTTTTTATGTTTGCTCGTAATAGTATATGTCAAGCGAGGTTAATCATGTTAAACAATTGCAAATATTTAAAATTTCATATCTTAAACTTGGTTACATGTGAACTATCATGTTTGGTCACGTATAAACCCAAAGGATTTATCCTCACAATCACAATTCCAAAAGAGGAAAAAATTTCTTAGCAAACTTTGATTGTTCAATTGTCTTTACTGTCGTAAATTGCTCATACTAAGTTTAAGAAAAAAATATGCCTTTGTTCAGCAAAAAAGAATGCATGTCTTTTTGTTAGCTTTTTGTTCCAACTCTTATTTTCTTTGACAAATTTCTCTTATTTTCTTTCTTGTTATTCATCTTCTTCAATAAAGAAAACAAACAGATAATCCCTACAATATGAAAAACTGGAAAACATGGAAGTTCCAATCCTATTTCTAAGGACGAAGACTTTTTCTTCTTTTAGTAACTGTTACAAAGAATGCAAGGAACTGTTAGAAATAATGCAAGGATATAATCGTGATTAATTTTTAGATGCTTAGACCTCATTTCACTCTTGTGGTTCACGTCATCAAAATAGTCTTCATCAGTAACAATATTGAATAATATATATAAAATTAACTTGGTTTGAATACAACCACACCAACTGCAAGGCTAATTGCTACAACTACATGAACGTTCTTATAAACACACTTAGAAGATAAAACAAAATGGCTTTAAAAAATGTAAGTTTCCATAGAAGAAACTTCAATATCTACTTTAACAACCATGAAACAGAAAAATCTGAAAACTCAATGAAGAGAATCACCACTCACTCTTAAAGATGATCTTTTATATGTGTGATACATATAGAAGATAAAGCCTTTTGTTTCCAAAAGTGATGTGCAGGTAGCTTGAGCCAAAATTCTTTTTCGTATCTCAAAATGTTTAATACTAAAAATAACTACGATTGAACTGAAGAATGATTTCCTTTTTATCCTCTCTGATCTTGGTAGAATTGCAAGACCAAATTTCCAAAGCATGTGCATCTAATCACTACGTATGTGAAGGCAACCATGAAAAATCCAAGAATGTAGCTCCCGGTTGGAAGTAAGTTAAGCTATGAATCTAAACACAAATCACAGGTGAAGATATCAAACTCCTAAATTTACTCTGGAGACAAATTAGCCAGCAAGAACAAACAAATCGTTACGGTAACTTGATAGCGAAAAATATAAAGGAACGAAAAATAGACCAATTTTCATTTATAGGATTTGAAAAGAGTGAACCTTGTGTTCAGATTTGTAAGCGGTATTTGCCCCACAAAGAGCCACAAATCCACCGGCGACCTCCTTGAGCGTTCCATAGAACCATATATGCATCGCTAGTAAAACTCTGTTTCATTCTCAAGCCCAAAATTTGGTTTTCAAAAAATGTCAACCCGACCTGTGACCTCCGTAGCCGTCTTCTCCGGTGAGTAACTTAATTATCTCTCTCCCTTATACTTTGTTTTCGCCCTTTACTTCATCTTTGATACTTTGTTGTCCTTGACTTTCTTCGCTCTCACCAACACCTTTTTGCATGATCTTCCTCCCCACCTTTGGGGACCTCCTCCCATGTGATGTATCTTTTTTTTTCTACAAGGTTATGCAATAAAATAAATCAAAGGATCTATGATCTCGGTTATATTTGGTTTCACGTCAGCGAATTGCTCTGGCTCAGATCACGTTCACGTTCTCTTCTCTGCCTCCCCATGTCTTTAAGAAAGTGTTATGCAATACACGTGCATAGGAGAAAGACATGTGCCAAGAGTTCAGTCCCTGGTCATTGCATTCAGGTTGACGGTTGCCTCCAAATCCAATAGTCCACCAGATAGGAACTACATACATGAATAGATCAAATCATTGATCCAAATAACAACATAGTTTCTTCAGCTACCGAAAAATTACAGTGAAAGAGAGAAATTGCCATGATTCCGGGGACAGTCGGAGAGACTCTGTTGCACAAGAGCTTGAGAGTGTAAGAAGCAACTTGCTCGGAACTATTAGATCTTTGTATAAATTGGCGGAATACATAAAATTATGGTAGCAAAATAGGCTTGACCTGCATTGTGATTTAGACTACACTTATCATCAATCTGTAACTTGGGATTATAATTTATCATCTCTTAAAAGTACTTTGAAACCAAGTCATGGACTCATGGAGGAATCAGTTGGAATATAACGTCTCACAAACAGTGGTATATACAATAAATTACCATAGATCGGAGTAGATAGGCAAAAAAATAAGCAATAAGAAAGATGCCACCTCTGTTGGATAAGCTTCCTGAATAGCTTGGGGCTTAAGGTATCTTTGACAAGTCGGTTGAAGATTAGATAAGCTAAGCGTATTCCTTCTTTGATTAGGAGTTATCTATTTACAAGTAGGATTAAAATTAGGATTAGTTTAAGGTGAAGCTAATACTATAAATACTTTTGTCGAGCTATGATAATTGTAACAGAGAACACAAGAGATATTTGTGGAGTTTAGTTTTAAGAAGTTTCTAAACTTAATAAAGAAAGACGTTCTTTATACTCTGTTTTGTGTTCGAAAGACTTTATTTGGTATCAGAGCAAACAATTGAAGGAGACGGAGGCACGTAGGAGACTTTACCAGAGAAGATGGCTGACGGAGAAGAAACGCAAGCCATCACGGGCGTCACCACACGCAAAGAAATAAATCCTTCAACGATCCAATGCCCAATGCTAAATCAAACAAATTATACAGTTTGGGCTATGAGGATGCGAGTTTTGTTACGTATTAACAAAGTCTGGGAGACAATTGATCCCGGATCAATCGATGCTGACAAGAACGACGTCGCGACAGCATTGATTTTCCAATCAATTCCCGAAGATCTTGTACTTCAAGTCGGTGATCATTACTCTCCAAAAACTATTTGGGATTTGATCAAGACTCGAAATCAAGGTGCCGATCGTGTCAAGGAAGCGCGATTACAGACCTTAATGTCCAACTTCGAGCAGATGAAGATGGTAGACACAGAAACAATTAATCAATTTGCTGGGAAACTGTCAAAACTTGCATCAGAAGCTACAGCTCTCGGAGAACCGATCGATCAACCGAGACTTGTAAAGAAATTCTTAAACAGCGTACCCACAAACAAATTCATCCACATTGTAGCATCTCTTGAGCAAGTACTTGATTTAAAATCAACAGGCTTTGAGGACATTGTTGGGAGACTTAAAGCCTTTGAAGAACGAATCGATAACGCTGGAACTCAAGGTGATTCGCAAGGAAACTTGTTATTCACCCAAACTAGTTTTTCAAACACGCGAGGAAGAGGTCACGGCAGAGGAGGAAGAGGAAACAGAGGACGAGGCAGGGGAAGAGGTAACACACAAGAACATAACGATTATCAATCGAATCAAGGCCAATCAAAGGATAAGAAAGATAAATCGAACATTGTGTGTTACCGTTGTGACAAGACGGGTCATTACGCCTCGGTGTGTCCCGAAAGAAAGCAAAAGTTCCAGGAATTGAATAAAATCGAAACAGAGGAAGCAGATGCAGTACTTTACAGCCATGAGATTGTGTTTCTTAATGAAGAAAACTTACTTCCAAAGAGGTACGAAGCTGAAAACAAAGAAGAAGGAACTTGGTATCTTGATAACGGAGCAAGCAACCATATGACTGGTGTGAAGTCATTCTTTTCTGAACTTAACGAAAACATAAAAGGAAAAGTAAGATTTGGAGATGGATCTTGTGTAGACATTGGGGGTAAAGGCTCTATTCTGTTCGAAGGAAAGACAGGAGAACAACAACTCGTAACTGAAATCTACTACATACCTGAACTCAAGAGTAACATATTAAGCTTGGGACAAGCCACCGAAAGTGGTTGCGACATCAGGATGAGACAAAATTACTTGACTCTACATGATCCAAAAGGTAGACTCATAGTAAAAGTTTTGAGATCTCCAAATAGGCTTTACAAGATCAACCTCAAAATTGGAAAACCAATATGCTTGCACTCAAAAATCGAAGAAGACACATGGAGATGGCATGCAAGACTTGGACACATTAGTTTCAACACAATCAAGGCGATGTCTACACATGAGATGGTGCACGGGTTACCAAAACTCAACAGTGAAAAACAACTATGTGAGTCATGCCTAGTTGGAAAGCAAACACGCAAACCGTTTCCAAACGCAACTCAATACCGATCCTCACGAGCTCTAGAACTACTGCATGCTGACTTGTGTGGACCGATATCTCCACCAACCTTGGCTCACAACAAGTATGTTTTTGTGATTATCGATGACCATACAAGATATATGTGGACCATCTTACTCAAAGATAAGAGTGAGGCGTTTGAAAAAATTAAAGCTTTTAAAAGTCTTGTGGAGAAGGAACTTGGGAAACAAATCGTGACATTACGTACGGATAGAGGAGGCGAATTTACATCAAACGAATTTCATGAGTTCTGTAAAACTAATGGAATTAGAAGACATCTAACGGCACCATATACACCTCAACAAAATGGTGTTGTGGAGAGAAGAAACCGTACGTTAATGGAGATGACTAGAAGCATTCTAAAAGCGACAAAGGTCCCAAACTTTTTGTGGGGAGAGGCAGTCCATCACTCAACCTACTTAATCAATAGAGTTCCCACAAGAGCTTTAAGCAATCAAACACCTTATGAATGCTTGAGAAACAAGAAACCAAATATCAATCATCTAAGGGTTTTTGGATGTCTTGCTCACGCCAAAATCGAAGCTGTCAATTTGAAGAAACTTGATGATCGCTCTCAAATGCTAGTACACCTCGGAATAGAGCCAGGATCGAAAGCCTATAGGCTCTATAATCCTATAACTAGAAGAATCATTGTAAGTAGAGATGTGGTTTTCAACGAAAAAGCAAGCTGGAATTGGAAGGGAGCTGATAGTAATGATCATGACGATTCTTTTGGGGAACCAGGGATGTTCCGTATGATTTGGGGAGAAGCTACAGACAATGGACAAGGACCATACGTGTATGGTAACAAGCAAATCAAAAACAGTCCTGGAACTGAAAATCAAGAAGACCAAGACGAAGAAGATGAGATTCACGGGGAATCTCAAGATGATCATACTACTGATGCGGTTCAAAGTCATGAAAATCAACCTCAACTTACAAGATCAGGAAGAGAAGTAAAGCGTCCTAGCTACCTTGCTGACTACGTACTTCTAGCTGACATTGAATGTGAGAAGCTCCTTCTATCAATCAATGATGAGCCAATGAACTACCATGAGGCGAAGGATTCAATCGAATGGACTCAAGCTTGTCAAGAAGAAATTAATTCAATTAATAAAAACAAGACTTGGTCGTTGATTGAAAAACCAAGGGGAGTAAAAATCATTGGACTCAAGTGGGTGTTCAAGATTAAAAGAAACGCGGATGGTTCCATCAACAAATATAAAGCTAGACTTGTTGCAAAAGGATACGTTCAACAATCGGGAATCGATTTTGATGAGGTTTTTGCACCTGTGGCTCGGATTGAAACAATAAGGTTGTTAGTGGGATTAGCTGCTTCTCGTGGATGGGAGATACATCATCTCGACGTCAAGACTGCGTTTCTACATGGAGAATTACTTGAAGATGTGTATGTGTCTCAACCGGAAGGTTTTGAAAAGAAGGGAGAAGAACACAAGGTTTTCAAACTTTCAAAGGCATTATACGGTTTGAGACAAGCCCCGAGAGCTTGGAATACAAAGCTTGATCAAATTTTGAAGAGTTTAAAGTTCAAAAAATGCTCAAAAGAAAGTGCCGTGTACCGCAAGGCTGAAGGATCAAAGCTTCTTCTTGTTGCCGTATACGTTGATGACTTATTTGTTACAGGAAATTCATTGGAGATCATAAAAGAATTCAAGACGGGAATGTCTTCCAAGTTCGAGATGTCAGATTTAGGTAAGCTTACCTATTATCTTGGCATAGAAGTCTATCAAAACGAGAATGGCATTGAACTGAAACAAGAAGCATACGCAAAGAGGATCTTACAAGAAGCTGGACTTGATGATTGTAATCCAACTCACATTCCGATGGAGTTTGGTTTAAAATTATCCAAAGCAAGTAATGAAGAACCTGAAGACGCTACCTTATATCGAAGGAAAATCGGTTGCTTGAGATATCTCCTGCACACAAGACCAGACCTTGCTTTTGCGGTTGGAGTAACAAGCCGTTATATGCAGGATCCAAGAGAGTCACACGGGGATGCACTGAAACAGATCCTGAGATATCTACAAGGAACGCTCACGTTTGGTTTAAGCTTCAGTCGAGGAGGAACACAAAAGCTTGTCGGATATAGTGACAGCAGCCACAACATAGATCTTGATGATGGAAGGAGTACGACAGGCCATGTGTTCTTCTTCGAGACATCGCCAATCACTTGGTGTTCTCAGAAGCAACACACAGTCGCCTTATCATCATGCGAGGCTGAATTCATGGCTGCAACGGAGGCTGCAAAGCAAGCCATTTGGCTCCAGGATTTGCTAAGTGAATTAACGGGAAGAAGCTATGAGAAGACAACTATTCGGTTAGATAACAAGTCCGCAATTGCACTCACCAAGAACCCGGTGTTTCATGGAAGAAGCAAACACATTCACAAACGATATCATTTCATACGAGAGTGTATTGATAATAATCAAATCGATGTGGAGTTTGTATGCGGAGAAGAGCAGTGTGCAGACATTCTAACCAAGGCCCTAGCAAGGATCAAGTTCAAGACCATGAGAAGTTTGATTGGTGTTAAAGATCTCTCGAAGATGGACTCGAAGCTTAAGGGGGTGTGTGTTGGATAAGCTTCCTGAATAGCTTGGGGCTTAAGGTATCTTTGACAAGTCGGTTGAAGATTAGATAAGCTAAGCGTATTCCTTCTTTGATTAGGAGTTATCTATTTACAAGTAGGATTAAAATTAGGATTAGTTTAAGGTGAAGCTAATACTATAAATACTTTTGTCGAGCTATGATAATTGTAACAGAGAACACAAGAGATATTTGTGGAGTTTAGTTTTAAGAAGTTTCTAAACTTAATAAAGAAAGACGTTCTTTATACTCTGTTTTGTGTTCGAAAGACTTTAACCTCAATTTATTGCTATGTATAGATGCTCTTTTTCGTATTCGTATTCGACCATTTGGAAGTTTGTTTCCTGCGGTCAATGCTTTTGGCCTGCAAATGCAGAAGAAAAAGTTTTGAACTGCTTTTGATTCTAATACCAGATGGTAGAGAACATTCTTAGTTAATCAAGCAAACCATACGAAATAAATCTATAAAGTATAAAGCAATAATAAGACCGAGAAATTTCATCACCAACCTTACCTGGATTAACCGTGGGCTTCTAGCGAGATCCATCGACGTTTTTAGTTTTGGAAGTTCCTCTACTTATAATTTCGGCACAAGAGCAATGGTAATACGGTTTGATTGAGCTAACCCATCGGCTATTTTGGAGGTTGAAATAAAAGGATATTCTTGCTGTTTTCTGACATTAGCGTTGGAGAATTGATGAGGATGAGATAAATACAAAGTATCAACACGTTGAGAGTAATACGAAAAGGTCATCTATGTCTCTTTATAGAAGAGATCGACAAGAAGACCTATCAAAAGAAAGTAAAAGATTTTAGCAAAATAAAAAAATAAGGGTAAAAGAAAACGTAGATGTGGGGAAAGATGGATCATCATTATTTTTATATGAGAAAGCTAAGTGGTTTGTTTTTGCTGATAATTGGATCCGATGTGGCATCATTGTAGGGCTTATGGTTTTAATGGGCCGAGACTTTGATTGAATTTTAATGCGAATTGAGAATGAAAGACAATTAGTGATTTACACTGACGTGGCTTTTTTTTTTTTGGGTCGAATGCTGATGTGGCTTCTTTTTAAAGCATTTGTTTTTTGCTGACTTAGATAGTTTAAGGGCCTCAATTAGCTCCTATTTAGTTAGTAGGATATATAAAAATATACATATAAATTTGTATTGTAGCTAATATTTGTGAATTATTAGATTTATTGCACTGGTATATAATATTTGTACCAAGTAAATAAACGAGGTTCTCGGAGATAAAATTATGTTTCAGGTAGATTTTCTATTTTTATAGATTTATTGTCAATAAGATTTGGGTTTTTAGCTCGAGAAGTGATGTGGGATAATGTATTCGTTTTTCGATTCAATTTTCTTTGGTTTTGGTTTTTTTTTGTTTATCTTGGTTTTTGATTATCAAAGAGAACTTTTTTACCATTTTAGTTCTTAGTGTTATTGTGAATTAGGTTAGGCTCGATGCTTTGTGAATTATTAAATTTATTGCACTGGTATATAATATTTGTGAATAATATTTAAATGTTTGTGATTAACGTTTGATTCATTAGTTTAAAAACTATGTTGTAAAATTAGTATAGTTTTAATTAATAAAATAATCTATTACAAATATTGCATGAATTATTATACTAAATTTCATATTCGTTTTGTTATATGAATTTACTATTATTTTATATAAAAATGTGTTTCACTTGATAATGAACTAAATACCTAAGCCAAATCGTATTAAATTAAAATTCACAAATTAAAACATGAACTAAATTATATAATAATCTAAATGGGTATAGAAATTTTTGTATTAATTAAATTTTTGTATTAACTAAATTATATAATTAAATTTTTGTATGAAACTGTATAAGTAACCAAACTAATAGTAAATTAATAAACTTTATTACTTTGTATACATATTTAATAATTTGTGATTTAGTTAATTGATTTTTCAATGTTCTAGTCCTATTATTTTTTTTTTAAAAGTTTTCTACTTTTGTCAAAATAAATATTTATTTTTTGTTCAATTTTAATGGTAAGATGTAATATTATAATCTATGAATAATTGTCTTCGTAATGTGTTTGACAATTGGGAACAGAGTAATCTTTGAATATTTTGTTTTTTGCAAGTTTAAAAGTAGCCAAATGTGTTTGGCAATTAGAGTTAGAATACTTGAAATAAGTAAGATCTGGAGAAAGTTCGCCCTAGCCGAAAGTTCCCAGGCACGATTATCGAAGCATCTAAAAGCTTATTTCCCTCTGGTGCCGGTGGGCCTCTTGCTCGTCAGCGTCGGACTTCTCCTCTGCTCTTCTGTTACTCCTGCTCTCTGCTCCAGTAACCATCTCATCTCTCTCGTATCCTCCATCGTCCACCAGCGCCGCACACATACCCCCTTCGGCTTAGGCTCCTCCACCATCCATGCTCTCTTCTCGGTCGTCGAGACCGAAGATCCATTCGAAGGAACATAGCCCATATCAGTGACTCAAGACCCATCTCCGGCATCGATTCTAGATTTTCACGACACAAAATCTGGAGGCTTGTCGGTTGGCTCTCAAAGGGTGCTGGGTCTCGTCTGTTGCTCTCTCCGACTTCGGCCTGAACACGCGTTTTCTCACCTCCGTTCATCGGTGGTTGACGGAGATGCTGTCACCGGTAAACTGAAGTGGGTCTCGTCCCTGCCGATCCAGTACAACAACCGAACATGTGTTGGGTGTGAATTGGGCCGAATCCAAGTTTAAAATTTGGGCCTCCCTTGGCCCATTATTTTGGATCCCTTGGCCCAACATGAGTATTGGCCCATCAAGAACTCTCGTATAAAAATTGCTCCTCAGCCATGGGTTGTTGATTTGGGCTTGGGCTTGAAGATGGAATTGGGCCTTGCCTTCACTATTGTGGGCTTGATCGACAAAGTTGGCCTTAAGGAACTTTGTTTTCAATGAACAGACAAGTTGTTATTCCTCTCTACTCTAGCGCCAGCCACCACCACATCTGCATAGACCATACTAATTTAATTAATCATCCATGCGACTCGTCGAAGCTCAGATTCTGCTTCGGTATGGTTTTGGCTTTAACCTCCCCGAGTTAGTTATCATTCGTGCTCATACTCTCCGTTGGTGTTAATTTTGGATGTGGATGACACCTTGTCACGACTGTGACTCGAACTGTATTTATACCCTCCATCGATCTTACTTTTGGATGTGTATGATACCGTTTTTCTTGTCGATTTAGGTAAGTTGTTACAAAGCTCGTTAAAATCTTTGTCCTCCAAATCGAACTTGGAGAGACCAATTCGCTTTCACTTCCATCAATCGTCGAGATTCATATTTCCACGTATGAGAGGGCCAAAGTTTTCTGGATTCTCAAATCCTGTAATTTGCAAGCTCGATATCTTCTCTGTTGAGAGAAGATCAAAGTTTTCTGGATTCTCAAATCCTTTAATTTTTTTCTAATGGAAGATTTCAATTCCACTTTCTTACATCTCTTTGAGATTGGTCGTATCTTCTTCCCTCTCTTTGAGAGTGGTCGAATCCATGAGCTCTTTGCCGAAATCTTCAAAGTCACATTGGAAAGTGACCAACCTGAGACTCTCTGGCTTTGCTGCGAAGACCCTCTTGACGCATCCGAGCCATGCTTTAGATTCGCTGTCCATCTTTTGCGATGATCTATTTACTCTATATCTTATTGCTTTTCAATTATGTTATGGATGTCTAATTCTCTCTCTTTATACCTTGATCGATTAAATGAATGAAGTAATCTTGTTGACAAAAAAAAAAGTAAGATCTAGAAATAAATGTGTTTGATAATTGGTATAAAGAAATTAAATAAATAAAAAATAAAAAAAGTGAGAAAAATTATTAATGTGACACATCATTAAAATTGGTCTCAAATGTTTTTTCTTTAATATATAGAAGATTTGTGATAAAGAACATAGATACCGATTTTATAGATAAATAGAATTACAAATACTTACTTTTGGCTAATTCTTAGCTCTTCCCACTCTCCTTTACAAATACAAACCACCAAAATTTTTACAAAGGCTTTTAATCTCTTTGAGACATATTACTTGGTTACATTGTGAGAAAGCATGACCTAACCTAGGTGTGTTCATCTAGGATCAACTGAAGATTTAAGTAAAGGTGATAAAAATTATTTGTTTGAATTCATTCCAACTGGTAAATGGACGTGTCGAGTAAATGAAATCTCAATGATCAGTTTGTGTAACTAAAGTTATTAAAAAAATTCAACATTAATCAAAAAATTCGTAAATTCGATTCCAACTCATCATCCGTCGTTTGGATGATAATATTAAGAGAATTTTGCTAAATTGACTCACATTGAAATTGGTTTTGTCCCAATAACATTTGTCTTTTTTAAACCAATTTTTTCCTATATCACTCTTTGATTAATATTGGAAAATACAAAAAAATGGTCTTTATAATTTTATAAAATCATGAAAATAGAAAAGTGTAATGTACAAAACATATAGATTCATGTTTATATTTTTTTTCAAAAAAAAATTATGACATAATTTTTTTTATTTTTCCTTCTACCATGGTCGAATCTACTAGTAAATTAGGTGTTCTGCGAATTTGTATCATTCTACGAGTGGTAGAAGGAGGTATTCTACTAATTGTACAAGTTCTACATATCGCAAATTGCACATTCTACCATTTTGCTTTAGTACTACCAGTTGCAGAATGCTATTTCTACCAATGACTTTGTCTTCTACGATATGCAGAATACATATTCTACCCATTCTATCTACCTCTTTGTCAATCTTCTACCAAATGGTAGAAAGTATATTCTACCAAAGTTAGTTTTAATTCTCTAAATCTAGGACCATTAGTTATTTACTTTCCAAAAAACGTTTTATTCGGTATTTACTTTCTAAAAACGTAGATTTTTTCGTCAAAAATATTTTTGATTTTTTTTTGTCAAATGTTTTTAATGTGTTTTTGAAAAAAACACATTTTTATTTTTTTAAATATAATAGAAAACCTATATGAATATAATGTTTTAGTTTGCTTTATTGTTCAATTAAACACCCACAACTCACTTGGTTCGAAAACGCATATACCTAGATCCGAGGTCACGAGTTCGATGTCACATGGAAACATAATGTTGCATTTATTCGAATCCTACAAGTTTTGATTAAAAACGGAAAAACTGTATGAATATATTGCTTTCATTTTCTTTATTTTTAGATTACACACCTACAGCTCACTTGGTTTGAAAATGCACACACCTAAAATTAGAGGTCACGAGTTTGATGTCACATGGTGACACATTTTGCATTTTTTCTTATGTTTTGAAGTTGGTTTTAATTCCCTAAATCTAGGATCAATAAATCATGATTAATATTGTTGCCAAAAACGATTTATTCCTTAAATATTTCCTAAATCTACTCTTCTTCTTCCTGATCTTCTCTTCTTCACATTTTCAGTCTCTTTTTGTTACATGTTTTTGAAAAACAATTCCTAAAATTCCCTTAGTTCTTCTTGTGGTTAATATGTTACATATCTATGTAACTTGTTGTGAATGGATATCTTCAGCCGAAAATCGATGGAGCTTTGCTGTTGATGAAGAAAAATGAGTTAGGTTACTTGTTTTGGAATCTACAACTACTCTTGAGGACCTAAAGACTATGGTTTCAGAGGACTACGGTATTGAGCGATGTGATGTTAAGATTGATTGCAGTTTTCTACCTGATAATATGATCAATAAGTTGGGATCTCCACCAGTATTCATCTCAAACGATCGGAAAGTTAGAAATTTTGTTGGGTACGTGAAGAAGAATTCATTGATACAATCGTGTGTGACATTTACACCTATTGTTGATACTCAACGGAAGCCTGAGAAAAACAGAGAAGATGATCGAAATGTTCCTGAGAAAAATGAAGAAATATCGCCTCATGTTTAGCACAACTCTCCCTTCAAAACCAATACCCAATCCGATGATGTTGACAGTGACGTTGGTGATGATAGTGATGATGGATTAATGTCTACAAATGCAAAAGAAGGGAGTGAGAAGATTGATCGCTTTTGTTTGGAGAAGGCTGTAAAGAAGCATCAACGTTTCGAAAACAAACAGGTTTTAAAGGCAACATTGGAAATATGTGCCACGAAGTATAACTTCGACTATAAGGTTCGTAAATCTACTACTCAATTGTGGACTATACGCTGCGTAAATGATGTATGCAGTTGGCGTCTTCGTGTAGCGTGTCGAAAGGTCAGACTATTTTATTATCAACAAGTATGTGGGTAAACATACATGCGCTCCTTCAAGCAAAAATAAAGTTGGGAAGACACCTTCAGCAAAAACCGTTGCGAGGTTGATTATGAATAAATATGTGGGTGTCAAAAAAGGTCCTAAACCGAATGATGTTATCCAGCTTATGCGTATGGAACATGGAGTAGAGTTGACTTATTCTTTAGCATGGGATGCACATGAGTATGCAGTTAATGCGGTTAGAGGTATACAAGAGAAAAGCTATGGAAAAATACTAAAATACTTGTATATGCTAAAAGCAGCAAATCCGGGTACGCATTATCATTACGAAACCGATCGCGATAGTAGATTTAAGTATCTATTTATTTATTTTGGTTAATCTGTAAGAGGCTTCTACATAGGCATTCAGAAAGTGGTTGTTGTTGATGGTATGTTTCCAAAGAATAACTTCAAAGGAGTTCTACTTGTCGCTACAGCTTTATATGGCAACTCTAACTTGTATCCAATTGCATTCGGAGTTGTTGATTCAGAGAACGATCGTTCATGGGATTGGTTCATGAGGCAGCTAAAGGTTGTTATTGCGGACGAGCATGGTTTGGCTTTTGTATCAGATAGACATTCTTCAATTGTTTAGGCACTTGAGAACGTTTACCCGCAAGCTAGACATGGAATTTGCATTCACCATTTGATTAGTAATGTGGTTCAACATTATCACGGAAAAGGTGTTGCTGGTATGGTTGTATAGGCTTCAAAAGAGTATAGGGTTTCTGACTTTGGGAAAAGGTTCACTGCTATTTGCAATGCTAGTCCAAGCATTGGAAAATATCTCATTGATGTTGACGTGAGAAAATGGGCTCGTTGTCAATTTCCAGGTTTCAGGTATGACGTTAGGACCACAAACCCTGCTGAGTCGATAAATATTGCATTGCGATCACCTAGAAAGTATCCGGTAATTCCGTTGTTGGACAGCATCATAGAAATGTTAACCCGATGATTTCATAAGCGTAGAATACAGAGCTCAAACCATAACCACCCTTTAACCATTGCACTGGAAAAAAAGATTTCAAGAAGGATTCAGAAGGTTAAAATATTCATTGTTTACCAGATTAACGACGACCGATTTCATGTCACTGGCGAAAAAATCGATTGCATTGTGGATTTGCTTGGGAGAACGTGTTCATGTGGAAAGTACGACTTGGTAAAAATTCCTTGCAGACATGCCATCAAAGCAAGACTATCTGTAGGACGGGAAATACATTGATTAACCGATGCAAAGTACACAACTGAGTCATGGAGATCCGTTTATGAGGAAAGCGTTAATATAGTAGCTGCTCCTGAGGATGCATGGCATGTTCCAATAGAGGTTGAAGTTGTCCAAGTTTTACCACCTATATCACGAAGAGCTGCAGGTAGGAGAAGGAAACGCAGATTCGAATCGGTTGAAGATAAGATAAGATCACAAGGAACAAAAAAACACAAGTGTGGTCGGTGTCGTAGCAAAGGCCACAACAGAGCGACATGTGATATGCCATTGTAGTCCGTTGTTTCATCAAAGCAGGTACCTTTGTATATGCTTGTTTCAATTTTGTTATATAGCAGATAAACCATCGAATGCTCACTTGTATTAAATCATCTTTGTCTCTCAGATTCTTATTTGGTTACATCGAAGGCTTTCAAGGAGTACGAGCTTATTGCTTTACTATGTTTACTATGTTTTCATTCTTTGTCGCTTAGATTCTTCTTTGTCTTCTTTGAACAAGAATAGTGTACTATGTTTTCTTTTCAATCAAAACCAGAAAATTTCTGTTCACATTAAAAAGCAAATCATGATTCTTTATCATAAAAACCTAAGCGAAGCAAAGCTAAGAAAAAAAAGAACGCAGCATGGTTTACTAGAGGAGACGAAAGTATAGACATACACAACCCACAACCACAACACATATCCCAATTTGCGACCTGGGTTTTCTCTGTTGTTGATTTGAGAATTGTAGTCCGTTGTCCACAAACACATCGTCTTGGAATACCTCTAACATAGGGACCACGACTTGAACCTGCAGATATGTTGCTCATCCCTACACAACAATGCCTACGAAAAATATATTGAATAATCAATTAGGCTCCGAAAGTGTATATGAACCTCAAAGCAACAACCACCAATTTCTCTCTTTATCTACAATCTGCTCATCGTAAATACATATCTGAAAGTTGGAGACAAAAACACATACCTTGTCAAATCGATTGAGAAATCGGATGAATATGTTTCTAATTCGCCGGAATTCGACTTTCACAAATCCAATACTCACCCAAATCGGTGGAGAGTTGATAAACGAAAACACATACCTTGTCAAATCGATTGAGAAATTGGATGAATATGCTTCTAATTCGCCAGAATTCGACTTTCACAAATCCAATACTCACCCAAATCGGTGGAGAGTTGATTAACGAAAACACATACCTTGTCAAATCGATTGAGAAGTCGGATGAATATGCTTCTAATTCATCGGAATTCAACTTTCACATATCCAATACTCACCCAAATCGGTGGAGAGTTGATAAACGAAGGGTTCGTGATAAATAAGATTCAGAAATCTTATCGATGGAGGAGACAAACTGTAGAAGTAATTTATTAATGCCGGAGTACGCGATATAATAATTAACTTTGCTTCAATGTTTGATTAAACGCACACAGCTCACTTGGTTCGGAAATGGTAATAGCTATACCTCGAGGTCACGAGTTCGATGTCACCTTGTTACAAATTTTTTAAATTTATTGTAAAATAGACATTGTACGAGATATATGAATTAACTTTGCTTCAATGTTTGATTAAGCACACGCATCTCACTTGGTTTGGAGACGGTATAGCCACACCCAGACTATGAGGCCATGAGTTCGATGTCACCTTGTGATATGTGTCAAGTATTATAAAACAAAAAAGTCTATTTTTCTTTTTAAATATGTGTCCAATATTATCAACTTAGTTTAGGGTTTAGATATTCTAAAACAAAAAAGAGTCTAATTTTAAAAAAAATATGTGTCAAGTATTATCAATTTAGTTTAGGGTATAGTTATTTTAAAACAAAAAAGAGTCCAGTTTTAAAAAAAAAATATGTGTCAAGTATTATCAACTTAGTTTAGGGTATAGATATTCTAAAACAAAAAAAAGTCTAATTTAAAAAAAAAAATGTATCAAGTATTATCTAAAAAAGTGCAACAAATGTTAGAAAATAATAATAGTATTAAATCTCAATCTTAACTAATGTCTACAACATCAGGATCAACATGCTTATCAGGAGGTACGTATTTAGACATACGTTCAATCAACTCAGGATCATTCGCCGCTTCGAAAAAATCAACTGCTGTCTTAATACAAGCACCCATGATGTTCTCATCATCTAGCAGATCGAAGTCGAGTCCAAGCACGTGACATTCTATATACTTCAACGCTTACACTCCGCAATGACACGAGTTTCTATTGATTCCATTCTGCATTGGCACATAGATGACTTCGAACGGAGTAATGTTTATATGTTTCCTATCCTCAGGTGACTAAACTGCTTTCACAATACGCGGAATGATGATTGAAAACGCTTCCACTTCCTTAATGCGTCTATGCCCATCACAATTGAAAACCTCTATTGTTTTAAGTTTGAAATTAGCGCACAACGAGATCCAGTTGTTGTTGATATTCAGTGGAATGTAGATACGGTCGACGTCAATAGCCCACTTGCTTCCTGTTCTTCCGTGAGCTGGAAGATCACCGTTTCCGAAAGCTAACAACAAACTGCTCAATTTGAATCCTCTCTTTGGTTTGTTCAATTGTTCATGTGCTTGTTTTATGTGAGTACCGAATGAGCAGCTCATGAAACCAACTCGGTCTGGTTTCCATTGTCGCAAAATTGTCCTCTCTCTGAATAAGTACATTACTGCCTCCATTTCCTGAAAATAATAATTAGTTATTAAGAACTTATCAAATTAGTAAGAACAAACAATTGTTAAACTTACCCCGGTACGAAGCCACATATGTCTATCCATGATACCGTCTGCGACTTCAAAACTAAAGATGGTTGGACCACAATATAGTTCTGGGCACCTTTAACACGAAATATAATGTACTAAGGATTGTGAAAACAAATGTTAGCAATGTAAAGAGGGTAAGAAAAGAAGTGGATGGTACTTACGGTATCATCATTGACCATTCTTGAAATTTATCCCAAGCTTCTTGTTCATAGAAAACCAAAGGAGCGTCAGATAACCTTCTTCCTCCTTCATGCATATCTTCGTCCGTACAGTCCTATGCCTTTGTAGACTTTTTACAGTATGACCTCTTTTCAGGTTGAGAAGAAGTGTTGGGTGTCGGCTTATGGAGTGACTTTTCGGCCTTTGGAGTTGGTGTTGGATCAAAACCAACAACTACCAAGGACTGAGATAAGTGTCCCATTGTTTTCAGTAGGAACTCCTGCGTATGTAATTCAAGTCTGATATCTGAAGTTTAAGTTAAATCTACGTCATGTAGATCCTCCAACGATACTTTTTCATCCTGTTAAAAGACAGAAAACCACTTATACAATTGTTTTAAAAGACAAAACAAAATATAAAACATAGTTTGAAAGAGTGACATTTACAAAGCCGCTTTTGAAAGAGTTACATAGACAGTTAGTTACACACATATTTTACATAGCCAGTTTTAAAAAGAAACATAGACAATTAGAACACATATATTACATAGCCGATTTTAAAAAGAAACATAGTCAATTAGAACACATATTTTACATGGCCGATTTTAAAGAGATACATATATAATTAGTTTTTTCTCGTGTTTACCTTTCGTTGTGGCTTTCGTTGTGGCTGCACACGGATCTGCACCTTCTCCTTGGATGGTTTGGTGGTATTAGATGGTTCTCCACTGCTTATTGATGATGTAGCTTAACGAACTTCAAGCCTGAGACTTGTAATCTCACTTTCCATCTTCTCAAAGCGAACCTCAATTTCTGTCTTGAACTTCTCATCAATCTTCTTCTCCAGAGAAGTGAAAGAAAATTGAAAGAGACCTTGACAAAAAATGTCTTGATATCTTCGTTGACAGCAACTGATTTTTCTAAAGTTCGTAGGCACAACAGTTTCTGCTTCCTTTCCTCTACTCCATTATCAAAGAACTTGTTCTTAACATGATTCAAAGAGGAACCTGGCGTGTCTTGTACGTTTGGAGTAGCAACATCACCAACAACCTCGTTCTCATCCTCCATCTCTACCTCCTCTAGCACATTAGGATGCAAAGGCTTAGGAGATTCTGTAACTTGCCATATATGCTCACTCCAGTCTATTCTCGAGTTAATACAACTCTTAATACAATCAACTTGTTCGTCTCTCATTTCGCCGGTCCGTCTGAACTCAATAACCTCAATTAAATCGAAATTCCCAGTGGAAGTGATGTATGGATACAAAACACCCTATAATGAAGTTAATGTAATTAAGATTAGTATCACAATGATATACATATGTAATTTGCAATAATACAAGCAAAAACCAAGCATCATGGAAATTTTTGCAATAGATCAATGGGAAGATGATACGTTAAAGAAAAACAGAGACAATCCCTACTGATGCATTAAGTAGGAAAATCTAAACTCAAATACACAACATCATTTTTTGCAAAGACAAGCTTATAATGACCTTGCAAGAAAAATACCTGAGAACCAAAGGAGGACTCTAGAGAGTTGATTTTTGCATATGATATCTTTGCAATTCCTGACCAATTGGAACATCTCGGAAACACAATGCAATCCTCCTTATGTTTTCGGTCTAACATAACACCAAGATTAGGAATGACTTGCATAATCCAAATCTGCAACGCATATGTGAAACCATGCACATGATAGCTCAAAAGCTGCGTTAATTTTACCCTTGCTGTCTTGATCGATGTCACAAGATGATCATATGAGTCCAGACCCCATGGATAAGCATGTAGCTTCCTAATGTCCATCACCAGTTTGATGTATGAGTGTGGTATAACAACCTTCTTGTCATTCACAACTAACAAACTCGCAATAACACACATGAAACGACCCCAACCCGTAAATTTAAAAATTTTCCCTTCCAGATTATTATTATCACAAATAATAATCCTCAACGGGTCAACGACACGAACTACGGAAAACAATACAATCAATAACCAATAACAACATTCAGTAAATCTCATACTTTATTAAAACCACTAATCCAATCAATCCATAAACCATAATCCAATAAAACATTCATCAACCATTCCAAAATTACTAACACCCTAGCAATTCTAATAAGCTTATAAAGTAACCAACACGAGACTCTAGATCATCTCCTCTTCCCAGCCACGATTCCACGATCACACCTGCTCTTTACCTGCATCAAATGGCTATACGAGATGCGGGAGTATTATCACAAATACTCAGGGAGACGGCCATCCCATCTACTAGGCTATACACACATGCATAAGAAATTGATACAATACCAAGGTGAACACTCAACGAGCATGCACGAGCAAACAAACAAGAATCGCACAAACTGCACGTGCATCCTATCACTTTCTTTACCCAGATAAGCCATGGTCACGCACTCACCTTGGATCTGGAAAGAAAAGGATGAGAAAAGGATGAAAAGCTATGAAAAACGCGAAGAACGACTCCTCAACACAGAGATCTACACTCTCCGCACGAGAAATCACTCCAAGAACGATCTCCCAAGCCTCTTAGACAAATCTCCTCTCACAAATCTCTCTGGAAACTCCCTGGAACTTTTCTGAAACTTTCTGGAACTCTACAATTCCTCAAAAATGCGCCACCTTCTATTTATAGAGAAGCCCTAGGGTTTTCACCCTAACCAGCCTGCAAACCGACAACTTAAATCAAACCGACCGGTTCGATTTAACCTTGCGCCGATCAACGCACACCACCTACGTCGATCGACGCACGACCAAAAATCACAATTTTGGTTCGCGGTCGTTACAACTCTTCTCCACTAACACGGATTCGACCTCGAATCACGTAACACCGTCTCACTACGGTGAACTCACTTGATATCACCCCTCTGACCTTACCCGGCCAGCTGTATTGATATCACACTCATGGCCCACCCGGCCAGCATCCCCTTGAGATCAACACCCGATCCCAGAACTCCACTAGTCTCGTACTAGTCACAAGGAACCGTCTCACCGCGGCTAACATCCTGACCAAACCCAATCAGCACCATCTGAGATCATCTCCCGATCTCAATCACATACACCGTCTCACTACGGCTACCATTCTGACCAAACCCGGTCAGCACCACCTGAGATCCACAACCGATCCATGAAGTTCATCTAGTTTCATACTTACAATCACCCTAAAGACGTTATTTCTCATACTCATATCTTTATACACCCCTCCGCATCTCAGGGTCGTCACCCTTTTAGCTCTCGAAGTATATCATACCCCTCCCACCTTCAGGACCACCGTCCATCCAGCTCTCGGTATGCTCTAGCCCCTCCCACTCTTGAGACACACAGTCCGTCAAGCTATCGGCTGCAGAGGAATCACACATCCTCTGGAGAGATCCCTGTCCCTCAAAGTATATGCAGGGAAACCACTATCCCCCGGAGAGAACCTCACTGTCCCCTCAAGTATATCCAGGGAAACCATTATCCCCTTGAGCAATAAACTCTGTAACGTGCATCATAAGCACATATTGACCAAAATCACCTCTCGTGGTCCATCATGACATTCCCTATCCCAAAATATCACCTCATGGCCAATCACTAGGCCATCCGGAACTGAAACGACCCGACCCAAAAATTTAAAATTTTTCCCTTCAGATTACTATCTTCACAGATACTAATCCTCAATTGGGCCAATACAAGCAACGCAGAATAACAACAATTAACAATAACACCACATCATCAATAATCCCATACTTATCAATGAACAATATTCAATCAACCAATTTCAGAATCAATCCAATAACAATAATCTGATACTCAATAATCAGAATTCACTAGCAACCTAGCAATTCTAAGCAATACAACTAGACAAGCGAGACCCTAAATCATCTCCTCTTTCCGGCCATGATTCCACGATCACATTTTTTCTTTACATGCATGCAACACATGGCAAAAAGAGTTGCGTGAGTATTATCACAAATACTCAGCGACGCGGTCATCCCGTCTACAGGCTATTTATACATAAGCATAAACAATGAATACTCCCCCGTGTTGATCGACACACCACCATGGTGTTGATCGATAGGATGCCCCGTGTCGATCGACACACCACCCTGGTGTCGATCGACACGACATCGCATAACCTAGAATCGAGCCTATCCTCTCATGGCTCGAATCCGTCGCGATTCATCAAGTCTCCTGCACAATTTCAATCACAAAACACATGAAAACCACCAAGCAATCACATTCTACCCATTTCTTACACTTATGTAAGCCTACGGTCACGCACTCACCTTGATTTTGGTTTGAAAGACGAAGAACGATGAAGAACGACGAAGAACAGCCCGAAACACCCTCTGATTCCGACTCCACAGATCCGAAATTGCCACAACAAGGTTCCCTTCTCATTCCTCAAGCCTCAAGCACAATCCCCCTCAAAACAACTCCCAAAATCACCCACAACTTCTTGATTTCTGATTCTCTCCTCAAACTCTCTGTTTTTCTCTCTAAAAATCGGCCAAAAAGGGACAAAAACGCGTCTGATATTATATCAACCCTAGGGTTCTCCCTAAACCGGCCCACCAAACCGGATAATTGGAACCAACCCGGTCAGTCCAATTCCAACTCGTGTCGATCGACACACGCCACCTGTGTCGATCAACACCCGTCCAAAATTCGACTTCATACAAGTCAAACACATGTGCCGATCGACAAACATGCCTGTGTCGATCGACACACCCGACCAAAATCCACTTTTTGGTTCACGGGCGTTACAGGAACAACCCAATCACCAGGGTGTTCCCATCAGAGTCCCTGGAAAAGACAGTCCTAACTCACATAAGACTTCTGTTTCCAGACTCTCCATAGGAAATAGACAGGTTCTAACGCACATAAAACCTCTATTTTCCAACGCCAATGACCAATCACTACGCCATCCGAAACAACCCAATCACTAGGATGTTTCCATCAAAGTCTCTGGAAAAGACAAGTCCTAACTTACATAAGACCTTTGTTTCCAGACTCCCCTTAGGAAATAGACAAGTTCTAACTCTCATAAAACCTCTATTTTCCAGCGCCATCTAGAGAATAGACAAGTCCTAACTCACATAGAACTTCTATTCCTAGATAATCCTCCCTGATAATAGACAAGCTCTAACTCACATACAACTTTCCATTTCCAGCCATCTAGCCGATAGACAAGTTCTAACTCACATAGAACTTCTATCACTAGACCTCCACATGACCCCACCAATCATCAAAACACATGACCTACCAGTCATGTCATAAGAACACCCGTCTTATAAACACATTTAATAAAAAAAAACCCATCTTATTAAATCTCAACAATGTATAATAGTTACAACACAAACGAAAAATACATCCAAACTCATAGCAACATGCTATCACAGACACTGAAAACCAGAAAAAGATAACTCAAGCCTCCACTTGCTTCTTGAACCACTTCGAGAACTGTCTTTATCCTCGCTTCTGGTTCCCATGTTTCCTCCTCGATACCATCACAGTCCCACACGACTCTCACCAACGGTATCCTCTTCATGCGCAGAACCTTAACTCTCCTCTCGAGAATTCTCACCAGTCTCGCCGCCAACGTCATGTTGGGCTGAAGATCCTCCGGAATCCCAGCCAACACCTCCACAGACTCATGTAGACACTTTCGCAGCATTGACACATAAAAGACCTTATGAAAAGCCTTCACACTCTGAGGTAACTCTAACCGATAAGCTACTGGTCCAACCCGTTCCACAACCTTTAATGGACCCATAAACCTCGGACTTAGCTTATTCTCCAAAATGGATCTGTTAGGATCCCTCAACATCGCTGCCTTGAGATACACCAGATCTCCCAGCTCAAACTCTAGCTCTTTCCTCCTCTTATCGACATAACTCTTCTGCCGATCCTGAGCCCCTCTCATGTTTAGCCTCAAGACACGGATCTTCTCCGTCGTCTCCTGAACAAAATCCGCACCAAACATGCTCCTCTCCCCCACTTGAGTCCAGCATAATGGTGTACGACATGGCCTTCCATACAGAGCCTCATATGGAGCCATCCCAATACTCGCCTGGTAGCTATTGTTGTACGCAAACTTTACCAGGTTCAGGTGATCCGCCCAATGGCCACCATAATCCAGCACACACATCCTCAGCAAGTCCTCCAATGTCTAAATCGTCCTCTCAGACTGCCCATCCGTCTGACGATGAGCCGTGCTCATATGCACCTTAGTGCCCATCTCAGCTTGGAACGCCCTTTAGAACTCTGAAGTAAACTTCGGAGGTAGTTTACTTCAGAGTTCCATATATGACACGATACTCGCTGGCACCCCGTGTAGCCTCATGATATGTTCCATATTTTACCCATTTTACTATATATTTTACCAAAACCATATTTCTTTGTTTTAGCTTGATTTTATTCCCATAAGTTTGTAGTACAATTACAAGGTCCCTGTGGATTCGATCCCTAAATACTACCGTGATTGCTGTGCACTTGCAGTTATATTTAAAGGTTAAAACTTTGACCCACACCAAGTTTTTGGCGCCGTTGCCGGGGACCTTTGCTATTTTGTCTACAAGCTTTGGACTAAAATCTAGTCTAAAATACTTTTCTTTTACTTTGCTAATTTAGTTTTTGTTTTTCTTTGTTTTTGATTATTTTAAGGGGATTGTTTGAGCAATTATGGCGGGTCTAGTTCATAACCAGCAGCCACAACAACCTCATCAACCATTTGGAAAAGCCCAATTCGGACACCAAGCTCTCAAGAGAATCCAAGACCAACCGTTTTGGTTAGAGCAAGGTTTTGACGAATTTAATCATGATTTCGACATGGAACGGCTGGCGCCTAACCATGAGACCATGGGAGACACCTTCTTATCATCAACACTTCTCATGGACCGAAACCCAATCCACCTCGCACAACAAGACGTGGACTTTGAGATTAAACCTCGCGTTATCTCCCTTTTGAAACAAGCTCAATACTAGGGTCTTCCACAAGAAAATCCATTGGATCATATTGATTCCTTTGAGGATCTATGCGGAGCAATTAACACAAATGGAGCCCCTTTCGACCACCTTGGATGTCGTGTCTTCTCTTTCTCTCTAGCGGGAGACGCATTTTGATGGATGAAATCGCTTGCACCTCAATCGATAACATCATGGAGAGATTACAAGCAAGCTTTCCTTCAAAGTTCTTCACCAAGAAGAAGTTAAGTGCATTAAGGAACAAGATTTCAAGTTTCCAACAAGGTCCTATTGAACCTTATCACGAGTGTTTGGAATGCTACAAGGAGTACGTAAGAAATTGCCCACAACATGATTTCGCGGAAGCTAAATTGTGGAATATCTTTTATCAAAGAGTTAATAGAGAACATAAGCGATTTCTCGACATTTGCAGTAGAGGGAACTTCATGTAACAATCCGTGAGTGAAGCAAAGATTTTGATAGTCAACCTAGCCGCAAGTGATAGCATGATTCAACCAAGCTATGATGAAACCGTTCAAGCAATCAACATCGAGCCTACGGAACTTACGAAGATCAAGGTGATGGTTTCTCAAATTTTAAAGAATACGATGCAATTTAAGGCACATGAAGAAGTGACAGCCCCTCATGAAGATTTTAATCAAGATTGCATTGGAGATTTTTTGGCTTGTGACCTAAAGGAAGTGAACTACATAGGCGCGCGATACCAAAATCTTGGAACTAGGTATCACAACCCTCATTACGGTCCTAAGGGACGTTTTTATGCTCATCAAAACGTGCCTCAAGAGACCTATACCCAGCCTAAACAACAGTTTGCTAGTGGAGTTCAACGCACGCATGGGACTGGTTTTCAAGGTGTTGAATCAAAAGAAATTTCGGAGGAAGATTTCAAACCTTTGATTAATGGATTTCACTATGAGTTCGAAGAGTTCAGAAGAGAAATTCATACTAATATGGATATATTGGGGCAAGACATCAACAACAAGTTAGAAGAAATTTCATCTCATGTTAAGCAAATCGATCTCCAAATTGCCTATATCGCCGGTACCGTTGGGAAACCGGATGGTTTTCTTCTTGGAAAAGTTGAGGTGAACCCAAGAGGTGAACACGTGAAAGCCATAAAATTGAGAAGAGGCACACAACTGGACGAATTATTAATGCCAAAAGAAACTGAAGAGGATATTGTCATAGAGGTGTTAGAAGAAGATAAAGCACCTGATACATAAAATGTCCACGAAACTCTAGGAGAAGTCGAGATTCCACCAGAGGTAACTCGTGTTTACAAGCCTAAAATACCATTCCCAAATGCCTTGAAAAAGCCAAAGAAGGAGAAGGAACAAGCTAAGCTAAAAGAGCTTGTAAGTCAACTCACCGTACGGTTACCTTTTGTTGATGCTTGTATGATCATCCCTGCTTTGAGGAAGTATATGAAAAGCATTCTAACCAGCAATATAAGCTTAGAGGAAGGTGTGATGTTGATCACTTAAGAGTGTAGTACAAGACTTCAAGACAAAGAATTTCAAAAATTAGAAGATCTGGGTAGATTTTTACTTCCATGTGAGATTGGAGGTTCCATATTCCAGCGTTGTGTATGTGATTTGGGATCAAGCGTCAACTTGATGCCATACACAGTAGCTAAACGCCTTGGTTTAACCAACTTTAAGCCTACAAAAATCCAGCTAGTGTTTGCGGATCGTTCGGTGAAACGCCCGGTTGGCATTAAAGTCGATCTACAAGTCATTATTGGAGATTGTTGCATTCCGGCAGATTTTGTCGTATTGGAGTTAGATCAAGAGCCTCGAGATCCTATAATCCTTGGACGTCCTTTCTTAGCAACCGCTGGAGCTATGATTGACGTTAAAGGAGGAAATATTAAGCTAAACCTAGGAGATCTTATACTAAATTTTGAAGTCGACGAAGCTCTACAAAGACCAACGATAGATGGAAGTGCTTTTTGGTGGATCAATTGAGTGAAGCATCTGGTGAAATGTTTGAAGAACTCATTGTCAATGATCCTTTGGAGATAGACTTGACGAAAATAGAAGGAGAAGATGGATACTTAGAAGGAGATACTAATGAGTATGCCAAAATACTCAATTCGGCGAGTACATACGATAAGTTAGTAACTCACTTTGCATCGGATGAGGACATCAATGAAGCTGCACTGCCTAAAACCCTTCCTAAAGGACTACGAGATCCTTGGAGTGAGTTAAAATCTCCTAAGGTCGAGCTTAAGGAGCTCCCCGTTGGGCTACGGTACGTATATCTTGGAGAAAATCGAACTTATCCCGTGATTGTTAATTCTAATTTGAGTAATGTCGAGTCAGATTTACTTCTTTGTGAGTTGAGAAAGCACAGGAAAGCTCTAGGATATTCTATTGGTGACATCATGGGAATATCTCCGGATTTATGTATACATAGGATCATACTAGAAGATAAATCTGCATCCTCCATAGAACATCAAAGGAGATTGAACCCAAATCTCAAGGATGTGGTGAAAAAGGAAATTATAAAACTTGTAGAAGCAGGGATTATTTATGCTATTTCAGATAGCACGTGGGTAAGTCCAGTCCATGTAGTCCCCAAAAAGGGAGGAGTAACAGTGGTGAAAAATGAAAACAACGAGCTAATCCCTACCAGGACGATTATCGGTCATCGAATGTGTATCGATTACAGGAAGCTTAATGCAGCAACTCGGAAAGATCATTTCCCTCTTCCCTTTATAGATCAAATGCTCGAACGCCTTGCTAATCATCCTTACTATTGTTTCCTAGATGGATATTCAGGATTTTTCCAGATTCCAATTCATCCCGATGACCAAGAAAAAACTACGTTTACATGCCCCTATGGTACCTTTGCTTATCGAAGAATGCCATTTGGATTATGTAACGCCCCAGCCACATTCCAGAGATGCATGATGGCGATCTTCATAGACCTAATAGAAGATATAATGGAGGTATTTATGGATGATTTTTCTGTTTATGGATCTTCTTTCGAAGTTTGTTTGTTAAATCTTGGCAGAGTTTTACAACGATTCGAAGATAAACATATGGTTTTGAATTGGGAGAAGTGTCACTTCATGGTGAGAGATGGGATTGTCCTTTGACATAGAATATCCGAGAAAGGAATCAAAGTTTATAAAGCCAAGATAGAAGTGATGATTAGTTTGCAACCTCCACCAAACGTTAAGGGTATACGAAGTTTTCTAGGGCACGCCGGTTTCTACAGAAGGTTTATCAAAGATTTCTCCAACATTGCTCGACCTCTTACAAGACTACTGTGTAAAGACACTAACTTCGAATTCGGTGAAGATTGTCTCATTGCTTTCAACAAGATCAAGGAGGCACTTATAAGCGCTCCGATTGTACAAACTCCGGATTGGGGACTTCCATTTGAGATCATGTGTGACGCAAGCGACTATGCAGTTGGAGCCGTGCTAGGTCAAAAGAAAGATAAGAAGATGAATGTTATCTACTATGCTAGTAGGACTCTTGACGAAGCGCAATCCAATTACGCAACTACGGAAAAGGAACTACTTGCCATAGTTTTTGCCTTCGAGAAATTTTGATCTTACTTGGTTGGTTCAAAAGTGATCGTTCATACTGACCACGCTGCTCTCAAGTACCTTTTAGGAAACAAAGATACTAAGCCACGACTCATAAGGTGGATACTCTTACTACAAGAGTTTGACCTAGAGATTCGAGACAAGAAAGGTGTAGACAATGGAGTGGCAGATCATCTTTCTCGAATGAAGGTCGATGAACCATTACCAATGAATGATTGTTTAGCGGTAGAGAATGTTTACAATATGAACACTATACCTCATAGCAACATAAGAACTCTCTCTCGCCGAGTTAAAAAGAAGGCCATTTTCGGGGCACCTTGGTATCGACATATTGCCAATTACTTGGCCGCCGATATTGAACCCCCTGATTTCTTTGGGTACAAGAAGAACAAGTTTCTTAAAGATGTTAGATTCTATTTTTGGGACGAGCCCTACCTCTACAAGAAGTGCTAAGATGGTTTGTTTCGGAAATGTGTTCCGAAAGAAAAAATTGCGGGGATTTTACATGGATGTCACGGATCAGCCTATGTAGGACATTTTGCAACTTTTAAAACTGTCTCCAAAGTCTTACAAGTTGGATTTTGGTGGCTTATAATGTTTAGAGATGCCCAAGCTTTCATTGCAAAGTGTGATGCTTGCCAAAGAATGAGTAATATAAGTAGAAGGAATGAGATGCCACAAAATTTCATTCTAGAAGTTGAAGTCTTTGATGTTTGGGGAATCGATTTCATGGGTCCTTTTCCCATGTCGTTTGGCGACCAATACATTCTTGTGGCAGTTGATTACATGTCTAAATGGGTTGAGGCAATTGCAACACCAACCAACGATGCCACTGCCGTGATCAAGATGTTCAAGTCTATCATTTTTCCACGTTTTGGAGTACCAAGAGTAGTAATAAACGATGGAGGGACTCACTTTATTAACAAAGCTTTTGATAGTCTTTTGAAGAAATATAGAGTCAAGCATAAAGTAGCTACTGCCTATCACCCTCAAACAAGTGGACAAGTTGAGATATCTAATCGAGAGATCAAGGCAATCTTACAGAAGACCACGGGCAAAACAAGAAAAAAATTGGTCGGAAAAGCTAGATGATGCTCTCTGGGCATATAGAACGCCTTTTAAGACACCATTGGGAACAACCCCTTTCCACATAGTGTATGTTAAAGCTTGCCATCTTCCGGTGGAGCTTAAATATAAAGTCGGGTGGGCAGTAAAAGAATTGAATTTCAACCTTAAGACAGTCGCCGAAAGACGATTGATCCAATTGAACGAGTTAGAAAAAATTTGCCACTTGGCATACGAAAGTACCAAAATCTACAAGGAAAAGACCAAGGCTTAAGAGGATCATACCAAAGAAGCTCGAACCTAATGATAGGGTTCTTCTTTTCAATTCTCGGTTAAAGCTTTTTCCAGGTCAGCTTCGTTCTCGATGGTCTGATCCTTTCACAATCAAGGAAGTTAAGCCATCTGGAGCCGTAATCCTTTGAGATAATCGCGGAAATGAATTCACTGTCAATCGACAACGTCTAAAGCCTTATCTTGTGGACACCGACCAAGGCAAGAACGTATCTATTGCCTTGGGTGAACCACCCGACATCTGAAATTAAAAAGGAGTCGAGCTAAAGACTTTAAACAATCGCTTTGTGGGAGGCAACCCACATTTTTATTTTTGCTCTAAGTAGTTTTTAAAATTTCTATTTCGGTTTATTTTATACTAATATATTTTATTTTCATTTTTTTAGGATAAAAAAATGATGAACAGTCGGCCGGTACCGGTCACGATACTATACCGCGACCGACCGGTATCGCACTTTCCGCAACCAAGGTCTCGTACCGGACGAGATGTCAGGCCGTGTCCTTGATCGGTATAGCGTCCATCGCGTCCCGCGACACAAGTCGCCCATACCGGACGCGTGTATCGGTTGGACAATCCGACCGGTATTCGCACGATTTTCCCTCGTCCTGCAACCTGTTTCCTTCACATGACAGCGTCGTTCCAGCACCACTACCGGACCCGAATACCGGTCGTTCCACCCGACTGGTACTCGCGTGTTTTCGCCTCGACCCACGACACTAGGTTCATCCCGTGACACAATGCTCGATTTCGGTCGACCCACCCGACCGATATTCTGGACCGATCACGTCGTCCCACATCGACCCGCGACACGACCACGCATCCATATATCGGACGCCAATACCGGGTCACGTACGTGACCGGTCTTCAGGTACTGCGTCCCGCACACCACGCGACACGAGCATCACCCGTCCCGCCATGTCACATGTGTCCGATACCGGTCCCGCATTTCAGTCTACCCATCCGACCGGTATTACAGCAATGCTGCCGGAAAACTTGCCGCGACTCATTCCCCGACTGTTCGCTTCGTGTCATGACCTTACCGTTTTCACTAAACGACTCAGCCCTATCCGCGTATCACAATCACCCAACTCTCGACCCGCGGACAAAAAGGCTCGACAACGGACCATGCTACCAAACCACCAACCATGGTCCATCCAAAGGTCAGCTTTCATTTTCCTCTTGTATTTATTCAAGGGAACTTAACTTAAACGGCACATAAATTAGGTAATATTACTAGAAGTATATAAAAATTTTTTTTATTACTGATTTATTTTAAATGCTCAGCGTGCCCTTGTAATTACGTTCTGACAAAAAACCTAATTACAAGAATGCCATTACTTTTGAGTGCCACGTCAGATAAAATCCGGCGCCACATAGGAAATCGCTGACGTGTATTAATGAACTTAGCCGTAAAGCATTACGGCGGTATTGACGGCTGAGTTATATATACGATGTGGCTGACTTAAAAAAATTGGCTGATTCTCATATACAAATAAGCCAAACGATACGGCTGAGTTACAAAACGTGGCTGATTTAAGATCTTCTGGCTGATTTAAGATTTATGTGACGGCTGAGTTTACAAAAATCTGCCTGATTTATGAGCTAATGGCTGACTTACGTACATATATGACAGCTGATTTGTACATCGAATGGTTGAGATATGTTTCTCACGATGGTGGAATGATCATCGACTGGCTGTGTTACTAAACGGACGGCTTACCTATGAAAGGTAGTTACGGCTGATTTAAGTATAATTAGCGTAAATCAGCCGTGCTTAGCTTGATTAATAGTAAACTCGGCCTTATTACGTCTGATTTATTAGCGAAAGATTAATTACTACAATAGCATTCATTTCACGGCTGATTTATTTGATGATACAGTTGACCTAATATTTTTCAGCTGATTTACGCCCTTTTATAACCTCTTTTCGAACCCGATTTTTGTTGTTTTTATTACTGAAATAGTATTCACGTTGCAACTGACTTACATTTGCATTTGATGACTGATTTAGTTAGGCTGATTTACGTTTTCGTTTTGTGGCTCACTTGCCATATAAGCAAAAAATTAATGACATCAAATCCGATTTTCCATGTCATCAGCTCCTATTTTCCATGTCATTTTCCATGTCAGAGAGTTTTATGTTGTGACGCCGTGTCTTCTTCTTCTTCATCTATTTACCTTCTTTATCATCTAATACCCAAAAACTTAATCGTCACCCTCTTCATCTATTTTCCTGCCTCATTATTTTTTTTCATTGATCTTTGTTTGAGATCTTATGGATCCGGTAATTATTGTTTTCGGTAATTGGGTCAAGAAAAACAGATACGTATTCAACGCCGACGGTAGAGGGTGTAGAGTTCTGTATTTAAATGATGAAACAACACACGACGAACTTGCAAAGTCGGTACTCGATGATTACAGATTGAACGAGTCGAGCCTTCAGATTTAGCTGAGCTACATGTTCTCGAATAAAACTTTGAAAACAATGGCGCACGATACTCCACCAGTTTACGTCTCCAATACTCGACAGTTAATAGGTTTTATAAGCCTAAGAAAATTCGAACAGCTATGTCTTTGTGTAGAGATTACGGAGAAAAAGGAGAGCGAATTTAGTCGGAATGACGAAGTGAGAGAGAAGAAGAAAAGGTTATTCAGTTATGGCTCAAAGTAGAATCTACATACGAAGATTACGGTGGTTTCAGTAATGATAATTGTCCTGGTGTTGAAACAAAACACGAAGATAAACGCGACAATGAAGACATGGATTGTGCAAGTAAAATGGAAGGTGAATAATACGAAGTAGGCAGAGAAGACGAAGTAGGCGAACAAGACGAAGAAGATGATGAATTTGAAAGCCGATTTGATATGTTCGACGACTCGGATGGTGCTTCATCTGAAGATGATAACTTCAGTTCATACGGTGAGTCTCCAACACAAGACGAAGATTCACCGACGCTACCGCCTAAGAAGAGAGCTCAGAACATGTCGGTGAGTGGATCGGAAAAGAATCCAGAGGTTCTAAGGTTGGAGATGTCTTCGCTAAACCTCACGGTAGGGCAACGATACGAGAGTAAAGCCGATTTGGAGAAACGACTAAAACTTCTTATTGTGAGAGATCAATTTGATTTTGATGTAGACGTATCCAATTTGGACACACTCATTGTTAAGTGGTTGGTTGATGGATGTCTCTGGAGAGTTCGTGCTTCTACACAAGGGGAATTACCGGCATTTTAATGTTCGTATTTACGATTCGGAGCATACATGTTCTGTAACTGAGCGTTCTAATCGATCTCGACAACCAACACCAGATATTTTAGGCCAGTTGTACTGGGATTATCTCGGCGACATTGGTCCGTCAGTTCGACCTAAGAGTGTCGGAATAACTATCAATAAGCATTTTGGTGTAAAGGTAATTACTAGTACGTTGCAGCTGACTTATTTGTATAGTACAGCTGATTTTTAGTACGTTTTGGCTGACTTATTTGTATAGTACAACTAATTTTTTAGTACGTTTTGGCTGACTTATTTGTATATTACAGCTGATTTATTAGTACGTTGCGACTGACTTCTATTTCAGCTGATTTATTGGTACGTTGCGGCTGACTTATTTGTTTATTACAGCTGATTTACTTGTACTTTATATTTTCCGTGTGGACAGATAGATTATTGGAAATCACATAGGACGCTAAAATTTGCAAGGGAAATCGATATGGGAACTCCTGAGAGTGGGTTTGAAGACTTGCCTCCTTACCTATATATGATAAGAAGGGCAAATCCGGGTACGGTTACGCGTCTTCAAATTGATGAGTTTGGAAGATTCATGTATGTGTTCCTTGCGTTTGGTGCGAGCAAAAATGGGTTTCCTTTCCTGCGCAAATTTGTCATTGTCGACGATACGTTTCTTAATGGTAAATACAAAGGGACACTTCTCACAGCACTAGCTCAGGATGGTAACTTTCAGATTTTCCCAATAGCCTTCGGTGTGGTTGACACTGAAAATGATGATTCATGGCACTGGTTTTTTACGCAACTAAAAATTTTGATTTCTGACGATGAGGGTCTTGTGATTATCTCAGACAGGCATAATTCGATAAAAAAAGCAATTAGAAATGTGTTTCGTTGGCTTCTCGTGGAATTTGCACTTACCATTTATATAAGAATATTTTGTAACGGTACAAAGGAAAAGATGTCTTTCGTCTGGTGAAGAAAGCAGCAAAATGTTTTAGGGTTTCTGACTTTACTACGATGTTCGAGGAGATTGAAGCGATTAATCCTGAAATTCATGACTACCTCCAAAGAGCTGATGTCCGACTGTGGGCGCGTGTTCATTTCCCGGGCCAAAGGTACAATTTGATGACTACGAACATAGCGGAATTAATGAACAGAGCACTGTCAAATGCTAGAAGTCTTCACATTGTTCGACTATTAGAATCGATACGGGTTATGATGACCAGATGGTTTGAAGAACGGAGAGAGCAAGCGAAATCGCAGCTAACCACGCTTTCGCGTGGTGTCGAGAAACTACTACATGTAAGTCAGCAATTGCAGTTCATAAGTCAGTCATTATTGTTGCATAAACAAGCCTTTATGATAAGCCAGCCGTAACGTTTTTTAATTTTTTTATGTATTATAAATAGGGCCGTGTCATTGCCGCCAGACTTATGACGGAACAAAGGATTGATCCTTATCACACGGAAGTTACATATGGACCGTCTTTGCATATTGTGAATTTGGAAACGAGAAAATGCACATGTCGGCGTTTTGAACACGAGAAATTACCATGCGTGCATGCAATCGCAGCTGCCGAGGACAGGAAAATTTGTCGTATATCCTTGTGCAGTCCTTACTACAACAGCAATTATTTGGTAAACGCATACACTGAGTCGATCATGCCGATAGATTCAGCGTTCCAAGTTCCAAATAACGTTACTAACCAACCGTGCTTGCTCCCGCTTGTTCGTCAACAACTAGGAAGGCCTAAGAAAAATAGGATGAAATCTGCTTTAGAAGTTGCCTTTGAGAACAAACGTCCTAGGAAACGACACACATGTTCTCGTTGTAAACAGTCTGGGCATAATGCAAAAACTTGTCCGATTTAAAAGTGTTGTTTGGATATGTATGGATTTGTGTTTTTGTTAATGCGATAAATCAGCCGTAAAGATTGAATTATTGTCAATAAACGACTGACTTATGATTACAATATAGCTGATTGTCAATAAACGACTGAGTTATGATTACAATACGGCTGATTGTCAATAAACGACGATGAGATTGGGTTAGATGAGGAAGACATTTTCTTTCGAAACTTTAGAAGAAAAAGATGGTAACTCGTCCAAACGCGTAATATTTTTAAAACAAATAATATTTAAAAAAGATTAGAATTCCCAAAAGATTAATCATTACTCCTAGTATAGGGAGCCATATAACTGTCAGTCTAGCGTCTCGAGGGTACGAAACATCGTGAGATAAAATTGAATAAATAATGTTTTTTTCCCCGCCGAAATACGAAACGTCGCGACATAAATTACACGTTGCGGCTGACTTATATGCACTTAAAGTCACGAGATAAAAGTGAATAAATTATGTTTTTTCTCCCGCCCAAATACGAACCGTCGAGAGATAAATTACACGTTTCGGCTGACTTATATGCACCTAATGGCTGACTTATGGCATGGTTTGGGAATGTCATAAATTTGGATTTAGGGTTTATGTATCGAGTTCTTTAGAGTGACCACTCAAAAATTCAAAAAGAACATATATCTTAACAATTAGATACCATTCAGATAGTCTAGGTTTAGGTTATAATAGCTTCAACGTAACTTTATAAAGTACTAAGTTATATACACATGAGGTTTGGATGAGTTATATACACGACAGGGCTGCAGTATGTCTTACTTAGGGCTGATTTGTGTTTTTGTTACAGCGATAAATCAGCCGTAAAGTAAGATTAAATTATTGTTAATAAACAACTGACTTATTATTACAATACGGCTGAGTTATGTAGACTTTTCGAGTAGTCTATTGCACTTTTAATATTTAAATTTGGCAAATTGTGGTACTTAATCTATAAGATTATTTGCGGTAAAGATTATTTGGCAAATTGTATTTCAATTTCAAGATGATTTGCAACAAATAAGATATAAGTTCATTAAAACAATCCATAGTTATTATAGAGCTAGAGAGAGAAAACTAGCTAGTCATCGGATCCATACTACATAGATTATGAGTTCACTAAAACAAGCCATAGTTATTAAACAACTTGGGTAAAAACTAGAGGCATCATGCCTTGATCTTGGAGCAGAACTTCAGCATAGGAGGAGATGCTTTGTCTTCCCAAACCAACTCCAGCACAAAAGATTCGTACGCCTTAACGCCAATAGCCTTGAAGAATTCTCTAACCCCTGAACCAAAGCGCAACCTCATATGTATGTCTGCCACGCATAGATACAATGGCCACTCTACTCCATGCTTGTCCAAAAGAGTAATCTCCTTCCCTCCTGCTATTTCCATCTGGTGAGCCCTAGTGAAGCTCACTGGAATATGCTGCATAAGAAAGAGACAATAAGCTCTTGACAAAGCATCAATAACAAAAAAAAATAAGGGAACAAAACTCCTTCAAGAGAGTTTACTTAAACTTACAAGTCTAGAATCTTTGAGACTAGCTGGTGTGACAGTTAGTGTCACAAATCGGTTTTCACTTAGTGTAGATGACACTCTACTTTGACTATTCTCACCGGTTTTTCTCTTCTTTTCTTTGCTGCTATGTTTTGTGGAGATGTTGTCCTCCTCCTCCTCCTCCTCCTCCCCCTCCACATCATCATCATCATCGACGTTGTTGCTAGACTGTACATATTGAATCTCACAGCAACTAGGTCCAAGACCAGTGACGTAGAACAAAAAATCTCCTTCGTGTCTGAAAATGATGAAGTCTCTGACTCGGAAATCATGAGCAATTGCGAACTCTTTCCATCCAAAGGTGAGTCTCCGACCTTCCATCTTAACGTTCCATGTTTTTTCACACGCGTCCGACTTAATCTCCATCATATTTCTTTCGTTTCTTCCTTTTATGTATTTCGAGAAAAACTTCACCGGAATGCTCTGCAACAAACACAAACCGTAAAGAAGAAGAAAGACATTGAGATATATATATATAGAGAGAGAGAGAGGGAGGGAAGAAGGGAGATTACATATGAGGTGGGAGTGGAAGCCGGGAAGAAGAGGTTGAAATAAATGTGGGTTTGTAGGAGATTTACATACTTGATCCACCATTGTCGAAGTTGGAAAAGGAGCTTCGAAGATAAGAAAAACCCTAACTTTATGAGTGCTGTGAAACGGTTCCTCCTCTTATTTATGGAGTATACTCTCTACATGGTTCATATAGAAACGAAAAGAGAAAATACGGTGAAAAATCTTGAACAGAGGAAGTCGAAGAGACTTACATGGATCTTCTTTCGTGAAGTCAGCAGAGGAAGAATCCGTTGAATGATTTGGGGATCGTGACGGAGAGGTCGTGATAGGTAATGGATGGAGATCAGAAATTTTGGTTTCGCAAGATTTTATGGGTCATTTTTTGTAACTTTGCCTTTTAAAAACAAATCATAATATTTTAAAACAAATAATATTTAAAAAGGATTAGAGTTCCCAAACGATTAGATTTCCCAAAAGATTAACCATTACTCCTAGTATAGAAACGTCTCGAGAGTACGAAACGTGTGCGTAATACGATTACATACATACTACACGGCTGAGTTATTTTAAATACACAGCTAAACTTATAGAAACTACACGCCTGACTTATATTTTAAACACGGCTGACTTATCTCATGCGTGTCAAAAGTGAAGTCATAAACGGCGTTTAGGCTGAGTTATGTTAAAGGTTAGGCTGAGTTTTAAACGAAGTTTAGGCTGAGTTATGTTAAAGGTTAGACTGAGTCATAAACGAAGTTTAGGTTGAGTTATGTCAAAGGTTAGGCTGAGTCATAAATGAAGTTTAGGCTGAGTTATGATAAAAGAAACAAATTCTACATTAGAGTACTAAAAATACATAAACATTAGAGTACTAAAACATAAGCATTGCATAAACATAAGCATTAGATAAACATTTAGTCAGCCATATATTTTGCATCAAGCTTCAGCCAATCAATTTCTGGAACTTCGACTTTGGCCATCTTTTCTTCGGCTTCAACGAGTTATGCTGCAAGTTTGTCCATCTCAGCAAAGAAGTCAACCTTTTCCTTCCCGATAAATTCTTCAAGCAAATCCATTTTCGCAGAAATAGATTTCACTTCCACCAAAGCATCATGCAATTCAGCTTTTGATTTCATATGTTCCTTGAGCGAGATGAGCAACGACTTGTAATGCTCCTCGGTTTCCCTTCTAGCCTTTTTAACATCATTTGGTCCATGGTCATCCTCCATTGTACGCTTCATCATCTTCTTCGATTATGCCATTGATGTTGCATGTATATCGAAAATAGGATGTTAATATATAATGTAAACATATAAACAAATCAAGTTGCAAAAACGTAAATTACATATACTAGGAGAACAAGGAAAAACTAACTTGTATTTGAGATTGCAAAAGAATAAAACAAGTTCAAAGGTAATAAAAACGAATGTTCGGTTACTGAGTGTTCACTTGATATTTATAGAAAAAACAAAAATATATATTAGAAATTGTTCGGTTACTGAGTAGTTACCAAAAATACAATTAAAAACTGTTCGGTTAGTGAGTAGTTACCAAAAATACAATTAAAAACTGTTCGGTTAGTGAGTAGTTACCAAAAATACAATTAAAAACTGTTCGGTTACTGAGTGTTTAGTTTAGGATGAGTTATGACTGAGTTATAGTGACATAAACGTGTTAAGGCTAACCAAAATATTAGAGTTCCTAAAAGTTCAATCATAACTCCTATTTCCCAAAAGATTAATCATTACACCTAATATAGGAAGCCATATAATTCGTCAGTTTAGCGTCTCGAGAGTATTAATTTATGGCGTCTCGAGAGTATTAATATTAAAATTAATACTCTCGAGACGCCCTAATATTCAATATGATTACGTACATATATTTAGACGCCATAATAGATCATATATTCTCTATTATTTAAATTTAAAAATGTGTAATTTATAGGTGCTACACGGCGGACTTATTATATATTTAATACACGGCTGACTTATCTAATGCGTGTCAAAAGTGAAGTCATGAATGAAGTTTCGGCTAAGTTATATCAAATGTTAGGCTGAGTTATTACGAAGAATTTATATTTAAACGAAGGTAGCTTTAATTGATAAGCATTAGAGTACTAAAAATACATAAACATAAGACTACTAAAACATAAGCATTACATAAACATAAACATTAGATAAACATTTAGTCAGTCATATATTTTGCAAGAAACTTCATCCAATCAAGTTCTTGAACGCTGGCGTTGAACATCTTTTCTTCGGCTTCAACGAGTTCTGCTGCAAGTTTATCCAACTCAGCAAAGAAGTCAATCTTTTCCTTCCCGATAAATTCTTAAAGCAAATCCATTTTCGCAGAAATAGATTTCACTTCCACCAAAGCATCATGCAATTCAGCTTTTGATTTCATCTGTTCCTTGAGCGAGAGGATCAACGTCTTGTAATGGTCCTCGGTTTCTCTTCTGGCCTTTTTAACAGCATTTGGTCCATGGTCATCCTCCATTGGATGCTTCATCATCTTCTTCGATTCTGCCATTGATGCTGCATGTATATCGAAAATAGGATGTTAAAATATAATGTAAATATATAAACAAATCAAGTTGCAAAAACGTGAATTACATATACTTGGAGAACAAGGAAAAACTAACTTGTATTTGAGATTTCAAAAGGATAAAACAAGTTCAAAGTTAATAAAAACGAATGTTCGGTTACTGAGTGTACACTTGGTATTTATAGAAAAAAACGAAACTGTTCGGTTACTGAGTAATTGCCAAAAATACTATAAAAAATACATATAACTCGAGAGTACCAAACGCGTGCGTAATATGATTACGTACATATATTCACACGCCATATTTATTAAATTAAATTGTAAATTTAAAAAAGTGTAATTTGAGGTTAACTTCACGGCTGACCTATAGGTACTACATGGCTGACTTAGAGTAAATTCAAATTATCGCGTGCGTAAATTGTCTTGACTTACCAGTGAAAAAATCGTGGAAAGTCAGAGTTATTGGAAGGAAAAAGTTGACTTATATTTAATACACGGCTGACTTATATTTACTACACGGCTGAATTATATTTAACAGAAGGCTGACTTATCTCATGCGTGTCAAAAGTGAAGTCATAAACGAAGAAACAAAGCATTAGAGTACTAAAAATACATAACTGATCTGAATTACATTATAAAGGAGGAAACAGTAGTTTATATTACAACACCCAAAGCCTAGTGTCCGGCCAATATATAATCGGCTTAAAATCACGGTAAAAAAGACCTAACTCTTTGATCCAAAAGCAGCGGTCACACAAATTGTTCTCCTTACTGTCTTCAATGTACCAAAGATCTCAATCTCGGTCCATCAATGGAGTACATGTGCAATTATAGAACAAGGTTATTTCCTTTGACATGAACTCATACTTCTTCGTTAGAAACGTATCAGTGTGAGACGTTCCCCAACCCCAGTCTAGAGATCTAACAATCTTGCCTATCCTCTGAAAAGATTCCCTTGTGAAAAGAGATAAATACTCCTCAGTATTCCAAAATACCTTGCGTGTCATTGCATATGTGTACAAAGCACGCTCGAATCCTGCATCTGCTGCTCTCTTAATCAAAGCAATTTCTTCATTTTGAAGGTCGAACGTGAAGAACATCTGTACACCCTTTAAGAACAGTGTACTCACGTTTCAATTAGCGTAGCAAACTTGCATCACCAAGTTAGATAGATGTATGTACGAAGGGAAGGTAAACACATCTATAGATGCGTACACTCCGGGTCGGTCTGTTAGTTCCTTCATAGACTTGAATGTTGCTCTCAATCTATATAGATCTGCAATGGAGTTAGCGGCCACACGTTCGGTCACTAAGGCTTGGATTTCTTCAGGTAGGGCGGTAAGAGGGAATACTTCTATTACAAAGTGGATATAGTACGGCTGAGTTATGATTTCACTGAAAATTTGAGTAAATTTCTCTAGAGATATTAGGTTAATGAAACACTAAAGAGATGGTATTTATAGATTTAAAACAATTTAATAGCAACTCTTCGGTTACTGAGTAAAGGCTGACTTATGTGTTAGTCAGCCTTTACTCTAATTAATAGTCACGAAAAACAATTGTTCGGTAACTGAGTAGAAAAACAATTAGGGTTTATGACTGGTTAATGAGTGTTTAAATGGTCTTTATAGATTCAAAAAAAATTAATAGTGACTCTTCTGTTACTGAGTAGTTACGAAAAGCAACTCTTCGGTAACTGAGTAGAAAAACAATTGTTCGTATATTTTGAGTAAAGCCTGACTTATGACTGATCAACCAAAAAAGTAAATTTTTATGCGTTTTTGACCGTCAGTTTAGCGTCTCGATATTAACAAAGTATGTCTCATTATGTACTTATACACACGCATAATAAATGAAGCTATAGTAAATTTGGACTTGTAAATAAATTAATTCAGACTGATTGTGCAAAGAAGAGGCTGATTTAAGAGTGACGAATTCGTGTTTCGGCTGAGTTATGACTGCTTTGTGCAAAAGAAGCGGCTGACTTATTGGTTTAAATATTCAAAACACAAATAACTCGTCAGTTTAGCTTATCTATACGGCTGATTTATACATTCAAAACACAAAAGATACGGCTGATTTTTACATTCAAAACACAAAAGATACGGCTGGTTTAAACATTTAAAACACAAAAGATACGGCTGGTTTAAACATTCAAAACACAAATAACTAAAGGGTCTCATAACTAAATTACATTCAAAAACCAAAATTATCAGGGCCAAACTCTTCAAACATATCGACCAGATTCGTCCAAACTATAGTGTTTATCCAATCTGGTTTCTCGCCACCATGCGCCCATATCCTCCTTAACGTGCGCATTTGAGTTCGAAATAGCGTTCTAGCCACCAGATTAAAATGTGTCCAAATCGTCAAAGTGTGTCTCGGTTCCCATCTGTATTTCCGCTACAAAAAAAGAAATTATTGTTGTTGATAAAATGATCGGGAAAGAAAGATATTAGTGTTGGCTTACAGCGAGTTTAAGAAACCATCGTTCCTTAAAATAATCGGGAATGAAGCGGTAAGTCGGCCACTCATGAACCCAGCCTTCTCGAAGAATCTCCGGGATCGCCTTCGAGAGCTCGTGTAAACATTTGAACCACGTGATGGTTGTTTTATCAATAATACCAATACCAGGGTTTAGAACGGAGAGGTGATCCCGATCAGCAGAGTATAATATGGCATCGACACTGCTGATTAACTTGAAACTACAGTGTGGGACAACCGACATGTCAAAAAGGAATATGAAACATATATATTTATGAGAAAGGAGAAAACAGTGTTGGATAGAACGTGATGGGAGAGACAAGGTTTACGAGAAGGTAGATATATATAGATATATAGAAATACGAAACATCGCGAGATAAAATTGAATAAATTATGTTTTTTTTTGCACAAAATACGAAACGTCGCGAGATAATTTACACGTTACGGCTGACTTATATGCACTTAACGTCGCGAGATAAAATTGAATAAATTATGTTTTTTTTTCCCGCCCAAATACGTTTCGGCTGACATATATTACACGTTTTGGCTGACTTATATGCACCTAATGGCTGACTTATGACATGATTTGGGAATGTCATAAATTTGGGTTTAGGTTTTATGTATCGAGTTCTTTAGGGAATGTCAACAAAACTTTAGGGAATGTCAATGTAACTTTATAAAATTGTGAGTTATATACACACGATGTTAGGGTATGTTTAGATAGTTGTAAGAGAACCTATACCTCAACATTATTTATCTCACCAATTAGATACCATTCATATTGTATAGGTTTAAAGTACTGAGTTATATACACACGATGTTAGGGTATGTTTAGATAGTTGTAAGAGAACCTATACCTCAACATTATTTAATTTAGGGTATGTTTAGGGTATGTTTAGGGTATGTTTAGATAGTCTTAATTGGGACTCTATTTAATTTACACTTTTAATGAAAGCTTATAATGCATAAGTCAAATACAATACAATAAACGGGTTCATGTTTTGAACTACCCAAACATATTATAAGTTCCTTCATGGAGGATCTCTGATGCCATCTTTACCCGTATATCCTGAATATTCGCATCATTTATCCCATCGAAAGTTAGACCAAGCGCTAGACACTCGACAAACTTCAATGCATACACCCCACAGTCGCCAACTTGGTCGTTTTATGGGATGTAGTTGCCTTTCTTCCTTCGGAACGGAAACTGCTTGAATCTAGGTTATCGGAGATTGGCAGGAACTAATTTGTTCATCATTGCAGGGATCATTTGCGTAAACGGCCTAAATGCATTTAGGATTTTCTGTTCACTTTCGGGTGTTACCTATCTAATGATGGGATCGTAAGCATCGATCTTCTCCTTAAGAATGTCCATGTGAAATGCCACGCAATGATCTCCTCCAGTATGTAGAACTCCGTACAAGTGATCGACATCTTCTAACCACTTCTTGTTTGTTGGCATGTCTGTGGGAATATTGCCGTTTACTAATGCCTCATACCCAACACCTTTGAACTTAAACATCTTTGGTTTGATCTTGAACTGTAGATAATCAATACACCATCCTCAAGTAAACCAAGCGTCCAAAAATCCAATTCGCTTGGAGTAGAATGGAGAGGGATCTAGCTTAGATTTTTTTATGAGGAGGCTCATATACGCAGCAATATGCTATACAAAGAGAATCAACTCAGCTCCATATAATATATAACTCATACATAAAGCATACTTAAGCCTACATAACTCAGACATATAATAAATAACTCAGACATTAAGTATATTTAACTCAGCCCCAATAGTATACTTACATTATCAAACAGCCATCCATAATTTGGATTTGGCCAATACTTTCTCTTAGTTATGAGAATTCTGTAGAACTCGATATTCTCAGCAGCCTGTGTAAGTGGAACGTCCTTAAAACAATTAAACACAAGTTAGTTTAGGCAAATATTACTAATAGCTGTATTAACACATGCTCTAAAGAGTCATACTTGAATGGCTTTAGGTGATCCAAAAGTTTATCCACTTTAACCGGATCAGCAGGTGAGAGAGGATCATAGATTGCCGGTGAAGGTTCATAATTTTTCTTCATGCACGTCGTTCCATTGTCTCCAATATAAGGAAAAACTCGTTCTTGAGCATCATTTTCTAGCCTCGCTCTAAACCCATCAGGAGATAATTGAACACTTGCTCCCGATAAGCCTTAATTCTCTCAGACCTAATCCTTTCCTCTTCTTCCTCATCAGACTCCGGCAACAGTTCGTTATTTTGCGCGACAATTTTGTCGGTGACATCCTCAATCTCACTTTCGCTTCCAATCTGTTTCTTCTTTGTAAAAGATATTCTTATTGTGTTGTTCGATGCTGGGATAATCACTTCTATAGGTTTCGGATCGTCGTCGCCTTTACGATTCCTCGTTGTCCTTCTTAGTGGCCCCTGTTGTTTTTTTAAAGCAGCGGCCTCTTTCCACTTTAAAGCAGCAGCCTCCTTTCTCTTTAAAGCAGCGGCCTCCTTCTGATTTTTAACCTCAGCCTCCTGCTTTTTTGCCTCAGCCAATTTATTTTTCTTAGCAAGAGAAATAGTAACGAACTCAACTGTTTCTTCGTCATTACCAAACTCCTCAGCCAATTTCTTTTAAATATCAGTGGCCTTAGGATCTTTGATATTCAATTTCACTTCAGGACTTTTAAGCTGTATTAACATATAAACATAACTCAGCCAGAATAATAAGAATAAATCTGTCGTTAGGTAACTATAACTCAGCCGTCAAAAGTAACCATAACTCAGCCGTCAAAAATAAACATAGCTCAGCTGTAACGTACCTTTGGACTATTAACGGATTTCTGCGGGATGTTGTTGACTTTTGAGACGTTATCATCCTTTTGGGAACTGTTCCATGCCTCGAGAGCCTTCAGACGCTCTCTCATTTGCATTCGATCATTCTCAATAGATGCAACTCTTTCTTCCACAGCAGCTCGGACTGTATCACCAAATTTTGTGTTATAGGCGGTTAACTACGACTCAACACTCTCTATTCTACTAGCAAAGTTGTCAAAGTTGTCAAATCTTCTGACAAGATTTCCCAGGATATTCACTACGGTCGTCAAATCCGTCTCTTTTCCCATATCCTCCTCACTACCATGCTGCAGCACAATCTCACTGTTGCTTACTTCCTGGTTTTTCTTAGCTTTCTTCTGCTTTTTTGCGGGGGGGTTGCTCGGAATCTAACGAAACTGCAGCCTTCATTTTTTTCTTGTTCTTATTGCTCTTCACATCTCAAAAACCTCTAACAAACCTATCCGCATGTATGTCTGTTATCAGATTTACAAGTTGTGGGTCATTTTCTTCACTCGACCACTGCGGAAACAGCTCTTCTACAGCCTCCTTCATAACCATTTTCTTCACATGCACCTGCATAGTAAATCAGCCATCAAGTAACTTATAAGTCAGACATCAAATGATTCATAACTCAGCCATCAAGTAACTCATAAGTCAGACATCAAATGATTCATAACTCAACCATCAAGTAACTCATAAGTTAGACATCAAATGATTCATAACTCAGGCAAATCAACCTTCTTACCTCACCATGATCTCTGATCTCCTCATATATGGTTGTAGTAAGAATTTTACGTGTACGGGTTCCACCCCATCGCAAAAGAGGAATTTCGTTCTCATTGACTACTCTTCCAAAACGCTCTCCGAATCAAGTCACAGCTTCATACGCCCAAACCAGCAACACGTCCTTAATGCCACTAATGGTGTACGACTTTCCTTGTGGATTCAACATCTTAATTGAACCAACCAGAACTTCGAATGCAGTCCGACCCCACGGATAAGTCCTCAAGGCTTCATTGTCGAATACTCTTTTTGCACTTTCAAAGGGTATTCTAGAATTATGATGCAAGCCATAAAGTCCCATGGCTTGAAGAAGCAACAACCCTAACCATATCCGCTTTTCAAAACTCCAGCCTCGACAGACCTCTAATGCTGGCCTCAGTTCATCTAACTTGGGTCCTACCCCAAGCGGCACATTCAACTCCTTCCAGAACGTTTTGTATTGCTTAGGTTCGAAACTTTCTGTTGGCAATGGAGCTGTGTTTAGACCCGTGAGCACACCAAATTCGATTAAGCTAAACCTGAGAGGTTGATCAACAACGAGAGACCAAATCTCCTTCTTATGTACTCGCAGCTGTCTACATAGTAGATAGTGTACAGTTTCCCAGACCACACGAATTGGCTATCAACTAGCTTAGCAACTACTCCAAGAGGAAACTATTTCATGTGTTCCCACACATCATGTCCTATTGCGTCTCTGACTTAAGGGAAGTCTCCCAAATGGACATTGTGATTAATTTTTTTATTTTCCAGATTAGAAGCCCCTTCAGCGTATAGTTTTGGAGGGTAATCCCTTGCTTGATCTTCAGAAATAGCCATCTGAACATAAAAGACATAACATATTAATGATAAATCAGCCGCAACAAAATTCAAACTCAGTCACAACAAACAAATAAACCAGCCGCAACCAAACACAAACTCAGCCACAACGGCACATAAATCAGCCGCAACATAACACAAACTCAGCCACAATAGCCACAATTGCAATTGGACATATAAATCAGCCGCAACACAACACAAACTCAGCCACAATTAAACATATAAATCAGTCGCAACGTAACACAAACTAAGCCACAATTGCACATATAAATCAACCATAGCATAACAATAAATCAGCCGCAATAAATAACTTAAACAGCCACTAGCAACGATAAACTAGCCGCCACAGAATAATAAATCAGCCACAATACTGTTAATAAGCGACAAACACCTTCGATTCCTCAGATTATACTCAAAATAAAACGAAGGAAGATGAAGAATCCCCACTCCTTTGTTTATACTCACCTTCGACTAAAATCCAACTGTAAAAATGCAGAGCAGACGTTTCGACGACAACGGCGGTGAATGTTTCTCAGAAATCGACTAGAGAGAAAACACTGGAAGTTTCGACGACAACACACGTAGTTTTTATTTTTCCGTCATTTAATTTTCCTTTTCCGACTTGTTAACACGGTTAATCTTATTAGTGACATGGAACAGTGATTAGTGACATGGATTAGTTAATCATTTTTAATTATAAATAACCTCAATTAAAAAAAAATAACCAAGGATGTTTAATGTAATTTACTAGGCTTTAAAAACTTTTGAGAATTTCCAAAAGATGTATGTTATTCTAGTAATATAACAACTTTTCTATGCTATTTGAGTACTTTTCTCTTTATTCAATCTAATTTCACTTTTATTTTTATTTTCCCACATTACTCCCTTACTTTAATTTATTTTACACCGGGGACGGTGTAATTTAAGTCTGGGGGGGGGGGTTGTTGTTTATTAACACGTTTGTTCGTGATTGATTTTTAATAGTTTTTCATAAATTGTTTTCTGAAACATTTTATTGAGTCAAAATAGTCAGTTGGAAATGATGACCCTTCTTTTGGTTTAGTGGATTGTCTTTTTCAGATTACTGACCATTTTTCCAGGATCGACTTCAGAGTCAGACTAATGAAAAATTCTAAGGCTGACCAGTTAACTAGAGACATCTGTTATTTCCAGCATAATCCGCAGGGTTAGAGCTAATTAAACGGTCTCCTTGGTGATTGATGTTATTAGGGCTTGACTCCTCATTCATACCTGACAAGTGCAAATTTTGGTGAAAGTAATGGTACTATCTCCCTTTACATTATAAAAAATAATAAAAAGAAAAAAAAATGATTGTGGTGATATGATAGTTCTTGAGTATAAGATGAGGAAATAAAATTCCAGTAAGTCAGTACTCAAGAGATGATCACCTCGAGCTCAAAAGCAGCAGTCTAAGTCCCTTAGAACGGATGTAGAGGACGAGCGATCTCACGACCCTGTCTCCTCACAAGGAACAATAATAGTGAAAGCACTGTTTTTGAGTTTCTGAATCGAATAAGTCTAGGGGAGAGAAATAGTACCAAATGTTGTATGGTTCACTAGTCATGGGGGAGAGAAAGAGTACCAAATGAGACCCAACAATGATGATTAGCGGATTATGTTGAGAATTCGTGGATGAATTTTGAAGTCTGCAAATGTTTATGGAGAAGTACATGGTGGTCTGATTTTGAGTTGGTTATGCATTATGTGGCTTACTAGTTGAAAGGGTAGGTCCGATATTCCAAGGGAAGGTAAGTTTCTGCGTTTTCAAACCTCTTTTCTATTCTTGAATTTTGCTTGAGGATAAGCAAAAGATAAGTTTGGGGGAGTTGATATGTTCCATATTTTACCCATTTTACTATATACTTTACTATGTTTTCTATGCATTTATCTACGGTATTACGCCTTTAGAGATATTTTTTCTCGTATTTGTAGTTTTAGAGTCTTAACAGGGAAATCAAGGAAAAAGGAGCAAAAAAAAGAGTCAAAATGGGTGTAAACCAAGTTACAGCAACATTCATAAGCCAAAAACACTATCAGGAACCAAGAATTCACAAGAATACAACATTCTACCAAATTGGACAGAACATATACGCTAGAAGTTCAGCAGTGAACGGAGGATCAAATCGATTTGTAATTTGATGAAACTTGGTGTGAAGAAATATCTTTGAGTCAGCTTTACAATGAAGTTTGAATCATCTCAATTGGATCTGTGAGTAGAAAGATACACCCGAATTACTAAGCACATGTCGAACTACCTCGAAGCTGAAGCGAGTCCAATTTCGGGCCAAATACCGGTCTGCACCGTGGACCGATATTCCAGCCGTTATCAGCACATGAGAGAGGTCATTTAAATCCCAGTACCGGTCACAAATTTGGACCGATACCCGTGACCAATATTGGAGCAGTTTCGACGTAAAAAGTCCGTTTTATCCTAAACGAAACCCTAGAACACCCTAAGCTTATATATACTTGTTTTTAACCTCTTGTTAGAAGTGTGCCGAAATATTTAGAGTAGTTTTATCATAAGGAGCAGCCACCACGAGTTCTCTTGGTGTTCTTCATTAGATTTGGATTCTATATCAATCCGGTGGATGATCTCGCTTTGTATCTCAATATAAAGAAGAATCCTCTTACCTTTACTCTTTAATTCAAGTTTATCTACTATGAATTCATCATCTATCTTGTGTTTTTCGTGCACCATGTTTGAGTAGTTTTATTTGTTAGGTTGTAGGAAGATCAAAGAGTTCATGAATTTTTAACTTCTATCAAATGAATTAGGGATAATCTATTAAGTTCCTCATCTTTATTTGCTCGTAATGCTAATTGCTTTTCTGATCAACTAGCATCTAATTTTAGATTGATATACTCTCCAAAAGCTTGTTATATTGTCTGAACTAGTATTTGATGAGCTAGACGTCTTAACAATTCGAAAGGTTAGTTAATAAGGAGTTTGGTCAACAATTGAATCTTGAACTTACTGCGTGTTTTCTTCTTGTAATAACCTGCGATAGTTGAGTCTATTAGGAAGTTAAAACATAGTAATCTGAGCCACGATAGTGGGAGGATTATACATCCGTGATTTGAGTTCTAGAACATATCTCTCGAAAAGGTCCCTAAAAATCGATATGTTGTTTAATGATTCATGAATCTCTGCGATTAACCTACCCGCCTAACGTTTGTTTACCTTGAATTCTAATCTCTTTACTTAGTTATTTTCGTGCCTTATTCTCTTTAAAAACCAAAACCATATTTATTTGTTTTAGCTTGTTTTTATTCCCATAAGTTTGTAGTACAATTACAAGGTCCCTAGGGATTTGATCCCTAAATATTACCGTGATTGCTATGCACTTGCAGTTATATTTAAGGGTTAAAACTTTGACCCACATCACCTCACTATCTCCCGCACATAATTCTTAGCCAACACCGCAGCTCCGTCGGTCTTCTTGATGGAAAGAAAATGTGCTGACTTCGTCAGACGATCCACAATCACCCAAATCGCAAAGTCCATAGTAATTGTAACACCCGTGAACCAAAAAGTGGAATTTTGGTGGGTGTGTCGATCGACACAGAGGTGTATGTCGATCGACACGGGTTGAAATTAGACCGACAGGTTCGATTTAATTGGCCGGTTTGATGGACCGGTTTAGGGAAACTCTAGGGTTCGATATAAAAGGCAGAATCAAAAGTTCTGGCCGTTTTTGTTCTTGAGAATCAGATTTTTCAGAGAGATTTGGGAGAAGTTCTGGAATCAGAGAATTTGGGGTTTTTGAGAGATTCCTGGAGAAGGATTGGATCGTTGGAGGTCTGTTCTTGGGATTTGAGGAACGTGTGAGGATCTTGAGTGAGATTTTTGGATCAGAGAAGGAAATCAGGGGCTGTTCGTGATCGTTCTTCGCGTTCGTCATCGTGTTCATCGCGTTCTTTATCCTTTTCAATCCTATTCAAGGTGAGTGCGTGACCGTAGGCTCGTATAAGTATAGGGGGCCAATGGAATATGATTGCTTGGTGGTTTTTGTGTGTTTTGTGTGTGGATTTGTGCAGGAGACTCGACAGATCGCATCAGATTCGAGTCGTGTGAGGATTGACTCGATTCTGGGTTATGCGACGTCGTGTCGATCAACACCGAGGTGGTGTGTCGATCGGCACGGGGCCTGTGTTCTTCGACACCTAGTGGTTGTGTCGATCGACACAGTGAGTCCTGTCGATCGACACGGTGTATTCTGGACTGGTTTTGTTGCTTGGTCGTGTATGTTTGTTCTGTGATCATCCTGGTATTGTGTTGGTTGTTTATACTTGTATTTAAATAGCCTGTAGACGGGATGACCGCGTCGCTGAGTATTTGTGATAATACTCACGCAACTCTTTTTGCCATGTGTTGCAAGTAAAGAAAAATTGTGATCGTGGAATCGTGGCGAGGAAGAAGAGATGATTTAGGGTCTCACTTGGATTGTTATTCTATGGAATTGTTAGGTTGTTAGTCATTAGATATTGTTTATTGATATTGGTTGATTGGTTGAACTGGTTGCTATTTAATAAAGTATGGAGTAGTTAAACTGGAAATGTTGTTGATGTTTATTGTTCCGCGTTGCTTGGTTGTTGACCCATTGAGGATTATTATCTGTGATGATAATAATCTGGAGGGAAAAATTTTGAATTTTTGGGTCGGGTCGTTTCAGTTTGGTATCAGAGCCCTAGCGGTTCTAGGGCGGGTGCAATTGATTGATTAGGAAGTTAATTGATTGATTGTTGTGTGGGTATGGAGTCTTAGATCATCTCTTCCGAGCCTTCAATGAGATTCCATGGTAAGTGTTGTATGATTTCTGTTTTTGTTCTAGTACTTAGTAATCTGTTGTGAGTGCAGAAGTATGGCTAGGGGTGCTAGAGGCAGAGGTCGTGGGGGCCGTGGAGGTCGTGCTGGTCGTGGGCGCGGGCGAGGGCTCGAGAGTGAGTCGGTAGCCGCGAGTGTGGCCTAGGAAACCACGCAGGAGTAGGTGGCAGACTCTCAGGCGTTTCAGGAGGGGTCCGTGGATCCGGCTTCTACGAGTGTCAGTGTGAGGGCTGATGGGGCTAGTGTGGGTCCCGGTGTACTTACTAGTGCGGCAGGCCCAGGTGGGGGTGCTCCCGCAGGTGTGGCTCAGGACAGAGATGATCGCCTGGCAGTTTTACTGCAGTTGATCCTAGAGCGGTTACCAGGTGGGGTACAGGCTCTGGGTCAGGCTCCAGGAGTACAGCCAGTGGAGGCTGGGGTTCAGCCGGGAGTGGTTGGTGTTCAGCCAGTAGTGGCGGATGGTCAGCCGGGTGTGGCTGAGGTGCAGCCGGTTGTGGCGGTTGCGGAGGAGCTCCCATCCTACCTTAGGATGATGGAGCAGATGCAGCGGATTGGCACCGGGTTTTTCTCTGGTGGTGCCAAGCTAGAGAAGGCCGATGAGTGGCGGCGGAGATTGGAGTGTAACTTTCGCTCGATCAGGTGTCCAAAGGGATACAGAGTAGACCTAGTAGTGCACTATTTGGATGGTGATGCGCATCTCTGGCGGAGAGGTGTTGAGACTAGGCGGGTGCAGGCCGAGATGGTCTGGGAGGATTTCCTGGCTGAGTTGAATGCCAAGTATTTCCCGCAGGAGGCGGTGGACAGGATGGAGTCGAGGTTCCTGAACCTGACTCAGGGGGATCGGACCGTGAGGGAATTCGATTTGGAGTTCAATAGACTCCTGGTACATGTTGGTAGAGGCATGGAGGGCGAACAGGCCCAGGTGAGGAGGTTCTTCGGGGGACTTCGAGCTGACCTGAGGACTCGCTGCAGGGCGAGTAACTTCGCCATGAGGGCGGAGCTGGTTGAGACTATGGCTGCGATTGAGGAGGACCTCAGGGAGTAGGTTGTGGTGGTTAGTCCACCGGTGCAGCAGCAGCAGCAACCGAGGAGATCTCAGTAGCAGACGGGATCGAGCAGGGGCGGCAAGCCTGCACAGGGTCAGAAGAGGAAGTGGGAGAGCACTTCTGGGGTCAGTCAGAGAGGACAGAGTGGTCCGGGATGCTTTGGGTGTGGAAGCATGGATCACAAGGTGGCCAGTTGCCCGAAGAAGACTGAGATTCGGGGTGCCCAGGTGTGCTACCACTACAGGGAGCCAGGACATATCAAGCCCAAGTGTTCAAAGCTGCAGTAGATGGTGGTGGCAGCAGTGCAGCCGTTGGCGGTCCAGCCGTTGGCCCAGATCGCAGCGACGCCGCGGGTATTTACTTCGGCTGAGGCGGGCGGCTCTAGCGCCAGACCGATCACAGGTATTGTTCCGACTTGACTTTTTCTTTTAAATTCTTGTGGATTGAATTTTAGTCGGGTTGAAATTGTGAGTCTGCGTTAGAGTGTCGGGTCTTAAAGCACATAGGATTTGTGCAGGGACCTTAGTTGTGGGCGGGTGTGAGTCCCACGTGTTATTTGATTCGGGAGCTACGAATAGCTTCATCACTCCGGAGTGTGCGGAGGGCAGCGGGATCCGGAGCGATTCTGGGGAGCAGCCGGGAGTAGTTAAGGTTGCTGGTGGGAGAACGTTAGCTACTTTCGGGCGGGCTCGTGGTGTGGATGTTCTGGTGGCGGGAGAGTTGATGTCAGCAGATCTGGTCATTAGTCTGGTGGAGTTGTACGATGTCATCCTGGGTATGGATTGGTTGGATCGGTACAAGGTCCATTTGGATTGTCATCGAGGACGTGTAGTGTTTGAGCGAGAAGCTGGGAGGTTGGTGTTTCAGGGGGTGAGACCGACTTCCGGAAGTCTTATGATTTCAGCGATATAGGCCGAGCAGTTGATTGGGAAAGGCTGTGAGGCGTATCTGGCGACGATAGTGATGCCAGAGGCTGTTGGAGAGGTTGCAGTTGGGGATATCCAGGTCGTTCGGGATTTTCAGGATGTGTTCCAATCGTTGTTGGGTTTGCCACCGTCGCGGTTGGATCCTTTCACGATTGAGTTGGAACCCAAAACAGCTCCGATATCCAAGGCACCTTACCGTATGGCTCCAGCAGAGATGGCAGAGCTGAAGAAGCAGCTGGATGATCTGTTGGGGAAGGGTTTCATCCGGCCTAGTGTTTCACCGTGGGGAGCACCGGTGTTGTTTGTGAAGAAGAAGGATGGGAGTTTCCGGTTGTGTATAGACTATCGGGGGCTTAACCGAGTCACTGTGAAGAACAAGTATCCTCTATCGTGCATTGATGAGTTGTTGGATCAGTTGCGAGGGGCTACTTGGTTCTCCAAGATAGACTTGGCGTCGGGTTACCATCAGATTCCGATCGATGAGGCGGACGTCAGGAAGACGGCCTTTCGGACGAGGTACGGGCATTATGAATTTGTGGTGATGCCATTTGGTTTGACGAATGCACCAGCAGCGTTCATGCGGTTGATGAACGGGGTATTCCAGGAGTATCTGGATGTGTTCGTGATCATCTTCATTGATGATATTCTGGTATATTCGAGGAGTCCAGAGGAGCACGAGGTGCATCTGAGGTTGGTTCTGGAGAAGCTGCGGGAGCAGAAGCTGTACGCGAAGCTGAGTAAGTGCAGTTTCTGGCATCGAGAGATGAGCTTTCTTGGCCACGTTGTGTCTGCAGAGGGAGTGTCTGTGGATCCGGCTAAGATAGAGGCTATAAGAGGTTGGCCTAGACCGAGGAATGCCACCGAGATCAGGATATTTCTTGGGTTGGCAGGTTATTACCGGAGGTTCGTCAAGGGATTCGCGAGTATGGCGCAGTCGATGACGAAGCTAACAGGGAAGGATGTCCCTTTTGTTTGGTCTTCAGCTTGTGAGGAGAGTTTCGGGAAGCTGAAGGAGATGTTGACCAGTACACCTGTTTTGGCGTTACCCAAGCCGGGTGAGCCTTATGTGGTGTATATAGACGCTTTGGGAGTTGGTCTGGGTTGTGTGTTGATGCAGCAGGGGAAGGTTATTGCGTATGCTTCGAGGCAGTTGAGGAAGCACGAGTACAATTACCCTACCCATGACTTGGAGTTGGTTGCAGTTATTTTTGCACTTAAGATCTGGAGGTCTTATTTGTATGGCGGGAAGGTGCATATATTCACAGACCACAAGAGTCTGAAGTATTTCTTCACTCAGCCGGAGTTGAACCAGAGACAGAGGCGCTGGATGGAGTTAGTTGCAGACTATGACCTGGAGATTGGGTACCATCCGGGTAAGGCTAATCTGGTTGCAGATGCGTTGAGTCGAAAGAGGGTAGCTTCAGATCAAGAGCGAGATATGGAGGCTCTGGTGAGCGAGATCAGCACGTTGAGGGTGTGTGTGATCTCACAGGAGCCGTTGGGGTTGGAGGCAGCTAACCAGGCAGACTTGTTGAGCAGGATTCGGGTTGCACAAGAGAAGGATCAGGGTTTGATTGACGTTTCTCAGGCGGCCGGTTCAGAGTATGTAGTCTCAGCGAGTGGGATGATACTGGTGAACGGGCGGGTTTGTGTACCCAAGGATGAGGATCTGAGACAAGAGATCCTGAGGGAGGCTCGTTCGAGTATGTTATCGATTCATCCGGGAGCGACCAAGATGTATCGGGACTTAAAACGGTATTATCACTGGGTCGAGATGAAGAGGGATGTAGCTAGCTGGGTTGCAGCGTGCAACGTGTGTCAGCTGGTGAAGGCTGAGCATCAGGTCCCGAGCGGGTTATTGCAGAGTTTACCTATTCCAGAGTGGAAGTGGGATATGATCACGATGGATTTCGTGACAGGACTGCCAGTGTCGCGGACATATGATGCGATATGGGTTATTGTGGATCGTCTAACCAAGTCAGCACATTTTCTGGCCATCAAGAAGACCGACGGAGCGGTGGTGTTGGCTAGGAAGTATGTGCGTGAGATAGTGAGGCTGCATGGGGTGCCAGCAAGTATTGTGTCAGACAGGGATCCGAGGTTTACTTCAGAGGTCTAGAGAGCTTTTCAGTCTGAGATGGGCACTAAGGTGCATATGAGTACCGCGTATCATCCTCAGACGGATGGGCAGTCTGAGAGGACGATTCAGACATTGGAGGATTTGCTGAGGATGTGTGTACTGGATTATGGTGGTCATTGGGCGGATTATCTGAACCTGGTAAAGTTTGCGTACAACAACAACTATCAGGCGAGTATTGGGATGGCTCCATATGAGGCTCTGTATGGGAGGCCGTGTAGGACACCATTATGCTGGACTCAAGTGGGGGAGAGGAGAATGTTTGGTGCAGACTTTGTTCAGGAGACGACGGAGAAGATCCATGTCTTGAGGCTGAACATGAAAGAGGCTCAGGATCGGCAGAAGAGTTACGCCGATAGGAGACAGAAGGAGCTGGAGTTTGAGCTAGGAGATATGGTGTATCTCAAGGCAGCTATGTTGAGGGGTCCTAACAGATCCATTTCAGAGAATAAGCTGAGTCCGAGGTTTATGGGTCCGTTCAGAGTGGTGGAGCGGGTCGGACCGGTAGCTTATAGATTGGAGTTGCCTCAGAGTATGAAGGCTTTCCACAAGGTCTTCCATGTTTCGATGCTACGGAAGTGTCTGCATGAGTCTGAGGAGGTGTTGGCGAGGATTTCGGAGGATCTTCAGCCCAACATGACGTTGGCGGCGAGGCCTGTGACGATTCTCGAGAGGAGGATCAAGGTGCTGCGCCGGAAGAGTATACCGTTGGTGAGAGTCGTGTGGGACTGTGACGGTATTGAGGAGGAGACTTGGGAACCAGAGGCGTTGATGAAGACAAAGTTCTCGAAGTGGTTCGAGAAGCAAGCGGTGGCTTGAGCTCTTTTTCTGGTTTTCAGAGTCTGTATTAGCATGTTGCTATGTTGTGGTATTGTATTTTTGTTGTGTTGTAACGAGTATACATTTTTGGAGATTTAATAAGATGAGTTGCCTTATTAAATGTGTGTTAAGACGTGTATTTTATGAGATTGACGGGTGCGTCATGTATTGGTATGACTGGTGATGTCATGGATTGGTGATGACTGGTAGGTCATGTGGAGGTCTAGCGATAGAGTTCTATGTGAGTTAGAGCTTGTCTATCGGCTAGGGAGACTAGAAATGGAAGTTCTATGTGAGTTAGGGTTGTCCATGTTCTAGTAGGATTATCTGGGGATAAGGTTCTATGTGAGTTAGGACTTGTGATTCTCCAGATGGCGCTGGGAAATAGGGGTTTTATGTGAGTTATAACCTGCCTATTTCCTAGGGGGAGTCTGGAATAGAAGTCTTATGTGAGTTAGGACTATCTTTCCAGGGACTCTGTGAAACACCCTGGTGATTGGGTTGTTTCGGATGACCATGAGAGGTGATTTCAGTCGACAGGTGCCTAAGATGCATGTTACAGAGTGATTGCCCCAGGGGATCGTGGTTCTCCTGGGTATACTTGAGTGGACAGTGTTGTTCTCTCCGGAGGAAAGTGGTTCCCTTGCATATACTTTGAGGGGCCGAAGCCTCTCCAGGGGATGTGTGATTTCTCTGCAGCCGATAGCTTGATGGACTGTGTATCCTGAGAGTGGGAGGGGCTGGAGCATACCGAGAGCTGGATGGACGGCGGTCCTGAAGGTGGGGTGGTATGATATACATCGAGAGCTCAAAGGGTGACGATCCTGAGAGCGGAGTGTTGTATATAGATATGAGTACGAGCAATAGTATCTGTAATGTGGTTGTAAGCATGAGACTGGATGAACTTCGGGGATCGGGAGTGGATCTCAGGTGGTGCTGACCGGGTGGGGTCAGGATTGCAGCCGTGGTGAGACGGTGCAATGGGGCTAGTATGAGCCTGGTAGAGCTCGGGGATCAGGTGTGATCTCGAGTGGTGTTGACCGAGGGTCAAGAGAGTGGTGTTGATGTCGAATCTAAGGTTTTGCTAACATTTGGAACAAGGTTCGGACAACCCTGGTAATATATGTAGCGTCGTTGGTCGTACATGTTCTTGTTTGATTGTTGTGCGATCATTTGGTCCAATTCGGGGTCAACGGTTGGTCGTGCATGTTCTTGTTTGATTGTTGGGCGGTCAATCGGGCAGCCCTGATCGGGACCAGGGGACGTTGCATCGTGGATATTCTGGGGGAATCTGGTCGGGTTTTAGACGGAGGTGCGAACTTTAGTGAGATGGGGTTGTGTGGTTTGAGTGTGATCTCGAAGGGTCAGCCGGGTTCGGGTCCGGTGTTTGTGACCATAGTGCGACGGTGTCGTAGGATTCTAGGTCGAATCCGTGTTAGTGGGGGAGAATTGTAACACCCGTGAACCAAAAAGTGGAATTTTGGTGGGTGTGTCGATCGACACAGGTTGAAATTAGACCGACAGGTTCAATTTAATTGGCCGGTTTGATGGGCCGGTTTAGGGAAACCCTAGGGTTCGATATAAAAGGCAGAATCAGAAGTTCTGGCCGTTTTTGTTCTTGAGAATCAGATTTTTCAGAGAGATTTGGGAGAAGTTCTAGAATCAGAGAATTTGGGGTTTTTGAGAGATTCCTGGAGAAGGATTGGATCGTTGGAGGTCTGTTCTTGGGATTTGAGGAACGTGTGAGGATCTTGAGTAAGATTTTCGGATCAGAGAAGGAAATCAGGGACTGTTCGTGATCGTTCTTCGCGTTCGTCATCGTGTTCTTCGCATTCTTTATCCTTTTCAATCCTATTCAAGGTGAGTGCGTGACCGTAGCCTCGTATAAGTATAGGGGGCCAATGGAATATGATTGCTTGGTGGTTTTTGTGTGTTTTGTGTGTGGATTTGTGAAGGAGACTCGACAGATCGCATCAGATTCGAGTCGTGTGAGGATTGACTCGATTCTGGGTTATGCGACGTCGTGTCGATCGACACCGAGGTGTTGTGTCGATCGGCACGGGGCCTGTGGTCTTCGACACCTAGTGGTTGTGTCGATCGACACAGTGAGTCCTGTCGATCGACACGGTATATTCTGGACTGGTTTTGTTGCTTGGTCGTGTATGTTTGTTCTGTGATCATCCTGGTATTGTGTTGGTTGTTTATACTTGTATTTAAATAGCCTGTCGATGGGATGACCGCGTCGCTGAGTATTTGTGATAATACTTACGCAACTCTTTTTGCCATGTGTTGCAGGTAAAGAGAAATTATGATCGTGGAATCGTGACGAGGAAGAAGAGATGATTTAGGGTCTCACTTGGATTGTTATTCTATGGAATTGTTAGGTTGTTAGTCATTAGATATTGTTTATTGATATTGGTTGATTGGTTGAACTGGTTGCTATTTACTCCCTCTGTTTCAAAATAGTTGTCATTCTAGGTTGTTTCACACATATTAAGAAAACATATTAAAAGTCTATTTTACCCCTAATTAATACAATGTTTTATTTGATATAAGTAATTAATAAGTTTAAAAGTAGGGATAAAAATGGAAAAATTAGTCATAAATGTGCATTGAAATTGCAGAATGACAAGTATTTTGAAACAATAAAATAAGGGTAGAATGACAAGTATTGTGAAACAGAGGGAGTAATAAAGTATGGAGTTGTTAAACTGGAAATGTTGTTGATGTTTATTGTTCCGCGTTGCTTGGTTGTTGACCCATTGAGGATTATTATCTGTGATGATAATAATCTGGAGGGAAAATTTTTGAATTTTTGGGTCGGGTCGTTTCAGTAATCATGTCCCACTTCCACTTTGGAATGGGCAAACTCTTCAACATACCACTCGGAACCTGATGCTCCGCCTTCACTAACTGGCACACGTTGCACTCTGCAACCCAGTTAGCGACATCCCTCTTCATCCCGACCTAGTGATAATACCGCTTCTGATCACAATACATCTTGGTAGCTTCCGGATGAATAGACAACATGCTCGCATGAGCCTCTCTCAGGATCTCCTGCCTCAGATCCTCATCCTTGGGTACACAAACCCTCCCGTTCACAAGTATCGTCCCATTCGCCTAGACCAGATACTCTGAACCTGTAACCTTAGAAGCATCAATCAAAACCTGAACCTTCTCCTAAGCTACTCGAATCCTGCTCAACAAATCTGCCTGGTTAGCTGCCTCTAACCCCAACGACTCCTGTGAGATAACGCACAACCTCAAAGTGCCAATCTCACTCCCTAACGCCTCCATATCCCGCTCCTAAGCCGAAGCAACCCTTTTCCTACTCAACGCATCTGCAACCAGGTTAGCCTTACCCGGATGGTATCCAATCTCCAGATCATAATCTGCTACCAACTCCATCCAGCACCTATGTCTCTGGTTTAGCTCTGGCTGAGTAAAGAAGTACTTCAGACTCTTGTGGTCTATGAACTACTGCACCTTTCCGCAATAAAGATAAGATCTCCAAATCTTTAAAACAAAAATCACCGCAGCCAACTCCAAATCAAGGGTAAGGTAGTTGCACTCGTGCTTCCTCAACTGCCTCGAAGCATATGCAATAACCTTCGCCTGCTGCATCAGCACGCAATCCATACCAACTCCCGAAGCATCCGTATACACCCCGTATGGCTCACCCGGCTCGAGTAACGCTAGTACTGGTGTACTAGTCAACATCTCTTTCAGCTTCCCAAAACTCTCTTCGCAAGCTGAAGACCACACAAAAGGGACATTTTTCCCCGTCGACTGCGCCATACTTGCAAATCCCTTGACGAACCTCTGATAATAACCCGCCAAACCAAGAAAACTCCGAATCTCGGTGGCATTCCTCGGTCTAGGCCATCCTTTGATAGCCTCAATCTTAGCCGGATCCACAGAAACTCCCTCTGCACACACCACGTGGCCAAGAAAACTCATCTCTCGCTGCCAGAAATTGCACTTGCTCAGCTTAGCATACAGGTTCTGCTCCCACAGCTTCTCCAGAACCACTCTCAAATGCACCTAGATGATCATAAACACATCCAGATACGCCTAGAACACCCCGTTCATCAATCTCATGAACGCCGCTGGCGTATTCGTCAACCCGAAAGGCATAACCACGAACTCATAATGCCCATACCTTGTCCTGAAAGCAGTTTTCCGAATATCCGCCTCGTCGATTAGAATCTGATGGTAACCCGAAGCCAAATTGATCTTGGAGAACCAAGTAGCCCCCCACAACTGATCCAACAACTCATGAATCCGCGGCAAAGGAGACCTGTTCTTCACAATGACTCGGTTAAGTCCCTAATAATTGATGCATAACCGGAAACTCCCATCCTTCTTCTTCACAAACAACACCGGCGCTCCCCACGATGAAACACTAGGCCGAATAAATTCTTTTCCCAAAAGATTATCTAGCTGAGTTCTGCCATCTCTACTGGAGTCATACGGTAGGGTGCCATGGATATGGAAGTCATCCCAGGCTCCAACTTGATCGTAAAAGGATCAGACCGAGATGGCGGTAATCCTTACAACGACTAGAAAACATCCTGGAAGTCCCGAATAACTCGAATATCCCCAACTGCAACCTCTCCAACAAACTCTAGCATCACTATTGTCGCCAAATATGCTTCGCAGCCCTTCTCAATTAGCTGTTCAGCCTGAATCGCCGAAATCACCAGACTCTCGGAAGTCGGCCTCAATTCCTGGTAAAATAACCTCCCCATCTCTTGCTCAAACACCACTCGTCCCCGACGACAATCCAAATGGATTCTGTATCAATTCAGCCAATCCATCCCGAGAATGACATCGTACAACTCCACCAGACTAATGATAAAATCTCCTAGCATCAACTCTCCCGCCACCAGAACATCCACACCATGAACCCGCCCGAAAGTAGCCAAGGACTTGCCGCCATCAACCTTAACTACTTCCAGTTGCTCACCAAAATCTCTCCGGATTCCGCTGTTCTCCGCACACTCCGGAGTAATGAAGCTATTCGTAGGTCCAGAATCAAACAAAATGTTGGACTCACATCCGTCCACTACTAAGGTCCCTGCACAAATATCATGTACTTAAGAACCCTAACACTCCAGCACAGACTCACAATTTCCAAACAGACTAACATTCAAACACCATAAGAATTTAAAAAATCAAATCTGAAAATTACCTGTGATAGGTTTGCCGCTAGAACCCCTGCATTCACCGAAGTGAATACCTGCGGTGCAGCTGCAATCTGGGCCACCGGATGTACCACCGCCACCGCCATCTGTTGCAGCTTAGAACACCTGGGCTTGATATATCCGGGCTCCCTGTAGTGATAGCACACTTGAGCTCCCCGTGACTCGCTCCTCTTCGGGCAGTGCTCCCACACCCGAAGCATCTCGAACCACCCTGGCCACCTTGACTGGCTCCTGAAGTGCTCTCCCACTTCCTCTTTTGTCCCTGTGCAGGCTTCCCGCCTCTGCCCGGACTCATCTGCTGCTGCACCGGTGGGCTAACCACCACAGCCTGCTCTCTCAGATCCTCCTCAATCGCAGCAGCTGTCTCAACCAACTCCGCCCTCATGGCGAACCTGCTCGCTCTACAGCGAGTCCTCAGATCTGGTTGAAGTCTCCTCATGAACCTCTTCACCTGGGCCTGCTCGCCCTCTAGACCCCTACCGGCATACACCATAAGCTGACTGAACTCTTCATCGAACTCCCGGACCGACCAGTTACCCTAAGCCAACTCCAAGAATTGCAACTTTAAGCGATCTACCGCCTCCTGCGGAAAGTACTTGGCGCTGAACTCAGCCACAAAATCCTTCCAGGCCATACCCCCCTGAGCTCTCATAGTCACTACACCTCGCCACCAGAGATGTGCATCACCATCAAGGTAATGAACCGCTAGGTCCACCCGGTATCCCACTAGACACCTGAGAGATTGGAAATTCCGCTCCAATCTACTCCTCCACAAATCCGCCTCCTCAGGTTTGGCATCACCCGCGAAGAACCGGTGCCAATCCTCTGCATCTGCACCATCATCCTAAGATAGGATGGGATCTCCTCCGCAACTGCCACACCTGGCTGCACCCCACCCATATCCGGCTGCACCCCAGCCCTACCCGGCTGCACACCAGCCATGCCCGGCTACACTCAAGCCATACCCGGCTGCACCCCAGCCATACCCGGCTGCACACCAGCCACACCTGGCTGAACACCAGCCACACCCGGCTAAACACTAGGAGCCCGACCCAGAGCCGTTACCCCACCTGGTAACCGCTCCAGGATCAACTGTAGCAGACCCGCTAGACGATCATCTCGATCCTGGGCTCCACCTGCAGCAGCATCCCCACTTGGGCTCGCTGCACCGAGACCTACACCCGTCCCACCAGTCCTCACACTGGCACTCACAGTGGCCACACCTACGGACCCCTCCTGATACGCCTGCGAATTAGCCATCTGCTCCTGCGTGGTTTCTTAGGCCATACTCGGTGCAAGAAACTCACTCTCAAGTCCGCGCCCGCACCCATCATGACCACCTCGGCCTTCACGGACCCCACGACATCTGCCTCTAGTACCTCTAGCCATCCCTCTGCACTACCCCGCAGAATACTAAGAATACTAGAAAAATAGAAAAGTCAAACAACACTTACCGTGGAATCTCATTGAAGGCTCGGAGAAGATGATCTAGGACTCCAAATCCACACAACAATCAATCGACTAACTCACATAATCAATCAATTATTCACCCGCCCTAGAACCATAAGGGCTCTGATACCAAACTAAACGACCCCAACCAGTAAATTTAAAATTTTTCCCTTCTGGATTATTATTATCACAAATAATAATCGTCAACTGATCAACGACACGAACTGCGGAAAACAATACAATCAATAACCAATAACAACATTCAATAAATCTCATACTTTATTGAAACCACTAATCCAATTCAATCCATAAACTATAATCCAATTAACATTCATCAACTATTCAAGAATTACTAATATCCTAACAATTCTAATGAGCTCATAAAGCAACCAATACGAGACTCTAGATCATCTCCTCTTCCCAGCCACGATTCCACGATCACACCTGCTCTTTACCTGCATCACATGGTTATACGAGATGTGTGAGTATTATCACAAATACTCAGGGAGACGGTAATCCCATCTACTATACACACAGGCATAAGAAAATGATACAATACCAGGGTGAACTCTCAGCGAGACAAGCACGAGCAAACAAACAAGAATCGCACAAACTGCACGTGTGTCGATCGACACATAGCACTTGCGTCGATCGACTCACCGACACAGATCCAAGAATTGAACCAATCCTCACATGGTTCGATTCTAGATCACATCACAATCGATTTCCTGCACAAATCCACTCAAAAACCACACGAAATACACCCAACAACAAGATTCAAACGCATCATATCACTTCATTTACCCAGATAAGCCATGGTCACGCACTCACCTTGGATCAGGAAAGAAAAGGATGAGAAAAGGATGAAAAGCTATGAAGAACGACCCCTCAACACCGAGATCTACACTCCCCGCACGAGAAATCACTCCAAGAACGATCTCCCAAGTCTCCTAGACGAATCTCCTCTCACAAATCTCTCTGGAAACTCCCTGGAACTTTTCTAAAACTTTCTGGAACTCTAAAATCCCTCAAAAACGCGGCCACCTTCTATTTATAGAGAAGCCCTAAGGTTTTCACCCTAACCGGCCCGCAAACTGATAACTTAAATCGAACCGACCGATTCGATTTAATCTTGCGTCGATTGACGCACACCACCTGCGTCAATCGACGCACGACCAAAAATCACAATTTTTGATTCGCGGTCATTACAACACAAGTACACTAAGTGCACTCTGTCCACACGCGTCTAGTTGTGACATTCAAACAGGTGTTTCTTCTTTATCGACTGTAAGCAAATAGTCTTCCTCTCCTTAGTAACCTACTCCAGAAACCGTTATCATCTATCCATTCCTCAATGTTCAAGTTGTCCGGCTTCACGTAATTGAGCCCAGTGACAGCGTAAAATTCTTGAAGAGAAAACCGAAGATGCCTCCTAGTAAACACAAACCATAGCTCATGTAGTTTTGTAGTATCCAGCTGCTTACACATGAAGCTATGTACCAATTTTCCTGAGTATCCTAGAGAATGTTCATGTATTGCCAGAATATGCGCAAAGACCGGATATTGCTTCACTTCCTCATACTCATTTGGCATCCGAGCCTTCAATTTCTTCATAAGGGACGTTTTGTAGCTCTTGTTGATCTTCACTACTTCCGGTTCTTCGTTTTCCCTAAACAATCTCTTTGGGAAATCCAAATCCATACCTACAAAGAATGAAGAGCAATTCCAAATAAAAAAGTATTTGTAGACTACCTTAACTTCATTGTTTTATAACAGTAGTCATACAAGAACTTCCAAGTTATTCATAAACACGAAAAAGATCAAATCTCAACTCAAAAACATCATTAGCAAGCATAGAGTATCAACTCTTTGATCAACAAATTCCCTTCTTAACATCATTAACCTCAATTGTGTGATTCCTTTTCCCACAATGATTAAAACAGGTTGCATCAGAAGCTGAATCGCATAGAGACGAGAGAATTTCATAAAAAGAGTAAATAACATATGAACCCTAGAATGCTCTACTTCGTTTCTCCAAATTTTCTTAACTCTTTGATTAACAAATTCTCTTCTTAACAAAACTACGCAAACGAAATGTATCGATTCAGGCTATTCGAAAATAGGATTAATGAGCAAAGAACTATGTTCCAAGAGACAATCGAAAAGAATGGATCCGAATACGAAAAACAGAAATTCGAATCGATTGCAAACCTGCTGAGAAATTGATTCGTGAGCGACTTTTTAATCCTTGTAGAGAACAGAGAGGCCGATAAAAGACGCAGCTCCGGCGAAGAAAGAAGCCAATCTCACCCTCAACACGAAGTAGAGAGGGAGAGGCCACAACGGCTAGTCTTCTTTACCGGAAAAGTATGAACATGAAGTCGACAGAGAGAGAGAGAGAGGCGGAGAAGACGATGTCGCGACGGCTAATCTTCTTCACCAGAAAAGTATGAACACGAAATCGACCGAGAGAGAGAGATGCGGAGAAGGCAATGTCGTGAGAGAGAGACTGTTTTTTTAGTTTAATAATTGAAAATTAGTTTGATATTTTTTCTTATTTTTTTAAAATATTCTTATTTTTGATTCAAAAAATATTTTAAAAAATTCATTTTTATTAATATTGAAGGTTAAAATTGGATTATGAAAATAGCAAAGATTATTGGGACAAAATGATATATGTATAAAGGCTATCCGTATTCTATGTATTATCCGTAGTAACCGATTTCGTTTCTATAAAAAGATACGCTATGGATAATAGATATGATAAATTACTTTTACCGAACTCTTTACTCATTATATGTCCTTTGATGAGTGAAATTAAACCATAGTTATATAAATTTAATATAAGATAAATTGATAATAATAGCTAATTTAAAAGAGCAGTGATAGTATAGATGTCAGACGGGTCAGCCCGTGTCCAAGTAGCCCAACCCGTAACGCACATAATTATTTTTCAACCCATACGGGCTGGTCCGTCACGGGTTGCGGGTTTGAAATATATGTCCAGACCCATATTACTTGGACAAACGGGCTAACGAGCCAGCCCGCGGGTTATGATAGTCTTGCTACAACGTACAAAAAAAAGTGTAACATTGAAAAACAAGACATGAATGAAACAAAACTAATGTGTATTAGAAGTAAGCTCTCGTCTAAGGCTTTGTTGTGTATACATGTCAAACGCGAATACATTAACCAAGACTAAAGAAATGAGTTTTAACTATTTCAAATATCTAGTATACAAAGCTTATGTGAATAAAAAAGAAACTCTCGTCTAAGGTCTTTTTTTTCAATCCAAATCAAATTAGAAACATCAATAGCACATCAAAATATCAAATTTTAAAAATCCAAACTAAGTCATAGTCTTTAACTCAAAATTAAAATTCAAACACATTAATCCCTGCTTAAAATTCAAAATAAAAGTTTAAACTAATAACCAAGAAGGCAACAAACAATTATAACAAATCAAACATGATTTTCAATGATTTGTCATAGTACCATATCAATTTGTATCGTATATGTGTTTTTGGCTTAATATGTACGTAAACATTTATGTTTCACTTTTATGGTTAGGTTCACATTCACATCTATTATATACGTTGTATAATTAATATAACTTGATGATATTTTTTTGTTCTGTTTGCAATTAATAAATGGAAAAAAATTTGTTGTTAAATTTGGTTAGTGATATAAGTTATTTGTTTTGTATTTATAATATAAACGTAAAAATATTGGTCAATAGTAATGATGTATTAATGGATTTTTCTATTTGACTAACTTGTTTTATTTATATTTTAAATAAACATAGATTGAAACCAAACATGTATTCATGATTAAAGAAAAATCTTTTATTAAATTTTGTAACAAAAACTCAAATCATTTAACAAGAAAAACACATAAAAACACTAAATTTAAAGTCATTTAGTCAAAACTAAAAATTTAGACGGCAAAATGGGTTAGCCCGCGTCCAAATGGGCCAACCCATTACGGACCAAAATTTTTTTCAATCCATACGGGTTGGCCCGTCACGGATTGCGGGTTCTAAATATGTGTTCAAACCCGCCCCGTTGCGGTCTTATTTGGGCCTAGCGGGCCGCAGTCCATGTTGACATCTCTAAGTAATAGTGTCGACGTTATTCATCAAAATTTCCTAAATTAATAGAGAAATACATCAAACTTTTTGGGTTATTTCCAAAATTAAAGCTAAATTACTAATAACTGACCAGAGATAGGATCGTTTGAGAAGAAGCAGAGAAATTGTGGGGTCATCTGAAATATTAGTTATCTTTTTTCTTGCAAAGGAAAAAAGATTTTGGGCAAATGAACCTCTCAGCTTTGCATTTCTCTAGTCACACACAAACTCGTCGAGGAGTTGTTTCCGATTGCGCCGTGCACTCGAATCCGATTTTGAAGATCTCGTTCAATTTCAGCATTCCGGATCATGAAGTCTGGTCATTCCTCTGGTCAAATTCGATCTGTAAGTTGAAGATCATCTTAATCACCTCGTTGTGTGGAAATGAAAGAACGGGATTTTTTTTTTTTAGAGGTTGATGCGTAATGGTCTCTTCTAGCCCTAACTGGGTAGGTCTTACTTAATCTGCTATTTGCTTGACATTTGTAGTTGCAGATTATAGAAACTCTTTAAGTCTAGAAATGTGATGATGGTTTTTCTTTTCCTTTGTTTAGTAATTGAAATTGAGTTCACTAATCCATTTTTTGTTTTGCCTAGAAACAGTTTTATTGCTTAGTGAATCCGTTCACATTATCAATTTCGATCCTGGGTAGAGGCTTGAAGGAGTTGGTCTATTGTGTATAGGATTATGAATTGGCTAATTTCTTGGTGCAGGTGTTTTAAACTACTTTAATAACAATGTCGAAACCTATCCTGCTCGTCTTTCTACTAGTCATGCTTATAGTCACTTCTCAGTTTGAATGGAGACAACCACTTGTTGAACTAGATGCACCCACCAGCTTGTCTCTGAAACAGCAGCAGATTTTAGACAGGGAAGAAGCTGTGAAAGAGAAGGTACTGATTCCATCTGTTTCGTGCCTTTCTGTGTGTGTTCCTCTTTAGAAGACGAGCTTTTTAGCTGATGGAAAGTTCATAAAATTGTTTTGGGATGGCCTAGCTAGATGTCAACATCAGGAGGGGTGCATGTGTAGTGGTTACCTTAGTGTCTTGATAATGAGGTTTCACCTTCATATATCTGTTGCTTGGCGTTATACTTAAGATGCATATGTTTGCATCGGGGATATGTTGTCTCAGAAAATATCTTGATTACCTTGGTATTTCTTGTTTTTCTTAATTGACTTTATTCTTTGCATTGATTATCCTTTCTGCAATTTTAAACGTTTTCTTGGATTGGATTTCCTGTCTTATTCTCTTGTGTTTGGAATTCGCAAATACGAATTCTTGAAATTATGTTCAATTGTTTGCTTGGATCACTTCGTGCATAAAATAATTGTTAGAAGTGGAAAATCTATAAGAGATGACTTCTTTGATCTTACATTTGGGTACCATAAGAATGCAATTGAATATTCATTGAGCAGTAGCACATGATTAAGTGCAGGTTTCAGTTAGGTAAAAATGTTTAGTTCATCTCCTGGTAGGATAGTTCTCAGTTAGGTATTTCAGTCTGATTTGACCATCTACAAAATCTAGCCTTTTTCGTATTTCTTTCTCAGGCTTGGTTTCTATATTTTGTTGTTCCCAGGGGAACGTTAATTCTAACTTTAATATTTACTGCTTTTACAGATCATCATATCGCAAGAGAGACATATACAGAGGCTAAATGAGCTTGTTAGGAGTCTCCAGTTGCAGTTGCTGCAATGCAAAGGACAGAATGAGACTCAAAATGCCACCAAAAGCTACCATCTTAACAAACAATTCATCGAGGTCGAGAGGAAACAAATCCTGGAACGCTAATCTCCCCTGCAAAAAAAAAAAAAAAAATTGATACGTAAAACTGCGAACGAAAGACCACTCTTTTGATTTTGTGTTTAGGTGTTGTATCGTATCTGTGTATTTTTGTGTTTGACGATGCATTATACCTGGAATTAAAATATGGTTGATGTTCAATGAGTTGGATGCACAATGTGTTGGATCCAAATACCTGAATATTTTGGTTGCAATTTAAACCAGAATCCGGATGTACTTGGTATAACAAAATTATCAAAAGTCGAAATACTCTCATTCACAACTATCACTTGGATGATGACATATTTGATATGGATTTATCAAAATGAATCATGAATCTATACCGGAATAGCAGAATCGCATTTTAGCTGTGGAATGGTTGAATTGAAGTTTGGTGTTAAACGTTAAAATTACAAAATCGTATTTTCATGCACCAATTGCATAATTATTCTGATGCCAAAAATCAGTTTTTGCGGCCGATTGGTAAGGACCGTGGTTGTTAACTATTGTTTTGGCTATAGAGAATATGACTGTAAAAGTTGTGGCTATTACTTTTGAATATTAACAAAGTCTGATTGGGGCTATTACTTTTGAATATTAACAAAGTCTGATTGGTAATAAAAACTATAAAAGTTATTGTTATTTTAAATATTATAATTTTATATTAAAATATAAATTATAACAAATTTGTATTTGGTGATTACATAGAGACGAAACTCGAACAAATAACTATTAAACATAAATGAACTTCACCTTTGTTTATTTATGTGTAGGTTTAATAACCAAAAAATGCATAAGAAAGTGGAAGAAACTCCAAAAAACTTGCCCAATTTTTTGGATCTTTTGGATTTTTTTTTTGTCGACAGCATTATAATACTTATCACCACCAGTTGGTGACCCACGATGGTGGAGACGAGCTTACCAAAATAACATTATGACTAGCTAAACGTGCACAATTCGCTAGCCTGTCGGCCCTTGAATTGAGTGTGCGTTGGATTAAAACGAGGGAAAAATAATGAACTTCTCCTTTAACTTTAGAATTTCTTCAAGGTAAACGTCAAACGCCGGCCACTCTTTCGGTGTAGACATCATCTTCACCAAATCAGAGCAATCTGTTACGAAAACTATCTCCGTCTTCTGCTGAAAGAGCATGCATTGCATAGCCCATAAGAGCGCTTCTACCTCCGAGTGCAAGGGGGATATGCTTGGTCTTGTGTTGCGGGCATCCATTAGAATCGTCGTATCTTCATCCTGAAATGTGAACTACCCAATACCGGATGTTGGGTCGGTGTCTTTCCAGGAGCCGTCAATATAGCATTTCAAACCGTGATAAGCTGGGGGACCAGATATGGCCTCCCTATCCCCTGGAGTTTGGCCGGGATCCTGAGCTTGCGCTCTTTCCCAAGTCATTGCTTTCGCCTCTGTATTTCGGTATACTATATTGGGTTCCACATCTAGTCCGCGGTAGATCTTATCATTTTGCGCTTTCCAAATATACCAGAGTATCCATAGAAATATTTCTGTCACCAAAACTGATATGCTCAAATTTTTCCTGAGCTACTCTCTCAAATTAAGAGATCGATGTAGTACTTAGGGATCGAATCCACAGGGAATCAATTCACACAATCAATTATGAATTCAAATTAGGCTAAGCAACAATGTAATAATGTAAAGTAAACAGCAAAAGTAAACAAGTGAATGATTATCAGGTTCTTGAAATCAATTAGACAAAAGGTTAGGCATTGGGTAATTCACAGGAATGACTTTAAATACGGCCGTGTCGATCGACACAAAGGTATGTGTCGATCGACACAGAGATAAAAATGGCTAGGATTTTATTAAGAACGGTTCTAGAACTCAAACACGAATATAAAACCAATCAACTTTCGTTGCAGAGATTATCTATGACTAAATCCCTAAATTTCAAATTTCTTTGCAAATTCAGTGAATAAAGACAAGCATTAAGTTCAAGTTCAATTGTTCACAAAATTACTAAGCCAAATTTCTTTGCGAATAGATAATTTTGCTCATCTAAGATTATGTCCGGTTGTTAATAATACTTTCACATCTATTAAAGCAACCTAGGATATCCAATTTTAGTTGATCAATCATAAAATCAGAGTTATATTAATCTAGATGAAGAACATATAGATAAATCCTAACAGAGTTTCAATCCTACCAATTTTTCATCAAACCCTAGAACCACCCTAAACCTAACAAGCAAACTACTCAGACATAGATGCATAAACATTATGAATGAATAAAATTGCATAAAAGATAGAGTTAGAGATACAGAAGGGTTTCGAAATCTCTGAAAGTCTGAAGCTCTCCCCAAATCTCTCCTCCTCCAAGTCTCAATTAAAAACAAGATATTTCATAAAAGCCTAAGGAAAAACTATATATAAGGTCTAAAATTCAGATTGGGCTTCTTGTACAACTTCTGGGCTTTTTCGGCAAAACTGAAATTTCTTCAAAACTTGATGTCTTCACGTCAGACACGATCATGTCGATCGACACACAGGCCCGTGTCGATCGACACAGACATGTAAAATCGACTTTGACTTGATCACTTTAGCTCTTCTTTCCTCGATGCTCCAAAATGCTCCAATCGTCATTCACCCTACAAAGACTCTAAAACAATAGAAAAATACCAAAAAGACTCTATGAAAAAGGACTTATATCATGGTTGAAAACGGATAAAAACTATGATATATCAACTCCCCTTGACTTAGCATTTGCTTGCCCTCAAGCAAAACATTAACTAAGAATGTGAAAGAGGTTTGAAAACGCAGAAACTTACCTTCCCTTGGAGTACCAGACCAAACCCTTTCAACTAGTAAGCCACATAATGCAGAACCAATTCAAAACCAGACCACCATGTACTTCTCCATAGACATTCGCAGCCTCCCAAATTCATCCACGACTTCTCGACATAACCCGCTAGTCCTCATTGCTGGGTCTCGTCCCAGATCTCGATGCCAAGAACCTTCTAGACTCATTCCCATACAATACCACGACTAGTGAAGCATACAACCTTTGGTACTCTTTCTCTCCCCCAGACTACTTCGATTCAGAAACTCAAAAACAGTGCTTTCACTACTATTGTTCCTTGTGAGGAAACAAGCTCGTGAGATCGCTCGTCCTCTACATCCGTTCTAAGGGACTCAGACTGCTGCTTTTGAGCTCCAGGTGATCATCTCTTGAGTACTGATTCACTGGAATTTCATTTCCTCATCTTATACTCAAGAACTATCACATCACCCCAAATCATCATTTTTTTTTTTGAATGAAGGGAGAGGAGTACCATTACTTTCAACAGAGAATGCACTTGTCAGGTATGAATGAGGAGTCAAGCTCTACGAACACCAATCACCGAGGAGACCGCATAATTAGCTCGAACCCGGGGCGGATTATGCTGGAAATAACATATGTCTCCAGTTAACTGGTCAGCCTTAGGGTTTCCCATTAGTCTGGCTCTAAAATCGATCCTGGAAGAATGGTCACACAACTGAAAGAGACGATCCACTTAAACCAAAAGAGGGGTCATTGTTTCCAACTGACTATTTTGACTCAATAAAACCTTTTTGACTGACTCTCAAAAACGAACACAAAGTTAGTAACTACCTCTCCCAGACTTAAACAACACTGCCCCAGTGTTATCAAGCCTAGATTTGGTGAAAGAACATAAAAGAAAAAGATAAATTAAATTGAAAAGGACGAGAACTTACCTGTTGCGGGGTGTGTCGATTGACACGAGTAGGTGTGTCGATCGACACACTGTTGTTTTTCCTCGTCTCGTCTCTCTTTTTTTTTTTTTGAATGTGAAACACTTAAAACTAAAGCTAAAAGTTAGTAAACAAAGGGAAAATAAAACGAAAAATAAGTAGACTTACCAGTGGGTTGCCTCCCACTAAGCGCTTGTTTTCAGTCATTAGCTTGACTGTGTCAGGACTCAGGACTATGGTGGATCGGTGAAGAGAACAACTCCAGGAAAGAGCTTCATGGTGTTTCCCACCATCTCTTGGATAACGACTTCTCCTTTCTCCTTTAAATCTGGGGTATGACGATTCTGAACCTGGAGAAAGGTTTGGAAGTCTTTTTACGCTTTCCCTTACAGACAGTCAAGTCTCCATTAGAGCTCAAAGAGGGTGGAGTCAAAGGTGGAGCACATGGGACTTTCTTCATATCTCCCAGGTCTGAACTCGGCTCTCCTCCATTTGTAATGGTCAGGCAAGAGTTCTCCTTAAACCAAACTGAGGGGTAGAAGACATTCTCGTTGATCTTGGAGAAGGAGATTCTCTGATTGGGAAAATCCACAATTGCACCCACAGTGGCAAGGAATGATGACCCAAAAATCAATGGTCTCTCCCTGTCATTCTTCGTCTCCATAATCTGAAAATCCACCGGAACCGGACAATCTCTTACTTGAAGCATCAAGTCAGGAATGAATCCTTTCAAAGATGTTGAAGAAAAGTCAGCCATCGCGATAGACATCTTCGAAGGTTGCAGATCCTTAATCCCCAGCTTCTTTGCAACAGACTCAGACATGACATTCACATTAGCTCCAGTGTCACAAAGAGAGTTCTTGAATTTCATACCTTTGATCGTACAAGGAACAACGAACATCCCTGGATTCGGTATCTTCTGCAACTTTCTCAGCTGTGGTTGAGCATGTCCTCCTTTCTTCTCTGGTATTTTGACGCTAACAGCTCGTGGATATGGGATCTTGGGCTTGTAGACCCTTTCCTCTGCTTTGACTGAAGGTTTTGAAGTGGCTGGACTCGTCTGGGACCCGTGTCGATCGATACGTAGGGTCTGTGTCGATTGACATGGATGTGTCGAACTCGTGTCGATCTTGGAAGAAAACTCTCCGATTGCGCAGACTCCAGTGTTGCGATTTTCGACCTGTGTCGATCGACACGGGGTCTGGAACGAAAATCTCTTCGTCTTCAACCTCCTCTTCACTCCCCCAAGGTGATGGCATTGACGTGTAGTCTCGGGTTTGTGTCAGTCTTACATGGCATCCATTTTCCCATTGAAGCTTACTGTCATCTTCTGTTGTCCTTCTAAGAGCTACTCCAGCATAGATTTCATCTCGCTGTTCTCTGATGACTGAGCAGGCGGTGTCTGATAAGAAGAAGAACCGTAGTTCCTCTGAAACGGCTTCTGAAAATCGTTCTTCAGGTAGCCTTGTTGAGTACCAAACCTCTGACCCTGAAAACCAGCTCCGCCAACGTAGTTGCAATCCTTTTCATCCTGTGTCGATCGACACAATCCTTCCGTGTCGATCGACACGGGGTCTGGAATGAAGGTCTCTACCTCCTAAGCAAATTGAACTGTCTTCTTCCCCACCAGAAGGTTGTGTACCGAATCCAGCTTAGCCTTAACCTCAGCGATTTGGCTTCCATCCATGTTCCCACCAAGCTTCTTCCTCTCAAAATCTGCATTCTTGGTGCTATTGCTAGAAGCCAAGTTGTCAATTAGAATCAGAGCATCCTCCGGATATCTGGTGTTGAAGTTCCCATTGCTAGCAGAGTCTAGGGCTATCTGATACCTCCAATCAATACCTCTGAAGAAAATGCCCAACAGCTGGACATCACTAAACCCGTGGTGAGGATAATCCCTCTGGTATGACTTGAATCTTCCCCAAGAAGCCTTAAATGCCTCAGTCGGTCCCTGCTTGAAAGTAGAGATCTTGGTCCTCAGATCCTCTAATCTCGCCTCATCGAAGAAGTTGTTGAGGAAAGCATTCTTGGTGTCCTCCCAAGTAATCAGCGAGCCTGGCTCCAGCTACTTCAGCCAGTAAGCAGCTTCTCCACTAAGAGAGTAGGGGAAAAGCTTGCAGTAGAGGTAGTCGCTGGAGACTTCATTAGCCTTGATGCTGGATGCTAAATCCTCAAACCTCTCAAGGTGATCCATGGGATGATCAGAAGATAGGCCATGGAACTGGTGCTGAGCCACCAATGAGAAGTAAGCCGGCTTCAGCTCAAAGTCGTTCCTCGGGAAAGCAGGAGGTCGGAAAATCCATATTAGTAAAAACTCTAGATGCCGAAAAAATCCCTGGAACCGTAGGGATATTCGACAAAGCTCAACTTTGTAAGGCTGGAGGGCATTCAATGAAAGCGTGATTTATTGTCTCCTCCATACCACAGCGAGCACATTGTGTATCGCACCGAATTTCCCGATTATGCAACTTTACAGTCACTGATATGCAGCCCGTGATAACTTGCCACAAAAAATGTCGCAGTTTCTGCGGACCCTTAATCTTCCACAGATGCACTTGCAGCGTGTTGATACTTGGTCCGACCATCGTATAGGAATTCATACTGTTATTCACTATATGGTAACTTGATTTGACTGTATACTTTCTGAATTTTGTATGACACCAGCCTACCGCATCTGGTTTTAGTATAGAACTTATTGGAATACTGCGAATAATATCCACATCCTCTGGGACTATTAGCGCATTAAGAAGAGACATGTTCCACGTACTTGTCGGTGGATCAATCAGATGTTTCACCAAAAAGGAAGGGTAGTAGTTAAAAGTTTTACAAGTGGCTGCCCGTGGCGATTGAGTTGGTAATCAAGGATCGTTCCATATAGAGATAGAGCATCCTGATCCAACTTGTTTGATTAGTCTTTTGCTAACCAGAGGTCGAGCTGAGATTATACTCTTCCATACATATGAGAAAAAGTACGATGTGCTGGATCTTTTGGATTATTTTGATAAATTTTGTATTTTCTTTTCAAACAATCTAAACAATTCATGGGTGTCTAATTCAAATTAACTCAAAATCGGTTGCTAATATTCATAATAATATTTTTTTTCTTCAGATTAAACATCCATCCTTATAAAATAGAAATAAAAATTAAAAAATAGAAAAAATAATTAATTAAAATTTCATTGACATACTAACAAAATGGATCTTGAAAAAGTGAGAAAAAATGTTAGTGATTAATCAAATAAAATTTTGTTATAATAAATTGTAAATAGATTTATATTTGAATTTCAATCATTTTGGAGGAAAAAAAAATAGGGAACTTAACTTAAACGGCACATAAATTAGATAATATTACTAGAAGTATATAAAACTTTTTTTTATTACTGATTTATTTTAAATGTCCAGCGTGCCCTTGTAATTACGTTCTAACAAAAAACCTAATTACAAGAATGCCATTACTTTTGAGTGTCACGCCAGATAAAATCCAGCGCCACATAGGAAATCGCTGACGTGTATTAATGAACTCAGCCGTAAAGCATTACGATATGGCTGACTTAAAAAAATTGGCTGATTTACATATACAAATAAGCCAAACGTTACGGCTGAGTTACAAAACGTGGCTGACTTAAGATTTATGGATGGCTGAGTTTACAAAAATCTGCCTGATTTATGAGGTAATGGCTGAATTACGTACATATATGACGGCTGATTTGTATATCGCCTGGTTGAGATATTTTTCTCATGATGATGGAATGATCATCGATTGGCTGTGTTACTAAACGGATGGCTTACCTATGAAAGGTAGTTACGGCTGATTTAAGTATAATTAGCGTAAATCAGCCGTGTTTAGCTTCATTAATAGTAAACTCGGCCTTATTACGTCTGATTTATTAGCGAAAGATTAATTAATACAATAACATTCATTTGACGGCTGATTTATTGGACGATACAGCTGACATAATATTTTTCAGCTGATTTACGCCCTTTTATGGTCTCTTTTCGAACCCGATTTTTGTTGTTTTTATTACTGAAATAATATTCACGTTGCAACTGACTTACATTTGCATTTGATGACTGATTTAGTTAGGCTGATTTACGTTTTTGTTTTGTGGCTCACTTGCCATATAAGCAAAAAATTAATGACATCAAATTCGATTTTCCATGTCATCAGCTCCTATTTTCCATGTCATTTTCCATGTCATTGTTAGAGTTTTATGTTGTGACGCCGTGTCTTCTTCTTCTTCATCTATTTACCTTCTTTGTCATCTGATACCCAGAAACTTAATCGTCACCCTCTTCATCTATTTTCCTTCCTCATTATTTTTTTTCATTGATCTTTGTTCGAGATCTTATGGATCCGGTAATTATTGTTTCCGGTAACTGGGTCAAGAAAAACAGATACGTATTCAACGCCGATGGTAGAGGGTGTAGAGTTCTGTATTTAAATGATGAAACAACACACGACGAACTTGTGAAGTCTGTACTCGATGATTACGGATTGAACTAGTCGAGCCATCAGATTCAGCTGAGCTACATGTTCTCGAATAAAACTTTGAAAACAATGGCGCACGATACTCCACCAGTTTACGTCTCCAATACTCGACAGTTGATAGGTTTTCTAAACCTAAGGAAATTCGAACAGATACGTCTCTGTGTAGAGATTACGGAGAAAAATGAGAGCGAAATTAGTCGGAATGACGAAGTGAGAGAGAAGAAGAAAAGGTTATTCTGTTATGGCTCAAAAGTAGAATCTACATACAAAGATTACGGTGGTTTAAATAATGATAATTGTCCTAGTGTTGAAACAAAATACGAAGATAAACGCGACGATGAAGACATGGATTGCGCAAGTAAAATGGAAGGTGAAGAATACGAAGTAGGCGGAGAAGACGAAGTAGGCGAATAAGACGAAGAAGATGATGAATTTGAAAGCCGATTTGATATGGTCGACGACTCGGATGGTGCTTCATCTGAAGATGATAACTTCAGTTCATACGGTGAGTCTCCAACACAAGACGAAGATTCACCGACGCTACCGCCTAAGAAGAGAGCTCACAACATGTCGGTGAGCGGATCGGAAAGGAATCCATACGTTCTAAGGTTGGAGATGTCTTCGCTAAACCTCGCGGTAGGGCAACGATACGAGAGTAAATCCGATTTGGAGAAACGACTGAAACTTCTTACGGTGCGAGATCAATTTGATTTTTATGTAGATGTATCCAATTCGGACACACTCATTGTTAAGTGTTGGGTTGATGGATGTCTCTGGAGAGTTCATGCTTCTACACAAGGGGAATTACCGGCATTTTATGTTCGTATTTCTGATTTGGAGCATACATGTTCTGTAACTGAGCGTTCTAATCGATCTCGACAAGCAACACTAGATATTTTAGGCCAGTTGTACAGGGATTATCTCGGCAATGTTGGTCCGTCAGTTCGACCTAAGAGTGTCGGAATAACTATCAATAAGCATTTTGGTGTAAAGGTAATTATTAGTACGTTGCAGCTTACTTATTTGTATAGTACAGCTGATTTCTTAGTACGTTTAGGCTGATTTATTTGTATATTACAGCTTATTCATTCGTACGTTGCGACTGACTTCTATTTTCAGCTGATTTTTAGTACGTTTTGGCTAACTTATTTTTATATTTCAGCTGATTTATTAGTACGATGCGCCTGGCTTATTTTCCGTGTGGACATATGGATTATTGGAAATCACATAGGACGCTAAAATTTGCAAGGGAAATTGATATGGGAACTCCTGAGAGTGGGTTTGAAGACTTGCCTCCTTACCTATATATGATAAGAAGGGCAAATCCGGGTACGGTTACGCGTCTTCAAATTGATGAGTTTAGAAGATTCATGTATGTGTTCCTTGCGTTTGGTGCGAGTATAAATGGGTTTCCTTTCATGCGCAAAGTTGTCATTGTCGACGGTACGTTTCTTAACGGTAAATACAAAGGGACACTTCTAACAGCACTAGCTCAGGATGGTAACTTTCAGATTTTCCCAATAACCTTCGGTGTGGTTAACACTGAAAATGATGATTCATGGCAATGGTTTTTTACGCAAGTAAAAATTTTGATTCCTGACGATGAGGGTCTTGCGATTATATCGGACAGGCATAATTAGATAGGAAAAGCAATTGGAAATGTGTTTTCGTTGGCTTTTTGTGGAATTTGCACTTACCATTTATATAAGAACATTTTCTGAGTTTAATACGTTGTTAGAGCAGGTTGAAGCGATTAATCCTGAACTTCATGACTACCTCCAAAGAGCTGATGTGCGACTGTGGGCGCATGTTCATTTTCCGGGCCAAAGGTACAATTTGATGACTACGAACATAGCGAAATCAATGAACAGAGCACTGTCAAATGCTAGAAGTCTTCACATTGTTCGACTATTAGAATCGATACGGGTTATGATGACCAGATGGTTTGAAGAACGGAGAGAGGAAGCGAAATCGCAGCTAACCAAGCTTTTGCGTGGTGTCGAGAAACTACTACATGTAAGTCATCCATTGCAGTTCATAAGTCAGTCATTATTGTTCCATAACCCAGCCTTTATGATAAGCCAGCCGTAATGTTTAATAATTTTTTATGAATAAATAGGACCGTGTCATTGCCGCCAGACTTATGACGGTACAAAGGATTGATCCTTATCACACGGAAGTTACATATGGATCGTCTTTGCATATTGTGAATTTGGAAACGAGAAAATGCACATGTCGGCGTTTTGAACACAAGAAATTACCATGCGTGCATGCAATCGCAGCTGCCGAGGACAGGAAAAATTGTCGTATATCCTTGTGCAGTCCTTACTACAAAAGCAGTTATTCGGTAAACGCATACGCTGAGTCGATCATGCCGATAGATTCAGCGCTCCAAGTTCCAAATAACGTTGCTAACCAACCGTGCTTGCCCCCGCTTGTGCGTCAACAACCGGGAAGGCCTAAGAAAAGTAGGATGAAATCTGCTTTAGAAGTTGCCCTTGACAAAAAACATCCTAGGAAACGACACGCATGTTCCCGTTGTAAACAGTCTGGGCATAATGCAAAAACTTGTCTGATTTAAAAGTGTTGTTTGGATATGTATGGATTTGTGTTTTTGTTAATGCGATAAATCAGTCGTAAAGATTGAATTATTGTCAATAAACGACAGAGTTATGATTACAACACGGCTGATTGTCAATAAACGACGATGAGATTGGGTTAGATGAGGAAGAAGATGAAGATGGTAACTCGTCCAACCGCATAATATTTTAAAAACAAATCATAATATTTTAAAACAAATAATATTTAAAAAAGATTAGAGTACCCAAAAGATTAATCATTACTCCTAGTATAGGGAGCCATATAACTGTCAGTATAGCGTCTCGAGAGTACGAAACGTGATAAAATTGAATAAATAATATTTTTTTTTCCCGCCGAAAATACGAAACGTCGCGAGATAAATTGAATAAATTAAGTTTTTTTTTCTCGCCCAAAATACGAAACGTCGAGAGATAAATTACACATTTCGACTGACTTATATGCACCTAATGGCTGACTTATGGCACGTTTCGGCTGACTTATACGTTGAAAGAGAACCTATGCCTCAACATTATTTATCTCGATTTTAGGGTATGTTTGAGGTTTGGCTGAGTTATATACGCGACAGGGCTGCGGTATTTCTTAGTAAGGGCTGATTTTTGTTTTTGTTACATCGATAAATCAGCCGTCAAATGAATTATAATACGACTGAGTTATGTAGACTTCTCGAGTAGTCTATGAATGGCACTGTTGATATTTAAATTTGGCAAATTGTTGTACTTAATCTATAAGGTTATAACTTAATAAGCAATAGTTTCATCCAAAAGAAGCTTTAGTTTCATCCAAAAGAAGAAAAAAAACAAGCAATATAGTTTCATCCAAAAAAAAAAAAAAAACAAGCCAAAGTTTCATCAAAAAAAAAAAAAAAAAGAGGGAGGGAAGAACTTGGTGGAAGGAAACTAGAGGCATCATGCCTCGATCTTGGAGCAGAACTTGAGCATAGGAGGAGATGCTTTGTCTTCCCAAACCAACTCTAACACAAAAGATTCGTACGCCTTAATGTCAATAGCCTTGAAGAATTCTCTAACCCCTGAACCAAAGCGCAACCTCATACGTATGTCTGGCACGCATAGATACACTGGCCACTCTACTCCATGGTGGTCCAAAAGAATAATCAACTTCCCTCCTGCTTTTTCCATCTGGTGAGCCCTAGTGAAGCTCAGTGGAATATGCTGCATAAGAAAGAGACAATAAGCTCTTGACAAAGCATCAATAACGAAAAAAATAAGGGAACAAAACTCCTTCAAGAAAGTTTACTTAAACTTACAAGTCTAGAATCTTTTAGACTAGCTGGTGTGACAGTTAGTGTTACAAATCGGTTTTCACTTTGACTACTCTCACTGGTTTCTCTCTTCTTCTCTTTGTCCTCCTCCTCCTCCTCCTCCTCCTCCCCCTCTACATCATCATCATCATCAACGTTGTTGATAAACTGTACATATTGAATCTCACAGAAACTAGATCCAAGACCAGTGACGTGGAACAAAAAATCTTCTTCGTGTCTGAAAATGACGAAGTCTCCGACTCGGAAATCATGAGCAACTGCGAATCTTTCCATCCAAAAGTGAGTGTCCGACCTTCCATCTTAACTTTCCATGTTTTCTCAGACGCGTCCGACTTAAGCTCCATCATACTTCTTTCGTTTCTTCCTTCTATGTATTTCGAGAAGAACTTCACCGGAATGCTCTGCAACAAACACAAACCGTAAAGAAGAAGAAAGACATTGAGAGGGAGGGAAGAAGGGAGATTACGTACGAGGTGGGAGTGGAAGCCGGGAAGAAGAGGTTGAAAGAAATGTGGGTTTGTAGGAGATTTACATACTTGATCCGCCATTGTCGAAGTTAGAAAAGGAGATTCAAAGATAAAAAAAAACCCTAAGTTTATGAGTGTTGTTCGTAATCCTCCTAATACTTATGGAGTATACTCTCTACATGGTTCAAAATCTTGAACAGAGGAAGTTGAAGAGACTTACATGGATCTTCTTTCGTGAAGTTCGCAGAGGAAGTCAGAAGTTTTGGTTTCGCAAGAGAGGAGAAAGAGAGGAGCCGCGTTGTTTCACAACCTAGGGTTTAGAAACAAAAGCCAAAGGTGGAGATTTTATATGTTCTGATTTTTTTTTTCGTGTCTATGATTAAAGGGTTATTTATCTAATGCATGTAAAAGTGAAGTCATGAACGAAGTTTCGGCTAAGTTATATCAAATGTTAGGCTGTGTTATTACGAAGAATTTAGGCTGAGTTATTACATAAACATAAGACTACTAAAACATAAGTGGCTGAATTATACTCCCTCCGTTTCGGTATGTAAGTAGTTTAAGCAAAATGGGTTTGTTTCACAATATAAAGTGTTCTCAAAACCCAAAGCAATAAAATAATTTAAGTAAACAGTATTCCACTAAGAACTTAAATGCCTTGTCGTTAGTCTTCAATGTTTTTGAACACAACTTACAATGTTTAGTCAACTAACATTTATTAGTGTAAATTCACTATAAATACTAACGTAAGTGTTGTCTTACTTCCATTAGTTTTACTTTCAGATTATTGGTATTACTTTCAAATTCTTATTAATTTTATTACTAACAGTAATCTCTCTCTAATTAAATGTGCAGACAAAATAATTGTGTGCAATAAACAAAAAAATGTTTTTATTGCTGTTTTAGAAAAGGTTAAAATTTCTTAATACCCGCGCTTTTAAGCAAAACTACTTACATACCGAAACGGAGGGAGTATTTAATACACGCTGACGTATATATACTACACGGCTGACTTATATATACTACACGGCTGACTTATATATATTACACGGCTGACTTATATATACTACCCGGCTGACTTATATATACTAAACGGCTGACTTATATATAATACACGGTTGACTTATATTTACTACACGGCTGAATTATATTTAACAGAGTGCTGACTTATCTCATGCGTGTCAAAAATGAAGTCATAAACAAAGAAACAAAGGACTAGAGTACCAATAATACATAACTGATCTGAATTACATTATAAAGGAGGAAACAATAGTTTATATTACAACACCCAAAGCCTAGTGTCCGGCCAATATATAATCGGCTTAAAATCACGGTAAAAAAGACCTAACTCTTTGATCCAAAAGCATCGGTCACACAATTTGTTCTCCTTACTGTCTTCAATGTACCAAAGATCCCAATCTCGGTCCACCAATGGAGTACATGTGCAATTATAGAACAAGGTTAATTCCTTTGACATGAACTCATACTTCTTTGTTAGAAACGCATCAGTGTGAGACGTTCCTCAACCTCAGTCTAGAGATCTAACAATCTTGCCTATCCTCTGAACAAATTCCCTTGTGAAAAGAGATAAATACTCCTTAGTATTCCAAAATACCTTGCGTGTCATTGCATATGTATACAAAGCACGCTCGAATCCTGCATCTGCTGCTCTCTTAATCAAAGCAATGCCTTCATCTTGGAGGTCGAACGTGAAGAACTTCTGTACACCCTGTAAGAACAGTGTACTCGGGTTTCCATTAGCGTAACAAACTTGCATCACCAAGCTAGATAGATGTATGTACGAAGGGAAGGTAAACACATCTATAGATGCGTACACTCCGGGCCGGTCTGTTAGTTCCTTCATAGACTTGCATGTTGCTCTCAATCTATATAGATCTGCAACAGAGTTAGCGGCCACAAATTCGGCCACTAAGGCTTTGATTTCTTCAGGTAGGGCGGTAAGAGGGAATACTTCCATTACAAAGTGGATTTCTCTAGAGATTTGAAGTTAATGAAAATCTAAACAAATGGTGTGGATTTCTCTAGAGATTTAAAGTTAATGAAAATCTAAACAGATGGTATTTATAGATTTAAATTGTTTTTAAAAATTTAAAACATTTAAAAAATTTAAAAATTCGGTTACTGAGTAAAGCCTGACTTATGTTTTAGTCAGCCTTTACTCTCATTAATAGCGACTCTTTGGTTACTGAGTAGTCACGAAAAACAACTGGTCGGTAACTGAGTAGAAAAACAATTATGGTTTATGACTAGTTAATGAGTATTTAAATGGTATTTACATATTAAAAAAAAAAATAGCGACTCCTCGACTCTTCGTTTTCGACCGTCAGTTTAGCGTCTCAGTTTAGTGTTTCGGCTGAGTTATGACAGCTTCGTGCAAAAGAAGCGGCTAACTAAAGGGTCAGGGACTCATATGGCTGATTTATAAACGAAGTTTAGGCTGAGTTATGTCAAAGGTTAGGCTGAGTTATGATAAAATAAACAAATTCTGCATTAGAGTACTAAAAATACATAAAAATTTGAGTCATAAGCATTACATAAACATAAGCATTAGCATTAGATAAACATTTAATCAGCCATATATTTTGCACCAAGCTTCATCCAATCAATTTCTAGAACTTCAACTTTGGCCATCTTTTCTTTGGCTTCAACGAGTTTAGGAGCAAGTTTGTCCAACTCAGCAAATAAGTCAAACTTTTCCTTCCCCATAATTTCTTCAAGCAAATCCATTTTCGCATTAATAGATTTCACTTCCATCATATCATCTTGCAATTTAGATTTAGCTTTCATCTGTTCCTTGACCAAGAGGATCAACGACTTGTAATGCTCCTAGGTTTCCCTTCTGGCCTTTTTAACATCGTTTGCTCCATGGTCATCCTCCATTGGACGCTTCATCATCTTCTTCGATTCTGCCGTTGATGCTGCATGTATATCGAAAATAGGATGTTAATATATAATGTAAACATATAAACAAATCAAGTTGCAAAAACGTGAATTACATATACTAGGAGAACAAGGAAAAACTAACTTGTATTTGAGATTGCAAAAAAAGAAAACAAGTTCAAAGTTAATAAAAACGAATGTTCGTGAAACGACCCGATCCAAAATTTCAAAAAATTTCCCTCCAGATTATTATCATCACAGATAATAATCCTCAATGGGTCAACAACCAAGCAATGCAGAACAATAAAACATCAACGACATATTCCAATTTAACAAATCTCATACTTTATTAAATATCAACCCAGTTCAACCAATCAACCAATATGAATAAACAATATCCAATGACTAACATCCTAACAATTCCATAGAAATACAATCCAAGTGAGACCCTAAATCATCTCTTCTTCCTCGCCGCGATTCCACGATCACAATTTCTCTTTACCTGCAACACATGGCAAAAAGAGTTGCGTGAGTATTATCACAAATACTCAGTGATGCGGTCATCCCGTCTACAGGCTATTTAAATACAAGTATAAACAACCAACACAATACCAGGATGATCACAGAACAAGCATACACAACCAAGCAAACAAAACCAGTCCAGAATACATCGTGTCGATCGACAGGACTCACTGTGTCGATCGACACAACCACTAGGTGTCGACGATCAGTGACCCCGTGTCGATCGACAGGATCCACTGTGTTCATCGACACAACCACTAGGTGTCGAAGAACACAGGCCCCGTGTCGATCAACACACCACCTCAGTGTCGATCGACACGACGTCACAGAACCCAGAATCGAGTCAATCCTCACACGACTCGAATCTGATGCGATCCGTCGAGTCTCCTGCACAAATCCACACACAAACACACGAAAACCACCAATCAATCGTATTCCATTGGTCCCCTATACTTATATAAGCATACGGTCACGCACTCACCTTGATTGGGATTGAAAGGGATGAAGAACGTGAAGAACGAGCGAAGAACACCAAGACAACCTCTGATTCCATCCCTCATAGACCCGAAATCAGCACAGCAACAACCTCTTTCTCGTTCTATCTCCACTCACGATCAATTCTCCTCCAGGAATCTACCAACAATCACTCAAGCCCTAAGATTTCTGATTCTCTCTTCTCTCTCTCAGTTTTTCTTCTGAAAACGGCCAAAAAGGAAGACAAACCCGTCTGATCCTTTAAATACCCGAACCCTAGGGTTACCTAAACCGGCCCGCCAAACCGGACAATTAAAACGAACCTGATGGTCTGATTTAACCCGTGTCGATCGACATACACCACCCGTGTCGATCGACATAACGCCCCAAACCCGACTTCTCCTAAGTCCAAAACACACATGTCGATCTTCACCCACACCTGTGTCGATCGACACCACCAAAAATCCACTTTTTGGTTTACGGGCGTTACAGTTCGGTTACTGAGTGTTTATAAAGAAAAAACGAAAACTATTGGGTTACTGAAACTGTTTGGTTACTGAATAGTTATGACTGAGTTATTAGTGACGTAAACGTGTTAAGGCTGACTTATTTATTAGAGTTCCTAAAAGTTCAATCATAAGAGCAGGTACAACGGAGTCTCTATCATCAGTTTCTCATCAAAAAAAAAAGTATAAAATAATAAAAAGTTGGAGAGAGAAGGGAATTGAGGTTCTTAAGTTTCTCATTTGAGAAACAGTTTTAGCCATACCCTCCACGAACATATGTTCATTTTCTATTGAATCCACGTTTTTCTATTAATTTAAAATTTAAACAAATAATGAAAATGAATATAATACTATTTTTTAGAGATTCATCAAGTCTCTATCCGTTGTACATGCTCTAACTCCTAGTTCCCAAAAGATTAATCATTACACCTATAATATAGGAAGCGCCATATAGCTCGTCAGATTAGCGTCTCGAGAGTATTAATTTTGGTTATGATTACGTATTCAGACGCCACAATAAATCATATATTCTCTATTTATTTAAATTTAAAAATGTGTAACTTAAGGTTAACTTCACGGCTAACTACACGGCGGTCTTATAATATATTTAATACATGGCTGACTTATCAAATGTTAGGCTGAGTTATATCAAATGTTAGGCTGAGTTTCGGCTGAGTTATATCAGATGTTAGGCTGAGTTTCGGCTGAGTTATATCAGATGTAAGGCTGAGTTATATCAAATGTAAGGCTGAGTTATATCAGATGTTAGGCTGAGTTTCGGCTGAGTTATATCAAATGTAAGGCTGAGTTATTACGAAGAATACTAAAACATAAGCATTAGATAAAGTTAAATAAACATAAACATAAAAACATTAGACTACTAGAACATAAGCATTAGATAAACATATTTCCGTACTTAGCATGAAACTTTATCCAATCAAGTTCTTCAACGCTGGCATTATACATCTTTTTTTTGGCTTCAACGAGTTCTGCTGCAAGTTTGTCCAACTCAGCAAGGAAGTCAACCTTTTCCTTCCCGATAAATTTTTCAAGCAAATCCATTTTCGCAGAAATAAACACAACTTCCACAAAAGCATCATGCAATTCAACTTTAGTATTAATCTGTTTCTTGAGCGAGAGGATCAACGTCTTGTAATGGTCCTCGGTTTCCCTTCTGGCCTTTTTAACAGCATTTGGTCCATGGTCATCCTCCATTGGACGCTTCATCATCTTCTTCGATTCTGCCATTGATGCTGCATGTATATCGAAAATAGGATGTTAATATATAATGTAAACATATAAACAAATCAAGTTGCAAAAACGTGAATTACATATACGTGGAGAACAAGGAAAAACTAACTTGTATTTGAGATTGCAAAAGGATAAAACAAGTTCAAAGTTAATAAAAACGAATGTTCGGTTACTGAGTGTTCACTTGGTATATATAGAAAAAACCGAAAACTGTTGGGTTACTGAAATTGTTCGGTTACTGCATAGTTGCCAAAAATATTATAAAAATAGAGAAAATTACTCAAATAGCATAGAAAAGGTTAATATGCTTAGCGTATTGAGAGTACCAAACGCGTGCGTAACGATTACGTACATATAATCACACGCCATATTTATATAATAGAGAATAGATGATTTATTATTTATATAATTATATGATTATTTAGGGTTTAGGGTTTAGGGTTTTGTGAGAACAATGTGTATCTTTTGCTATACATCTAGGAATTATGGTTTAGGGTTTCGTTTAGAGTTTTGTGAGAACAATGTGTATGTTTTGCTATACCTCTAGGAATTAAGGTTTAGGGTTTAGGGTTTAAGGTTTTGTAAGAACAATGTGTATCTTTTGCTATACTTTTAGGAATTATGGTTTAGGGTTTCGTTTAGAGTTTTGTGAGAACAATGTGTATGTTTTGCTATACCTCTAGGAATTAAGGTTTAGGGTTTAGGGTTTAGGGTTTTGTAAGAACAATGTGTATCTTTTGTTATACTTTTAGGAATTATGGTTTAGGGTTTCGTTTAGAGTTTTGTGAGAACAATGTGTATGTTTTGCTATACCTCTAGGAATTAAGGTTTAGGGTTTAAGGTTTTGTAAGAACAATGTGTATCTTTTGCTATACTTCTAGGAATTATGGTTTAGAGTTTCGTTTAGGGTTTAGGGATTAAGGTTTAGGGTTTAGGGTTTAGGGTTTTGTAAGAACAATGTGTATCTTTTGCTATACTTCTAAAAATTATGGTTTAGGGTTTCGTTTAGAGTTTTGTGAGAACAATGTGTATGTTTTGCTATACCTCTAGGAATTAAGGTTTAGGGTTTAGGGTTTAAGGTTTTGTAAGAACAATGTGTATCTTTTGCTATACTTCTAGGAATTATGGTTTAGGGTTTCATTTAGGGTTTAGGGATTAAGGTTTAGGGTTTAGGGTTTAGGGTTTTGTAAGAACAATGTGTATCTTTTGCTATACTTCTAGGAATTATGGTTTAGGGTTTCGTTTAGAGTTTTGTGAGAACAATGTGTATGTTTTGCTATACCTCTAGGAATTAAGGTTTAGGGTTTAGGGTTTAAGAAAAATGTGTATGTGTATAATTTCGTAGACGAGATAGGGAAGTCTTCAAACAGGAGATATAGTAGCAGACTTATCATACATAACAGGAGATATAGTAGGAGAAATTTCATAGAAAACTTAAAAAGTTCAATCTTTTACAGAAAGCTTGAGATAAAAGTCGAATTGGCGTGCCAGTTTGCTACGGCGAGGTATCAACTCTGTTTTTCTTTGGATTTGGTGGTTGAATTGGACTCCGGCGAGATGATTCGCCTTCATCTCCAGTTTTCGGCTGCTCCTCTTCGAACCGAGCTCTGTTCCTTTGAACGAGAAAGTTCTGGTAGTACCTGCACAACGATAAACAAACAAAATACAAGGAACATCACAGTTTGACAGTATTAATTTCACCAGGTTGAAAACAACGAAAATTTGACTTGTAAAGAATTCGACATTTCATAGATGCTCTGGAAACTCTATGCACACTCTTTCGAGAATTGCCTCATACAATACACATAATTACAGAATTCGACACATAATGACAGAATTCGACATTCAATACAATACACATGTTGACTAAGAATTTACCTGAAAACTCTTTCGACAATTGTCTCATAGAACAAAAAGCTTTCTCCGTTTCGTGACATCTTTTGGGCATAATTGTCGATGGCCATGTCGATTGGTCATCTCGCAATAGAGAAACAGATTTCAGATTAGTGCTGCAAAATTTGAGATTGGTGTTTGAATCAACATGTATGCAGTTAGAAGTGTGTAGGTTTGTAATGGCGAGAAACAGGGTTGGTTCATGGAACTTACAAGAGATTTCCTCCCATTATCGTGTAGTCAGCGATCTCCTGAGGGGCTTCAGTGGTTGTCGTTGGTTCGTAGAGAAAGGGAAAGAGAAAAGGGGTCAGACACTGAGAAGTAAGTCAGAACATGAAGATCTTGAACAGGGGAAGTCAAAAAAACTTACATGGATCTGCGTTGAAGTCAATGGAATATCCAACCCTCTCGGGTCTAGGGAACCGAGTTTCAGAGGTAGCAGAGGAAGAATCCGGTTGCATATTTGGGGATCGTGACGGAGAGGCCATTATAGGTGATTGATTGAGATTTTAAGTTTTTATTTCGCAAGAGAGGAGAAAGTGAGGAGCCCCATTGGTTGCTAACCTAGGGTTTTCTGAATACGTAATTATATTGAAATTAATACTCTCAAGACGCTTCCTATATTATGTGTAATGATTAATCTTTTGGGAACTAAGAGTTATGATTGAACTTTTAGGAACTTTTATGATTAATCTTTTGGGAACTAGGAGTTTCAACATATAAGTCAGCCAAAACGTGGCAAAAGTCAGCCATTAGTCAGTCGCAAATGTATAATTTTGTCTCGCGACGTTTCGTATTTGAATATCTATATATATCTACCTTCTCGTAAACCTTGTCTCTCCCATCACATTCTATCCAACACTATTTTCTCCCTTCTCATAAATCTATCTGTTTCATATTCCTTTTCGACATGACTGTTGTCCCACCCTATAGTTCCAAGTTATTCAGCAGTGTCGATGCCATATTATACTCCGCTGAGCGGGATCACCTCCCTGTTCTAAACCCTGGTATTGGTATTATTGATAAAACAACCATCACGTTGTTCAAATTTTTACACGAGCTCTCGAAGGTGATCCCGGAGATTCTTCGAGAAGGATGGGTTCATGAGTGGCCGACTTACCGCTTCATTCCCGATTATTTTAAGGAACGATGGTTTTTTACACTCGCTGTAAGCCAACCCTAATATCTTTCTTTCGGGTTCATATTATGAACAACAATAATATTTCTCTTTTTTTTTTTATTTTGTAGCGAAAATACAGATGGGAACCAAAGCACACTTTGACGATTTGGACAAATTTTAATCTGCTGGCTAGAACGCTATTTCAAACTCAAATGCGCACGTTAAGGAGGATATGGGCGCATGGTGGCGAGAAGCCAGATTGGATAAACACTATAGTTTGGACGAATCTGGTCGATATGTTTGAAGAGTTTGGCCCTGATAATTTTGGTTTTTGAATGTAATTTAGTTATAAGACCCTTTAGTTAGTTATTTGTTTTTTGAATGTTTAAACCAGCTGTATCTTTTGTGTTTTGAATGTATAAATCAGCCGTATCTTTTGTTTTTTGCATGTATAAATCAACCGGATAGATAAGCTAGTTATTTGTGTTTTGAATATTTAAACCAATAAGGCAGCCGCTTCTTTTGCACAAAGCAGTCATAACTCAGCCGAAACACGAATTCGTCACTTTTAAGTCAGCCGTGCACAATCAGTTAGTCATAACTCAGCCAAATCCCGAATTCGTCACTTTTAAGTCAGCCGCTTCTTTGCGCAATCAGTCAGTCGCTATTAAGGAGAGTAAAAGCTGACTGACACATAAGTCAGCCTTTACTCAGTAACCGAAGAGTTGCTATTACATTTTTTTTTATATCAATAAAATACAATCTCTTTACTGTTTCACAAAACCCTAAACCCCAAACATATTATAAGTTCCTTCATCGAGGATATCTGATGCCATCTTCACCCGTATACCCTGAATATTCGCATCATTTATCCCATCGAAAGTAGTACAAAGCGCTAGACACTCGACAAACTTCAATGCATACACCCCACAGTCGCCAACTTGGACGTTTTGTGGGATGTTTTTGCCTCTCCTCCTTCGGAACCCAAAATGCTTCAATCTAGGCTTTCGGAGATTGATAGGAACTAAGTCGTTCATCATAACTGGGAGCATTTGCGTAAACGGCCTAAATGAATCTAGGATTTTCTGTTCACTTTCGGGTGTCACCTGTCCAATGATGGGATCGTAAGCTTCAATCTTCTCATTAAGAAGGTCCACGTGAAATGCCACCCAATGATCTCCTCCAGTCTGTACAATTCCTTACATGTGATCGACATCTTCTCACCACTTCTTGTTTGTTTGCAGGTCTGCCGGAACTTTGCCGTTTACTAAATCCTCATACCCAACACCTTTGAACTTAAACATCTTTGGTTTGATCTTGAACTGGTTGTAATCCATACACCATTGTGCAGTAAACCAAGAGTCCAAAATCCAATTCGCTTGGAGTAGAATGGGGAGGGATCTAGCATGGATTTTTTTATGAGGATTCTCAGATACGCGGAAATATGCTGTACAAAGAGAATCAAGTCAGCCCAAAAATTAAACTTAACTCAGCCCCATATAATATATAACTCAGACATTAAGTATATTTAACTCAGCCCCATATAATATATAACTCAAACATAAAGCATACTTAAGCCTACATAGCTCAGACATATAATAAATAACTCAGACATTAAGTAAATTTAACTCAGCCCCATATAACATATAACTCAGAAATAAAGCATATTGAAGCCTACATAACTCAGACATATAATAAATAACTCAGACATTAAGTATATTTAACTCAGCCCCAACAGTACACTTACATTATCATACAGCCATCCATAATCTATAGTTGATCCAATACTTTCTCTCAGTAATGAGAATTCTGAAGAACTCGATCTTCTCAGAAGCCTTTTTAAGTGGAACGTCCCTAAAACAATTAAACACAAGTTAGTTTAGGCAAATATTGCTAATAGCCGTATTAACACATGCTCTAAAGGGTCATACTTGAATGGCTTTAGGTGATCCAAAAGTTTATCCACTTTAACCGGATCAGCAGGTGAGAGAGGATCATAGATTGCCGGTGAAGGTTCATAATTTTTCCTCATACACGTCATTCTATTGTCTCCAATATAAGGAAAAACTCGTGCTTGAGGAGGATCATTTGCTAGCCTCGCTGAAGACCCATCAGGAGATAATTTCACATTGGACTCCCGATAAGCCTTAATTCTGTCAGACCTAATCCTTTCCTCTTCTTCCTCATCAGACTCCGGCAACAGTTCGTTATATTCTGCGACAATTTTGCTGGTGACATCCTCAATCTCACTGTCGTCTAAAATCTGTTTATTCTTTGTTGGGATAGTCACTTCCGTTGGTTTCAGATCGCCTTTACGATTCCTCGTTAACCTCCTTCTTACTTGCCCCTCATTTTTTAAAGCGGCCTCTTTCTTTAAAGCATCGGCCTCCTTCTTCTTTAAAGCAGTGGCCTCCTTCTTCTTTAAAGCATCGGCCTCCTTCTTTTTAACCTTAGCCTCCTGCTTTTTTGCCTTAACCAATTTCTTAGCAGGAGAAACAGTAACGAAATCAACTGTTTCATCTTCGTCATTACCGAACTCCTCAGCCAATTTCTCTTTGGTCTTATGAACTGGTTCAGTACTTTTAAGTTGTATTAACATATAAACATAACTCAGCCAGAATAAAAAGAATAAATCGGTCGCTATCTAACTATAACTCAGCCGTCAAATAGGTAATAAATCAGTCGTCAAATAGGTAATAACTCAGCCGTCAAAAGTAACCATAACTCAGCCGTCAAAAATAAACATAAATCAACTGTAACGTACATTATGCAGGGGGCTATTGACTGGTTCAAGACTTTTAAACTCGTCTTTCTTCGGCTGTATTAACATATAAACACAACTTAGCCGAGACTAATAAGGATAACTCAGTCGTCAAAAATAAACATAACTCAACTGTAACGTACCTTTGGACTATTAACGGATTTCTGCGGGATGTTGTTCACTTTTGATTGGTTATCATCCTTTTGAGTACTGTTCCGTGCCTCGAGAGCATTCAGATGCTCTCTCATTTGCATCCGATCATTCTCAATAGATGCAACTCTTTCTTCCACAGCAGCTTGGACTGTATCACCAATCATCTTCTTCAAATCTGACAACTCTCCAAATTTTGTGTTATAGGCGTTTAACTGCGACTCAACACTATCTATTCTACTACCAAAGTTGTCAAACTTGTCAAATCTTCTGACAAGGTTTTCCAGGACATTGACTACGGTCGTCAAATCTGTCTCTTTCCCCATATCCTTGTAACTACTATGCTGCAACACAATCTCACTGTTGCTTACTTCCTGTTTTTTCATAGCTTTCTTCTGTTTTTTTGCGGGGGGTTGATCGGAATCTAACGAAACTGCAGCCTTTATTTTTTTTTTCTTCTCATCGCTCTTCACATCCCAAAAACCTCTAACAAACCTATCCGCATGTATGTCTGTTACCAGATTTACAACTTCTGGGTTATTTTCTTCACTCGCCCACTGTGGAAACAGCTCTTCTACAGCCTCCTTCATAACCATTTTCTTCACACGCACCTGCATAGTAAATCAGCCATCAAATAACTCATAAGCCAGACATCAAAAGATTCATAACTCAGCCATAAAGTAACTCATAAGTCAGACATCAAATGATTCATAACTCAGCCATCAAGTAACTCATAAGTCAGACATCAAATGATTCATAACTCAGCCATCAAGTAACACATAAGTCAGACAGAATAAAAATATCCATAACTCAGCCAAGTCAACCTTCTTACCTCACCATGGTCTCTGATCTCCTCAGCTATGGCTGTAGTAAGACTTTTACGTGTACGGGTTCCACCCCATTGCAAAAGAGGAATTTCGTTCTCATTGACTACTCTTCCAAAATGTTCTCCGAAGCAAGTCACAGATTCATACGCCCAAACCAGCAACACATCCTTCATGCCGCTAATGGTGTACGACTTTCCTTCTGGATTCAACATCTTAATTGAACCAACCAGAACTTCGAATGCAGTCCGACCCCACGGATAAGTCTTCAAGGCTCCATCGTCGAATACTCTTTTTGCACTTTCAAAGGGTATTCTAGAATTATGATGCAAGCCATAACGTCCCATGGCTTGAAGAAGCAACAGCCCTAACCATTTCCTCTTTTCAAAACTCCAGCCTCGACAGCCTTCTAATGCTGCCCTCAGTTCATCTAACTTGGGTTCTACCCCAAGCGGCACCTTCAACTCCTCCCAGAATGTTTTGTATTGCTCAGGTTCAAAACTTTCTGTTGGCAGTTGATCTGTGTTTAGACCCGTAAGCGCACCAAATTCGATTAAGCTAAACCTGATAGGTTGATCAACAACGAGAGACCAAATCTCCTTGTCATGTACTCGTAGCTGTCTACATAGTAGATTGGCTACATAGTAGACCAAATCTTCCCAGACCACACCAATTGTCTATCAGCTAGCTTAGCAACTACTCCAAGAGGAAACTGCTTCATGTGTTCCCACACATCATGTTCTATTGCGTCTCTGACTCGAGGGAAATCTCCCAAATGGACATTGTGATTACTTTTTTTATTTTCCAGCTTAGAAGCCCCTTCAGCGCATAGTCTTGGAGGGTAATCCCTTGCTTGATCTTCAGGAATTGTTTGATATTCAGGAATTGCATGATATTCAGACATCTGAACATAAAAGGCATAACATATTAATGATAAATCAGCCGCAACAAAATTCAAACTCAGCCACAACAAACAAATAAACCACCCGCAACCAAACACAAACTCAGCCACAACGGCACATAAATCAAACATAACACAAACTCAGCCACAATAGCATTGCACATGTAAATCAGCCGCAACACAACACAAATCAGCCACAACATAACAATAAATCAGCCGCAATAAATAACTTAAACAGCCACTAGCAACGATAAACAAGTCGCCACAGAATAATAAATCAGCCAAAATACCGTTAACAAGTGACAAACACTTTCGATTCTTCAGATTATACTCAAAATAAAACGAAGGAAGCTGAAGAATCCCCACTCCTCTGTTTATACTCACCTTCGACTAAAATCCGACTGTGAAAATGCAGAGCAGACGTTTCGACGACAACGGCGGTGAATGTTTCTCAGAAACCGACTAGAGAGAAAACAGTAGAAATTTCGACGACAACACACAAAGTTTTAATTTTTCCGTCCTTTGAGTTTCTTTTTCCGACTTTTTAACACGGTTAATCTTATTAATGAGGTGGAACAGTGATTAGTGACGTGGATTAGTTAATCATTTTTTAATTAGAAATAACCTCAACCGCAAAAAAAATAACCAAGGGTGTTTATTGTAATTTATTAGGTTTTAAAAACTTTTGAGTAATTTTTAAAAGATGTATGTTATTATAGTAATATAATAACTTTTCTATGCTATTTCAGTACTTTTCTCAAAAAAATAAACAAAAATATTTTATGTTTCCATTTCTAAAGTCTTGTTAGGTGGTCTGTAAAAAAGACTAGCGAAGTAAGAAGAAAAATAAAAAAGTCATTATATATAGTTTAAAATTAGAAGAAAAAAGCAAAAATCTGATTGGATAAAAAAAATGTTGTGAGGACCGTTAAACCCTCTAAAGTCGTGTCAGTCACAAAACTAGGGAGGTGATTAGGAAGAACTTTAAAAACTGTAACTTTATTATAAAGTTTTTTTTTTCACAAGTTTAATTCATTCAGTAAACCAATAAAACATAGTTTGCCTCCATAAAAAAGGAATGAGTTATAGACGCAAAAGACTAATATAGCTAAAGCATCATCAAATATATTGCTGGAGTGATAAGCCAAGAAAAAAAACAAATGAGACAAATTGACCACATATACTACTAACATTTTGTAGAAGAGTCTTGAGCTCCAAAGGTAAGCATCATGCAGGAAAGTACAAACAAAGCACCTTGCAATCAGAGAAGACATATAGTCTTATGATTCTTAAGCAATCAACTTCCAATATAGGAGTCTCAGAGCTTCCGCATACACTGTGAAATCTTGAATTGCCGAAGAATGAGACCAACGCTTTGAACAGCTAGTGATCGCAACCTAAAATATGCTCCATGTAACAATGCCATTCAACATAAGAAGGCAAATTGGGGGAAAAGAAGACTCTATGAAAGAGTAATTAGAGCTGTTAATACTAACACAAATGCTAACAATCGGAACTGAGCCCGTGCCAACAACATAGACTAGACTAAAGTTAGTAACAACCTCAATACAAGGTAGAAGTAAACCACATTTTCTGTGGCGAGAGGGCACGACAAGCACCAAAAAAAGTGGGTACAAGAGCCAAAGATCATATTCTACAAGTATCACTCTTTCTTATAAAACCATCATTCTTTACCAGAGGGAATTCCTTAACAAAGGAGGAGAAAGACTCATACCCTATTTGAAGGAAACTACTGTTAGAGCTAGTCATTATAAGTAAGGTGTTGGGGGAGCAAAGATTACCACCGAGCAAAACATGTTGCAGCGATATCTCTATAACGGAGTAAGTTGTCAGACACATTCTCTCCATGGAAGAGGATATCGTCAAAATGAAATTCTGCCAAAACCAAGGAAGAGGAAGGAGCAAGAGTCTTCTTCGATGTATTTGAGGATGAGAGGTAGGGCAACGAATGGAAGTTTGGAGAGTAAAGCTTTGGGGGGTCACTTTTTTCTTGGCGTGGATTTAGAGAAAAAGATGTGATTTGTACCTATCCGAGAAGAGCACGAAACTATCCACCAAAGTGAAGAAATGGTACATCTATTGGTTGAAGCTAGGTCATGGCCTTCAAACCAGATTTGGATATCCCTATATTGGGGGAAGAAAAACTGCACATGGCATGAACCGTAACGCAAAGACACGAGATAAATCAGAGGAGTGGCAGAGGTTATAAGGTTTGCGACAAATTATTCTTCCATATGCAACTTAACATGCAAGTATGATTATGGGACCTCAAATGTTTGATCTTAGGGAGAAGTCATCGAGGATACTCTCGTGGGATCCAGTACTCGATGGAAATGCGGCGTTACAAGGCTTCTCAGCGTTTGGAGCGATGTTGTTTATACTCTTAATGTTCTTAAGAACCAGTAGACGAGTTGTGCTTAGCAGCAGACAGTTGCCTGTGGGGATCGAAATCTTGACCTTCGTTATTCCCCTAATTGTTGGGCTCTGTGTTAGAAAGCTCTTCACGGACAACATCAACTCTCACTACATGCCGCTAAACAAGGTCATCACGGAGCGTCCATTGATCATTCTTGTCCACCACCACATATATCTTGTTGGAAACTATGAGTTTGGTCGTCTTGCATTGTCTGCATCCATCATCAACGACCTCCTCGGGCTTGCTTTAATTGTACTCACTTATACTATGGCAACATACCAAAATATCTCACACTCAACAGCGTACAATGACATTAACGGGATGATCATCTTCCTTCTCATAATCTTTTTTGTTGTTAGGCCGACCGTAGAATGGATAGTAAACCACACACCAGAAAACAGACCTGGGCAGATATATATATACATTCGGTAATTTTAATTGTATTAGCTTTTACCGTTTACTCCACTTTCTTCAACATGAAACACATCCTGGGGCCATTCATGATCGGACTCGTCATACAAGAAGGTCCACCTTTATCATCAACCTTAGAAACTAAGTACAAGAAGCTCACAATGAATGTGTTCTTACCAATCTCGATCGCATTCAGCACAATGCGATGCGATATTTTGAGGATCATCTACCAGCTAGATGATATTACATACAACATGTTCTTAGTCGCTCTAACGCTCATCTTTAAATTGGCCGCGTGTATTGTACCTTGCTTGTGCTGCAAGTTACCTCTGAAGGACTCTAGCTATTTCTTTACTCTTTAGCAGCAAGACTTTTGCTGAAATATTTCTCTACGAATTACATATTTCTGTTGTTTTTTTTCTTTTCTTTTTTTCAATATATGTCGCAAGAAACATACTCATTCATGGTTCTTTACTTGCTATTAAATTATGCGATTGTCGCTGCGGTCTTCAGAAGTTTGTATGATTCGAAGCAAAAGTACGCTAGTTACCAAAATAGGAACATTTTGAGTCTGAAACAAAAATAAGATTTCCGGATTCTAACTCGTGTGCTCAGACATGAAAACATCTCTGGGGCAGTTGCATTCCTCCAATTATTGTCATTGCCAAACCATGAACTTCCCTTCGTAATCATGGTCCTCCATGTAACTGTTAGGAATGTTCTAAAATTATTTGTACTTTACTCTAATTAAGTTGTAGTGTCGAGGTTTGACATTCGTATAATGTTAGGTGGTTGTAATGTTTTGCTAAATACCGTTTACAATCTATAGACTTGAGTAGTCTATTGCTAATATTATACGAACCTACGGGGTCACAAACTTAAGCAAACTGTATAAAAGTAAAATTGAGTTTAATATTGATTAAACTAATTTCTAAATTAGAATGCTGATTTATTTTGTATATATGTGATATGTAAAATAAATTGTCATATATATATATATATATGTTATGAATATATATCTATACGTACACATATAAGAAGATTAAGCCCAAAATCCAATTTGGAATTGGATTCATTAAGCCCACGTAAGACATGGGAGTTGACGTAGAGAATACCTAATTGGACTTGTACTTCATGTATATATATAAGATATAAGAGATTAATTTAATTAGACGACAAAAAACATTCTTTTGAGAAAGAATAAATTTGTGTGAAACGATTCTAATAAAATTCCTAAGAGAAAGACGAACAGTTCGTCAAGTTTTGAGATCCGATCTCAACGGTACTAACATTCCGTCTAAATCCAGTTTGTGTGTGTGGATACCAGTAGAGGCACGACACTTAGAATGCTAAATAACCTCGAATCATTCGAAACCATCTTTCCGTTCCAAGAATATCCAGTTATATTCGAAACCATATAACCTAGATTTAATTTAGTATTTACACGAATTCTGGAATTAAATTCTAAATTAATATTATTATAAATAGTTATAAATCGTCCATAAATTCCAACAGTGGTATCAGAGCCTACGTGTCTAATATTGAATTATTCCTGATAATTTTGATTTAATTTAATTTAATTTTTAGCATGTTCATGTATTTACATGATTTGTTGATACGGATGATAATCGTTAGAGCATGTTAATTAAATTTGGGCATAAGCCGTAAAGCATGTAGAACTATAATCGGATTATAGATGTTAATGATGCTCTGTTAATATGTCTACGTGAAATTGTTTCATGGCATGTTAGAATATATAGGTTTGCATGTTCTTTAGAGATATAAAGTATATTTCTTTTGCCTCTGTTTATGTTTTATTACTTGTTAATATAATATGTTCACGCATTTGATATGCATGATATCGATGTATGTGCGTGCATATGTTAATAAATTGAATATGTATATTGGCTTGTGATTTATCTTTCCAGAGAAGGAAAACCTCAAACGCCATGTGTGTATTTTGATATGATCAAATTATGCATATTTCTTTTGTGATAATTAGTAGTGATAATTAGTATTGGCAAAAACCTAATACGGATATTTCAATTGTTAAAATTTGATATAGTTTCAATTGTTGAAATTCGATACATATTTTCCAAATTAGTTATTTATCGTTAAATCATCTTAATTTGATTAAAAATGATTTAATTTCTTAAATAAATCGTTATTTAATTAAAACATATAGTTGATATGTTAATGTTGTATTATTTTATATAAGATATAACATTTTATTAAAACATAAATTAAATAATTCCTCAAATAATATCAAGTATTTTTTTATGTCTTTCCAATTTCATCAACTATTAAAACTTGAATGATTGTGTGACAGGTCTGCCAAAGCAGCGGTCCACAATTATTTGAGATTGCGACAGATGGTAACAGTTACCATATGATTTGAGAATGGTTTACTTGACTAAGCTATTAAAACGGTTTTGGGCTTAGAGATATAGGGTTGGATAAGACATAAGATGTCATCCACGACCAAGAATTATATTGGATATAATTAGCAAGGGTGTTGCTTATCTAAATAGCTGGATATTCGGGGGTTGAGTCAAAGCTCACTTGAATTCTAGTGAAGTATGGATCTTGGACACTATATTCATATTGAGAAAATTTTGTTTTGAGTATAGTGTGAGTTTTCTTAATTGTTGAGGATACTCGAAATTCATGAACATCATATTAACTTATGCTTTTCTTTCCTGACAGTTATGTCAAACCCTCAAAGTTCCTATTCATCACCATTTGTTCTTGAGAAGGACAAATCAAACCTCCTTAATCACTTGGAAGATCTAGAAGAGAATAAAACATTTGAGGTTTCTTCTAGGGGTATTTATGCTATAGAAGTAAATGTTACTACTTCTGGTTCTACTCCTTGGGTATTGGATACTCGTTGTGGAGCTCACATTTGTGTTAATGTGCACGATTTGAAAAACAGTAGAACGTTGGAGGAAGGATAAGTGGACCTACGCGTGGCTAATGGAGAAAAAGTTGTTGCATTAGCTGTGGGAACATATCCATTGTCTTTACATTCAGGCATGGTTTTATAACTAAAGAATTGCTACTATGTCCATGCTATAAACAAGAATATCATCTCTATTCCGTGTTTGGACATTGAAGGGTTTCAATTTTTTATCAAGAACAAGTGTTGTTCGTTTGATCGTGCTGATATGTTTTATGGTAGCGCTCCATTAGAAAATGGACTTTATGTTCTAGACCAAGGCGTGCCCGTCTATGACATTCGTACCAAGAGATTTAAGTCTAATGACTCAAATCAAACTTTTCTCTAGCATTGTCGTTTGGGCCATATAAACAAGAAACGCATTTAGAAGCTTCATAAATATGGACTTTTGAGCTCTTTTGATTTTGAATCATATGAGATATGTAAATCTTGTTTGTTAGGGAAAATGACTAAAGCTCCATTTACTGGACACAGTGAAAGGGCTAGCGACTTGTTGGGCCTTATACATAAAGATGTATGTGGGCCAATGAGCTTAAGTGTCAGAGGAAACTACCAGTACTTCATTACATTTACTAATGACTTCAGTAGATATGGTTATATTACCTTGATGAAACATAAGTCTGAATCCTTTGAAAGTTCAAGGAGTTCTAGAATGAAGTAGAGAATCAACTTGGCAAAACAATTAAAGCTCTGCGATCAGATCGTGGAGGATAATATTTGAGCCAAGTTTTTAGTGATCATCTCAAAGAGTGTGGAATTGTTTCACAACTCACTCCTCTAGGAAAACCACAATGGAATGGTGTGTCCGAAAGGAGAAATCAAACTTTATTAGATATGGTTCGATCAATGATGAGTCACACAGATCTTCCATTATCCTTTTGGGATATGCTCTAGAAACTGCTGCGTTTACGCTCAACTGGATCCTATCAAAGTTAGTAGAGAAGACACCATATGAGATATGGACTGGAAAAGTTTCGAATTTGTCTTTTCTAAAAATTTGGGGATGTGATGCTTATGTTAAACGTATGTTTACAGATAAGCTTGGACCCAAATTTGATAGATGCTACTTCGTAGGTTATCCTAAAGAAACTGAAGGTTACTACTTTTACTATCCCACCGAAAACAAAGTGTTTGTTGCTCGGAATGGTGCCTTTCTAGAAAGAGAATTTCTTTCAAAAGGTACTAGTGGGAGTAAAATACAACTCGAAGAAGTTCGAAAGACACATGAGATTGCTCCAACTTTTCAGGAAGAGCATCAGCTAGATTTACGAAGAGTCGTAGAACCTACACCTATGGAACCTGAGATACGTAGGTTCAAAAGGACTCATCACGAACCTGATAGATATGGGGGTTGGGTGACAGATCATCATGATATATTGATTATAGAGAATGATGAACCTACGTCTCATGAAGAAGCAATGATGGGCCCTGACTCCGATAAATGGTTAAAGGCCAAAGAATCTGAAATGGAATCCATGTCAGAAAACCAAGTATGGACTTTGGTAGATTTACCTGATGGTGTTAAAGCCATTGAGTGTAAATGGGTTTTCAAGAAGAAAATTGACATGGATGGTAATATATTCAGATATACAAAGCTAGATTGGTGCCTAAAAGTTACAAGCAAATTCATGGTATAAACTATGATGAAACCTATTCTCCAGTCGCAATGCTTAAGTCCATTCAGATTCTCCTAGCAACTGCTGCTTATTATGATTATGAGATATGGTAGATAGATGTGAAAACATGTTTCCTTAAAGAGGATGTGTATATGACGCAACCTGAGCGTTTCAGAGATCCTAAAAATGCTGGGAAAGTATGCAAGCTTCATCGTTCCATTTATGGCTTTAAGCAAGCATCTCGGAGTTGGAATCTTTGTTTTAATGAAGCAATCAAAGAGTTTGATTTTGTCAGAAACGAAGAAGAACCATGCATTTACAAGAAGAGTAGTGGGAGCGCGGTTGCATTTCTGGTATTGTATGTAGATGACATACTGCTCATTGGAAATGACATTCCTTTGCTTCAGTCTGTTAAGACTTGGCTAAGTAGTTGTTTTTCAGTGAAAGACATGGGAGAAGCCGCTTACATTCTTGGAATAAGAATTTTTTGATAGGGATAGATTAAATAAGCTTATTGGACTATGTCATGACAATTATATAGATAAGGTTTTGCATAGGTTTAATATGCATGATTTTAAGAAAGGCTTTTTACCAATGTCTCATGGCATAACTCTTAGCAAGACTCAATGTCCTTTGACATCTGATGAGCAGGAGCGCATGAGTAAGATTCCATATGCTTTTGCTATAGGATCTATCATGTATGCTATGTTGTGCACTCGCCAAGATGTTGCGTGTGCTTTGAGCATGACGTACAGACACCAGTCTGATCCAAGTGAAGTTCACTGGATGGTAGTCAAAAATATCCTTAAGTACTTGAGAAGAACAAAGGATAAATTCTTTGTTTATGGAGGATGTGAGGAACTTGTTGTGAGTGGTTACACAGATACTAGCTTTCAGAAGATTTTCGATCACAGTCTGGATTTGTCTTTTGCCTTAATGGAGGAGCAATAAGCTGGAAGAGCTCCAAGCAGAGCACTGTGGCAGACTCAACAACAAAGGCCGAGTATATAGCTGCTTCTGAAGCAGCTAAGGAAGCTGCTTGGATCAGGAAGTTCATCACCGAGCTTGGTGTGATTCCTAGTATTTATGGCCCTCTGGATCTTTATTGTGATAACAATGGTGCCATCACACACGCAAAGGAACCTAGATCCCACCAGAAATCCAAACACATACAAATGCGATATCACCTCATTCGAGAGATTATTGAGAGAGGAGATGTGAAGATTAGCAGAGTTCCTACAGATGCAAATGTTGCTGATCCTTTTACTAAACCTCTTCCGCAGCCTAAGTGATATGATCCTAGAAGGCAACACCAAGGTTCAAGACATCTCAAGCGCGATGGAGCTACCGCAAGGACCGATCACGAGAGCCAAATCTAGCCGTTATCGAATTTTGCGATTATGCTCTAAGCTGGTGGGATACTCTCGTCACTACTAGACGTGTGGTGAGGAACCCGTGGCACTATGGGATCAACTTAAGAGACAACTGCGGAAAAGATTTCTACCAAGTCACTACCAACGGGAATTACATCAACGACTTAGAAGACTTACCCAAGGTGGTAAGAAAATGGAAGACTATTTCCAAGAACTCGAAACATTGATATTACGGGCTACAAGAAGATCATGAGGCCACTATGTCAAGGTTTTTGGGAGGCTTATCTCTATTACATTATCTCTATTTTCTTTCTTAAATTAGTTTTATAATTATTTTACACTATTAGATTTTATTTAAGGGAACTTACCTTAAACGGCACATAAATTAGGTAATATTACTAGAAACATATAAAACTTTTTTTTATTACTGATTTATTTTAAATGCCCAGCGTGCCCTTTTAATTACGTTATGACAAAAAACCTAATTACAAAAATGCCATTACTTTTGAGTGCCACGTCAGATAAAATCCGGCGCCACATAGGAAATCGCTGACGTGTATTCATGAACTCAGCCGTAAAGCATTACGGCGGTATTGACGGCTGAGTTATATATACGATGTGGCTGAATTAAAAAAATTGGTTGATTTACATATACAAATAAGCCAAACGATACGGCTGAGTTACAAAACGTGGCTGATTTAAGATTTTCTGGCTGACTTAAGATTTATGTGACGGCTGAGTTTACAAAAATCTGCCTGATTTATGAGCTAATGGCTGACTTACGTACATATATGACAGCTGATTTGTACATCGACTGGTTGAGATATGTTTCTCACGATGATGGAATGATCATCGACTAGCTGTGTTACTAAACGGACGGCTTACCTATGAAAGGTAGTTACGGCTGATTTAAGTATAATTAGCGTAAATCAGCCGTGTTTAGCTTGATTAATAGTAAACTCGGCCTTATTACGTCTGATTTATTAGCGAAAGATTACTTACTACAATAGCATTCATTTGAGGGCTGATTTATTGGACGATACAGCTAACATAATATTTTCCACCTGATCTACGCCCTTTTATGGCCTCTTTTCGAACCCGATTTTTGTTGTTTTTATTACTGAAATAGTATTCATGTTGCAACTGACTTACATTTGCATTTGATGAATGATTTAGTTAGGCTGATTTACGTTTTCGTTTTGTGGCTCACTTGCCATATAAAAAAAAAATTAATGACATCAAATCCGATTTTCCATGTCATCAGCTCCTATTTTCCATGTAATTGTTAGAGTTTTATGTTGTGACGCCGTGTCTTCTTCTTCTTCATCTATTTACCTTCTTTATCATCTGATACCCAGAAACTTAATCGTCACCCTCTTCATCTATTTTCCTTCCTCATTATTTTTTTTTCATTGATCTTTGTTCGAGATCTTATGGATCCGGTAATTATTATTTCCGGTAACTGGGTCAAGAAAAACAGATACGTATTCAATGTCGACGGTAGAGGGTGTAGATGTAACGCCCGTGAACCAAAAAGTGGATTTTTTGTTGGTGTCGATCGATACTTAGGAGAAGTCGGGTTGGGGCGTTATGTCGATCGATACGGGTGGCGTATGTCGATCGACACGGGTTAAATCAGACCGTCCGGTCCGTTTTAATTGTCCGGTTTGGTGGGGTTGGTTTAAGGAACCCTAGGGTTCGACATTTAAGCGTGAACAGTCGCGTTGGTGGGGGTTTTGGCCAAAAATCAGGGAGAAACCAGAGGATTTTGAGTGTGAGATCAGAATCAAGGGTTTTGGGCGATTTTTGGGAGATTTCTTGAGAAGGATTGATCGTGTGTGGAGATTGAACGACAGGGAGGTTGTTGCTGTGCTGATTTCGGGTCTGTGAGGATGGAATCAGAGGCTGTGTGTTCTTCGCTCATTCTTCGCGTTCTTCATCCTTTTTCAATCCCAATCAAGGTGAGTGCATGACCGTAGGCTCGTATAAGTATAGGGGATCAATGGAATACGATTGCTTGGTGGTTTTCGTGTGTTTGTGTGTGGATTTGTGCAGGAGACTCGATGGATCGCATCAGATTCGAGTCGTGTGAGGATTGACTCGATTCTGGGTTCTGCGACGTCGTGTCGATCGACACACCACCCCGGTGTCGATCGACACGGGCCTGTGTTCTTCGACACCTAGTGGTTGTGTCGATTGACACAGTGGATCCTGTCGATCGACACGGGTCACTGACCATCGACACCTAGTGGTTGTGTTGATCGACACAGTGTGGCCTGTCGATCGACACGGTGTATTCTGGACTGGTTTTGTTTGCTTGGTTGTGTATGCTTGTTCTGTGATCATCCTGGTATTGTGTTGGTTGTTTATACTCGTATTTAAATAGCCTGTAGACGGGATGACCGCGTCGCTGAGTATTTGTGATAATACTCACGCAACTCCTTTTGCCATGTGTTGCAGGTAAAGAGAAATTATGATCGTGGAATCGTGGCGAGGAAGAAGAGATGATTTAGGGTCTCACTTGGATTATTTCTATGGAATTGTTAGGTTGTTAGTCATTGGATATTGTTTACTCATATTGGTTGATTGGTTGAACTGGGTTGATATTTAATAAATTATGGGATTTGTTAAATTGGAATATATCGTTGATGTTTTATTGACCCATTGAGGATTATTATCTGTGATGATAATAATCTGGAGGGAATTTTTTTGAAATTTTGGGTCGGGTCGTTTCAGTTTGGTATCAGAGCCCTAGCGGTTCTAGGGCGGGTGCAATTGATTGATTAGGAAGATAATTGATTGATTGTTGTGTGGGTATGGAGTCTTAGATCATCTCTTCCGAGCCTTCAATGAGATTCCACGGTAAGTGTTGTATGATTTCTGTTTTTGTTCTAGTACTTAGTAATCTGCTGTGAGTGCAGAACTATGGCTAGAGGTGCTAGAGGCAGAGGTCGTGGGGGCCGTGGAGGTCGTGCTGGTCGTGGGCGCGGGCGAGGACTCGGAGTGAGTCGGTAGCCGCGAGTGTAGCCCAGGAGACCACGCAGGTGCAGGTGGCAGACTCTCAGGCGTTTCAGGAGGGGTCCGTGGGTCCGGCTTCTACGAGTGTCAGTGTGAGGGCTGATGGGGCTAGTGTGGGTCCCGGTGTAGTTGCTGGTGCGGCAGGCCCAGGTGGGGGTGCTCCCGCAGGTGTGGCTCAGGACCGAGATGATCGTCTGGCGGGTTTGCTGCAGTTGATTCTGGAGCGGTTACCATGTGGGGTACCGGCTCCGGGTCAGGCTCCGGGAGTTCAGCCAGGTGGGGTTGGTGTGCAGCCAATAGTGGCGGATGTTCAGCCAGGTGTGGCTGGGGTGCAGCCGGTTGTGGCGGTTGCAGAGGACCTTCCATCGTATCTGAGGATGATGGAGCAGATGCAGCGGATTGGCACCGGGTTTTTCTCTGGTGGTGCCAAGCCTGAGGAGGCCGATGAGTGGCGGCGGAGATTAGAGCGTAACTTTCGCTCGATCAGGTGTCCGGAGGGATACAGAGTAGACCTAGCAGTGCACTATTTGGATGGTGATGCACATCTCTGGTGGAGAGGCGTTGAGACTAGGCGGGTGTAGGCCGAGATGGTCTGGGAGGATTTCTTGGCTGAGTTTAATGCCAAGTATTTCCCGCAGGAGGCGGTGGACAGGATGGAGTCGAGGTTTCTGAACCTGACTCAGGTGGATCGGACCATGAGGGAGTTCGATTTGGAGTTCAGTAGACTCCTGGTGCATGCTGGTAGAAGCATGGAGGGCGAGCAGGCCCAGGTGAGGAGGTTCCTCGGGGGACTTCGAGCTGAGTTGAGGACTCGCTGCAGGGCGAGTAGGTTTGCCTCGAGGGCGGAGCTGGTTGAGACGGCGGCTGCGATTGAGGAGGATCTCAGGGAGCAGGTTGTGGTGGTTAGTCCACCGGTGCAGCAGCAGCAGCCGAGGAGATCTCAGCAGCAGAGTGGTTCGAGCAGGGGCGGCAAGCAGGCTCGGGGACAAAAGAGGAAGTGGGAGAGTACTTCCGGGGCCAGTCAGGGTAGACAGGGTGGTTCCGGATGCTACGGGTATGGTAGCATGGGCCACAAGGTGGCAGACTGTCCGACGAGGAGAGAGACTCGGGCAGCACAGGTGTGCTTTCACTGCAGGGAGCCCGTAAGCCCAAGTGTCCGAAGTTGCAGCAGATGGCTGTGGCGGCAGTGCAGCCTTTGGCTCAGATTGCAGCGACGCCGCGGGTTTTCACGGCGGCTGAGGAGGGCGGTTCTAGCGCCAGACCGATCACAGGTACTAATTCAGACTTGTCTTTTAAATTCTTGTGGTAATTTATCTTAGTCTGTTTGGATTGTGTGTCTGCGTTAGAGTGTCAGGTCTTAAAGCACATGGGATTGTGCAGGGACCTTAGTTGTGGGCGGATGTGAGTCCCACGTGTTGTTCGATTCGGGAGCTACGAATAGCTTCATTACTCCGGAGTGTGCGGAGGGCAGCGGGATCCGGAGCGATTCTGGTGAGCAGCCGGGAGTAGTTAAAGTTGCTGGTGGAAGGACGTTAACTACTTTCGAGCGGGCTCGAGGTGTAGACGTTCTGGTGGCAGGAGAGTTGATGCCAGCAGACCTGGTTATTAGTCCGGTGGAGCTGTACGATGTCATCCTGGGGATGGATTGGTTGGATCGGTACAGGGTCCATCTGGACTGTCATCGAGGACGTGTAGTGTTTGAGCGGGAGGCTGGGAGGTTGGTGTTTCAGGGGGTGAGACCGACTTCTGGAAGTCCTATGATTTCAGCGATACAGGCCGAGCAGTTGATTGGGAAAGGCTGTGAGGCGTATCTGGCAACGATAGTGATGCCAGAGACTGTTGGAGAGGTTGCAGTTGGGGATATCCAGGTCGTTCGGGATTTTCAGGATGTGTTCCAATCGTTGTTGGGTTTGCCACCGTCGCGGTCGGATCCATTTATGATTGAGTTGGAACCTGGAACAGCTCCGATATCCAAGGCACCTTACCGTATGGCTCCAGCAGAGATGGCAGAGCTGAAGAAGCAGCTGGATGATCTGTTGGGGAAGGGTTTCATCCGGCCTAGTGTTTCCCCGTGGAGAGCACCAGTGTTGTTTGTGAAGAAGAAAGATGGGAGTTTCCGGTTGTGTATCGACTACCGGGGTCTTAACCGAGTTACTGTGAAGAACAGGTATCCTCTGCCGCGCGTTGATGAGTTGTTGGATCAGTTGCGAGGGGCTACTTGGTTCTCCAAGATTGACTTGGCGTCGGGTTACCATCAGATTCCGATCGATGAGGTAGACGTCAGGAAGACGGCCTTTCGGACGAGGTACAGACACTATGAGTTTGTAGTGATGCCGTTTGGGCTGACGAATGCCCCAGCAGCGTTCATGCGGTTGATGAACGGGGTGTTCCAGGAGTATCTGGACGTGTTCGTGATCATCTTCATAGATGATATCCTGGTATACTCGAGGTGTCCGGAAGAGCATGAGGTGCATTTGAGGTTGGTTTTGGAGAAGCTGCGGGAGCAGAAGCTGTACGCGAAGCTGAGTAAGTGCAGTTTCTGGCAGCGAGAGATAAGCTTTCTTGGCCACGTTGTGTCTGCAGAGGGGGTGTCTGTGGATCCGGCTAAGATAGGGGCTATCAGAGGTTGGCCTAGACCGAGGAACGCCACCGAGATCAGGAGTTTTCTTGGGTTGGCAGGTTATTACCGGAGGTTCGTCAAGGGATTCGCGAGTATGGCGCAGTCGATGACGAAGCTAACAGGGAAGGATGTCCCTTTTGTTTGGTCTTCAGCTTGTGAGGAGAGTTTCGGGAAGCTGAAGGAGATCCTGACCAGTACACCTGTTTTGGCGTTACCCGAGCCGGGTGAGCCTTATGTGGTGTATACAGACGCTTCGGGAGTTGGTCTGGGTTGTGTGCTGATGCAGCAAGGGAAGGTTATTGCGTATGCTTCGAGGCAGTTAAGGAAGCACGAGTGCAATTACCCTACCCATGACTTGGAGTTGGCTGCAGTTATCTTTGCACTTAAGATCTGGAGGTCTTATCTGTATGGCGGGAAGGTGCAGATTTTCATAGACCACAAGAGTCTAAAGTATTTCTTCACTTAGCCGGAGCTGAACCAGAGACAGAGGCGCTGGATGGAGTTAGTTGCAGACTATGACCTGGAGATTGGGTACCATCCGGGTAAGGCTAATCTGGTTGCAGATGCGTTGAGTCGGAAGAGGACAGCTTCAGATCATGAGCGAGATTTGGAGGCTCTGGTGGGCGAGATCAGCACGTTGAGGTTGTGTGTGATCTCACAGGAGCCGTTGGGGTTGGAGGCAGCTAACCAGGCGGATCTGTTGAGTAGGATTCGAGTTGCTCAGGAGAAGGATCAGGGTTTGATTGATGCTTCTAAGGTGGCCGGTTCAGAGTATGTGGTCTCAGCAAGTGGGATAATACTGGTGAACGGGCAGGTTTGTGTACCCAAGGCTGAGGATCTGCGGCGGGAGATCCTGAGGGAGGCTCATTCGAGCATGTTATCGATACATCCGGGAACGACCAAGATGTACCGTGACTTGAAGCGGTATTATCACTGGGTCGGGATGAAGAGGGATGTAGCTAGCTGGGTTGCAGCGTGCAATGTGTGTCAGCTGGTGAAGGCTGAGCATCAGGTTCCGAGCGGATTATTGCAGAGTTTGCCTATTCCGGAGTGGAAGTATGATATGATTACGATGGATTTTATGACGAGATTGCCAGTATCGCGGACCTATGATGCGATATGGGTTATTGTGGATCGTCTGACCAAGTCAGCACACTTTCTGGCCATCAAGAGGACCGACGGAGCGGTGGTGTTGGCTAGGAAGTATGTGCGTGAGATAGTGAGGCTGCACGGGGTGCCAGCAAGTATTGTGTCAGACAGGGATCCGAGGTTCACTTCAGAGTTCTGGAGGGCATTCCAGGCAGAGATGGGCACTAAGGTGCATATGAGTACCGCGTATCATCCTCAGACGGATGGGCAGTCTGAGAGGACGATTCAGACATTGGAGGATTTGCTGAGGATGTGTGTACTGGATTATGGTGGTCATTGGGTGGATCATCTGAATCTGGTAGAGTTTGCGTACAACAACAACTATCAGGCGAGTATTGGGATGGCTCCATATGAGGCTCTATATGGGAGGCCGTGTAGGACACCATTATGCTGGACTCAAGTGGGGGAGAGGAGCATGTTTGGTGCAGACTTTGTTCAGGAGACGACGGAGAAGATCCGTGTCTTGAGACTGAACATGAGAGAGGCTCAGGATAGGCAGAAGAGTTACGGCGATAGGAGACGGAAAGAGCTGGAGTTTGAGCTGGGAGATATGGTGTATCTCAAGGCAGCTATGTTGAGGGGTCCTAACAGATCCATTTTAGAGAATAAGCTGAGTCCGAGGTTTATGGGTCCGTTCAGAGTGGTGGAGCGGGTCGGACCAGTAGCGTATAGATTGGAGTTACCTCAGAGTATGAAGGCTTTTCACAAGGTCTTCCATGTTTCGATGCTACGGAAGTGTCTGCATGAGTCTGAGGAGGTGTTGGCGAGGATTCCGGAGGATCTTTAGCCCGACATGACGTTGGCGGCGAGACCTGTGAGGATTCTCGAGAGGAGGATCAAGGTGCTGCGCCGGAAGAGTATACCGTTGGTGAGAGTCGTGTGGGACTGTGACGGTATTGAGGAGGAGACTTGGGAACCAGAGGCGTTGATGAAGACGAAGTTCTCGAAGTGGTTCGAGAAGCAAGCGGTGGCTTGAGTTCTTTTCTGGTTTTCAGAGTCTGTATTAGCATGTTGCTATGTTTGTGATTTTTGTATTTCGTGGTGGATGTAACGAGTATACAATTTGAGATTTAATAAGATGAGTTTGCCTTAATAAATGTGTTATGAGATGTGAATTCTTATGGTATGACTGGTGATGTCTTGGGTTTGTGATGACTGGTAGGTCATGAGGAGGTCTAGCGGTAGAAGTTCTATGTGAGTTAGAGCTTGTCTATCGGCTAGGATGGCTAGGAATAGAAGTTTTACGCGGCTTAGAGATCGTTCATGTTCCAGGAGTGGCTGGAAATGAGACTGTACAGGTTCCAGGAGTGGCTGGAAATGTAAGCTCTACGCGCGTTAGAACTTGTCTATTTCCTAGGGAGAGTCTGGAAAAGAGGTTTTATGTGAGTTAGAATCGTCTTTTCCAGGGACTCTGTGAGACACCCTGGTGATTGGGTTGTTTCGGCTGACCACGAGAGGTGATGCTGGTCGACAGGTGCGTATGATGCATGTTTCAGAGTATTGCTCCAGGGAACGGGTGGGTTCCTGTATACTGAGGGATAGTGGGTCTCTCCAGAGGACGGGTGGGTTCTCTGCATTTACTCGAGAGTTAGTGGTTCTCTCTAGGGGACGGGTGGGTTCCCTATATATATATACGTTGAGGGATAGTGGGTCTCTCCAGGGGACAGGTGGGTCTCCTGCACACTGTCGCTCAAGGGGTGACGATCCTACGAGCATATGTGTGGTGTATATGTTTATGAGTTATGAGTATGAGTTAGGAGCAGTAGCGTCTGAGCGTGGTCGTGAGCATAAGACTGGATGAGCTTCGGGGATCAGGAGTGGATCTCAGGTGGTGCTGACCGGGTGGGGTCAGGATTGCAGCCGTGGTGAGACGGTGCCATGTGGCTAGTGTGAGCCTAGTAGAACTCGGGGATCAGGTGTGATCACGAGTGGTGCTAGCTGAGGGCCAGGGGTGTGGTGGACGTCAAGTCTGGGGTTATTACTGAAGTCGGGAATTCGGTTCGGACAATCCTGGTAGCATATGTTACGCCGATGGTCGTGCATGTTCTTGTTTGATTGTTGTACGATCATTTGGTCCAATGCGGGGTCAACAGTTGGTCGGACATGTTCTTGTTTGATTGTTGGACGGTCAATCGGGCAGCCCTAATCCGGACCATAGGGCGTGTATCGTTGGTGTTCCGGGTGAATCTGGTCGAATTTTAGGCGAGAGTGTTAGCCTTAGCAGGACGGGTTGTGGGATTTGAGTGTGATCTCGAAGGATACTAGCCGGGTGCGGGTCAGGTGGTTGAGACCGTAGTGTGGCGGTGTCGTGTGATTCGAGGTCGAATCCGTGTTAGTGGGGGAGAATTGTAACGCCCGTGAACCAAAAAGTGGATTTTTGTTGGTGTCGATCGATACAGGTGTGTGTCGATCGACATGTGTGTTTTGGACTTAGGAGAAGTCGGGTTGGGGCGTTATGTCGATCGATACGGGTGGCGTATGTCGATCGACACAGGTTAAATCAGACCGTCCGGTCCGTTTTAATTGTCCGGTTTGGTGGGGCTGGTTTAAGGAACCCTAGGGTTCGACATTTAAGCGTGAACAGTCACGTTGGTGGGGGTTTTGGCCGAAAATCAGAGAGAAACAAGAGGATTTTGAGTGTGAGATCAAAATCAAGGGTTTTGGGCGATTTTTGGGAGATTTCTTGAGAAGGATTGATCGTGTGTAGAGATTGAACGAGAGAGAGGTTGTTGCTGTGCTGATTTCGGGTCTGTGAGGACGGAATTAGAGGCTGTGTGTTCTTCGCTCGTTCTTCGCGTTCTTCATCCTTTTTCAATCCCAATCAAGGTGAGTGCGTGACCGTAGGCTCGTATAAGTATAGGGGATCAATGGAATACGATTGCTTGGTGGTTTTCGTGTGTTTGTGTGTGGATTTTTGCAGGAGACTCGACGGATTGCATCAGATTCGAGTCGTGTAAGGATTGACTCGAATCTGGGTTCTGCGACGTCGTGTCGATCGACACCTTGGTGGTGTGTCGATCGACACGGGCCTGTGTTCTTCGACACCTAGTGGTTGTGTCGATCAACACAGTAGATCCTGTCGATCGACATGGGTCACTGACCATCGACACCTAGTGGTTGTGTCGATCGACACAGTGTGGCCTGTCGATCGACATGGTGTATTCTTGACTGGTTTTGTTTGCTTGGTTGTGTATGCTTGTTCTGTAATCATCCTGGTATTGTGTTGGTTGTTTATACTTGTATTTATATAGCCTGTAGACGGGATGACCGCGTCGCTGAGTATTTGTGATAATACTCACGCAACTCCTTTTGCCATGTGTTGCAGGTAAAGAGAAATTGTGATCGTGGAATCGTGGCGAGGAAGAAGAGATGATTTAGGGTCTCACTTGGATTGTTTTCTATGGAATTGTTAGGTTGTTAGTCATTGGATATTGTTTACTCATATTGGTTGATTGGTTGAACTGGGTTGATATTTAATAAATTATGGGATTTGTTAAATTGGAATATGTCGTTGATGTTTTATTGTTTCCGCATTGCTTGATTGTTGACCCATTGAGGATTATTATATGTGATGATAATAATCTGGAGGGAAAATTTTTGAAATTTTGGGTCGGGTCGTTTCAGTAGAGTTCTGTATTTAAATGATGAAACAACACACGACGATCTTGTGAAGTCTATACTCGATGATTACGAATTGAACGAGTCAAGCCATCAAATTCAGCTGAGCTACATGTTCTCGAATAAAACTTTGAAAACAATGGCGCACGATACTCCACCAGTTTATGTCTCCAATACTCGACAGTTGATAGGTTTTCTAAGTCTAAGGAAATTCGAACAGATACGTCTCTGTGTAGAGATTACGGAGAAAAAGGAGAATGAAATTAGTCGGAATGACAAAGTGAGAGAGAAGAAGAAAAGGTTATTCAGTTATGGCTCAAAAGTAGAATCTACATACGAAGATTATGGTGGTTTAAGTAATGATAATTGTCCTGGTGTTGAAACAAAATACGAAGATAAACGCGACGATGAAGACATGGATTGCGCAAGTAAAATGGAAGGTGAAAAATACGAAGTAGGCGAACAAGACGAAGAAGATTATGAATTTGAAAGCCGATTTGATATGTTCGACGACTTGGATGGTGCATCTGAAGATGATAACTTCAGTTCATACGGTGAGTCTCCAACACAAGACAAAGATTCACCGACGTTACCGCCTAAGAAGAGAGCTCACAACATGTCGGTGAGCGGATCGGAAAGAAATCCAGAGGTTCTAAGGTTGGAGATATCTTCGCTAAACCTCGCGGTAGGGCAACGATACGAGAGTAAAGCCGATTTGGAGAAACGACTAAAACTTATTACGATGAGAGATCAATTTGATTTTGATGTAGACGTATCCAATTCGGACACACTCGTTGTTAAGTGTTGGGTTGATGGGTGTCTCTGGAGAGTTCGTGCTTCTACACAAGGGGAATTACCGGCATTTTATGTTCGTATTTACGATTCGGAGGATACATGTTCTGTAACTGAGCGTTCTAATCGATCTCGACAAGCAACACCAGATATTTTAGGCCGGTTATACAGGGATTATCTCGGCGATGTTGGTCCGCCAGTTTGACCTAAGAGTGTCGGAATAACTATCAATAAGCATTTTGGTGTAAAGGTAATTATTAATACGTTGCAGCTGACTTATTTGTATAGTATAGCTTATTTATTCGTACGTTGCAGCCGACTTCTATTTCAGCTGATTTTTTAGTACGTTTAGGCTGACTTATTTGTATATTACAGCTTATTTATTCGTACGTTGCGACTGACTTCTATTTCAGATGATTTTTAGTACGTTTTGGCTGACTTATTTTGATAATTCAGCTGATTTATTGGTACGTTGCGGCTGACTTCTATTTCAGTTGATTTTTAGTACGTTTTGGCTGACTTATTTTTATATTTCATCTGATTTATTGGTACGTTGCGGCTGACTTATTTGTTTATTACAGCTGATTTACTTGTACTTTACGTTTTCCGTGTGGACAGATGGATTATTGGAAATCACATAGGACCTAAAATTTGCAAGGGAAATCGATATGGGAACTCCTAAGAGTGGGTTTGAAGACTTGCCTCCTTACCTATATATGATAAGAAGGGCAAATCCGGGTACGGTTACGCGTCTTCAAATTGATGAGTTTGGAAGATTCATGTATGTGTTCCTTGCGTTTGGTGCGAGCATAAATGGGTTTCCTTTCATGCGCAAAATTGTCATTGTCGACGGTACGTTTCTTAACAGTAAATACAAAGGGACACTTCTCACAGCACTAGCTCAGGATGGTAACTTTCAGATTTTCCCAATAGCCTTCGGTGTGGTTGACACTGAAAATGATGATTCATGGCACTGGTTTTTTACGCAACTAAAAATTTTGATTCCTGACGATGAGGCTCTTGCGATTATCTCGGACAGGCATAATTCGATAGGAAAAGCAATTGGAAATGTGTTTCCGTTGGCTTCTCGTGGAATTTGCACTTACCATTTATATAAGAACATTTTGCAACAGTACAAGGGAAAAGATGTCTTTCGTCTGGAGAAGAAAGCGGCAAAATGTTTTAGGGTTTTTGACTTTAATACGTTCTTCGAGGAGATTGAAGCGATTAATCCTGAACTTCATGACTACCTCCAAAGAGCTGGTGTCCGACTGTGGGCACGTGTTCATTTCCCGGGCCAAAGGTACAATTTGATGACTACGAACATAGCGGAATCAATGAACAGAGCACTGTCAAATGCTAGAAGTCTTCACATTGTTCGACTATTAGAATCGATACGGGTTATGATGACCAGATGGTATGAAGAACGAAGAGAGGAAACGAAATCGCAGCTAACCACGCTTTCGCGTGGTGTCGAGAAACTACTACATGTAAGTCAGCCATTGCAGTTCATAAGTCAGTCGTTATTGTTCCATAACCCAGCCTTTATGATAAGCCAGCCGTAATGTTTAATAATTTTTTATGAATAAATAGGGCCGTGTCATTGCCGCCAGACTTATGACGGTACAAAGGATTGATCCTTATCACACGAAAGTTACATATGGATCGTCTTTGCATATTGTGAATTTGGAAACGAGAAAATGCACATGTCGGCGTTCTGAACATAAGAAATTACCATGCGTGCATGCAATCGCAGCTGCCGAGGACAGGAAAATTTTTCGTATATCCTTGTGTAGTTCTTACTACAACAGCAGTTATTTGGTAAACGCATACGCTGAGTCGATCATGCCGATAGATTCAGCGCTCCAAGTTCCAAATAATGTTGCTAACCAATCGTGCTTGCCCCCGCTTGTTCGTCAACAACCAGGAAGGCCTAAGAAAAGTAGGATGAAATCTGCTTTAGAAGTTGCCCTTGACAACAAACGTACTAGGAAACGACACGCATGTTCCCATTGTAAACAGTCTGGGCATAATGCAAAAACTTGTCCGATTTAAAAGTGTTGTTTGGATATGTATGGATTTGTGTTTTTGTTAATGCGATAAATCAGCCGTAAAGATTGAATTATTGTCAATAAACGACTGAATTATGATTACAATACAGCTGATTGTCAATCAACGACTGAGTTATGATTACAACACGGCTGATTGTCAATAAACGACGATGAGATTGGGTTAGATGAGGAAAAAGATGAAGATGGTAACTCGTCCAACCGCGTAATATTTTAAAAACAAATCATAATATTTTAAAACAAATAATATTTAAAAAAGATTAGAGTTCCCAAAAGATTAATCATTACTCCTAGTATAGGGAGCCATATAACTGTCAGTATAGCGTCTCGAGAGTACGAAACGTGATAAAATTGAATAAATAATGTTTTTTTTTTCCCGCCGAAAATACGAAACGTCGCGAGATAAATTGAATAAATTGAGTTTTTTTTTCCGCCCAAAATACGAAACATCGAGAGATAAATTACACGTTTCGACTGACTTATATGCACTTAATGGAATGGCTGACTTATGGCACGTTTCGGCTGACTTATATGTTGAAAGAGAACCTATGCCTCAACATTATTTATCTCGATTTTAGGGTATGTTTGAGGTTTGGCTGAGTTATATACACGACAGGGCTGCGGTATGTATGTCTTAGTAAGGCCTGATTTTTGTTTTTGTTACATCGATAAATCAGCCGTCAAATGAATTATAATACGACTGAGTTATGTAGACTTCTCGAGTAGTCTATGGATGGCACTGTTGATATTTAAATTTGGCAAATTGTTGTACTTAATCTATAAGGTTATAAGTTAATAAGCAATAGTTTTATCCAAAAGAATCTTTAGTTTCATCCAAAAGAAAGAAAAAAAAACAAGCAATATAGATTCATCCAAAAAAAAAAAAACAAGCCAAAGTTTCATCAAAACAAAAAAAAAAGAGGGAGGGAAGAACTTGGTGGAAGGAAACTAGAGGCATCATGCCTCGATCTTGTAGCAGAACTTGAGCATAGAAGGAGATGCTTTGTCTTCCCAAACCAACTCCAACACAAAAGATTCGTACGCCTTAATGTCAATAGCCTTGAAGAATTCTCTAACCCCTGAACCAAAGCGCAACCTCATACGTATGTCTGGCACGCATAGATACACTGGCCACTCTACTCCATGCTGGTCCAAAAGAGTAATCTCCTTCCCTCCTGCTTTTTCCATCTGGTGAGCCCTAGTGAATCTCAGTGGAATATGCTGCATAAGAAAGAGACAATAAGATCTTGACAAAGCATCAATAACAAAAAAAATAAGGGAACAAAACTCTTTCAAGAGAGTTTACTTAAACTTACAAGTCTAGAATCTTTTAGACTAGCTAGTGTGACAGTTAGTGTTACAAATCAGTTTTCACTTTGACTACTCTCACTGGTTTCTCTCTTCTTCTCTTTGTCCTCCTCCTCCTCCCCCTCCACATCATCATCATCATCAACGTTGTTGCTAGACTATACATATTGAATCTCACAGCAACTAGGTCAAAGACCAGTGACGTGGAACAAAAAATCTCCTTCGTGTCTGAAAATGACGAAGTCTCCGACTCGGAAATCATGAGCAAGTGTGAACTCTTTCCATCCAAAGGTGAGTGTCCGACCTTCCATCTTAACTTTCCATGTTTTCTCAGACGCGTCTGACTTAAGCTCCATCATATTTCTTTCGTTTCTTCCTTCTATGTATTTCAAGAAGAACTTCACCGGAATGCTCTGCAACAAACACAAACCGTAAAGAAGAAGAAAGACATTGAGAGGGAGGGAAGAAGGGAGATTACTTACGAGGTGGGAGTGGAAGCCGGGAAGAAGAGGTTGAAAGAAATGTGGGTTTGTAGGAGATTTACATACTTGATCCGCCATTGTCGAAGTTGGAAAAAGAGATTCAAAGATAAAAAAAAAAACCCTAAGTTTATGAGTGCTGTTCGTAATCCTCCTAATACTTATGGAGTATACTCTCTACATGGTTCAAAATCTTGAACAGAGGAAGTCGAAGAGACTTACATGGATCTTCTTTCGTGAAGTTCGCAGAGGAAGTCAGAAGTTTTGGTTTCGCAAGAGAGGAGAAAGAGAGGAGCCCCGTTGTTTCACAATCTAGGGTTTAGAAACAAAACCAAAAGTGGAGATTTTATATGTTCTGATTTTTTTTTTCGTCTATGATTAAAGGGTTACTTATCTAATGCGTGTAAAATTGAAGTCATGAACGAAGTTTCGGCTATGTTATATCAAATGTTAGGCTGAGTTATTACGAAGAATTTAGGCTGAGTTATTACATAAACATAAGACTACTAAAACATAAGTGGCTGAATTATACTCCCTCCGTTTCGGTATGTAAGTAGTTTAAGCAAAATGGGTTTGTTTCACAAAGCAATAAAATAATTTAAATAAACAATATTCCACTAAAAACTTAAATGCATTCTCGTTAGTCTTCAATGTTTTTGAACACAACTTACAATGTTTAGTCAACTAACATTTATTAGTGTAAATTCACTATAAATACTAACGTAAGTGTTGTCTTACTTCCATTAGTTTTACTTTCAGATTGTTGGTATTACTTTCAAATTTTTATTAATTTTATTACTAACAGTAATCTCTCTCTAATTAAATGTGCAGACAAAATGATTATGTGCAATAAACAAAAAAACGTTTTTATTGCTGTTTTAGAAAAGGTTAAAATTTCTTAATACCTACGCTTTTAAGCAAAACTACTTACATACCGAAACGGAGGGAGTATTTAATACACGGCTGAATTATATATACTACACGGCTGACTTTTATATACTACACGGCTGACTTATATATACTACACGGCTGACTTATATATAATACACGGCTGACTTATATTTACTACACGGCTGAATTATATTTAACAGAGTGCTGACTTATCTCATGCGTGTCAAAAATGAAGTCATAAACAAAGAAACAAAAGATTAGAGTACCAAAAATACATAATTGATCTGAATTACATTATAAAGGAGGAAACACCCAAAGCCTAGTGTCCGGCCAATATATAATTGGCTTAAAATCACGGTAAAAAAGACCTAACTCTTTGATCCAAAAGCATCGGTCACACAAATTGTTCTCCTTACTGTCTTCAATGTACCAAAGATCCCAATCTCGGTCCACCAATGGATTACATGTGCAATTATAGAACAAGGTTAATTCCTTTGACATGAACTTATACTTCTTTGTTAGAAACGCATCAGTGTGAGACGTTCCCCAACCCCAGTCTAGAGATCTAACAATCTTGCCTATCCTCTGAACAGATTCCCTTGTGAAAAGAGCTAAATACTCCTCAGTATTCCAAAATACCTTGCGTGTCATTGCATATGTGTACAAAGCACGCTCGAATCCTGCATCTGCTGCTCTCTTAATCAAAGCAATGCCTTCATCTTAGAGGTCGAACATGAAGAACTTTTGTACACCCTGTAAGAACAGTGTACTCAGGTTTCCATTAGCGTAGCAAACTTGCATCACCAAGCTAGATAGATGTATGTATGAAGGGAAGGTAAACACATCTATAGATGCGTACACTCTGGGCTGGTCTGTTAGTTCCTTCATAGACTTGCATGTTGCTCTCAATCTATATAGATCTGCAACAGAGTTAGCGGCCATACGTTCGGCCACTAAGGCTTGGATTTCTTCAGGTAGGGCGGTAAGAGGGAATACTTCCATTACAAAGTGGATTTCTCTAAAGATTTAAAGTTAATGAAAATCTAAACAGATGGTGTAGATTTCTCCAGAGATTTAAAGTTAATGAAAATCTAAACAGATGGTATTTATAGATTTAAATTTTTTTTTAAAATTTAAAACATTTAAAAAATTTAAAAATTCGGTTACTGAGTAAAGCTTGACTTATGTGTTAGTCAGCCTTTACTCTCATTAATAGCGACTCTTTGGTTACTGAGTAGTCACGAAAAACAACTGTTCGGTAACTGAGTAGAAAAAAAATTAGGGTTTATGACTAGTTAATGAGTATTTAAATGGTATTTACAGATTCAAAAAAAAAAAAATAGCGACTCCTCGACTCTTCATTTTCGACTGTCAGTTTAGCGTTTCAGTTTAGTGTTTCGGCTGAGTTATGACAGCTTTGTGCAAAAGAAGCGGCTGACTTATTGGTTTAAATATTCAAAACACAAATAACTAAAGGGTCTCAAATGACTGAGTCATAAACGAAGTTTAGGCTGAGTTATGTTAAAGACGGCTGACTTATCTCATGCGTGTCAAAAGTGAAGTTTTCATAAACGGCGTTTAGGCTGAGTTATGTTAAAGGTTAGGCTGAGTTATAAACGAAGTTTAGGCTAAGTTATGTTAAAGGTTAGGCTGAGTCATAAGCGAAGTTTAGGCTGAGTTATGATAAAAGAAACAAATTCTGCATTAGAGTACTAAAAATACATAAACAGTAGAGTACTAAAACATAAGCATTACATAAGCATTAGCATTAGATAAACATTTAGTCAGCCATATATTTTGCACCAAGCTTCATCCAATCAATTTCTGGAACTTCGACTTTGGCCATCTTTTCTTCGGCATCAACGAGTTTATGAGCAAGTTTATCCAACTCAGCAAATAAGTCAACCTTTTCCTTCCCCATAATTTCTTCAAGCAAATCCATTTTCGCATTAATAGATTTCACTTCCATCACACCATCATGCAATTCAGCTTTAGCTTTCATCTATTCCTTGACCAAGAGGAGCAACGACTTGTAATGCTCCTCGGCTTCCCTTCTGGCCTTTTTAACATCATTTGCTCCATGGTCATCCTCCATTGGACGCTTCATCATTTTCTTCGATTCTGCCATTGATGCTGCATGTATATCGAAAATAGGATGTTAATATATAATATAAACATATAAATAAATCAAGTTGCAAAAACGTGAATTACATATACTAGGAGAACAAGGAAAAACTAACTTGTATTTGAGATTGCAAAAGGATAAAACAAGTTCAAAGTTAATAAAAACGAATGTTCGGTTACTGAGTGTTCACTTGGTATTTATAGAAAAAACCGAAAACTGTTGGGTTACTGAAACTGTTCGGTTACTGAGTAGTTACCAAAAATACAATTAAAAACTGTTCGTTTACTGAGTGTTTAGTTTAGGCTGAGTTATGACTGAGTTAGGCTGAGTTATGACTGAGTTATACATAATCATAACTCCTAGTTCCCAAAAGATTAATCATTGCACCTAATATAGGAAGCGCCATATAGCTCGTCAGTTTAGCGTCTCGAGAGTATTAATTTTGGTTATGATTACGTATTCAGACGCCACAATAAATCATATATTCTATATTATTTAAATTTAAAAATGTGTAACTTAAGGTTAACTTCACGGCTAACTACACGGCAGACTTATAATATATTTAATACACGGCTGACGTATCTAATGCATGTCAAAAGTGAAGTCATGAACGAAGTTTCGACTGACTTATATCAAATGTTAGGCTGAGTTATATCAAATGTTAGACTGAGTTATAGGCTGAGTTTCGGCTGAGTTATATCAAATGTTAGGCTTAGTTATAGGCTGAGTTTCGGCTGAGTTATATCAAATGTTAGGCTGACTACTAAAACATAAGCATTAGATAAAGTTAGATAAACATAAACATAAACATAAGACTACTAAAACATAAGCATTAGATAAACATATATCCCTATTTTGCATGAAACTTCATCCAATCAAGTTCTTCAACGCTGGCGTTATACATCTTTTCTTTGGCTTCAACGAGTTCTGCTGCAAGTTTGTCCAACTCAGCAAGGAAGTCAACCTTTTCCTTCCCGATAAATTCTTCAAGCAAATCCATTTTCGCAGAGATAAACATAACTTCCACAAAAGCTTCATGCAATTCAACTTTTGTATTAATATGTTCCTTGAGCGAGAGGATCAACGTCTTGTAATGGTCCTCATTTTCCCTTTTGGCCTTTTTAATAGCATTTCGTCGATGGTCATCCTCCATTGGACGCTTCATCATCTTCTTCGATTCTGCCATTGATGCTGCATGTATATTGAAAATAGGATGTTAATATATAATGTAAACATATAAACAAATCAAGTTGCAAAAACCTGAATTATATATACTAGGAGAACAAGGAAAAACTAACTTGTATTTGAGATTGCAAAAGGATAAAACAAGTTCAAATTTAATAAAAACGAATGTTCGGTTACTGAGTGTTCACTTGGTATTTATAGAAAAAAACAAAAACTGTTGGGTTACTGAAACTGTTCGGTTACTGCGTAGTTGCCAAAACTACTATAAAAATAGATAAAATTACTCAAATAGCATAGAAAAGGTTAATATGATTTGCGTTTAGAGAGTACCAAACGCGTGCGTAATATGATTAAATGTTATATATTCACACGTCATATTTATATAATAGAGAATATATGATTTATTATTTATATGATTATATGATTATTTATTTATTATTTATGGGTTTAGGGTTTAGGGTTTAAGGTTTTGTGAGAACAATGTTATGTTTTGCTATACCTCTAGGAATTAAGTTTTAGGGTTTAGGTTTAGGGTTTATGGGTTTAGGGTTTAGGGTTTAGGGTTTAAGGTTTTGTGAGAACAATGTGTATGTTTTGCTATACCTCTAGGAATTAAGGTTTAGGGTTTAGGGTTTAGGGTTTAGGGTTTAGGGTTTATGGGTTTAGGGTTTAAGGTTTTGTGAGAACAATGTGTATCTTTTGCTATACTTATAGGAATTATGGTTTAGGGTTTCGTTTAGAGTTTTGTGAGAACAATGTGTATTTTTTGCTAGACCTTTAGGAATTAGGGTTTAGGGTTTACGGTTTTGTGAGAACAATGTGTATCTTTTGCTAAACCTCTAGGAATTAAGGTTTAGGGTTTACGGTTTATGGGTTTATGGTTTAGGGTTTAAGGTTTTGTGAGAACAATGTGTATCTTTTGCTATACTTCTAGGAATTAGGGTTTATGGTTTATGGGTTTAGGGTTTAAGGTTTTCTGAGAACAATGTGTATCTTTTGCTATAATTCTAGGAATTCTGGTTTAGGGTTTCGTTTAGAGTTTTATGAGAACAATGTGTATCTTTTGCTATACTTCTATGAGTTAGCGACCACACGTTCGGCCACTAAGGCTTGGATTTCTTCAGGTAGGGCGATAAGAGGGAATACTTCCATTACAAAGTGGATATAGTACGGCTGAGTTATGATTTCAACGTAAATTTGAGTAAATTTCTGTAGAGATATTTAATTTTTTTTTTGTCGTCTTTCTCTAGAGATATAAGGTTAATGAGTGTTTAAATGGTATTTATAGATTCAAAAAAAAATTAAATAGCGACTCTTTGGTTACTGAGTAGTTACGAAAAGCAACTGTTCGGATATTACCATCGCATAATAAATGAATTCATAGTAAAATCAGACTGATTGTACAAAGAATCGGCTGACTTAAGGGTGACGAATTCGTGTTTCGGCTGAGTTATGACTGCTTTGTGGAAAAGAAGCGGCTGACTTATTGGTTTAAATATTCAAAACACAAATAACTCGTCAGTTAAGCTTATCTATACGGCTGATTTATACATGCAAAACACAAAAGATACGGCTGGTTTAAAGAGATAAAACACATAAGTCAGCGTTTACTCTCATGAGTAATTACGAAAAATAACTGCTCGGTAACTGAGTAGAAAAACAACCAGAGTTTATGACTGGTTAATCAGTGTTTAAATGGTATTTATAGATTCAAAAAAAATTAAATAGCGACTCTTCGGTTACTGAGTAGTTACGAAAAGCAACTGTTCGGTAACTGAGTAGAAAAACAACCAGGGTTTATGACTGGTTAATGAGAGTTTAAATGGTATTTATAGATTCAAAAAAAAAAAAATAGCGACTCTTCGGTTACTGAGTAATTACCAAAAACAACTGTTCGGTAACTGAGTAGAAAAACAATTGTTCGTATATTTTGAGTTTAGGATTTAGGGTTTAGGATATAGAGAAAAGGGTTTAGGGTTTTATGAGAACAATGTGTATGTTTAAGGTATGTTTAGGTATGTTAGGATTTAGGGTTTAGGGTTTATGAATTAGGGTTTAGGGTTTAGATAGTTGTAAGAGAACCTATGTTTAGGGTATGATTAGGGTATGTTTAGGGTTTGTTTAGGGTATGTTTAGGGTTTGTTTAGATAGTCTTAATTGGGACTCTATTTAAATTACACTTTTAATGAAAGCTTATCATGCATAAGTCAAATACAATACAATAAACGGGTTCATGTTTCGAGCTGCCCAAACAAATTATAAGTTCCTTCATGGAGGATCTCTGATGCCATCTTTACCCGTATACCCTGAATATTCCCATCATTAATCCCATCAAAAGTTAGACCAAGCGCTAGACACTCGACAAACTTCAATGCATACACCCCACAGTCGCCAACTTGGACGTTTTGTGGGATGTATTTGCCTCTCCTCCTTCAGAACGGAAACTGCTTGAATCTAGGTTGTCAGAGATTGGCAGGAACTAATTCATTCATCATTGCAGGGATCATTTGCGTAAACGGCCAAAATTTTCATCTAGGATTTTCTGTTCACTTTCGGGTGTTACCTGTCCAATGATGGGATCGTAAGCATCGATCTTCTCCTTAAGAAGGTCCACCTGAAATGCCACCCAATGATCTCCTCCAGTCTGTAGAACTCCGTACAAGTGATTGACATCTTCTAACCACTTCTTGTTTGTTGGCATGTCTGAGGGAATTCTGCCATTTACTAACTTCTCAAACCCAGCACCTTTGAACTTAAACATCTTTGGTTTGATCTTGAACTGTTTGTAATCCATACACCATACTGAAGTAAACCAAGGGTCCAAAAATTCAATTTGCTTGAAGTAGAATGGCGAGGGATTTAGCATGGATTTTTTTATGAGGAGTCTCATATATGCGGCAATATGCTGTACAAAGAGAATCAAGTCAGCCCAAAATTAAACTTAACTCAGCCCCATATAATATATAACTCAGACATAAAGCATACTTAAGCCTACATAACTTAGATATATAATAAATAACTCAGGCATTAAGTATATTTAACTCAGCCCCAACAGTATACTTACATTATCATACAGCCATCCATAACTTGGATTTGGCCAATAGTTTCTCCCCGTTATGAGAATTCTGTAGAACTCGATATCCTCAGTATCCTCTGTAGAACTTGGAACGTCCCTAAAACAATTAAACACAAGTTAGTTTAGGCAAATATTGCTAATAGTTGTATTAACACATGCTCTAAATGGTCATACTTGAATGGCTTTAGGTGATCCAAAGGTTTATCCACTTTAACCGGATCAGCAGGTGAGAGAGGATCATAGATTGCCGGTGAAGGTTCATAATTTTTCCTCATGCACGTCATTCCATTGTCTCCAATATAAGGAAAAACTCGTGCTTGAGGAGGATCATTTTCTAGCCTCGCTGAAGACCCACCAGGAGATAATTTCACACTTGACTCCCAATAAGCCTTAATTCTGTCAGACCTAATCCTTTCCTCTTTTTCCTCATCAGACTCCGGCAACAGTTCGTTATATTCTACGATAATTTTGTCGGTGACATCCTCAATCTCACTGTCGTTTAAAATCTGTTTCTTCTTTGCTTGGATAGTCACTTCCGTTGGTTTCGGATCGTCGTTGCCTTTACGATTCCTCTTTATCCTCCTTCTTACTTGCCCCTCATTTTTAAAGCAGCGGCCTCCTTCTTCTTTAAAGCATCGGTCTCCTTCTGCTTTTTAACCTCAGCCTCCTGCTTTTTTGCCTCAACCAATTTCTTAGCAGGAGAAACAGTAACGAAATCAACTGTTTCTTCTTCGTCATTACCAAACTCCTCAGCCAATTTCACTTTGGTCTTATGAACTGGTTCAGTACTTTTAAGCTGTATTAACATATAAAAATAACTCAGCCAGAATAAAAAGAATAAATCTGTCGTTATGTAACTATAACTCAGCCGTCAAATAGGTCATAAATCAGTCGTCAAATAGGTAATAACTCAGCCGTCAAAAGTAACCATAACTCAGCCGTCAAAAATAAACACAAATCAACTGTAACGTCATTATGCAGGGGGCTGTTGACTGGTTCAGGACTTTTAAACTCGTCCTTCTTCGGCTGTTTAACATATAAACATAACTCAGTCGTGATGTAACCATAACTCAGTCGTCAAAATAAACATAACTCAACTGTAACGTACCTTTGGACTATTGACGGATTTCTGCGGGATGTTGTTGACTTTTGATTGGTTATCATCCTTTTGAGTATTATTCCGTGCTTCGAGAGCATTCAGACGTTCTCTCATTTGCATCTGATCATTCTTAATAGATGCAACTCTTTCTTCCACAGCAGCTCGGACTGTATCACTCAACACTCTCTATTCTACTAGCAAAGTTGTCAAACTTGTCAAATCTTCTGACAAAGTTTTTCAGGACATTGACTACGGTCGTCAAATCCGTCTCTTTCCCCATATCCTCCTCACTAATATGCTGCAACACAATCTCACTGTTGCTTACTTCCTGGTTTTTCTTAGCTTTCTTCTGCTTTTTTGCGGGGGATTGATCGGAATCTAACGAAACTGCAGCCTTCATTTTTTTCTTGTTCTCATTGCTCTTCACATCCCAAAAACTTCTAACAAACCTATCCGCATGTATGTCTGTTACCAGATTTACCAGATCGGAATCTGGGTCATTTTCTTCACTCGCCCACAGCGGAAACAGCTCTTCTACAGCCTCCTTCATAAACATTTTCTTCACACGCACCTGCATAGTAAATCAGCCATCAAGTAACTCATAAGTCAGACATCAAATAAATGATACATAACTCAGCCATCAAGGTAATTCACAAGTCAGGCATCAAATGATTTATAACTCAGCCATCAAGTAACTCATTAAGTCAGACATAAAATGATTCATAACTCAGCCATCAAATAACACATAAGTCAGACATCAAATGATTCATAACTCAGCCAAGTCAACCTTCTTACCTCACCATGTTCTCTGATCTCATCATATATGGCTGTAGTAAGACTTTTACGTGTACGGGTTCCACCCCATCGCAAAAAAGCAATTTCGTTCTATTGAATACTCTTCCAAAACGCTCTCCGAAGCAAGTCACAGATTTATACGCCCAAACCAGCAACACGTCCTTCATGCCGCTAATGGTGTACGACTTTCCTTGTGGATTCAAAATCTTAATTGAACCAACCAGAACTTTGAATGCAGTCCGACCCCACGGATAAGTCCTCAAGGCTTCATCGTCGAATACTCTTTTTGCACTTTCAAAGGGTATCTAGAATTATGATGCAAGCCATAAAGTCCCATGGCTTAAAGAAGCAACAGCCCTAACCATTTCCTTTTTTCAAAACTCCAGCCTTGACAGACCTCTAATGCTGACCTCAATTCATCTAACTTGGGTCCTACCCCAAGCGGCACCTTCAACTCCTCCCAGAACATTTTGTATTGCTCAGGTTCAAAACTTTCTATTGGCAGTGGACCTGTGTTTAGACCCGTGAGCGCACCAAATTCGATTAAGCTAAACCTGATAGGTTGATCAACAACGAGAGACCAAATCTCCTTGTCATGTACTCGCAGCTGTCTACATAATAGATAGTGTACAGTCTTCCCAGACCACACCAATTGGCTATCAGCTAGCTTAGCAACTACTCCAAGAGGAAACTGCTTCATGTGTTCCCACACATCCTTTCCTATTGCGTCTTTGACTTGAGGGAAGTCTCCCAAATGGACATTGTGATTAATTTTTTTATTTTCCAGATTAGAAGCCCGTTCAGCGTATAGACTTGGAGGGTAATCCCTTGCTTGATCTTCAGAAATAGCCATCTGAACATAAAACATAACATATTAATGATAAATCAGCCGCAACAAAATTCAAACTCAGCCACAACAAACAAATAAACCAGCCGCAACCAAACACAAACTCAGCCACAACGGCACATAAATCAAACATAACACAAACTCAGCCACAATAGCATTGCACATGTATGTAAATCAGCCGCAACACAACACAAATCAGCCACAACATAACAATAAATCAGTCGCAATAAATAACTTAAACAGCCACTAGCAACGATAAACAAGCCGCCACAGAATAATAAATCAGCCACAATACCGTTAACAAGCGACAAACACTTTCGATTTGTTAGATTATACTCAAAATAAAATGAAAGAAGATGAAGAATCCCCACTCCTCTGTTTATACTCACCTTCGACTAAAATCTGACTGTGAAAATGCAGAGTAGACGTTTCGACGACAACGGCGGTGAATGTTTCTCAGAAACCGACTAGAGAGAAAACAGTAGAAATTTCGATGACAACACACAAAGTTTTAATTTTTCCATCTTTTGAGTTTTCTTTTCCGACTTTTTAACATGGTTAATCTTATTCGTGACGTGGAACAGTGATTAGTGACGTGGATTAGTTAATCATTTTTTAATTAGATATAACCTCAATTAAAAAAAAATAACCAAGGGTGTTTATTGTAATTTACTAGGCTTTAAAAACTTTTGAGTAATTTCCAAAAGATGTATGTTATTCTAGTGATATAACAACTTTTCTATGCTATATGAGTACTTTTCTCTTTATTTAATCTAGCTAATATGGACTATTAGAATTTTTCCTTTTTCACATATTTTTAAATCCTTTTATGTCGAATATTTTACACTAACATAAATGGTTAATTGTTTTTTATGAGAAATTTCATACACTATTAGATTTTATTTAACCATTTGTGTTTGTCTTTATTTCATAGTCAAACAATGAAAATTGTTTGATTTTATTTAACCATTTAAATTTCAACACATAATCTAGCTAGTCTGGACTATGAAAGGATTTGACACAGGAAGTTTATCATGCCCTGCAAACCAATAAAATTGGAAAACGAGAAGGGATGGCAATCAAGACGGATATGAGTAAGGCATATGACATGGTGGAATGGCGATTCCTGGCAGCTTTAATGCAAAAAATGGGTTTTGAAGATAAATGGATTTCCTGGATAATGACATGCGTTAACTCGGTAACATACCGAGTCATGTTAAACAGCAACCCAAAAGGAGGGATTACTCCGACCAGGGGATTACGCCAAGGGGACCCCCTATCGCCATATCTATTCATACTATGCACGGAAGTGTTGATTACTAATCTTCGAAGAGCTGAAACCTTAGGGCACATCTCTGGAATTAGGGTAGCACCCTCGTCCCCAATGGTTTCACATCTCCTCTTTGCAGATGATAGTCTGTTTTTCTGCAAAGCTACGACACAGCAGTGTGATTGTATTCTGGATGTCCTTCGTATATACGGTAATGCTTCAGGCCAATGTGTCAATTTTGACAAGTCAGCGATCACCTTTGGCAAGGATGTGCCCGGGGATCTCCCGGAGGAAATAAAGCTTAAACTCAACATACCCACGGAGGGTGGTGCCGGCAAATATTTAGGTATACCGAAACAGTTACAAGGTTCTAAAGCAGAGGTTTTTGCCTACGTCCAAGACAGGCTGCATCAACAGGTTAACGGCTGGTCAGCCAAATTCCTATCTAGAGGAGGCAAGGAGGTTATGATAAAATCGGTCACACAGGCTCTCCCGGCATATGTGATGTCTAGCTTCTTACTACCCAAGTGCGTCCACCAAAAATTGACGAGTGCAATAGCAGATTTCTTGTGGCGGAATACTCAAAACTCAAAAGGGATGCACTGGATTTCATGGCAAAAATTGTCTCCCAAAACATGCAGGAGGTATTGGTTTCAAGTCTTTCGAAGAGTTCAACCAGGCTTTATTGGCCAAACAACTCTGGCGACTTCACCAACACCCCCACTCCCTGTTGGCGCGAGTTCTCAAAGGAAAATACTTCAGATACTCGCACCCTTTTCAGGCCAAAAAGGCATCATGCCCATCCTATGGATGGCGGAGCTTATGGAGTGCAAAACCCTTAATTGATCACGGTATGCGGCGTACCATAGGGAATGGTGCTAGAACATGGGTTTGGACAGATAACTGGATCCCGGATAAAGCCCCTCGCCCGGCAAATGGAATACAACACCGGGGTCCGGGCCCAGTGCAGAATATGAACCTGAGGGTTATCGACTTAATTGACGTCAATTCCAACACCTGGAACGACCAAGCATTGGAACACCATATTGAGCCGACGGATATCCCGATGATTAAAGCCCTGACCCCATCACGAATTGGTACTTCGGATGGCAACTGTTGGCATTATACTAACTCTGGCGTATATACTGTACGATCAGGGTATGAAGTGGCACGAGAAAACCTAAAAGATGAAATCTGTTTTGTAACCCAACTCCCGTCTCTCAATCCACTAAAGACCTTGGTGTGGAAAGCGGCTACGACGAATAAAATCAGGCATTTCCTCTGGCAAGCCCTTTTCGGAGCGGTAGCAGTCAATGAACGCCTGGCGTACCGCCACCTCCAACAGGATCGGTACTGCTCGAAGTGTGGAGCAGAGGAAGAGACTATTAACCATGTCCTGTTTACGTGCCCCACGGCTAGGCAATCCTGGGCCCTGTCACATATCCCGCATATCATTACGATTTTCCCTACGGACAACCTATGGGGTAATTTTGACTACCTTCTATCCAGAATACCCAAACGGCCTGAAATTGAAGACTATGTACGATGTTATCCGTGGATATTATGGTACCTCTGGAAAGCACGTAATGATAAAGTGTTTAAGAACCTGGACCGGTCACCGCCAGATATCATAGAGCTTGCTTCGAAGGAGGCTGCGGCTTAGTTCTTAGCCAATAAGAACACAAGAATAGAAATGAGTGAAGTACAGCAGCCGATGCCCACGGAATTAACAAGGGCTATCTTTACCTGCTTTATTGATGGATCATGGAAAGAGGGCAAACACACGAGTGGACTAGAATGGACACTTCAACTACAGGATGGGGAGATTGATCTACTAGGCCTACGAGGGGTGAACCGAGGCGTTTCTCCCCTGCACATAGAACTGCTTAGCCTAATATGGGCCCTTCAGAGCATGCGCAGGAAACGAAGGTTTTGTACGCTGTTCGCCACAGACTCCCAAGAGCTAGTTGCAATGATTCAGGACCCAGACAACTGGCCGCGTTTTCGATCCGAATTGGAAGAATATAAGACACTCAGAGCGTGGTTCCCTGACTTTACTTTACAGTATTGCCCCAGAGAACGAAATGGAAGAGCTGACTTACTGGCTCGGACCGCTCGGTTTCAAAAAATAGTATTCTCTTATGTTAACATGTGTACTCCACATTGGTTCCCCGATACGTCTGTGTTTGGGTAATCAAGGAGGTATACGTCTTGTGACAAAAAAAAAAAAAAAGGATTTGACTACTTTCATACACTATTAGATTTTATTTAACCATTTATGTTTGTCTTTATTTGGCAAAAAATCAAATTATGAAAAGCTCATGATAACCAACGCATAACGCCTAATCATGAGACCATTGGATATTTCGATTTAGTACCAACATTTCTTAAGAATTGAAATCTAGTCCACCCTACACCACCTCGTGATCAAGATTTTGAGATAAAGCATCGAGTCATTGCTTTGATGAAGCAAAACCAGTTTCATGGTTTTCTACAAGAAAATTCTTTGGACCATGTCAATTCTTCTAAAGAATTATATAAGAGAAAATTACTCAAATAGCATAGAAAAGTTGTTATATTACTAGAATAGCATACATCTTTTGGAAATTACTCAAAAGTTTTTAAAGCCTAGTAAATTATAATAAACACCCTTGGTTATTTTTTTTTTTAATTGAGGTTATTTATAATTAAAAAATGATTAACTAATCCACGTCACTAATCACTGTTCCATGTCACTAATTAGGTTAACCGTCTTAACAAGTCAGAGAAGGAAACTCAAAGGACGGAAAATTAAAAACTTCGTGTGTTGTCATCGAAACTTGTACTGTTTTCTCTCTAGTCGATTTCTGAGAAACATTCACCGCCGTTGTCGTCAAAACGTCTGCTCTGCATTTTCACAGTCGGATTTTAGTCGAAGGTGTGTATAAACAGAGGAGTGGGGATTCTTCATCTTCCTTCATTTTATTTTGAGTTTTCAGATTTATTTTGAGTATAATCTAAGGAATCGAAGGTGTTTGTCGCTTGTTAACGGAATTGTGGCTGATTTATTATTCTATGGCGGCTTGTTTATCGTTGCTAGTGGCTGTTTAAGTTATTTATTGCGGCTGATTTATTGTTATGCTATGGCTGATTTGTGTTGTGTTGCGGCTGATTTACATGTGCAATGCTATTGTGGCTGAGTTTGTGTTATGTTAAATCAAACATAACACAAACTCGTTTATTTGTTTGTTGTGGCTGAGTTTGTGTTTGGTTGCGGCTGGTTTATTTGTTAGTTGTGGCTGAGTGGGATTTTTGTTGCGGCTGATTTATCATTAATATATTATGTCTTTTATGTTCAGATGTCTGAATATCATGCAATTCCTGAAGATCAAGCAATTCCTGAAGATCAAGCAAGGGATTACCCTCCAAGACTATGCGCTGAAGGGGCTTCTAAGCTGGAAAATAAAAAAATTAATCACAATGTCCATTTGGGAGAGTTCCCTAGAGTCAGAGACGCAATAGGACATGATGTGTGGGAACACATGAAGCAGTTTCCTGTTGGAGTAGTTGCTAAGCTAGCTGATAGCCAATTGGTGTGGTCTGGGAAGACTGTACACTATCTACTGTGTAGACAGCTACGAGTACATGACAAGGAGATTTGGTCTCTCGTTGTTGATCAACCTATCAGGTTTAGCTTAATCGAATTTGGTGCGCTCACGGGTCTAAACACAGATCCACTGCCAACAGAAAGTTTTGAACCTGAGCAATACGAAACTTTCTGGGAGGAGTTGAAGGTGCCGCTTGGGGTAGGACCCAAGTTAGATGAACCGAGGGAAGCATTAGAGGGCTGTCGAGGCTGGAGTTTTGAAAAGAGGAAATGGTTAGGGCTGTTGCTTCTTCAAGCCATGGGACTTTATGGCTTGCATCATAATTCTAGAATACCCTTTGAAGGTGCAAAAAGAGTATTCGACGATGAAGCCTTGAGGACTTATCCGTGGGGTCGGACTGCATTCGAAGTTCTGGTTGGTTCAGTTAAGATGTTGAATCCAGAAGGAAAGTCGTACACCATTAACGGCATGAAGGACGTGTTGCTGGTTTGGGCGTATAAATCTGTGACCTGCTTCGGAGAGCGGTTTGGAAGAGTAGTCAATGAGAACGAAATTCCTCTTTTGCGATGGGGTGGAACCCGTACACGTAAAAGTCTTACTACAGCCATAGCTGAGGAGATCAGAGACCATGGTGAGGTAAGAAGGTTGACTTGGCTGAGTTATGGATCTTTTTATTATGTCTGACTTATGTGTTACTTGATGGCTGAGTTATGAATCATTTGATGTCTGACTTATGATTCATTTGATGTCTGACTTATAAGTTACTTGATGGCTGAGTTATGAATTTTGATGTCTGACTTATGAGTTTATGGCTGATTTACTATGCAGGTGCGCGTGAAGAAAATGGTCATGAAGGAGGCTGTAGAAGAGCTGTTTTCGCAGTGGGCGAGTGAAGAAAATGACCCAGAAGTTGTAAATCTGCGGGTAGGTTTGTTAGAGGTTTTTGGGATGTGAAGAGCGATGGGAAGAAGAAAAAAATGAAGGCTGCAGTTTCGTTAGATTCCGATCAACCCCCCGCCAAAAAACAGAAGAAAGCTACGAGAAAACAGGAAGTAAGCAACAGTGAGATTGTGTTGCAGCATAGTAGCTACAAGGATATGGGGAAAGAGACGGATTTGACGACCGTAGTCTATGTCCTGGAAAACCTTGTCAGTAGATTTGACAAGTTTAACAACTTTGGTAGTAGAATAGACAGTGTTGAGGCGCAGTTAAATGCCTATAACACAAAATTTGGAGAGTTGTCAGATTTGAAGAAGATGATTGGTGATACAGTCCGAGATGCTGTGGAAGAAAGAGTTGCATCTATTGAGAATGATCGGATGCAAATGAGAGAGCGTCTGAATGCTCTCGAGGCACGGAACAGTACTCAAAAGGATGATAACCAATCAAAAGTGAACAACTTCCTGCAGAAATCCGTTAATAGTCCAAATGTACGTTACAGTTGAGTTATGTTTATTTTTGACGACTGAGTTATCCTTATTATTCGATGACTGAGTTGTGTTTATATGTTAATACAGCCGCAGAAGGGCGAGTTTAAAAGTCCTGAACCAGATAAAAGTCATGAACCAGTCAACAGCCCCCTGCATAATGTACGTTACAGTTGATTTATGTTTATTTTTGACGGCTGAGTTATGGTTACTTTTGACGGCTGAGTTATTACCTATATTTGACGACTGATTTATTACCTATTTGACGGCTGAGTTATAATTACATAACGACAGATTTATTCTTTTTATTATGGCTGAGTTATGTTTATATGTTAATACAACTTAAAAGTACTGAACCAGTTCATAAGACCAAATTGAAATTGGCTGAGGAGTTTGGTAATGACGAAGAAGAAACAGTTGATTTCGTTACTGTTTCTCCTGCTAAGAAATTGGTTGAGGCAAAAAAGCAGGAGGCTGAGGTTAAAAAGCAGAAGGAGGCCGATGCTTTAAAGAAGAAGGAGGCCGCTGCTTTAAAGAGGAAGGAGGCCGCTATTTTAAAGAAGGCGGCCGCTGCTTTAAAGAAGAAGGAGGCCGATGCTTTAAAGAAGGAGGCCGATGCTTTAAAAAAGGAGGGGCAAGTAAGAAGGAGGACAGCGAGGAATCGTAAAGGCAACGACGATCCGAAACCTCCGGAAGTGACTATCCCAGCAAAGAAGAAACTGATTTTAAACGACGACAGTGAGATTGTGGATGTCACCAGCAAAGTTATCACAGAATATAACGAAGTGCTGCCAGAGTCTGATGAGGAGGAAGAGGACAGGATTAGGTCGGAGAGAATTAAGGCTTATCGGGAGTCAAGGGTGAAATTATCTCCTGATGGGTCTTCAGGGAGGCTAGAAAATGATCCTCAAGCACGAGTTTTTCCTTATATTGGAGACAATGGAATGACGTGCATGAGGAAAAATTATGAACCTTCACCGGCAATCTATGATCCTGTCGCACCTCCGGTTAAAGTGGCTAAACTTTTGGATCACCTAAAGCCATTGGAGTATGACCCTTTAGAGCATATGTTAATACGACTATTAGCAATATTTGCCTAAACTAACTTGTGTTTAATTGTTTTAGGGTTGTTCCATTTACAAAGGGTACAGAGGAGATCGAGTTCTACAGAGTTCTCATGTCTGAGAGAAAGTATTGGCCAAGGATAGATTATGGATGGCTGTCTGATAAGTATACTGTTGGGGCTGAGTTATATATACGTAATGTCTGAGTTATTAATTATATGTCTGTGTTATGTAGGCTTAAGTATGCTTTATGTCTGAGTTATAGATTATATGGGGCTGAGTTAAATATACGTAATGTCTGAGTTATTTATTATATGTCTGAGTTATGTAGGCTTAAGTATGCTTTATGTCTGAGTTATAGATTATATAGGGCTGAGTTAAATATACGTAATGTCTGAGTTATTTATTATATGTCTGAGTTATGTAGGCTTAAGTATGCTTTATGTCTGAGTTATATATTATATGGGACTGAGTTAAGTATAATTTTTCTTTGTACAGCATATTTCTGCGTATATGAGAATCCTCACCAAAAAATCCATGCTAGATCCCTCCCCATTCTACTCCAAGCGAATTGGATTTATGGACATTTGGTTTACTGCAGTATGGTCTATGGATTACATACAGTTCAAGATCAAACTAAAGACGTTTAAGTTCACAGCTGGGTATGAGGATTTAGTAAACGGCAAAACTCCTAATGACTTGCAAACAAACAAGAAGTGGTTAGAAGATGTGGATCACTTGTACGGAGTTCTACAAACTGGAGGAGATCATTGGGTGGCATATCACGTGGACCTTGTTAATGAGAAGATCGACTTTTACGATCCCATCATTGGACAGGTGACACCCGAAAGTGAAAAGAAAATCCGTGATTCCCTTAGGCCGTTTTCGCACATGATCCCATTTATGATTAACGAATTAGTTCCTGCTAATCTCCAAAAACCTAGATTGAAGCAGTTTTCGTTCCGAAGGAGGAGCGGCAAATACATCCCACAAAATGTCCAAATTGGCGACTGTGGGGTGTATGCATTGAAGTTTATCGAGTGTCTAGCGCTTGGCACTACTTTCCATGGGATAAATGATGCGAATATTCAGGGTTTACGGGTGAAGATGGCATCAGAGATCTTAGATGAAGGAACTTATAATGTGTTAGGGCAGTTCACATAGGGTTTTGTGAAACACTAAAACACTAAAGAGATTTTATTGTATTTTATTGATTTAAAAAAAATTAATAGCAACTCTTCGGTTACTGAGTAATGGCTGGCTGACTTATGTGTTAGTCAGCGTTTACTCTCCTTAATAGCGACTGACTGAAGCGGCTGACTTAAGAGTGACGAATTCATGTTTTGGATGAGTTATATAATGTTTTGTGCAAAATAAGCGGCTGACTTAAGAGTGACGAATTCATGTTTCGGCTGAGTTATGACTTAAGAGTGACGAATTCACGTTTCGGCTGACTTATATAATATAGATTAATCATTACACCTAATATAGGAAGCGTCTCGAGAGTATTAATTAATTTCAATATAATTACGTATTCAGAAAACCCTAGGTTAGCAACCAATGGGGCTCCTCACTTTCTCTTCTCTTGCGAAATAAAAACTTAAAATCTCAATCAATCACCTATAATGGCCTCTCCGTCACGATCCCCAAATCTGCAACCGGATTCTTCCTCTGCTACCTCTGAAACTCGGTTCCCTAGACTCGAGAGGGTTGGATATATCATTAACTTCGACGTAGATCCATGTAAGTCTCCTCGACTTCCCCTGTTCAAGATCTTCATGGTTCTGACTTACTTATCAGTGTCTGACCCCTTTTCTCTTTCCCTTTCTGTACGAACCAACAACAACCACTGAAGCCCCTCAAGAGATCGCTGAGTACACGATAATGGGAGGAAATCTCTTGTAAGTTCCATGAACCAACCCTGTTTCTCGCCATTACAAACTTACATACTTCTAACTGCATACATGTCAATTCAAATACCAATCTCAAATTTTGCAGCACTAATCTGAAATCTCTTTCTCTATTGCGAGATGACCAATCGACAGGGCCATCGACAACTATGCCCGAAAGATGTCACGAAACGGAGAAAACTTTTTGTCGTATGAGGCAATTCTCGAAAGAGTTTTCAGGTAAACTCTTAGTCAACATGTGTATTGTATTGAATGTCGAATTCTGTCATTATGTGTATTCAGCATCTATGAAATGTCGAATTCTTTGCAAGTCAAATTTTCGTTGTTTTCAACTTGGTGAAATTAATACTGTCAAACTGTGATGTTCCTTGTATTTTGTTTGTTTCACGTTGTGCAGGTACTACCAGAACTTTCTCGCTCAAAGGAACAGAGATCGGTTCGAAGAGGAGACACCGAAAGTTGGAGATGAAGGCGAATCATCTCACCGGAGTCCAAGTCAACCACCAAATCTGAAGAAACATAGAGCCGATACCTCGCCATAGCAAATCGGCACGCCAATTCGACTTCTATCTCAAGCTTTCTGTAAAAGATTGAACTTTTTTAGTTTTGTATGAGAAGTCTGCTACTATATCTTATGTTTTGTATGATAAGTCTGCTACTATATCTCCAAACTGAAGACTTCCCTATCTCGTCTACGAAATTATACACATACACTTTGTTCTTAAACCCTAAACCCTAAACCATAATTACTAGAGGTATAGCAAAAGATACACATTGTTCTTACAAAATCTTAAACCCTAAACCCTAAACCATAATTCCTAGATGTATAGCAAAACATACACATTGTTCTCACAAAACTCTAAACGAAACCCTAAATCTTAATTCCTAGAGGTATAGCAAAACATACACATTGTTCTCACAAAACCCTAAACCCTAAACCCTAAACCCTAAACCCTAAACGAAACCCTAAACCCTAAACCATAATTCCTATAGGTATAGCAAAACATACACATTGTTCTTACAAAACCTTAAACCCTAAACCCTAAACCTTAATTCGTAGAGGTATAGCAAAACATACACATTGTTCTCACAAAACTCTAAACGAAACCCTAAACCATAATTCGTAGAGCAAAAGATAGACATTGTTTTTACAAAACCTTAAACCCTAAACCCTAAACCTTAATTCCTAGAGGTATAGCAAAACATACACATTGTTCTCACAAAACCCTAAACCCTAAACCCTAAATAATCATATAATCATATAAATAATAAATCATCGATTCTCTATTATATAAATATGGCGTGTGAATATATGTACATAATCATTACGCACGCGTTTGGTACTCTCGATACGCTAAGCATATTAACCTTTTCTATGCTATTTGAGTAATTTTCTCTATTTTTTTATAATATTTTTGGCAACTACGCAGTAACCCAACAGTTTTCGGTATTTTCTATAAATACCAAGTGAACACTTAATGTTTGGGGTTTAGGGTTTTGTGAAACACTAAAGAGATTGTATTTTATTGATATAAAAAAAAATGTAATAGCAACTCTTCGGTTACTGAGTAAAGGCTGACTCATGTGTCAGTCAGCTTTTACTCTCCTTAATAGTGACTGGCTGATTGTGCAAAGAAGTGGCTGACTTAAAAGTGACGAATTCGGGATTCGGCTGAGTTATGACTGACTGATTCTCACAAAACCCTAAACGAAACCCTAAACCATAATTCCTAGATGTATAGCAAAAGATACACATTGTTCTTACAAAACCTTAAACCCTAAACCCTAAACCTTAATTCCTAGATGTATAGCAAAACATACACATTGTTCTCACAAAACCCTAAACCCTAAACCCTAAATAATCATATAATCATATAAATAATAAATCATCTATTCTCTATTATATTAATATGGCGTGTGAATATATGTACGTAATCATTACGCATGCATTTGGTACTCTCGATACGCTAAGCATATTAACCTTTTCTATGCTATTTGAGTAATTTTCTCTATTTTTTTATAATATTTTTAGCAACTACGCAGTAACCCAACAGTTTTCGGTACGTTCTATAAATACCAAGTGAACACTCAGTAACCGAACATTCGTTTATTAACTTTGAACTTGTTTTCTCCTTTTGCAATCTCAAATACAAGTTAGTTTTTCCTTGTTCTCCTAGTATATGTAATTCACGTTTTTGCAACTTGATTTGTTTATATGTTTAGAAGATATATTAACATCCTATTTTCGATATACATGCAGCATCAATGGCAGAATCGAAGAAGATGATGAAGCGTCCAATGGAGGATGACCATCGACGAAATGCTATTAAAAAGGCCAAAAGGGAAAATGAGGACTATTACAAGACGTTGATCCTCTCGCTCAAGGAACAGATTAATATAAAAGTTGAATTGCATGATGCTTTTGTGGAAGTTATGTTTATTTCTGCGAAAATGGATTTGCTTGAAGAATTTATCGGGAAGGAAAAGGTTGACTTCCTTGCTGAGTTGGACAAACTTGCAGCAGAACTCGTTGACGCCAAAGAAAAGATGTATAACGCCAGCGTTGAAGAACTTGATTGGATCAAGATTCATGAAAAATAGGGATATATGTTTATCTAATGCTTATGCTTTAGTAGTCTTATGTTTATGTTTATGTTTATCTAACTTTATCAAATGCTTATGTTTTAGTAGTCATCGTAATAACTCAGCCTAACATTTGATATAACTCAGCCTAACATTTGATATAACTCAGCCGAAACTCAGCCTATAACTCAGCCTAACATTTGATATAACTCAGCCTAACCCTAAACCCAAATTTATGACATTCCCAAACCATGCCATAAGTCAGCCATTAGGTTCATATAAGTCAGCCGAAATGTACTAAAAAATCTCACGACGTTTCGTATTTTCGGCGGGGAAAAAAAAAATTAACCAAAATTTATTCAATTTTATCTAGCGACGTTTCATATTTCTATATATCTGTATATATATACCTTCTCCTAAACCTTGCCTCCCCCCATCACATTCTATCCTACACTGTTTTCTCTCTTCTCTGTAATCTATCTGTTTCATATTCATTTTCGACATGTCGGTTGTCCCACACTGTAGTTCCAAGTTATTCAGCAGTGTCGATGCCATATTATACTCTGCTGATCGGGATCACCTCCCCGTTCTAAACCCTGGTTTTGGTATTATTGATAAAACAACCATCACGTGGTTCAAATTTTTACACGAGCTCTCGAAGGCGATCCCGGAGATTCTTCGAGAAGGATGGGTTCATGAGTGGCCGACATACAGCTTCATTCCAGATTATTTTAAGGAACAATGGTTTCTTAAACTCGCTGTAAGCCAACACTAATATCTTTCTTTCCCGATCATTTTATCAACAACAATAATATTTCTCTTTTTTTTTTTTTGGGTAGCGGAAATACAGATGGGAACCGAGACACACTTTGACGATTTGGACACATTTTAATCTGGTGGCTAGAACGTTATTTCGAACTCAAATGCGCACGTTAAGGAGGATATGGGCGCATGGTGGCGAGAAGCCAGATTGGATAAACACTATAGTTTGGACGAATATGGTCGATATGTTTGAAGAGTTTGGCCCTGATAATTTTGGTTTTTGAATGTAATTTAGTTATGATAGCTTTAGTTATTTGTGTTTCATCTCTTTAAACCAGCCGTATCTTTTCTGTGTTTGCATGAATAAATCAGCCGCATCTTTTGAGTTTTGGATGTATATATATTTAAACCAATAAGTCAGTCGCTTCTTTTCCACAAAGCAGTCATAACTCAGCCGAAACACGAATTTGTCAATATTAAGTGAGCCGCTTCTCTTGTAGACAGAAGGCTGAATTAATTGATTTAGAAGTCCGAAATTATTATGGCTTCATTTATTATGCGATGGTCAAAAACGTATCAAATTTTACTTTTTTGGTTGATCAGTCAAGTCAGCATTTACTCAAAATATACGAACAATTGTTTATCTACTCAGTTACCGAAGAGTCGCTTTTGATATAACTCAGCCGAAACTCAGACTAACATTTGATATAACTCAGCTGAAACTCAGCCTATAACTCAGCTAACATTAGATACGTCAGCCGTGAAGTTAACCTTAAGTTACACATTTTTAAATGTAAATAATATAGAATATATGATTTATTGTGGCGTCTGAATACGTAATCATAACCAAAATTAATACTCTCGAGACGCTAATCTGACGAGCTATATGGCGCTTCCTATATTATAGGTGTAATGATTAATCTTTTGGGAACTAGGAGTTAGAGCATGTACAACGGATAGAGACTTGATGAATCTCTAAAAAATAGTATTATATTCATTTTCATTATTTGTTTAAATTTTAAATTAATAGAAAAACGTGGATCCAATACAAAATGAACATATATTCCTGGAGGGTATGGCTAAAACTGTTTCTCAAATGAGAAACTTAAGAATCTCAATTCCCTTCTCTCTCCAACTTTTTATTATTTTATACTTTTTTATTTGATGAGAAACTGATGCTAGAGACTCCGTTGTACCTGCTCTTATGATTGAACTTTTAGGAACTCTAGGAAATAAGCCAGCCTTAACACGTTTACGTCACTAATAACTCACTCATAACTATTCAGTAACCGAACGTTTTCCTTGTTCTCCTAGTATATGTAATTCACGTTTTTGCAACTTGATTTGTTTATATGTTTAGAAGATATATTTATCTCGCGACGATTCGTATTTCGACGGGAAAAAAAATATATTTATTTATTCAATTTTATCTCGCGACGTTAAGTGCATATAAGTCAGCCGAAACGTGTAATTTATCTCGAGTAGATTCGTATTTCGGCGGGAAAAAAAAACATTACTTATTCAATTTTAACATGCGATGTTTCGTATTCTCGAGATGCTATACTTACATATATATGGCTCCAATTACTAGGAGTAATGATTAATCTTTTGGGAACTCTAATTTCTTTTGGGAACTCTAATTTTTTTTTAAATATTACGCGTTTGGACGAGTTACCATCTTCGTCTTCTTAAATTTCGAAAGAAAATGTCTTCCTCATCTAACCCAATCTCATTGTCGTTTATTAACAATCAGCTGTATTGTAATCATAAGTCAGTCATTTATTGACAATAATTCAATCTTTACGGCTGATTTATCGCATTAACAAAAACACAAATTCATACATATCCAAACAACACTTTTAAATCGGACAAGTTTTTGCATTATGCCCAGGCTGTTTACAACGAGAACATGCATGTCGTTTCCTATGACGTTTTTTCTCAAGGGCAACTTCTAAAGCAGATTTCATCCTACTTTTCTTAGGCCTTCCTGGTTGTTGACGAACAAGCGCGGGCAAACACGGTTGGTTAGCAACGTTATTTGGAACTTGGAGCGCTGAATCTATGGGCATGATTGCCTCAGCGTATGCGTTTACCAAATAACTGCTGTAGTAGTAAGGACTGCACAAGGATATACGACAAATTTTTCTGTCCTCGGCAGCTGCGATTGCATGCACGCATGGTAATTTCTCGTGTTCAAAACGCCGACATGTGCATTTTCTTGTTTCCAAATTCACAATATGCAAAGACGATCCATATGTAACTTTCTTGTGATAAGGATCAATCCTTTGTACCGTCATAAGTCTGGCGGCAATGACACGGCCTTATTTATAATACATAAAAAATTATTAAAATATTACGGCTGGGTTATGGACCAATAACGACTGACTTATGAACTGCAATGGCTGACTTATCATAAAGGCTGGATTATGGAACAATAACGACTGACTTATGAACTGCAATGGCTGACTTACATGTAGTAGTTTCTTGACACCACGCGAAAGCGTGGTTGGCTGCGATTTCGCATCCTCTCTCCGTTCTTCAAACCATCTGGTCATCATAACCCGTATCGATTCTAATAGTCGAACAATGTGAAGACTTCTAGCATTTGACAGTGCTCTGTTCATTGATTCCGCTATGTTCGTAGTCATCAAATTGTACCTTTGGCCCGGGAAATGAACACGCGCCCACAGTCGGACATCAGCTCTTTGGAGGTAGTCATGAAGTTCAGGATTAATTGCTTTAATCTCCTCGAACCTTGTATTAAAGTCTAAAACCCTAAAACATTTTGCCGCTTTCTTCACCAGACGAAAGACATCTTTTCCCTTATACTGTTGCAAAATGTTCTTATATAAATGGTAAGTGCAAATTCCACGAGAAGCCAACGGAAACACATTTCCAATTGCTTTTCCTATCGCATTATGCATATCCGAGATAATCGCAAGAGCCTCATCGTCAGGAATCAAAATTTTTAGTTGCGTAAAAAACCAGTGCTATGAATCATCATTTTCAGTGTCAACCACACCGAAGGCTATTGGGAAAATCTGGAAGTTACCATCCTGAGCTAGTGCTGTGAGAAGTGTCCCTTTGTATTTACCGTTAAGAAATGTACCGTCGACAATGACAACTTTGCGCATGAAAGGAAACCCATTTATGCTCGCACCAAACGCAAGGAACACATACATGAATCTTCCAAATTCATCAATTTGAAGACGCGTAACCGTACCCGGATTTGCCCTTCTTATCATATATAGGTAAGGAGGCAAGTCTTCAAACCCACTCTCAGGAGTTCCCATATCGATTTCCCTTGCAAATTTTAGCGTCCTATGTGATTTCCAATAATCCATCTGTCCACACGAAAAACGTAAAGTACAAGTAAGTAAATCAGGTGTAATAAACAAATAAGTCAGCCGCAACTTACCAATAAATTAGCTGAAATAGAAGTCAGTCGTTTCTCCAAATCGGCTTTACTCTCGTATCGTTGCCCTACCGCGAGGTTTAGCGAAGACATATCCAACCTTAGAACCTCTGGATTCCTTTCCGATCCGCTCACCGACATGTTGTGAGCTCTCTTCTTAGGCGGTATGGTCGGTGAATCTTCGTCTTGTGTTGGAGACTCACCGTATGAACTGAAGTTATCATCTTCAGATGAAGCACCATCCGAGTCGTCGAACATATCAAATTGGCTTTCAAATTCATCATCTTCTTCGCCTACTTCAGATTCTCCGCCTACTTCGGATTCTCCGCCTCCTTCGTATTCTTCACCTTCCATTTTACTTGCGCAATCCATGTCTTCATCGTCGCGTTTATCTTCGTATTTTGTTTCACCACCAGGACAATTATCATTACTGAAACCACCGTAACTGAATAAACTTTTCTTCTGCTCTCTCACTTCGTCATTCCGACTAATTTGGCTCTCCTTTTTCTCCGTAATCTCTACACAGAGACGTATCTGTTCGAATTTCCTTAGACTTAGAAATCCTATCATCTGTCGAGTATTGGAGACGTAAACTGGTGGAGTATCGTGCGCCATTGTTTTCAAAGTTTTATTCGAGAACATGTAGCTCAGCTGAATCTGATGGCTCGACTCGTTCAATCCGTAATCATCGAGTACAGACTTCACAAGTTCATCGTGTGTTGTTTCATCATTTAAATACAGAACTCTACACCCTCTACCGTCGGCGTTGAATACGTATCTGTTTTTCTTGACCCAGTTACTGGAAACAATAATTACCGGATCCATAAGATCTCGAACAAAGATCAATGAAAAAAAATAATGTGGAAGAAGACGATTAAGTTTCTGGGTATCAGATGATAAAGAAGATAAATAGATGAAGAAGAAGAAGAAGACACATCGTCACAACATAAAACTCTAACAATGACATGGAAAATGACATGGAAAATAGGAGCTGATGACATGGAAAATCGGATTTGATGTCATTAATTTTTTGCTTATATGGCAAGTGAGCCACAAAATAAAAACGTAAATCAGCCTAACTAAATCAGTCATCAAATGCATATGTAAGTCAGTTGTTACGTGAATACTATTTCAGTAATAAAAACAACAAAAATCGGGTTCGAAAAGAGGCCATAAAGGGCGTAGATCAGCTGAAAAATATTATGTCAGCTGTATCGTCCAATAAATCAGCCGTCAAATGAATGCTATTGTAGTAATTAATCTTTCGCTAATAAATCAGACGTAATATGGCCGAGTTTACTATTAATCAAGCTAAACACGGCTGATTTACACTAATTATACTTAAATCAGCCGTAACAATCTTTCATAGGTCAGCCGTCCGTTTAGTAACACAGCCAGTCGATGATCATTCCGTCATCGTGAGAAACATATCTCAACCAGCCGATGTACAAATCAGCCGTCATATATGTACGTAAGTCAGCCATTAGCTCATAAATCAGGCAGATTTTTTTAAACTCAGCCGTCACATAAATCTTAAGTCAGCCAGAAGATCTTAAATCAGCCACGTTTTGTAAGTCAGCCGTATCGTTTGGCTTATTTGTATATGTAAATCAGTCAATTTTTTTAAGTCAGCCACATCGTATATATAACTCAGCTGTCAATACCGCCGTAATGCTTTACGGCTGAGTTCATTAATACACGTCAGCGATTTCCTATGTGGCGCCGGATTTTATCTGACGTGGCACTCAAAAGTAATGGCATTCTTGTAATTAGGTTTTTTCTCATAACATAATTAGAAAAAACCTAATTACAAGGGCACGCTGGACATTTAAAATAAATCAGTAATAAAAAAAAGTTTTGTATACTTCTAGTAATATTACCTAATTTATGTGCTGTTTAAGTTAAGTTCTCATTATATAATACCACTAGTGCCAGTGGAATCCTTAAAGATTATCTAGATGTGGATTTTTCACTTTCTCTTTGGCGAGTAAAGCTTTCCTTAGACAAATACGTAGGGGAAACTGTGGCACTCGTGGACCTTGAACTCTATGTATCTTTAGTACAGATCAATGAGTTCATCAACGAACATGCTTTTGTTTCGAAAGAATGAAATATTGTGTTTCTTTTCAAAGTCTACCCATAATTTCTTTAGGCATAGAAATTTGTGTGTAGTGTACCCAATGTACGAGACCTCTTTCGTTAAAGTCTTACGAAACTCTCTCTCTCGAGAAGACCTAAAACCGCCGCCGCATAGAGGTTTCCTCCGTTCATCTTCGACTACCATGGATTCCGGCCAGTCTCTGGCCCCTGTCCCACCGGAAACACCCTACCCACCTGACATCTCTCACTGTTTCTCCATCCGAGTCCCACCATTCATCTCCCGTTCCTTTCCCCCTTTTAGATCTGGAATCTAGGGTGGCTTCATCTCCTTTGTTCTCCGGCCCAGCAACCTCTGTTTCTGTGGCTTCTTTTCCGCCGTCTTCCGATACTCTCTCTTCACGTCTCGGCGAAACCGTACTGTTGTGTGCAGACCATGTCGGATCTGTTTCCAGCTTAACGGGAGAGTTTCTCCGGCGATGGCTGGTGCTTCCGGTGAACCGTCGGCTTGCTCGTCGTTCAACATTTCTTTTGGTTTGGTGGGCATCTTCATGGGCTAGGAAGAATTATGTACATGATGCCAATGGCCCTTCATCCGAATCTGTTTCTGAATTTTCCAGATGAAACAGGTTATCACTTTCCTTCTTTTGCGGGGAGAGATCTTTTGAATCATATACCTTTTCTATTGTGAGAGAGTCAGAGTTTTTTGGATTCTCAAATCGTGTAATTTGTGACCACGATATCTTCTCTATTGAGATAAGATCAAAATTTTATGGATTTTCAAATCCTACACCTTCTTCTTTTTTTGAGAGAACTTGATCACTCGGATTCAAATCCGATCAATTATCTAACCGTCATGAGAAAATTCAGAGGTATGAGTAGTCTTCCAAAGTCACGATTCAAACTGACTAAATCAATAGTCTCCGACTAAGCCGTAAAGACGATTTTGACGTATTTGAGGTCTTCTTCGGATCCGCTCTCCATCTTTTGCGATGTTTAATCTATTCTAAGTTTTATTGCATTTAATTTATGTTATGAAAAATTAAGAGGATGCTTAATTTCTCTTCTTGTATTATGCAAGTTTAAGTAAATGAAGAATTTGATGGGAAAAAAAAAAATGTACCCAATGTACGTAACTGATGTTGGTGTAGAAATATTTTGAAAATCTTTCTTTTGGAGGAAAATTTGTTGAAGAAGTTATCTTGTTGCAACTTGCAATCAAAAACGTGAATAAAACAAGATTGATTACTTTAGACCCGTATGTATACTACCTCTACGCACACTACACATTCCATGATTAGCAGATATGTGCTTGTTAAGCTTCACATAGTGTGTTTAACGGCTGCAAGTCCTAGAAAAAACTTTGGGTTTATGGTCTCTAGAGTATCTCTCAGGATTATAGAAAAACAATAAAGTTTATTAAATAAGATGAATGAAGAGATAGCACGATGATACACAAAGTAATAAATTCATAAAAGCAAATAATACTCTTTTTAAGAAAATACAATGCAAATAATAGTGTTGTTAATGGTTTGAAGAAAAAGAAATCAATGGTGGATATGAAGTGCAAAAGCTATTGGGAAAATTATAAGATTGAGAAAAAGAGAATAAGGTGCAACAGTGCTTGGTGCATCGCTCACTTTGCCAACTGAAGGACCCAACGCAAATCCTCCTGGTGATTCCGCCGAACCTATTCAAATTCATTCATTAGCAAAATGTCCGCTCATAAATGAAAGGATGAAATACAGTAATGAAGTTCGATCGTTTGTTACCTGAAATTGGAGCCATGGCTGGGGATGCTCCTTCGTTGCCCATAGGTGCTCCAACTGGGATTCCAAATACTGTTACACAGAATTAATTACAACTCTTTTTAAAAAAATCACAAATTAGATGCTTTACAAAAGTTGTTGGTTAAACTCATAAACTAAAAATAAAAATAAATCACAAAATTAAGATAACGAGGTCCCCCACCCAAGAAAATGTTTTTACCATACATGTAACGTTCAATAAGTAAAATAAAATTCAGACAAAAAGAAGAAAACATGTGATACTTTTTGCGAAAACGAAAAACGTATTAAATGTTCGAGTAGATGAGTAGTAAGGGTAGATGGGTTGCGCCAATAAAAGAAAAATATCACATTTTTTAATCAAATTCTAACATTAATGAGACATGGAAAAAAAAAAATCAGTTTCTAATACAAGTTTAAAATATACTCATAGAGGAATAAATCATCATTTTGTTTTATTTCATTCAATCTAAAGAACGTAACATGAATGAATCCTCCTAGAATTAGATCCTCAATTTCTCAATTTTTATAGTTTAGCGCTATCAACATTATTTTATTTTATAAAATTCCACTTAAAAACATTTAGGGTTACTTGCTCAATTAATAATTTTTTTTGGGTTATAGGGCCAATTAATCCAAAACATTATCTATATATATGAATTAAAATTCATATATCGGTTAACCTAATTCATGTTAGCAAAAACAAATTAAAGTGAATCATCTTTTATTTGAAATGCCAGTAAATAACATAAAAATATCGAATAAAACATTTCATACTTTTCAAAATTTTACTAAATGTTTGTCAAAAAGTTCCTTTCACTCCCTACCTCATAGACTCATATACTAGTATATTTGCATGCAAGAGTATTAATGTAACAACTAGTCAACTACCATGCATGATTTTTAAGAAAGAAGAAGACACTAATTAGAACGAAGGTGGTGGAGATATATTACGAGAACAGAGTGAAGGATCCGGAGTGACGACGCCGCAAACTCCGGGAAGTTTAAGAGCCTTTGCTTTATCAATCTTGATTCCGTACTGAGCCGCCATGTCTCCAGCGAGGAGATAACAGAGGCATTGCGGCGAGCTATCCACCAGCCCCGCAAGCTCCGGGCAACACGCCTTGTCCGGCTTGGCCGCACCACCGCCTTCTCCGACCTGAACGTACGAGAGACAGTCCTTCATGTTCAACAGATTCGTCATGCAATCCGGCGATCCTGATGAAGGAGACGGACTCATCTGACCTGACACGTGTCCTGTTACCGACACTGCGATCAGTATAGCCGCGATTACTGCAATGTTTGACATTGTGTTTGTGTTTGTGTTTTTGGTTTTGATGAGAGATGATCAAATTGTGCGTAATAATAACTCTTGTAAGCCAAAGAAGCAGCTATATTGTAGGATTTTGTTGGATGCCATTAATGCGTGTTTATAACTACCACCAACCCTCTCTCTCTCTCTCTTGTTTTTTTTTTCTGTATTCTAAAGTTTCTTTATATTCCATCGATCAAAAATGCTAATTACAAAACTTGTTGCGGTATCTAAATTGAGGGCCAAATCAAAGAAATCATGTGTTGGAGAAAAGGTTTATGATATAGGACTATATATATGAAAGCTATAACAATTTCTTAAAATTGTTATATACATCAAATTAAAGTAACAAAAGAATATGTTTGTAAGAAAATAAATAATATTATCAAATGTGAATATTATCAAATGTGTGGTGGCCTATTAGTAACATAATGAGATTGGTTTTTTTGTGCATCAGGTTCAAATCTCTTTTGTACGGAGGGTTATTCTTTAAATCGAAATATCTAAAAACTGCATCTGAATACTGAAAAAATTAGGAACTAAAAGTTCGGAACTCTCACACCATTTATAAAAAACAAAAAAATCATATATGATAAGTCAAAGCCATTGACTATTGAAGACATGCACCGACATTATGTACCGGTAATAGCGTGTTACCCACCTGAAAAATATACATATACATACATTAAGAGATGCATTATATCACGCATAATATATGTCAACATTTAAATAGTTTCTTGCTAGGGTGAACATTTCCGTTAGTTTAAAACAAAAAAAAAACAAAAAAACATTTCCGTTCTTGTTCTCGATTCGGTTCAATGTATTTGGTGTTTTTGGTTTGTTCGGCTTAGACAAATAACGCTGTTGATTACTAAAGCGGAACTAAGAAAATGATTTGGCGGTTATACAATCGACAGAAAGAAATCATAACAAATTCAACCGAAAATATAAATAACAGAAAAAGCCTTAATCAATTAATACTTTTGCTGATAAAATTATAACTAAAGTATATATATTTAGATTTTTGGTTTTGTCTAATTTCGATTCAATATTTTATTCCACCGATTGGTCTTCGTAAAGTGAACTCGGTTTAGATATGGACAAATGTAAATACATTCGGTTTGGTTTAAATTCCACCTCCATGAGTGTGTTATCAAAGTTACTGTATTAGGCAGGTCCACCCGGATAGAGTGCAACCAATGCCTCGCAGAGGACTCTATCGTGGACCCCATAATATTAGTTAAATTTTTTTGGTAAAAAAACTCTAAATTAGTAAAATTAGTAAAAAAGACTTTATATTTTTGTAAGATTCATAAAAAAAACTTTAAAATTTTAAAAAATATTATATAATTACCAAAAAAAAATTTTTGCACAGGCAGGGTCTGTAAACTCAATGGGCCGGACATGGTATTAGGTTGGCAGTTGATTCGTCGAAAAGCGTTTGAACGCATTAAAGAGAGAGCACATGTTATACAAATACGATAAGCCATATATGAAAAGATATACTAGTATTGTTAACAGTTTTCAAAACGACATAATACTTTTCCCCCCTCTTTCACATAGCAATATAATAGATACAATTACGAATGTGATGCATAACTTTAGGTGTAGGTGTAATAAATGAAGCCACCATTCTCTTACCGAATTATAGATAAGCAACCACATGCCTGTCTTCATAACTTCCAGCTGTTTTGGTCTTCACGTTCTTTTATATATATATATATATATTTTGATAAACCGTTGGAGTTCCAAACTTTTGGCTCATAATTTTTTCGGTACCTCCGAGACAGTATTTAGACATTCTGATTTAAAGAAAAGGGGGTTTGAACCCAAAGTACAAAAGAAACTAACCTTTTGTGTTATCACTAAACCACCACTCCTTTAATATCGTTGTTATATTTTGTGTGGTTGCCAACTAATATTCCTCGATCTTAATATATACTACATGGTTTCTTTTGGTGAAATGCAAAATTTATTAATCAACAAAAAAATATTTACTTATAAAAAAGATAAAAAAATAAATGAAAAGCAAGTGAAACCAGAAACTGTACAAACTAAAGAACGACTTGTGTTATTCGTTAGATTTACATGTGTATATGCACAATCGGATTGGTATACCCTAATACATAAAAAAAAAATATTCTTACACTCAAAATTAGCATAATATACTCCAATAAAACGCATAGAAAGTAATAAAATGGTTGAATAAAGAAAACAGTTTGAAGAAATTAATTCAAATTCACGAATTAGAGATCATCGTTGAAGGAGATCGACAAGTTTAAGAGATCACTAATAGCGAAGGAAAGTACTCTATTATAGGATGAGTTCCAATCAATCAAATGAGATGGGCTGAAGTGTGATGGTTATCTTGATGACGTCTCTCGTTCCGCTTCCTCTAGACAGATTTTCGCCTTGAACACCTATTGAAACAAGATGAAAGTAACTATGGTAGAGCGATGAGAGATGGGAAGTTGAAGCGTTCTATCCAGTCCAAGCTAGCAGGAACTTTAAGCAAATCACCACATAAGTCTAGCTATATTGTATATGTGTATAAGCAAGCAAATAACAAAAAATTGAATCCTTTAGCTCCCATTTACAAACAAGACTAACCACAACCCAAATTTTGAATACGAATTTTTGTAGGAAAGTGTCTAAGAACAGTGAACCAAATTATAAAAGTGTAGTGAAAAACTCCATGTGAGAACCATATTATTATTTTTAGAATTGTTTTGGGGTCACTTATTTTTTTATTTTTGGAGTTTATCTCCACCACTAGTTCTTGCGAGCAAATTCTACTCGTTGTGATAAACAACTCTAAGTAAAGTAGTTTGGTTCTCACATGGATTTTCTCGTTACGAAAAATCCTCAATCTGTTATTGCTGCTTTTGTGACAATCATAAACAATAAAAAATACCCAATTGACGAGTGCCCAACTCCTATACGACATCGATTAATTGGCCACATTTTAACCTATAGTGAGACTATAAGAACTTTGAATTTTCGTTGCTGACCTTACTCTTATTGAATTTGCAGTTTGTGCTTTAAACTTAAGAAGTTTCCTCCAAATCCAAGAACCAATATTATATTCCCTCCGTTTTAAAATATAAGTTATTTTGGCTAAAAGTACGAATATTAAGAAACTACTTTTTTTTTTAAAAATATTATCTTATATATATAATAAAAATAATTTAACCAATAAAAAAAGTGACTGCAAAATACTATTGGTCACACAATAGTCAATAAAGTTAAAAAGTACCTAGGATTATCAAAACAACTTATATTTTGAAACATAAAAAAACCTCCAAAACAACTTATATTTTAAAACAGAGGGAGTATGTTAGACATCTTGAAAAGAACCTTGGAGCACTAAATAGTGACAACCTAAGCTAGCTATAACGAATTTGATAAAGGTCAATAGTTTCCAGTTCATATTTAAAGCAAATATTTATGAAACCTTATTGTTTCAGTGAATTCCCAAGGCTCTCTCGTTCTTAGGCATACATGTGGAACGCCTTCCCGATATCCTTAGGGCACATACGCGGTATCTCAAAACCAACTTGTGATACTCATCCTGAAATTGTTAGGCTACAAACTAGGCAACCTTAGGCCAGGAACGCGATATCTCAATTAGGCTATTGTTAGGACTAATATTAAATATTGAAACCTTGTTATTATATATATATTTTGTTTTTTCTTACGTTCAATCTTAGAACAAGGTACATATTTTTGTTTTCCAGCTTAGATTCAATTTTCCCTTTGAAGTCGTTAGTCTTTTCTATGTTCTTTTTCGATCAAACACTTATATAGATTATTCATCCGTTCATTCGCCATATCAATTAAGCGTAGAATAACTTTAATCAAAATTACTGATGAGGTAATAAGTTTTATCCTAAATAATACAACCTAAACTTCAAGTGCACAATCAATCAATTGTAGTATTTAAGAATCAAATCCACAGAGACCAAGTGTACTCTTCAATTCTATGAAACTAGGACTAAAGCTAAAACGGAAAGTGGGGTTTGTTGAGATGTGATAATCGGAATGAGCATATAAATAATAAACAAATCAGTTAATTAAACATTGGGAATTAGGGAGTCCTTTAGAGTTCACAGAGTAATTTATTCAAGGATTCAACATTCATGAACTCAAACCATTATATTATAATCATCCAACTTTCGCAGCAATAATTAACTATCTTCAAACTAGGCAATTGTTCAATTCTCGCAAGACAATTGTAAGTCTAAAGATGCAATTTCCAATTCGGTTTTGATATGTTCACTCCATCTCACACACAACTTTCACAATTATGTGAAACAACGCTTACTTAAACTAGATACGACCGGTCAATCAAGTGATGTTCAAGTAAAAACCAATCCAAGTTCAATCTCTAGAAGCTATCCTAGATATTGCAATAAGAACAAGTTCAAGCAAGTGAAGCAACGAGTTTTCTCAAACTAACAATCCTATTTATCAAGTCATGAGTTCCCTATCGAAACATCCCTTAACCCAACGGATCACTACTCAAACATAGATATGAAAAGCAAAGCAAAAGCAAAAGCAATAAGCAAATCCATAATCATAAGAACAGTAGTTAAAGGGTTTAGAAAACTTCTCCAAAAGATTATGAGAAGATGAAATCGTTTCTCTTATTGAACAAGCGTCTAGAAACAATCGAACATTGGAATAACTAAGAAACTATGAAGATTTTTGTTGTGAAGCTTTAGATGCGGCGTGGTGAGCGTGATGTCCTTCTCTTGAGGCTGATGAATCTCCTTTAATAAGTCTTAAGGTCGGCTAGGGCTTCTCCCAAAAGATTTAGGAGATAATCTTCAAAAAATGAATATTTCCAATCTTCTCGGATAGGGCTATCGATCGATCACAGTGTTAATGCGTCTATCCGTCGAAAATAGTGAGTTTGTGATTGGTCGATCGTCTGTGCTGATCGGTCGATCGCGGGTGAATATCCTGGATTGCCATTAGCTTGATCCTCACTCGAACAGATTTTCTTAAATCGAAGATATCTCAAGATCTAACCGTCGGATTGAGGCGAACGAATATCCGATTTGAAGCTGAGATCCTCCTCTATCTTGTGGTGAAATATGAGCATGATCCAACGGCGGGAAAATCTTCATCTGGAAAGAAACATCTAACGGTCATGATTTGTCCTGCCTTGAAAATGCTTGATTTCACTCTTTTTTGGCCCAAAATGCTCCAAAAGCTTGTATGGACTCCAAAACCCACGAAAATACTAAAAATAGCATGTTAAATCCAAAAAATTATTTATTTCTTTATTAAATACATATTAAAAATAATAGAAAATAGGTAAAATATCGTATATATCAATTACTCGGCCTCAAGTGATCCAATTAGGAATATTCCTACTCGATCAAGTCATGAAACTATGCACATCAATTGATTTCCTAGACTTAATCATCTAGATCTAGCAAGTGTCTAACCATTCTATTAGAAGGTTTACATCTTAGCTTAGCCAACATGTAGATTTAGGTTGCACAGATCTTTATTAGATGTCTCCTATCTAGTTGGTTACCCATGTGTAGAAGTGTCAAAATGAGCTAGTTCGCTCGGCTCAGCTCAGTTCATGATGAGCTAAAGTATTGCACAGCTCAACTCGGCTCATTTATTATACGAGCTTAAGAACATAAGCTCGAATTCGATCGTCTCGATCGTGATATAAATGAGTTAGCTCGCGAGCTTATACAAAATAAATGTAAGAATAAATTAATTAAAAATTAAACTATTATAAAATCTAAAATTAACTTTAAATGTTAAATACTAAAAAAAAAATCTAAATAATATTGTTATATAATGCTAAATCAAAACCAATCCAATAATACACACGGTAAGACAATGGAAATTAACGTAGATAATTAACAAGTAAATAAAAAATATTACTATTTGTGTCGGCTGTTAAAAAAATAACCAAGATCGAGTATACATAGTAGAGATTCTACGTATTTAGGAAGAAGACGACTTCAATATTTGTTTAATGGACTTTTGCTGTAGTTAAAAGGGAACGAGAATATATATTTTAGTTAGCAAATTTAAAATATATTTACAACATATCAATATATTATTTTAAATTGTTAAAAAAGATTTTTTCGTGAGCTTGAACGAATCATTAGCTCATGAGATGGCTCAGTTGGGTAAGACCTCCATGAAAGGATAAACATTTGGTGCTTCTGTTATGTTCAACAGAATGGTGCATATCTTGTGAGTTTTATGACTTGAATATTGCTTTTAACTTGTGGAGATGTTTGATAAATTTACTTATACAGACCCAACAGACTAGAAATACAAAAAAACTACCTCTAAATGCATAAACCGTAATATAATTTTTAAATAATATAATAAAATTATGGTAAAAATAGTTAAATATAGATTATATCAAGCTATCGTTATTCTCTCAGAAAAAAAAATAAAAAGGAGATGCTCAAAAAACCAAATTGTTCGACTCCAGGTCTCCTAAAAATTTGAGAGACCCACTTATGTAGCAAAAAAAAAATGCATAAAGTAAAGACGAAATTCGGGTTTACCCATTGGCGATCGGAAAACTGTGGAGGACCTAAGGAAAAGACGCTCAGAATCTTGTCTGAGAAAGCTTGTCATGAAAGGAAGGACCATGAGACATGTCTTCGAAAACACCACAGATGAGTGCACATCACCACCTTCTAAAGAAAATATCTTAACGGAAGGGCCGCATTTAGAGAAATTTTATTGCAAAAGACAAGGCAAGAAGAGTTTAAAACACAGAGCGATGAAGTAAGTTTGACAAAAATGTCATATGGGAATTCATTGTCATGGTCGAAAACGCAATAAAAAAACACCAAAAAGGCGAAAACAAAGATCTTATGGCTGAAGTTAAGGAGAAAACAAGAAAGATGGAAAATGCCAGGAGACAGTCTTCGATGCTTATAAGCGAGAAGATAAATCATTGAAACATATCCTAAATACGACCACACACCCCTGCAAAATAGATTTGAAGCGTATATGCGTCAAAGGCAACAATTTCACACAATGGAAAAGCGAATCAGATGGCACATTAGCTCCTCGCCAACAAAAAAGTCAATCTGAAAGTGAAGTCTTAACTAAATGAAAGTGGCATAATCTTTTTGTGAAAGGAAGATGTGTTTTCCAAAACCAACCAACCAGTGTTGTATGTTTCTTCTTTTTCCTCCTTAATCTGATTTTGTTTTTAAATCAAGTTTAGTTAGATGATTTGATTGTTGTTTAAATGATGATTTAGGGTGCTGGATTAGATAACTGAGGGAACACTTGTTTCATTGCTTCAGTGTTACAATGCTTTACTCATATTGTGCCTCTTATCGAGAGAGTCTTCGCTCTTGCAATCATACTCCTTGCAAGACAATATCTTTATGGTCTGATTTTAGTTGGTTTTTTGTCTGTCCATAGTCTTAATCTGATAGTTGGCTTCACGTGGCAATGAGAATTTTTGTGTTATGCAAGCTCTTAAAAATCATATCGAGCTTGCTTTGAGGTCTTCAGAATATAATCTAAGAATTGATGGGTTTAATGATAATATGAATCATATCCTTTTCAATATTTTGGTTTTATTTTGTATAAGTTTGTGTGTGAGATTACGAATGGTTTATCTTTAAGCTATCACAAATTTTTCACCTGACTTCCAAATAAACAACCAAGAAGATGCTCATGAGTTTCTACAGTTGTTTTTGGATAAGCTAGAGAGATGATGTTTGGATCGTAGAAATAAGGCTGAATTGGCCTCTTCTCAAGATACTAATGATGTTGATCATGTATTTAGTGGTCGTCTCGTGAGTAGGGTAAGTTATTTAATTCATTTTACCATACTATAGTGTTGAGCAATCTTCATAAATATGACTAATTGAAATGTGTTTGTTCTTTTTCTTTTCAGCTTCATTGCTGTAACTGCAATTCATTTTCGAAAACATTTGAACCTTCCGTTGGATAAAGTCTTGAAATTGAAGATGTTGATAACATATGGAGGGCGTAAGAGTCTTTTACTTGTGTCAAAAACTCGAGGACCAACTTACGTGTGATGATTGTAAGGAAAAAGTCTCAAAGGAGAAACAACTTAAGCTTGATAAGTTAGCGCTAGTAGCTACATTCCATTTGAAGAGACTAAGAATGATGGACTTTTCATGGATAAGATCCTCAAGCATGTTGAGTTACCTGTGAAGTTGGATTTGCTTCCTTACATGAGCGGTAACAAAAACCCTAAGGTGAGTAAACAAAATTGCAGACCGACGTTTTGTTCTGTAAAATCTGAATGTCAAACATTAAATTCTCTTATATTGTATCTTCAGGTTTCTACAAAATATCATCTTTATGCGATGGTGGAGCATCTTGGGAGTGGAGTTTTTTTTTGGTCATTACTCGTCGTATGTGAGATCAGCTCCTCAGACACGGCATAAGTTTGATGATGCAAAGGTAAATATAATGTAATCAGATTGGTTTATGTAATTAGTTTTTTGTAGACTTCTCTGAAGGGTTTTAATCAATGCATCTTTTCCTTGGCAGGTCACGAGAGTTCCCAAAGAGTGTGTTCTGTCATAGAATGCATATATATTATTATGTATAAAAGAAGGAACCCCATGGTTTTCTACTGCTTTTGATGAGCTGAAGATATTGTTTGAAGCCAATCCGTTAAATTTCTCGTCAGTGCTTGAGAGTACATGTAGGGAGGATTATGTATCTCACAGTTACGTAAATATTAGTAATTCCAACAAAATCTCCATGGGAGGACCGATCCCAAGTGGAAACTATTCAGCGGAGTCTAGCAGCGATGATGAGTCTTTGATAAAGAAAAAAGGACTAGTAAGATGGCTTATAAGCTAGATTTTAAGTGTGGGTGAGCTCTTCTATGACATATAAGCTAGTTCTTCGTTTGGGATCATAGCTGTTTTAAGGAATGTCGTCAATGTGGGGATCATAGCAGTTTTAAGGAATGTTTCTTGCTATGTGCTTGCTATCTTTCTAAGAACACTGATTTTATATGGTGAAAACACTGATTTTCTCAGGTGATCATTCAGGAAGGGTTGCTAATGGGACGGACAATGGATTTCCAGAGAGAGTGCTTGGAATAGGTTGCTATTCAACGAAAGCAAGACTCAATATCTACTCAAGACCGAAGTACCTAGGGTTTATTGCTGAGTTGCTCACCGAGATACCTGATTTTGTCCACTTGTTGAAATCCCTATTTGGAAAATTCTTCATATATCCAGTTTGCCAAAAAGCTTACTCAGCCAAGATGATACATGGGCTGTTCAACAGCTCACTCAGCCAAGATGATACATGGGCTGTTGAACAGCTCACTTAGCCAAGTAGATACATGGGGCTCCGATTTGATCCCATTCTTCCACCGCGGATCTTTTCGGTGACGGGAGCGTCTCTGCTTAAAACCACTCATGGACTTGCTCAAATCAAAGCTTCCTTCTAAAGCTGTTTTGGCTAGTTGGCTCCAGAATTTTCTCGCCGCAACTTTCTTTCTCTCCTTCTCTGGCCTTGCATCCTCTGAGGATTATACATGTATCACTTTTCACGGGCCAAACCCAAAAACAACTCATATATTTGGCAATTACATCCTCGATGCCGAAGAAATGGGAGGAAGCGCTTTATGGAAAACGGGCACAGAAATGGAAAGAGAGGCTTGAGAAAAATAGCAGGACCGAAGTTGGAAGAAAATTACATTATCATGGGAAAAGAGCAAGTGGGCGAGGACTTTCTCAGATCTATCCTCGAAGTTTCTCAAGACTCAAGGACAAGGTTATTAGCGATTAGCCTCTTGAGAAGCTCCTAATGTGCCAGAGAAAAAGCATACCGGACTGAGCGAATGAGGCATCTCCTCCAAGTCGATTGATCTGTTATTGGCCATAAAACCTATTATGTTTTGTTAATGTAAATAGCTAAAACAAGCATGTGAGAATTTAAGTAGCTAAAATATATTTTTTGGGGGAAAAAATGTGTGATTTTTGGGAGACTTGGATCCTTTAGGACGTTTTTTCATGTATCAACATGTTCTCGGGTTGTTAGGTGGATTTGTTTTGGGTTTTTTTTTTCCTGGAAAACATGTGATGTTACAACATGTTTGTGGAAGAAACATGTCCAATATTTTGTTGGTTATGTAGTAATATTTTTATGTGTTGCATTTGGATGCTTGTTCTTTGTTGAATCAGAAATGTTATAATTAGGTTGTAAGCTCGTTTAACCCGTAATCCGCATGGGCCAGGCCTGATATTTTTAATAAAAGAAGAACCGACGCCGTTTGTCCAAATGTTTTGTCTCTTGTCTCAGATCTCTTCTCGAGCCGAAGAAACCAGACAAAACTCTCAGACGTCAAAAACCTAAACGACGACTGACATCGTAGCTTCAATAATTGATGACAGACATCGGCGACTTCCTTTCACTTGCCATATTTCACTTTTGTGTTCATCATTCCCTGCGTTTCAATAATTGAGATTGGTGATTTCATTAACACTGTAGGTTTGGTAAAGAACAAAGGATATTATATTGATTCTTCAAATGGTTGTCTTCTCTTTGGCAGTCAACCTAGATCTTACTACTTTTGGAAACCGAAAGCACCACGGATTACCACTATGGTTCCACAACCTCCAGATAGTTACGAAGAGGTTTGTATGTCTTTGATCACTAAGGGTTCTCCTAAGAATGGTTCTCGCAAGATGATCTGTGATGGTTCTCCTGATAATGGTTTTAGCTACAAGGTGTTATGCGCGTAGTGTGGTTCATATCAAGATGAAAGTACAAAGGTATATTTAATGACTTTTTCCTCTACAACCAATATATGGAGCTACTCCGAGCTGACTTTTCCGAGTTATATCTCTAAGCGTGAGGACTCTAGGGAGAGTAATTGATGGCATCGTTTACTAGCATGCTACTGGAAGTAAAAAGGCACATGACTAAAAAAGGCGTAGAGAACAAAAATTGTCATGGATGTTGTTCAATATCTCGTTGTATTTTGCTTGGGTTCCGTGTTGGAGCGATTCAATCCTTGAAAATGGATTAAAAGAGAAAAATATTATTTTGAGGAGTTCTTTGGCGTCTGACTCGCCGCATTAGGCGCTACAACTAATATGATAAAGATAAGTTCTACACCACAAGGCCGTATTATCAGATAACTAATACATACGATATTTTACCGATTTTTACTTTGTTAAAAAGAAAAAGAGCTTTTGACACATCAGCAAAGGAAGAGAGGCCACGTGTCATTTAAAAATCTCAAACGTCACCGAACCCTAGAGCTTCCATCGTTTTTCTTCTTCTCTCAGTATCTCTCGATTACAATGGTTTCTCCCTCAATCATGTCAGTTTCTTGAAAGGGTTTGCTTTTCTTCCGCTCACAGGGGATTCTTCCTACAATCTCCGGTCACAAGGTTCGTCTCTACCTTCAACAATCTGCCTGAATATCTCAAACTAAAAGTAAAGGCCATAATTTGTTCTTCTCACAAAGTATACAAGGCTTCGATTGTCGACGGTCGAGGAATCGCAAGAAAAAGTTAAAAATGCGTCTGTTTTTTGGCTTTGGGAATAAAAAAAATGTGGTGCGTTTGTCTACTGCTCCAATTGCTCTTTCCGAATTGACAACATCAATGTGAGTGACGCTCAATCCCTCTCCTGTTTTGTGTGTTTATACTCTGTTTCGTGTATTGTTGGTTTCAGGAACTAATTCCATAACTTGGCCTTCCTAAAGGCGTGAAGTTCGAAACAAATGAGTGCAGCATCTGTTCTTTTGGGGGTTGCCTCCCTGCCATACTTGGAATCTGCCTTCTCTAAACAAGGCAAGGGGAACCAGCCTTAGAGACCACCCTTTCCGTGAATTTCGTTGATTCGAAACAGCCCATTACGAAGGATAGAGTTGCAGTGTCTGTGGAGAGAGTTGAAAGGCAAGCAATAGGAATTACCAGGGTTGCAATTCTAAACAGGTTTGTGCTTGAACAAGATTCACTGAATCTTCATATAACCTTCAAGACTTTGTATGACTAAAGTCATACTTTTAAAAACAATGATTCAGGGATGGAGAATTTGTAAAATGCGATATATATTGCGAACTCTATATAGATTCACAGCTCATCCGTTTGATCATAGAAGACATGAGCTTCCACCCGTGTGTCCACTTGGAAATCACCTTTGTCCCTCCAGATGGACATTTCAGTCTCATCCATTACAGGTTCATTGTTTCACAGACATGATTTACTCTTACACATTAACTTATTCCTTGAAAGATTTTTTCTAATGGTTGTGTTTCTCTGATGGAAAATTTAGGGTGAAGAAGCTCAAGAACACACCAGGTTCATTGTTTATGTAAAGCCTTAATAACATCAGATTCGGGTACATGTCAGAGTAATTGTGTTAGTGGGGATAAGAGGCGACCCAGGAAAGACTATCCAGTCAATAACCTTGAGTTTCTAGATTCCTTATTGTGTTTCCTCAGCTGATCTCTCATCAAATTGAGAAGGTAATATGTTGTCTGGCTTTTGCTTTGAGTTCAGTTTCCAGACCCTTGAAACTTTCCTTTCTTATTGGGAACTATGATTGCAGACATGTACATGTACAATCGGGGGAATTCCAAAGGACAAGACTACATGGGTGTCCGGGACTCTAGCACTGGAACAGGTTTAAAACGGCTTCATGTGTTTCCAACATTCAGTCTCAATTCTCTGTCTGTCAGACGGGTAAGAGACCCTTTTTGGCGTCTATTGTCTCCCATCTTCTTTAATTTTATTGTTTTTAGTTGTGTTAAGATTCAATTTCACCAAAAGTTGTTTTGGTTTTGGTTGTTTAATGATTTTCCACAGGATAAGACACTCTTGTAAAGGAATTTTTTGTTCATTTTTGTTGTGGATTTTCCGAATTAAAAATCTTCATCTATATGAAAAGATTGTACTCCTGTAATATTAGATATCTTAAACATACCATACGGTTCACTGTCTGATTGTGTGGTGTCTATTTCCTCATAGGAATCAATTTAGATTTCAATTCAGGAGTGAAAGAGTAAATCTTCGTTTCTGACTATATTCTTAAGCGGATTACTGACCCGTTTACATTTGGAACGAATTTTCGGTCAGACTAACAAGGATTACGAATCGCTCAAATTCAAAGCAGATTTGTTTCACACATTTTAACGATGTTATAAAGATAACATCTCAAAATGGTTTTCATTGTATTTGTTGGACATCATTGCCAGGAGGCTTCAGCTACTTCTGCCATTGCACATAAGACAATGGATCTAAAATCTGAATGATTTGACAAAGGAAAGTCTATCGAAAAGGATTCTAACTAACTTGAGAATATCAGGTCAGTATGCATTTCATTCATATTTATCATTTCTAGAACAGTTAATGATCTAAAGATAAAATTTAGATTTGTTGTTCCTGTTCCACACTTTTACAATCCAAATTTAACATTGTTGAATATGGGTACTTGTTGTATATCTCCTCCAAACTCCCATCTCTTTTTCCCGCAGTCTTTTTCAAGCATGCCAATAAATGTCTGCAATTTTCCTCTCCTCTACCAGTACATACATGTTCAGCAGTATTCAGGGCTTCATGCTCTTTACTTAAAACGTGTGCACGGTAAGTTGAAACATGTTTTGCTCCTCCTTTACTATAACTATCTCAAGTTATTTTCTCAGTTGATTCAAAAATCTTATGTTTACTGTTTTAGATTCTTTTATTTTAGATGTGGAGCTTAAAAAATCAGTAGGCAGAGAACAAAGGGAGATAAGTTAAAAAAAAGAGATGGAAGCTATGGGATGATACCATCAAACAAATCATCTGCGAGGGATGCAGCATATCTGCCTTAGAAGAGCACATATATACAGAGCCGTGCCTCAATATATACATTTGAAACATTTGCTTTGGGTATCTGTTCTTTTTGGAAAAGTTGAAAGGGCATATTTTTACTAATTTCATTTAGTTAAACTCAAATAAAAAATTATAGAAACATAGATTTAAAAATTGAAAATTTTGTGATAATTAAATAAACAAAACATTGGCCCACATGATAAAAGGTAAAAACTATGGGCTTGTAATGGTTAAGTAACTAAAAATATATAAACCATTTTTTATTGTATTGTTAAAGAATTAGAGTAAAGTAAACGTCGAATTAGTTTGTTTGAGTGACTTGACTATCTTGTTTTTATTCGAATATATCACATGAAAATTTGAAAATTTTAATTATTTTCCATCAAAAATTTTATTTAAAAGCTTTGATTTTGAAAATTTGATTAACAATTTTGTTGAACAAAAGAAAAATAAAATATAACTAATATTTTAATTGCTACTTTTGGTTATTAATTTATTTGTTTTTAATATGATGATAAGATTTATTATCGTATATGTTTTTTTTATATGAACTAAGGTATCTTATCGTTTTGGGCATGCGTCAACGTTGGCACGGCTCTGCATATATATTTCATAAAACATGATCATACACTTTTTTTTGTTCTCATTTAGCTACGATCATTCGGAACAAAATCTAGAATTAAAAAAAAAAACCATTTAAAATCAGAAGCAAAGAAAAAGTAAAATAAGAAGTTTAGATTTTGAAAGTTGTTTTCTTTTTTGTCAACAATCACTATTATATTAAATTAAGTTGTTACGGATTGAAAAGTTTTTCTGACGGACCGCCCCAAACAGAAATGTCTGATTTACATGAAAAATACATAACCTCGTGCTCGAACTTCATTTGCAAAAGAGCTCCCATATTCAACTTTAATAATGTCACAAAGTTGGTCGACAAACTAAAAACCGACTCTACAATGGATATAGGTTTTATGAATAATTGAAAACCTCAACATACAATAAATTAATACTAGAAGAAACATAAAAAAATAAAATACACAACTAACAACAAAAACATTCTACATATATTATTTTCAAAAAACTATAAATAAAAAACCCGCGCGTATGAGCGGGTACTCACCTAGTAGGTTTTTAATAAAAAAAATGAATAAGTTTTGGGCTTTAAAAGCTACTGTTAGTGTTTTCGTGGATTTTGAAGTCTATACAGGAGATTGGAGCATTTTGGGCTTAAAAGTAAATAAATCAAGCTTTTTCAAAGAGAGACAAATCATGTCCGTCAGATATTTCGCTCCAGATGAAGATGTTTTCACCGTCGGATCAAGCTCATATTTTGTCAAGAGATAGAGGAGGATCTCAGATTTAAAACAAATATTCAATAACCAAAATCCAACAGTTGGATCGTAAGATATCCTCAATCTAATGAAGTCCGTGCATGTGAGATGCAAGTTAGAGGCAGCTCAGAATATTCATCTGCGTTCGACCGAACACCTATAAGCGATCGATCGATGCAATGGTTTTTGATGGAGAGACGCATTAACACAGTGATCGATTGATCACCCCATCCGAAGAAATTGGGAATTTTCCTTTTTTTCGATGTTATCTCCTAATCTTCATGGGTTTCACCCTAAATACGACTTGTCCCCTATATGACCACAGTAGCAGTCACGAGAGAAGTTGTTGGAAATAATCGGTTGAGAGGAAGAGAGATTTAAATTGGAAACTGCAATTACTATTCAGGTGCTTGAAAGATTCAAAAACAGAAACTAAAATATAAAGAAGAGGAAGATAACTACCCAATAACCCACGATAAGGAAATCCCCAAATTACAATAACCTAATTAATTGAAACTATCCACGTTCTCTAAACCACTAAACCAATAAACTATTTCCTAAACCAATAAACCAAGACTTGATTTTAAATCAATCAACATTCCCCCTTGATTCAAAATCACACACTCCCAACTTAGCTCGAAAGAACTCATGCTTGGTTTGAGGAAGTGACTTGGTAAAAATATATGCTACTTGGTCATTTGTGCCACAAAACTTCATCATGATTCTTCCATCTGCGACCAATAGACGAATGAAGTGATGTTTCACGTCTATGTGTTTGGTTCTGCCATGAAAAGCTGGATTATTTGCCATTGCAATTGCAGACCTGTTGTCACAGAAAATCTCTAGCTTCCTCCTGCTCAAAATCAAAATCAACAAGTAATTTCCTTAGCCATAAAGCTTGTCTTGTTGCTGCACTTGCTGCTGCATACTCTGCTTCAGACGATGACAATGCCACCATTTCTTGCTTCTTTGAAGTCCAAGTTACAGCTCCTGATCCAAAGCTAAAACAGTTCCCGGAAGTGCTTCTTCGATCGTCTAAACTACTGGCCCAATCGCTGTCAGTAAAACCAGTAAGCTTGAAAGTAGACAAGTTAGAATACCACATTTCATAGACAATTGTTCCAGCCACGTAACGAAGGATCCTCTTAGCTGCTCCATAGTGTTGCTTGGTTGGATTATGCATATACCTAGACACGACACTTACAAATAAAGCAATGTCAGGTCTAGTATGTGTCAAGTAATTCAAACCACCAACCAAGCTCCTGAAAAGTCTCGCATCAGCTTGTTATGTCCCGTCTTTACGCTGCAACTTCTCATTGATATCCATTGGTGTGAGCGCCTTCTCACAGTTAGACATGTTGAACTTCTTCACCAAATCAGTAGCATACTTCTCCTGAGAAATAAATATTCCATCTTCTCTTCTGAATTACTTCAATTTCTAGAAAATATTGCAACAAACCCACATCTGTTATCTCAAAAGTCTTCATCATACTTGACTCGAAATCAGCAACCATTAACTCAAAAGAACCCATATAGATCGTATCATAAACGTAAAGACAAACCACCAAAAAATCAGTGTTACCTTGCTTTTTCACATAGAGAGTAGGCTCATTTTCGCTTCTCTTCAACCCATTCTCTTGAAAGAACATATCGATCTTGTTGTACCATGCGCACGGTGCTTGCTTTAACCCGCAAAACGCTTTCTTCAGCCTGTAAACCTTATCCTCCTTGCCGTTTACAATGAAATCTTCTGGCTATGAGACATAGACTTCTTCCTCCAAGTCGCCATTCAGAAATGCAGACTTCACATCAAATTGAAAAACAGGTAAATGCAAGTGTGCAGCCAAAGCCAAAACTGCTCTTACCATTTCAAAAGAGCCACCGGAGAGAACATTTCTTCAAAGTCTAGCCCCTTCTTTTGTGCGTACCCTTTCCCAATAAGGCGAGCTTTGTGCTTCTGATGTTTCCATTAGCATTGTACTTTGTTCGATACACCTATTTCAGACCAATCACGTTTTTCCCTTCTGGAGCATCAACTAGTTCCCATGTGTGATTCTTCTCTATGGACTGCATCTCTTCTGTCATTGCAATCTGTCATTCACAAACACTTTCTACTTCTTCAAAGTACAGAGGGTCAGAAGCATACAAAGCAAAACTGCAAGGCTCATAAATCTCTGTTAGAGATTTAAACTTTCTTGGATTGGAGGTCCTCGAGAATCACTACTTGCTAGACTTGAAATCGGAGAGTTTTTTGGAGTTTGTGGTGGAGTGATCACGTTCCCTTGTGTCACTAGACTTGCCGGTGGACTACTAACGTTTTCTTGTGAGTCTTCTTCAAATTTTGCATGAAACTCATCATATGAATCTTGGTCATTCCACTTCACCCTTCCTTCTTCATTGAAAACCATATTTCTGCTAATTATCACCTTACCAGTTAAAGGATTGTATAAGCGATATGCTTTGGACTGAGAACTATAGCTAATAAAGATACACTTCACCGACTTCTCATCTAGCTTTGAACGAATATCAACCAAAGCATACACAACACAACCAAAGACTTTTAAGTGGCTTACCCGTGGTTTCCTTTCCATCCATGTTTCATATGGTGTTCGATTCATGACAGCCTTTGTAGGAGAAATGTTGAGAAGATAAACTGCTGTCGCAACTGCTTCTCCCCAAACCTTGTCAGGAATCCCTTTAGCTTTCAACATACTTTTGGCCATTTCAACCACTGTCCGATTCTCTCTCTTCGCCATGCCATTTTGCTCAGGTGTGTATGGCGCTGTAAGCTCCCTGCGAATACCATGATCATCACAAAATTCAGCAAACTTTCTTAATGTAAACTCACCGCCTCGATTAGTCGGAAGAGATTTCAAGACTTTTCCACTTTGCTTTTCAACCATGACTTTGAACTTTATGAAATTCTCAAAAGCTTCGGACTTTGTCTTCAAAAAATAAATCCAGCTCATGCGACTAAAATAATCGGTAAATAATAGAAAATATCGACTTTCTCCAAGCGACTCTGTCTTCATTGATCTACATAAGTTAGTGTGAACAAGCTCAAGACACTAAGGCTCTCCATGATTGACCTACCGGAAATGAACCTCTGTTCTGTTTTCCATAAACACAACCTTCACAAAACTCAGTTTCAGTAATCTCAGGCAAACCAACAACCATCTCTTTCTTCTTTAGGAACCTCAAACCATTCACGCTCAAATGACCGTAACATAGATGCCACATATTCGTTTCATCATCACCTCTAACAAACAAAGCTTTGCTAACAACATTCATCACATCAAGCGGAAACATTATGTTTCGTGTTATGTGAATAAGTGCTAAAGTATGTCCATATTCTTTATCACTTATAACACATGACTTTCCATCCTACACAACTCTATAACCACTAGTGAGTTACTGTCCTACACTTACAGATTATGAGCTAGACTAGGCACAAACTGCACATCATAAAGAACTTTAACTTCACCTTGCATTTGGATGGCGATTGTACTTTTCCCTTCAACTCGCATTGTCTTGTCATTCCCATGCCGAACTTCACTTTTCTACGACTCATCAAGCTCCTTAAACATCGATCTCATTCCCGTCATGTGATTAGAACACCCGCTATCCAGAAACTATAGCATTTCAGAACCATTGCTGATGTGAGAATGAGGCATACATAACTTACTCTCTTCTTGAACATTTGCAGTAAAGTTTGATTTATGCTCATTTCTCTGCTTAGACCAGCAATCTGCTTCTTTGTGACCATTCTTCTTGCAATATCTACACTGAATATTGCTCCTGAACTGATTTTGATCCTTAAATCCACCATTGTGTTAGTTTTGATCTCCATAAGAACCTCGGTATTGATTCTAGTCATTAGAGAAACCTCTTCCTGTGCCATAACCACAACCACGAACATTAAATCCACCTCTGCCTCTACCATGGCTTCCATAACTCTCTGATCTTCCATTCTCTGAAAAATTACCTTTCACTTGAAAAGCTTTCTCTTCTGCCTTTTCAGAACTCTTGCTAATCCGATCTTCATGAGCTATCACGGAACTCATCATCTCATCAAATATGAAAGTGCGCATATCATTAGCCTCAATGATTACAGGAACAATATACTCAAACCTTGGTGATAGACTCCTCAAAACCTTGTTCACAATGCTTTCATTTGATTCAAGGCATATGAATTCAACAAATGGGGAAGTGTACTTATTTGTACTTTTTTCCCTTGTCAAGTTTTATCCTAATGGGTTTTCTTGACAAGGTTTTTAATGAAGCAAATTTTGCACTTCATCATTGCCTATTTTTTGAAACATTGCACAAGGCTCATACCATTTCAAGTCATAGTGCATGAGAGGAGCCTTAGATTTAACTTTTCAAATTCTTAGTTATTGCTTAGCTATTTACGAGACAGTCTTGTGAGCATGTCCAAGACTTGTTCTCTCTTAATATTTTCATTTTCCCTTTGTTAAACGCTCATCTATATTTTTATCAAAAACCTTTTCTATCATTGTTGGTGTGTAATATCCAACAAAACAGTTCGATCTCTTTGGTGCGTAATATCCATAGAATCAACCTGAGGAATATCACGAGCCTTTCCGCATCTCTTGTGCGACTATTCGATCCACAACTCTTGTCTTTGAATCTTCACGGTTTCATAGCAGCAAGATCTATCTCTTTTCTCAACTTTAGAATGCCGATCTTGGAGGATCTTATCATAATCGATTTTCTCTAGGAGTTTGCCTCAATAATTCGAACTATGAATCCCTGAGAATCCTTGTATGCCCAACGTTTCTCTCTTATTGTTTACAACCGATTTTAATTGTTTTGCTCACAAGAAACTAGAAAATCATGTTTTGACTTAGCATGATTTCTTAATTCATATTACTTAAGTGTGCTCGAAATCTCTGTGGATTCAATACCTCAAGTACTACAATCGATTTACTGTTCTCTTGCAGTTTAAAGATTGTTGGGATTGAGTAAAAATTAATTATCAACACATCAATAGCTAGTGCATAAGAACAAGGATGGAAGGTGAATTTTGTTAGTGCATGGGAAGTCAGTGGACTCGCACCTGACCCGCTAATGGATGTGAAGCCTGATATTCTAACTCGGGTAGGTAAAACTCTATAAGTACTCTACTCGTTTTTTACATAAGGATAATTTTCACATATGCCCTAAACTTATGCTATTCTCTAAACACTAAAACCCATTTTTCTTTTGCGACCTAATCTTTTTTTACCATCTGTGGTCATTTTTTTGACCCATCTAAGGTTACTTTTTCAGTTATCCGTGACCATTTTGTTCACCAAATACTTTGTTTTCTCATGTCTCACCTCTAAATTTCTATACCTAAACGTGTTGATATACCAAGGACCATCCATTTTTCGGCTCGATGAGTGTCACTTCTCTTTCATTCCTTTCCCTCCTCCCGGATAAGTGGTCTCTCCGTTTCGCTCTTTTGCGATTTGAGCGTTGGAGAGCCGTCGAAAAACACTTTTTAATCTTGTTTTCTCCGGCCTTCATATGTTTGTTAACTACTCATGAGACTTGCCTCCTAGTTCTAATTTAAGAGGTAGTATTTATTCGCTAGTTCCACAAGTGATATGCCCTATATTTTACCTCTTTTACTATACATTTTACTATGGTTTTTATATATATTAATAAAGCTTTTGGACCAAAAGAGGTAGTTTTCTCGTATATGTAGATTTTAAGGTCTTAACAGAATTTATCATCAAAAGGATGTAAAATGGAGCAAAAAGAGTGTCATATATGATGCAGCTACTTATCCAAGTCCAAGGAACCAAGCCAAGTCATTTTATCTTGAAGATAATGCACATTCTCAAATTGGACAGAACGTATACACTAGAGGTTTGCTGATGAACAGAGGATCAAATCAATTGGTAATTTAATGAACCTTGGTATGGAGATATCCCTTTGAGTTATTTTTCCAATGGAGTTGGAATTTCATCAATTGGAGCTGTACTTTGGAAGATACACCCGAAAAACTAAGGACATGTCAAACTGCCTTCGAAGTAAAGTGAGTGCAGAATGGAGTCAAGCACCGGGCCAGCCCATGGGCCGATGATCCAGACATTTACCAACCTTCTAGAAGCGCCATAGAAGCCTCTAATACCAGTCACAAAGCCCGACCATTATTGTGCCCGGTATTGCCTCAGTTTTGACCAAAAAGACGTTTTTGCCCGAAGAAACCCTAGCCGACTTAAGCCTCCTTAAACCCCTATATATACTTGCTTTTAACCTCTCTAGGAACTCAACCAGCCGGCCATAACAACCTAAATCAATACCTAAACATGTATTTCTTTTTTGTCTTGTTCTTAATGCATATTTGATTCTAGAAGCCTTTAAAGATAGATTGAGTTTGCCCTATTGCGAAGAGATGAGATCTAATTCCTTACGCTTAGATAGATCAACAATTTATACTATGTCTATATGCTTTACTCTTGCTGCTACGTGTTGCAAAACATGTTAGAGTATTATCTTTGATTTGATTTCTATGCACTTTCTTAATTCTATGTCTTTACATACTTAATCGTTTAGAGTTTTATTCTAGAATTGATTCTTCATCTTTATTTATACTCAAATCACGAATTGGCTTAGCTACCCAAGGAGTGATATTAGGTTGATATACTCTCCAAAATCTTGTTATATCTCCGGACCTAGTATTCGATGAGCTAGGCATCTTAACAATTCGATAGGTTAGTTAAGGAGTCTAGTGAACAATCAATCTTGAGCATAAAGCATGTTTTCACCTCGTAATAACCTACGATAGTTGAGTCTATTAGGGTGCAAAACGTGTACATCACGATAGTGGGATGACCTTACCTTAGTAATATGAGTTCTAGAACAACTAGTATTAAAATCCTAAATCGATTGCTTGTGTTTTGCATATGTTTTGTGAATTGCTTGAATTCTAATCTTAATTGATATCTATCCCTTTACTTTTTTTGCTTTGTTATTTGTTTCCATAAAACCACAAAAACCAAATAATATTTTCCCTTAACTTAATCTGAATCATATAGGTTTGTAGTGCATTCATCACTTAGTCCTCAGTGGATCGACCCCTAAGTACTACAATTGTCTTAACTGTGTACTTGCATTTTTCTAGGGTTATAAATTTAAAACCTAATTGCATATAAACCCTACATCGAAATTATATGCACATCAAATTTTTGGCGTAGCTGCTGGGGATTTTTGTTTGATTGCCTACAAAATTTTTTTTATAAAGATTAAGTCTAAGTTTTGTTTTTTTTTTTGATTTTTCTAATTTTTCCTTTTTGTTTTTGGTTTTTTTTTATCCTTGTGTGTTTCAGAGATTCGTCAATGGAGCATCACAATGCCTCATGAATTCCATCAACCGCCACTTTCTCACAACATTCGATACAATCCAACCTTGTATCGACCTTGGGAAGCTTATGGAGGAGAAAGTCGTCCTCATCCTCATCACATCCGTCCGCCACCATCACCATAGTCCCACCACCGTCCCCACTCAAACCGCCGAGAAGACAAAGGAGAAGCCTTAATGCATCGATTCATGGAAGACACCAAACAAATCTTTTGTAAGGTCGATACCAAGATGGACACTTTGATCTCGACTTTTGATGAGAAGTTCAACAACCTTGCTGCTCAAATCCAAGAGAATGCCTCACGCTTAGCCCTCCTTGAAGAAGTACAAAAAAAACATTCCCAAGATCTTCAAGACGATGCGCGAAAACTCCATGGTTTCAAGCGTAGTCTTGATAGTCTTTGGGAGAATTTTGAAACGGAGACCACAAGATCTAATGGGAATTTAGAAGAACTTAAAACATGCCTCAATATCACTGCTATCAAAGCCCACGAAGACGAGAAAGCATTGGAGGAGACCAAAGTTACTCATCAAGAGGCATTCTTTACGATACTTGTTCTTACGGAAGAACAAGCGCAACATGCTCAAGCAATTGAGGATGTTAAATTCTCTTTGGCTGGAAGTTTTAATGATCTTATCGGAAAGACAACCGCACTCAAAAGAGAAGCAATGGTACCTCTAACCGTTTGTAGCATTTTTTGGATCTCAAATCCGATGTGCATAGACGAAGAAAAAGCTCGACGAAAAATCGCCTAGACCACGACTGATCCAACCCTTACCACGACACGACGCCCATGCCAGATCGGATACCGACCTACGTCCTCAACCAGTATCGCGTCCCATCCATCCCGCGACACAAGTGCCCAATACTGGTCACGCGTACCGGTCGTAAGTCGTGACCGATATTCGGCACGTTTTACCCCGACGGCGATCATCCTTCCCGCGTCCCGCACCACGACCCGCGCGTTGTCTCGTCCCGCATCCTTCACGCAATACCGACCCGCGGTACCGACCGATACCCGGACCGATACGCGACCCTCGTCCCGATCTGTCCCACGTCGCGACACGATCCTCCCAACCCACGCCTCGACCCACATATATTTTGGTCTTGATTTCGTTCAGCCATCTCGACCGATATCCCGACCGGTACACGACATCCGATCCCGCGCGTCCCGTCTCGACCATCCCACGACCTTACCGCGTCCTGCGTTCGCCCCGCCTCGTGTCACGACACAAGACCGTTTCGACCCCGATACCGGCCCACACCGCCGACCGGTACCACGACCAGTATTACCACGTCCCGCGACTCCAACTCCACCAGCCACCGTCTTGTGCTGCGTCTCGCCTAAGATCCGAGCCACAACTTGACCATCCTTGACCGCGACTAGCACCCGACACCTAGACCGGTATTGATCACACAGCGTCCCCATCAACCACCACGCCATTGGAGTCACGAGCCATGGACCACTGAACCACCGCTTCAAACCACCGAGCCGACCACCTAACCGTTTGGTCTAAAGAGGTTAATTTTTCTTTTTTCACTCTTTTAATTATTTTAAAACCATTTTTCACACATAATTTTTAAGAACTAATTTATTTTTGCATCAACATGATTATTTTTCTAAAAAATTATTTATTCTTAATTAAATTATTAAGAGTATTATTTGATTCATGTATTTTTGCATTAGAAATTAAAATATTGGTTAGCTTTAAATAGTTTTAAACATGATTTTCACATTTTGACATATTCATTGATTTCACCTAGATTGATAGTTTTTAACAATTTGGATTCATTATTTTGATTTTTTTTTTTTTTAATATCTATTTTTCCTTCCCTTGGACTTGGAATTCAATACAATTGTATTGAAGACTAAGATCCATGATGAATTTAACGAGTGATTTCAAGTGTTTTTGCAAGGATATGTTGCTCTTAAACAGGATTTCCAAGAGATTTCATTGTGGACGCACAATTCAATCATCTTAAGCATTATCCACCATTCAAAAGAGATGTGATAGTAAGAGAAGACATTGGTAATACAAAGCATGGTTTTGATTTATACGGGATACCCAATGCTAAAAAACAACTAAGGTCTAAGATTGATCGCGACAACCTAAGATTTTTGCCGAACATATCTAAGCTCACCGGTACTATCATTCTAATCTCTATTTTTTTTATTCTTCTTTTCAAATAATTTTCATCATTACTCCCTTAATTTGATTTAATTTTAAACCGGGGACGGTGTAAGTTAAGTCTGGGGATTGTTGTTACTAACACGTTTGTTAGTGTTTGGTTTTTATGTTTTTAAAAGGATTTTTCAAAATTTATTTTCAAAAAAAAAATCGTTTTTATTAAAAAAAAGAATAAGATATGAATTATGACACTTTTCTAGGATTGACATTTTGATTTCAAAGACTATGTAACCATTGTTGCAGGGTTTATTCATGACAATCGATTCAGAAACCTCATGATGGAGCTTTTGTCCAGAAAATTTCTACTTGCAACTGTTTTGATGGATACGATTTTGACTCTATATTTGGACTACTAATATGGTTTTTGATTATTTCTTATTAAGGATGTTAGATCAAGAAAACGAATCACACATTTATGACATCTTATCCTCTTTTACCACTCTTTATTATCATGAATGGCCAGCTCATTTTTAGTTGGTACCCCACCAAAAACCCTTTACCTTCTTTCAGACCTCATGCATTCTCTTTTAGTTTCATACTTGCATATATGTGCAAAAACGTCGGAGAGAAAAGGATCGACGTGATTTTCCAATCACTAAGAGATGCGACGATTTGGTAAAGAATGGTGGAGTACAAAGATCGAATTACAAAGAGCTTGGCCGTGCCTTGGATGCTTAAAAAATGGTAACATTTCGTACCTATACTTGACATATATCAAAAAGATACCGTTTTCCCCCCCTTTGAAAAAAATAAAATAATAAATAATAAAAGAAAGAAAGAAAAGAAAAAGAAAAACTAAGGGAAAGGAAAACGGTAATCCTCAAAGTCTTATGGCCAAAGAATCCCTAAGGAATGTCATGATACAAAAGAAGAGACGAGTAGAAGAGATTTCAAGTGATTCCCGGAGAAAAATCTAAGTCTAGGGGAGAAAGACGTGAAGAAGTGGTTGGGAAATTGTGGACATCAATAGGTTCATTCTCTTTGCGATTTTGCATAATATCTCGCAGCCAGAGTCTATGGTAACCCTAAACACTCTTAACCTCACCACTAAAATCAGCCTTTCCCAATGCCCAGCGCCGTCTTCCTTGAATGATGTTCTTGATGAGAAGTTTTCATTAAATCTAAGAGAGTAGAAAGAGTCTGTAACACCCGTGAACCAAAAAGTAGAATTTTGGTGGGTGTGTCGATCGACACAGAGGTGTATGTTGATCGACACGGGTTGAAATTGGACCGACAGGTTCGATTTAATTGTCCGGTTTGGTGGGCCAGTTTAGGGAACCCTAGGGTTCGATATATAAGGCAGAAACAGAAGGTTTGGCCGCGGTTTGTTGAGAAGAACAGGAGGATTTGAGAGAGAATCAAGAGAGGTTGTGAGTTGTGTGTGTTTGAGGGTGAAGGACAGCTTCTGTTCGGAAGTTTGAGAGGGCAAACGGCTGGGAAATTAGAGGAGGATTGGGGTGAAACTTGGTGGGTAAGTTCTCCGATCTCTGCTCTTGATGTAGGCGAAAACGGTTCGTCTTTTCGTTGATTATTCTTCGAGTTATGGCTGTTTGAACTCGATGGATCTGTGCAGATAGGTTGTCTGCGATCAGTCGGCTTTGGGGTTGATTTCCGATCGAACCAGAAGGATTATGGAGGCGATCTGCATACTGACGCGTAGCTGTGTCTGTCTAGTTTCCAGAACAGTCATCCGTTTTGGTTTTGGACCAGTGGTTCGTCGTGTGCGAGTCGTTTTGTAACCGTTGGTCCCATTCTCATTTCGATTCTTCGAGGTGAGTGCGTGATCGTGGGTTGTGTGGGCATAGGAATTGATGGAAAGCGGGTGTTTGTTGTTTTCGTGTGTTCTGTGATTGGAATTGTGCAGGTGACTCGATTAATCGCGACGGATTCGAGCCACGAGAGGATAGACTCGATTTTGGGTGGTCGTGTCAATCGACACCAGGGTGGTGTGTCGATCGACACAGTACAGAGTCATGCCGATCGACACCTAGAGGTTGTGTCGATTGACACAGAGTCCCTGTACTTGTTCGTGTTGGTTGTTCTTGTTGTTTGCTTGTATGTCATCCTGGTATTTTATTGATTGTTATGTCTATACTTAAATAACCCGTAGACGGGATAACCGCGTCGCTTAGTATTTGTGATAATACTCACGCAACTCTTTTTGCCATGTGTTGCAGGTAAAAAAAAAATGTGATCGTGGAATCGTGGCGAGGAAGAAGAGATGATTTAGGGTCTCAATTAGTGTTGTTTATAGAATTGCTAGGTTGCTAGTAAATTCTGGAACCCTGTGTTAGTGTTATTGGATATTGGTTGTTGGATTGAATTGGTTAGTAATTTAATGAAGTATGGAATTCGTTAAAACTGTTGTGTTGTTGAGTTGATTTAATTGTTATGTATTCCGCATGTTTGATTGGACCGTTGAGGATTATCGTTTGTGATAATGATAATCCAGGTTTTTAATTAGAAATTTTTTAAAATTTTTGGGTCAGGTCGTTTCAGAGTCAATTGTGTTGAAGTTGAGATTTTTGCAGGGACAGAGATTTAGAGTATGTACATGTTGCGAATTCATGATGGAAAAAGATGACAAAGTCTATGAGCTAATCTTGTTTCATGTGGATTACAGGTTTAGAATTTGATGTAACGATCCAAAGGATATGTGAGTTCCTCCGAATTTCAAACCTCTTCTCAATTCTTGACTATTGTTTGCTTGAGGACAAGCAAAAGAAAAGTCTGGGGGAGTTGATATACCCTATATTTTACCACTTTTACTATACATTTTACTATGGTTTTTATATATATTAATAAAGCTTTTGGACTAAAATAGGTAGTTTTCTCGTATATGTAGATTTTAATGTCTTAACAGGTTTTATCATCAAAATGATGTAGAAAGGAGAAAAAAGTGTCATCTATGATTAAGCTACTCATCCAAGTCCAAAGAACCAAGCCAAGTCATTTTATCTTGAAGATAATGCACATTCTCAAATTGGACAGAACGTATACGCCAGAAGTTTGCTGATGAACGGAGGATCAAATCAATTGGGAATTTAATAAAACTTGGTATGCAGATAGCCCTTTGAGTTAGTTTTTCAATGGAGTTAGAAGTTTATCAATTGGATCTGTACTTTGGAAGATACACCCGAAAAACGGAGGACATGTCAAACTGCCTTTGAAGTAAAGTGAAAGCAGAATGGAGTCAAGCACCGGGCCAGCCCATGGGCCAATGATCCAGACATTTTCCGTCCTTCTAGAAGCGCCATAGAAGCCTCTAATACCGGTCATGAAGCCCGACCGTTATTATGACAAGTATTGCCTCAGTTTTGACCAAAAATATATTTTTACCCGAAGAAACCCTAACCGACTTAAGCCTCATTAAACCCCTATATATACTTGCTTTTAGCCTCTCTAGGAACTCAAGCAGCCGGCCATAAAAGCCTAAATCAATACCTAAACATGTATTTCGTTTTTGTCTTGTTCTTAATGCATATTTGATTCTAGAAACCTTTAATGATAGATTGACTTTGCTCTATTGCGAAGAGATGAGATCTAATTCTTTACACTTAGATAGATCAATAATTTATACTATGTCTACATCGAAATTATATGCACATCAACAAGTACACTAAACGATGAAAGTCTAATTATGTGGGATCATTCCACGTTTGAGAATTTGAGAAAGATATGATTATACATGTTGAGTTGTGAGAAAGTTTATTTTTAATTTTGTAAAAAAGATTCAATGAAGAGAATTCTTTTGATTACCCTCTGTAAATTGAATTAGGATATATATAAAATGTTCAAAATTCAAAAACTACATTTGATATTCTTATTAGCATTCACAGACATCAGAAACAAAATTTACCTTCCATACATGGCCATCCAAATGCTATTTTTTCCTTAAAACTATCCATACCAATACATCCATAAATCGCTATCCATAAATCACTCCCAGAACACAAAAGGAGGGTTTCGGTCACATGAACACAAAGGCTTAAACAATTGCGAGTTGCCATTGAAACAAAAAATGTATTCTCATACAAAGGTATATCAATGTAGAAATTAGATGCAAAGGTGACTAATATACGTTTTACTCTACTAAATCTACCTCTAGTGTGCTTTAATCAAAACAAAATAATTTGGATTAATATATCACTTTAACCACCACTGGAGAGAATCAGAGATTGATAAAGATTCGAAATTGAATTAGAACCCAAAAACTTTAATCTCGCTTTGTCTCCTTGTGAGGTTTCGATTACTTCAAAATTCAAATGAAAAGCTACGAACCGCGACGGAATTTGGCTTGAGAACGATCTCAATGACGATGACAATGAACAACAACAATAGTCTTTATTATCTACGAAAGCTTGCATCGCTTTGTACGAGCATCAACAAGAACAACCCTTTTGATGAATTCGGCTTCGATTCTGATTTGTGGGGGACAAATCCATGAAAATCAGATTCTAAATCTATGGAAATCAAATTCCAAACTCCATGAAATACGGAAAACGAGCTTCGGGATGACACGGATTGCAAAATTCCTCCTTATATACAAGATTTTAGGTTTGTGTTTACTAGTTGTTTGAAAAAAAAATCGATGGAAGAGATGAGAGATGTAGAAGCGTTCCCAGAAAGTGACGCTTCCTGATTTTGATTTGCTTTTTCTTTATTTATTATTGTGATTTTAGTCTGAAACAAAATAGGGAAGTTACAAGGACGAGTTAGTACTCAACCAATTTTAAAATAGTTAAAAAATAATAAAGTATGTTTAAAATTTACTAATTGTGTTTCTAATTTTTTGGCCTCTATTTGTTGGGATTTTGGACGGGGTTCTTAAAAATAAAATAATAATATTTTTATAATTATTTTTAACAAATTTGAAAACATAAAACATTTTTATAAAATATAAATTATATTACATTTCATAAATTTTAAAGATAGATTACATAAAAAGTTTAAAATATAAATTTGCAAATCATAAATTTTTAATTGTTGTAATCTCCACTTGTGCCAAATTTTTGCCATATATGCTCAACCAAATCATTCTTTAATTGTTGATGTATCGTTCTATCACGAACTCGATTTTGAATGCCCATCATATTGTCGAGATTTGTAGGCATATCTGTAGAATACGTCATATCCACTTGGGAAGTTCTAGTTCCTTCTCCTTGTTCGAATCCTGATACATCAAACTGAGTGTATCCATCTTGTTCGTCTTCTACTATCATATTGTGCAGTATGATACATGCTCTCATAATCTTTCCTATTTTTACCTTATCCCAAATAAGAGCCGGGTTTTTTACAATGGCAAATCGAGCTTGCAAGACTCCAAAAGCATGCTCCACATCTTTCCGGACAGATTCTTGGTACGTAGCAAATAACGATGCTTTTGGACCTTGTGGAAGTGGAATTGATTGGATAAAAGTAGCCCATTTTGGATAAATACCATCAGTGAGATAGTAAGCCAAATGATACTCGCGTCCATTGACAAAGTAATTTACTCTTGGAGCTCGACCTTCTAATACATCATCAAAAACTGGTGAGCGATCAAGAACATTGATATCGTTTAAGGTACCTGGAAGTCCAAAAAATGCGTGCCAAATCCATAGACCATGTGAAGCTACAGCTTCTAGAATGATGGTTGGCTTTCCAGATCCACGTGTATATTGCCCTTTCCAAGCAGTAGAGCAGTTCTTCCACTCCCAATGCATACAATCGATGCTTTCTATCATCCCGGGAAATCTGCGTAGCTTTCCTACATCGAGTAGGCGTTGAAGATCAGATGGTGTGGGTCTTCTTAGGTACTCATCTCCGAATGTAGATATTATTCCTTCCACAAAATTTTTCAAGCATAGGAGCGCAGTACTGACACCGAGGTGGAGGTATTCGTCAACCGCGTGCGCCGCATAACCATATGCCATCATACAAATTGCTGTTGTACACTTTTGTAGTCCTAAGAGACCGTATCTTCCGGTCGCATCTCTTCTTTGTTGAAAGTACGGTACTTCATTGGAGAGTCGAACAATAAGCATGAACAACGACTTGTTCATTCTAAAACGACGTCGGAATGTAGAAGCTGCTGGGTAAATTGCATCTTCACTGAAATAATCATTCTATAAGCAGTTGTGTCCTTGTTCGCGTTGTCTTCAATATAGGCTCATTTTTTCTTTAACACAGTTTTATTTTGATGATCACCATAATCATTGAAAACCTTCTCCAATGCTTCATCAAATTTTTGATCAAATTCTTCATCAATTGTGTCCTCGAAAGAATTATAAGAAGAATATGTCATATATAGAAGAATCAAGTGTTTAGGGTGATCGATCTTGATGATGATGATAATGGTAACAAAAGTGGAACCTATCAAAATAACAAAAATGTTTAGGGTGATCGATCTTGATGATGATGATAATGGTAATAAAAACTTATTGAAAGAACATAAAAAGTAACCAAATGTCAAATGTCATATATACATGGGTGTATATTCCAAATGTCATAAAACTGTTTCTCATAAAAAGTAATCAAATGTCAAATGTCACAATGTCACAAAGTATTAAAAAGACAAAGGAGATATAGGAAAAAAAAGAAGCAGATGAACTTACCTAGATGCTCTTACAGAGAAGAGAAAGTATGAATGAGCAAATGTTTTTGAAGTGTACGTGGTCTAATATAAGCAGATGCAATGGTAGTGTACAGATTTACAAACACACACATGTGAGAGCACAGTGATTGCCGAAATACAAAACACACAAAACAAGTTCTCCACTTGTCTTCTTCTTCTGTCCTCTTATTGTCTTCTTCTTCTATCAACTTCTTGTCTTCTTCTTCTGTCAACTTATCGGCTTCTTCATCTATCATCTTCTTGTCTTCTTCTTCAAACTTATTGGCTTCTTTTTCTGTCAACTTCTTGTCCTCTTTTCTCCAAACCTGAACCAGAAGCAGATTCTCAACATTTATTAATTTTAAAACAAGTAATATCCCAATGCAAAAACAAACATTTTAATTAAAGTAAGAAGCAGATTCTTTCACAAATCATCCTTAATTCAAGTAATAAGCAGATTCACAAACAGAAATTTCATTTCAAGTAAGAAGCAGATTCAGAAACAAGGATTTTAAAACAAGAAATAAGATATTTCACAAACATTTCAAAACAGAAATTTCATACATATATTAGGTACTTGACTCTTAAACAGTTTACTCATCAAGTTGTTCTCTAATTAGCTTGTTCTTCAAAACTTTTTCTAACTCTGAAAGTTGGTCTCCTTTCCCAAGAAGACTCTCTAGAAGTCCCATCTTCTTAATTCTTTCTTTCATTGCTAAGTCCTTTTCCTTTATCTCCCACATATTCTGAAAATCCATCATAGAAATGCCTTCTTTTTGCATAGGACTCTTGCTTATACTCTTTTTATCTTTGGCCTTTGATGCCTGAACACCAGGAGGCCGAGGCATTGCTTCTTCTTCTATATTGCTTGAAGATTGTGTGGAACCATCATCACATTTTCTTTTTTTTTGAGCTTCCATCTCCTTTGCCATACCACTTCTGATCAAATCGCAACTCCCTCCATGCATGCTCAAGGGTGAAGTTGAAGTTGTGGTCGGCGTAGAAGATTTCGTATGCTAGTTTCAGAACATCATCCTCATTCTGGCCACTGGTTTTTTTACGTTGAGTAGCCTCAAAGCTTCCTACAAACTTGCAGACAATGTCATTGATCTTGCCCCACCTCTGCTTACAGTGGCTCGCCTCTCTCTTTTAAAGACCAGCTACTATGGAACATGAGGCATAATAATTAGCTATGTGTGTCCAAAACGCAGCTGCTTTTTGCTCATTCCCAAGAACAGCATCCTTGCTGGTGTTTAAGTAGGCACTAATGAAGGCTTTATCTTTAGTTAATTTCCATTTGCATCTAGTTTCTCTACGACCCTCATGTCTCTGTTCAACTAAGGGACTTGAATCATCACTAAACTGTGATCCAAGTGGGATTGTGATGTGATCATAGGTGTGATGATCACGTCCCCGAATGCTCTCCAAACGATTGTGATAATGAAACAGGCAGTGGATTGAGTTGATACTTCTAAGAGTTGCAGAAGTGGCTCTTAGACTATCATACAGTTGCTTGTAATGTAAGGATCAAAATCCAAATACACTAAACAAACTTTGATCAAACCAGATTCAGAGAATGTTTTGAATAGAAAAGAGTTTGATGATTTTATTAGGGTTTTCGTTCAGAATATAAGGAGAAGAAGGCTGTACATGCACAACTTCTTAAAAACACACAAAACAATTAAAACTAAGGCTCCCTTGAAAACAGAATGAGTTTTAAATGAAAACAGGCTTCTCTCTTGCTTCTGGACGAAAATTAGGATAGAAATGGGCTTAATTTCATCAAGAGGCTATTGTATAAGTGTTGTGCCCAAGCCTCATTAAAAACTTAGATTGGAAAACCCAAATGGACAAAACCAATCCAAGGAAAATAGTGCAAGTCACAACACCTCTCCTGATGAATGATCTAGGCGGCTTGAATCACAACCAATGTGGTTGGATAAGCACACTCTAGACTGCCCTGGATAGTGTGTAAGAGTTGATGAAGAGCTCGCTGGAACCTCGCTTGTTTGGACTTAGTCATTGGACCAAGTGGCACGTCTAGGTCTTTGTCCTTTGTTTCCTCAGTGTTAGACCCATCAGAGATTGCAAATGCGTCCTCCTTAAGCTCTAGTACAAGTTGTTCCATCTTCTTAGTTGCATCAATTCCTTTACTTGCCAATATTTCATCATCCTCTCCCACTTGAGAAGAATTTGACCTCAAATCCGTTTCTTCTGCACAATAAGGAGCTAAATTAGTAACATTAAAGCTTGAACTCACACTATACTTACCTTAGAGATCCAGCTGGTACGCGTTGTTGTTGAGTTTCTTTATGATTTTGAAAGGACCATCTATTCTGGGCATGAGTTTGGATTTTCTTTCTTTAGGAAATCTCTCCTTTCTTAAGTGTATCCAAACCAAATCTCCTTCTTCAAAGATAATCTCCTTTCTTCCTTTGTTAGCTTGTTTGGCATGGAGTTTGGTCTTGTTTTCTATATTGATCCGGACCTTCTCATGTATCTGTTTAACAAGTTCAGCTTTCTTTTGTCCATCCAAACTAGCTCTTTCACTCAAAGGTAAAGGCATTAGATCCAAAGGTGATAAAGGATTAAAACCGTAGACAATCTCAAATGGAGAAAACTTAGATACAGAATGTTTAGCATGATTATAAGCAAATTCTACATGTGGTAAGCATTCTTCCCAAGACATAATGTTCTTTTTAATTAATGCACGAAACAAGGTAGACAATGTCCTATTGAGAACTTCAGTTTGTCCATCAAATTGTGGATGACAAGTAGTAGAGAAACAAAGTTTAGTTCCTAGCTTAGACCATAACGTTTTCCAAAAGAAGCTAAGAAACTTGGTGTCCCTATCAGAAACAATCGTCCTAGGCATGCCATGAAATCTAACAATTTCCATAAAGAACAAACTAGCAACGTTCATAGCATCATCAGTCTTGTGACATGGAATAAAGTGAGCCATTTTAGAAAACCTATCAACAACTACGAACACGGAATCTTTTCCAGTTTTAGTTTTAGGTAATCCAACAACAAAATCCATTGAAATGTCATGCCATGGATGCAAAATTGATACGATCTCCCAAAAGAACGCACACTCTTGTAGGTATTGGAAAGGATAGATCCTTGAATGAACAAGGCGGGTTATGCAGGTTACACGGGTTACGCGGGTTACGTGGATTACACGGGTTACGTGAGTTACACAAGTTACGTGGATTACATGGGTTACGTGGGTTACACGGGTTACGTGGGTTACGTGGATTAGACGAGTTACGTGGGTTACACGGATTACGTGGGTTACACGGGTTACGTCGAAAGTGATGATCGGCTCTCGGTAAACCTAATCCGAAGGCTAACCAACTAGGGATCGAAGGACTCTTCGGCTAACCACCTTGAAGTCGATGAGATCGCAAGGCTAACCACCTAGTGATCGGTTGTGATCAAAGAGCTAACCACCCAATGATCGGTTTGATTTCGTTGACTAACCACCAAGAGATCGACAAGTTCACAAATGAACAAGAGAGAAACTTCTTTAGAAAAGATTGATAAAAAGTGAATGATTTCTCAAACAGTTTACATGGTTTATATAGGGAGAGAAAGAAGATGAAAAGTCCTAAATCGATGCATAGAATTTAATAAAACTAATTAATTCTAAAGACTAAGTTCATTGAATCTTTGACCAATAATAATGCAAGTGCGAACACCTTGGCCTTCCACGTTCATGAATCTTTAGCATGCAAATTCCATGCAAAATTACGTGATATGTTTCTTGATGTTGGATCGTAAAGGGAAAGCATAAGTGTTGCCTCGTTAAAACCTCTACTCGGAAAACCCATTGGGACAAAACCGAGTACAGGAAAAAGAGTACAACAACTTATACTTAACGTCCAACCTCAAGAAAATATCGTAGCCGAAATTGAGGTAACGGCGTTGTGCATAAGCTGATCTTCTTCCTTGATCCGAACGTCCTTAAGTATCTCCTGAACAGCTCCGGCAAAGATCCTTGTCTTGGACCGCGTCACGAGACCTTCGGGTATGATTAAAGCTTCCTCGTCCAAAGCATGCTCGTCCATGATTGCATCATCTCCCTCCTCTTGAAAAGGATTTTTCCTCAAATCGTCTTTATCTGCAACAAAAGGAATGATGTCAGCAATATTGAAGCTAGAGCTAACGGAGTACTTACCTTGGAGATCAATTTTGTAAGAGTTGTCATTGATCTTTTCCAAAACCATAAATGGTCCATCAACTCTCGGCAAAAGTTTAGACTTCCGTTCTTTGGGAAACCTCTCCTTTCGTAAATATATCCAAACAAGATCACCGGGTTTGAATGTTTTCTTGTGTCATCCTTTGTTGGCATGTTTGCGGTATAGCTCGGTCTTACGCTCGATGTTCTGTTTTGCCTTCTCATGCATTTGTTTCACCAACTCGACCTTCTTCTGTCCATCCATGTTTACACGCTCACTCAAAGGTAAAGGAGTTAGATCAAGAGGTGTAAGCGGATTGAAGCCATAAACGAGTTGAAAAGGAGAAAAACAAGTAGTAGAATGCACGGCATGATTATATGCAAATTCTACGTGAGGTAAACAATTCTCCCATGACTTAAGATTCTTTTTGATCACGGTTCTCAAGAGTGTTCCTAAAGTCCTATTAACCACTTTGGTTTAACCATCGGTTTGCGGATGACAAGTAGTAGAGAAACAAAGCTTAGTTCCTACCTTAGACCATAGGGTCTTCCAAAAATAACTGAGAAACTTTGTATCCCTATCCGAGACTATGGTCCTAAGCATTCCATGCAAACGGACAATCTGCCTAAAGAATAAGTCGGCAATGTTAGAAGCATCATCAGTTTTATGGCAAGGTATGAAATGGGCCATCTTAGAAAATCTATCAACTACAACAAAAACCGAATCGCTACCTTTCCTAGTCCGGGGTAATCCTACGACGAAGTCCATCGAGAGGTCGGTCCATGGTGCACTAGGAATTGGTAAAGGAGTGTACATACCTTGGCCTTGGCTTTTAGATTTAGCGAACTTACATGTAGTGCATCGGCTACAAACCCGTTCCATGTTACGCTTCATGTGCGGCCAAAAGAAGTGGTCTTGTACGATTGAAAGGGTCTTGGCCACGCCAAAGTGTCCCATCAAGCCTCCACCGTGTGCTTCCCTAACAAGAAGATCTCGCAAAGAAGAGTTAGGAATGCAAAGACGGTTTTTATAAAACAAAAACCCATCACTTCTAAAGTATTGTCCCAAAGCAAACTTTTCATAAGTAAGAAATACTTTCTGGAAATCGGGATCGGCTGCGTATGCTCCCTTGATCATCTCAAACCCGAGATCTTGGCATCTAGAGTCGAGATCAATGTGTATCTTCGAGATAAGGCATCGGCTACCACATTCTCTTTGCCTTACTTGTATTGGATCACATACGGAAAAGTTTCCACGAACTCCATCCAACGGTCATGCCTCTTGTTCAACTTCTGTTGGCTCTTCAAGTGCCTAAGTGATTGGTGATCGGTGTGAATCACGAACTCCTTCGGCCAAAGATAATGTTGCCACGTTTGGAGTGCACGGACTAAGGCATAGAGCTCCTTATCGTACGTCGGGTAGTTGAGCGTAGCTCCACTGAGTTTCTTGCTAAAGAAGGCGATTGGCTTTTTCTCTTGCATTAGTACGGCTCCTATACCTACACCAGAAGCATTGCATTCAATTTCGAACGTTTTCATAAAATCAGGTAAAACGAGAAGAGGGGCGTGAGTAAGCTTGTGTTTTAGGAGCTGAAAAGCGTCCTCCTGAGCTTGTTCCCATTTAAAGCCCACGTCCTTCTTGATCACTTCGGTTAAAGGTGCGGCAATGGTGCTGAAATCCTGAACGAACCGTCGATAGAATCCGGCTAAGCCGTGAAAGCTTCGGACCTCACCAACAGTCTTAGGACTCGGCCAATCTTGGATTATCTTGATCTTGTTCTCATCAACCTGTATGTCCTGAGAACTTACCACAAAACCTAGAAACACAACGTTATCCAAACAAAAAGAACATTTTTTAAAGTTTCCAAAAAGAAGTTCTTGCCTAAGCACGGCTAGAACCAAACGCAAGTGTCCTACATGTTCATCAAGGGTCTTACTATAAATCAATATATCATCGAAATAGACAACAACAAAGACACCTATATACGATCTAAGAACATGATTCATAAGACGCATGAAAGTGCTAGGTGCGTTCGTAAGACCAAACGACATAACGAGCCACTCATATAAACCGTGCTTAGTTTTGAAAGCAGTTTTCCATTCATCACCTTCCTTTATCCGGATTTGGTGATAGCCACTTTTCAAATCAATTTTAGAAAAGATACTAGACCCATGAAGTTCATCTAGCATATCATCTAACCTGGGAATCGGATGGCGATACTTTACCGTAATATTGTTGATGGCTCGGCAATCAACGCACATTCGCCAAGATCCGTCTTTGTTAGGAACAAGTAGTACCGGAACAGCGCACGGGCTCATACTCTCCCGGATATGACCATTTTCCATAAGTTCACCGACTTGTCGTTGGAGCTCCTTGGTTTTGACCGGATTAGTCTTATAAGCGGGTCGATTAGGAAGTGTTGCTCCAGGAACGAAGTCTATTTGATGTTCTATCCCACGAATAGGAGGTAAACCTCATGGGCTATCGTTCGAAAATACATCACTATATTCCTGCAAAAAAGACAACACATTGCTCGGGAGATCCGGCTCGGGGTTAGTCATGCTAGTGAAAGCATCCTTAAAAATGCGCAAAACGAAGTGTTGCTTAGTGACAAGAGCATGCTTAATCTCACTCGGCCTCACAAAAAGACTTTCTTGTCTCACGGGTTTACTCTCAATGGCCTTTAGCTTGGTTTTTCTCGAACTCTCACTCTCATTTTTAGTGTAAGAAGTGTTTAGGAGGTCACTCGCAATACTTTTACCTCGTTTTTCCTCAAGCTTGAGCTGGTCTAGGTATACCTTGTGTGGAGTCAATGGTGCAAGAGTGATCTTCCGTCCTTGGTACTCAAAGGAAGGCTTGTTAGTGTACCCATCATGAACCGTCCTTTGGTCGTATTGCCATGGTCTTCCAAGTAGGATGTGGCCAGCTTCCATGGGTATCACATTGCAAAGGATCTCATCCTCATATCGGCCAATTGACAAAGGTACCGTAACTTGATGTGTAACCGTGAGTTGTTTTTGGTTACTCAGCCACCTTAGACCGTACGGCCGTGGATGCTTCCTCATCTCCAAGTTTAGTTTCTCCACCAAAGTTGTACTAGCAACATTAGTGCAACTTTCGCCATCGATAATTAAGCTGCACACCTTGTTCTTAACCTTGCACCGAGTGTGGAACAAGTTTTCCCGTTGCTCATCTACTACAGATTGCTCTTGAGACAGAAAAACACCTCTAGCCACAAGTATCTCTCCCTCTACCGCGTGTTCCTCCTCATCATAGATTGGTCTAGAATCGGATTCCTCCTTGTCATCCTCGGTCACGATCTCTCCACTATCCAATATCAACATCGCACGTTGGTTCGGGCACTTATTCGCATAGTGTCCTTTGCCCCTGCACTTAAAACATTCGATGTCACGATTACGAATAGAGGTAGAAGCTTCGGCCTTACCCTTGTAGTCCGTTTTTGGCTTAATATCAATACGGGTCGGGTAATTTGACTTCTCGATTTTGGGGTAGCTTGGTTTAGACACGAAAGGTGTTCATGTGACACCCTTTCTCTTAAGTTGTTGCTCCACGAGAATGGCCTTATGCAACATCTCTTCTACGGTGTCATAAGACTGCATCTCCATCGGATCTTGTAAATCTTGATTCATTCCGCTTAGGAATCAGGCCATAGTTACATCACCGGGCTCATCGATATCGGCTTTGAGCATGAGTTTTTCCATCTCCTGAAAGTAGTCCTCAACTCCCCTACTCCCCTGTGACAGCCTACGCAACTTTTGGTATAGCTCGCGGTGGTAGTGGACTGGTACGAATCGCCTCCTCATGATTGATGACATTTCTCTCCACGTTTCAACGGGGTTTTCTCCATTGCGTCTCCTATTTGTCACCACCTGATCCCACCAATCAATAGCATAATTATGAAACTCTGTAGCGGCTAACCTGACCTTTTTGTTTTCAGGAAAGTTTTGGCAATCAAAGACCAAGTCGATCTTCTTTTCCCACTCTAGGAAAGCATCGGGATCGTTTGTTCTGTAGAAGGGTGGAATGTGAAGTTTCACGCCGCCAAGATCATTGTCCTTTCTCCTACGTTCCGGGGGTTGTTTAGGCTGGTTATTGATGTGCATAAAACTTTCATGTAGGGTTTATGCAATTAGGTCTTTAAATTTATAACCCTATGGAACTGCAAGTGCACAGTTAAGACAATTGTAGTACTTAGGGGTCGATCCACTGAGGACTAAGTGATGAATGCGCTACAAACCTATATGATTCGGATTAAGCTAAGGGAACATATTATTTGGTTTTGGGGTTTTATTGAAGCAAATAACAAAACAATAAAAGTAAAAGGGATAGATATCAATTAAGATTAGAAATCAAACAGTTCATAAAACATATGCAAACACAAGCAATCGATTTAAGGTTTTAGTACTAGTTGTTCTAGAACTCATATCACTAAGGTAAGGTCATCCCACTATCGTGAAGTAACTAACCATCTACGTTTTACACCCTAATAGACTCAACTATCGCAGGTTATTACAAGGTGAAAACATGCATTATTGGTCGAGATTGATTGTTCACTAAACTCCTTAACTAACCTTTCGAATTGTTAAGGTTTCTAGCTTATCGAATACTAGGTTCGGAAATATAACAAGCTTTTGGAAAGTATATCAACCTAAGATCAGTCCTTGGGTAGCTAAGCCAATTCATGCTTTGAGTATTAAATAAAGATGAAGAATCAATTCTAGAATAAATCCCTAAACGATTAAATGCGTAAAAACATAGAATTAAGAGAATGAATAGAAATCAAATCAAAGCTATAACTCTAACATGTTTTGCAACACGTAGCAGCGAGAGTAAAGCACATAGACAGTATAATTCGTTGATCTATCTAAGCGTAAGGAATTAGATCTCATCTCTTTGCAATAGGGAAAAGATCAACCTATCCTTAAAGGCTTCTAGAATCAAATAAACATGAAGAACAAGAGATAAACGAAATACATTGTTTAGGTATTGATTTAGGCTGTTAAGGCTGGCTGCTTAAGTTCCTAGAGAGGCTAAAAGCAAGTATATATAGGGGTTAAGGAGGCTTAAGTCGGTTAGGGCTTCTTCGGGCAATTACATCTTTTTAGGTCAAAAACTGAGGCAATTTCGGTCAGGATAAGGATCAAGCTTCGTGACTGATATTGGAAGCTTCTAGGGAGCTTCTAGAAGTTCATACAAAGGCTGGATATCGGCCCATGGCCTGGCCCGGTGCTTGGCTCCATTTTGCACTAACTTCACTTCGAAGGCAGTTTGACATGTCCTCAGTGTTTCGGGTGTATCTTCTAAAGTACAGCTCCAATTGATGCAATTACAACTCCATTGGAAAGCTAACTCAAAGGGCTATCTCCACACCAAGTTTCATTAAATTTACAAATGATTTTATCCTCCGTTTGTCAGCAAACTTCTGGCGTATGCGTTCTGTCCAGTAGGAGAATGTGCATTATCTTCAAGATAAAGTGACTTGGCTTGGTTCCTTTGACTTGGATAAGTAGGTGCATCATAGATGATACTCCTTTTGCTCCTTTTTAAATCCTTTTGATGATAAACCTTTTAAGTCCTTAAAATCTACATATATGAGAAAACTACCTCTTTTGGCTCAAAAGCTTTATTAATATATATAAAAACCATACTAAAATAGATAGAAAAAGTGGTAAAATATAGGGTATATCAATTATCTTCGGATAAGTCATGAAACAGATTGTTGAACTGCTCGTTTTGTTGATTTTGTTGACTCCGCCGGTTTTGCCTATTTCTGGGCGGGATTCGCGGTCTTCTTTGAACAACGCTATGGTCGAATCCGTGACTTTCGGCCAAGTTGCCTTCTCGAGCTATGCCTTGGTTGGTTCTTTCGTTTCTTTCTCGTCTATTCGGCGTTCTAACAGTAAGAGCGGCCATTTGACCTCTCATTTCGTTTAGCATCACGGACATAGTATCCATCTTGCGATTCATTTCGGCATCTCTTCTTTTCCTTGATCGTGAAGTACCATCATTGCTTTCATTGGATATTTTTTTTTCCCTCGCAAAAGAAACAAACGCGTTAGTAATATAATCCTCAAAAGTGTTTCGCACAACTCTCACAATATCCTCACACACACAAGAAGTTCTCCTCGGTTCTTAAGGAACTAAATCGAAACAAATTGATGGTAGCTTTAAAAACCAAATCGTCAAACTAAAGATAGATAGTGAAGAAATACGAACCAATATATATAGTTTTTTTTTTTTATACTTGTCTTTTCGTTTCTTTTATTTTTATTTTTATAATTGGTTTTGATACAAAAGATAGAAAGAAAAGAAGGAAGATTGAATATGAAGAGATAGAAAATGGTTAGAAAATACCGCTATTTTAAGAGCGTGGCTCTGATACCACTTGATACGATCTCCCAAAGGAACACACACTCTTGTAGGTATTAGAACGAATAGATCCTTGAATGAACAAAGCAGGTTACGCAGGTTACACGGGTTACGCGGGTTACGTGGGTTACACGGGTTACGTGGGTTACACGGGTTAAGCGGGTTACACGGGTTACGTGGGTTACACAGGTTACGTGGGTTACACGGGTTACGTCGAGAGTGATGATCGGCTCTCGATAAACCTAATCCGAAGGCTAACCACCTAGGGATCAAAGGACTCTTCGGCTAACCACCTTGAAGTCGAGGAGATCGCAAGGCTAACCACCTAGTGATCGGTTGTGATCAAAGAGTGATGTGCCATAAAGATACTATGTAGGGTTTATGCAATTAGATATTTAAATTTATAACTCTAGGGAACTGCAAGTGCCTAGTTAAGACAATTGTAGTACTTAGGGATCATTCCGCTAAGGACTTAGTGATCAATGCACTACAAAGCTATATGATTCGGATTAAGCTAAAGGAAAATATTATTTGATTTTTGGGGTTTTATGGAAGCAAATAACAAAGAAATAAAATAAAGGGATAGATATCAATTAAGATTAGAATTCAAGCAATTCACAAAACATATGCAAAACACAAGCAATCGATTTAGGATTTTAATACTAGTTGTTCTAGAACTCATATCACTAAGGTAAGTTGATGTAACTAACCATCTACGTTTTGCACCCTAATAGACTCAACTATTGCAGGTTATTACAAGGTGAAAACATGCTTTATGTTCAAGATTGATTGTTCACTAAACTCCTTAACTAACCTATCGAATTGTTAAGGTTTCTAGCTCATCGAATACTAGGTCCGGAGATATAACAAGATTTTGGAGAGTATATCAACCAAAGATCACTCCTTGGATAGCTAGGCTAGTTCATGCTTTGAGTATAAATAAAGATGAAGAATCAATTCTAGAATAAAAATCTGAACGATTAAATACGTAAAAGCATAGAATTAAGAAAGTGCATAGAAATCAAATCAAAGCTAATACTCTAACATGTTTTGCAACACGTAGCAGCAAGAGTAAAGCACATAGACAGTATAATTCGTTGATCTATCTAAGCCTAAGGAGTTAGATCTCATCTCTTTGCAATAGGGCAAAGATCAATCTATCCTTAAATGCTTTTAGAATCAAATAAACATGAAAAACAAGAGAAAAACGAAATACATTGTTTAGGTATTGATTTAGGCTATTAAGGCCAGCTGCTTGAGTTCCTAGAGAGGCTAAAAGCAAGTATATATAGGGATTCAAGGAGGCTTAAGTCGCCTAGGGTTTTTTCGAGCAAATACATCTTTTTGGTCGAAACTGAGGCAATTTCGGACACGATAACGGTTGGGTTGCGTGACCGGTATTGGAAACTTCCATGACTCTTTTAGAAGGTCGGAAAAAGGTCTGGATATCGGCCCATGGGCTGGCCCGGTGCTTGGCTCCATTTTATACTAACTTCACTTCGAAGGCAGCTTGACATGTCCTCAGTGTTTCGGGTGTATCTTCTAAACTACAGCTCCAATTAATGAAATTCCAACTCCAATGGAAATCTAACTCAAAGGGCTATCTCAATACCAAGTTTCATTGAATTCCCAACTGATTTGATCCTCCGTTCTTCAGCGAACTTCTGGTGTATACGTTCTGTCCAGTAGGAGAATGTGCATTATCTTCAAGATAAAATGACTTGGATTGGTTCCTTTGACTTGGATAAGTAGCTGCATCATAGATGAAACTATTTTTGCTCCTTTTTACATCCTTTTGATGATAAAACCTGTTTAGACCTTAAAATCTACATATACGAGAAAACTACCTCTTTTGGTCCAAAAGTTTTATTAATATATATAAAAACCATACTAAAATAGATAGAAAAAGTGGTAAAATATAGGGTATATCAACTCCCCCAGACTTATCTTTTTCTTGTCCTCAAACAAACAATAGTCAAGAATTGAGAAAAGGTGTGAAATTCGGAGGAACTCACATATCCTTTGAACTCAAATTCTAAACGTGTAATCCACATGAAACAAGATTAGCTCATTGACGTTGTCATCTTCTTCCATCACGAATTTGCAACATAGCCATACTCTAAATCTCTGTCACTGCAAAAATCTCAACTTCAAATCAATTGACTCTTTTTACTCTCTTAGATTTAGTGAAAACTTTTCATCAAGAATATCATTCAAGGAAGACGGGCTAGGTATTGGGAAAGGCTGATTTTAGTGGTGAGGTTAAAAGTGTTTAGGGTTACCATAGATTCCGGGTGCGAGATATTATGCAAAATCGCAAAAGAGAATGGACTTGTTAATGTCTACAACTTTCCAACCACTTCTTCACGTCTTTCTCCCCAGACTTAGATTTTTCTCTGGGAATCACTTGAAATCTCTTCTACTCGTCTCTTCTTTTGTATCATGACATTACCTGGGTTTCTTTAGCCATAAGACTCTTAGAATTACCGTTTTCCTTTCCCTTAGATTTAATTTCTTTTTATTATTTTTTTCTTTTTTTTTCTTTTCTCTTTTTTTTCTATTTTTCTTTTCCAAAAGAGGAAAACGGTATCTATTTGATATAAGTCAAGTATAGGCACGAATTGTTACCATGTTTTTACGCATCCAAGGAACGGCCAAGCTCTTTGAAATTTGTTCTTTGTACTCCACCATTCTTTACCAAATCGTCGCATCTCTAATGATTGGAAAATTGCGTCGATCCTTTTCTCTCTGACGTTTTTGCACATATCTACATGTATGAAACTAAAAGAGAATGCATGAGGTGTGAAAGAAAGTAAAGGGGTTTTAGGTAGGGTACCAACTAAAGATGAGCTGACCATTCATGACAACAAAGAGTGGTAAAAGAGGATAAGATGTCATGAATGTGTGATTCGTTTGTTTGATCTAACATCCTTAACAAGAAATAATCAAAAACCATATTAATAGTCCAAATAGAGAGTCAAAATCATATCCATCAAAACAGTTGTAAGTAGAAATTTTCTGGACGGAAGCTCCATCATGAGGTTTCTGAATCGATTGTCATGATCAAACCCTGCAACAATGGTTACATAATCTTTGAAATCAAAACGTCAATCCTAGAAAAGTGTCATAATTCCTATCTTATTATTTTTATGAAAAACGATTTTTTTTTTAATAAATTTTGAAAAATCTATTGAAAACATAAAAACCAAACACTAACAAACGTGTTATTAACAACAATCTCCCCAGACTTAACTTACACCGTCCCCGGTGTAAAATTAAATCAAATTAAGGGAGTAATGATGAAAATTTATTTGACCGAAGAATCAAAAAGGATAGAGAATAGAATGATAGTACCGAAGAATCAAAAAGGATAGAGAATTAAAAACTATCAATCTAGGTGAAATCAATGAATGAATATGTCAAGATATGAAAATTATATTTAAAACCATTTAAATCTAACCAATATTTTATTTTCGAATGCAAAAATTCATGAATTAAATAATTGTTAGTTAAATAATCATGAAATATGCAAAAATAAATTGGTTCTTTAAAATTATATGTGAAAAATGGTTTAAAATAATTAAAAGAGTGAAAAAGGAAAAATTAACCTCTTTTGACCAAACGGTTAGGTGGTCGGCTCGGTGGTTCGAAGCGGTGGTCCATGGCTCGTGACTCCGGTGGTGTGGTGGTTGATGGTGACGCGGTTCCGCCAAAACCGGTCTAGGTGTCGGGTGGTTAGTCACGGTCAAGGATGGTTCGAGACGTGGCTCGGGTCCAAGGCGGTTCACGGCACGAGACGGTGGTCGGTGGAGTTGGAGTCGCTGGTCAAGGCAATACCGGTTGTGGTACCGGTCGTCGGGGCTGACCGATATCGGGTGGGACGGTCGTGTGTCGCGACACGAGGCGGGGCGAATGCGGAACGTGGGAAGGTCGTGGGATGGTCGAGACAGGACGGGCGGGATCGGATGTCACGTACCGGTCGAGATATCGGTCGAGTGCGCAGGCCGAAATCCGGACCGACACGTACGTGGGTCGAGGCGTGGGTTGGACGGATCGTGTCGCGACGTGATCGAGAGGCGGGTGGCTTCGGAACGATGCGTACCGGTCCGAGTTTTGGTCGGCGTGTCTGACCGGTACCGTGTCGCAGGAAGGTGTTGGGTCAAGGCGGGATGGTCGTGTCGCGGGAAGGTGGATCGCGTAACGGGCCGAGTACCGGTCGGGCGTGTTGGCCGATACGCGGGACCGGTATCGGGACACATGGGACGCGGGACAGATGCGTCGTGTCGTGGGATGGATGCATCGTGTCGCGGGACGCGGGACGAACACCGGACCGAGTATCGGTCGGTGGAACCGTTCGATGCTTGGAGACGCGGGCAATGCGGGACGAGGCAAAACGTGCCGAGTACCGGTCGCGATTTATGACCGACACGCGTGACCGGTACTGGGTCACTCGTGTCGCGGGGTGATCGGGACACGATACCGGTCGCAGACGCGGGTCGATATTGTGTCCAGTATGGCCTTGTATCGCAGTAAGGGCCTCGTGTCGCGGTCCACGCGATTGTTCGTCGAGCTTTTTCTTCGTCTATACACATCGGAATTGAGATCCAAAAAATGCTACGGATTCATGAGAAATAGATCTTTCCAATGGTATGAATATTGTTGCCTGGTTCGTGGTGGCTTGAACTGTGAAAAAGCTTGAAATTGCGGCTTCGTAACCTTCCTAGACGGTCTTGTTCAATCGGTCATAACTTGCTAACCGTAATAGCAAATCATGATTGCTTTTTCCTACATCTTTATAAGACTGTCTCCTTCGTGTATACAAAATTTCAAAAACGTCCGGGCTGATATTGAGCTCCAGTCATTCCATGAACAGAACAAGTCGTGTTCGATCTCTTCTTCATCATTCTTCTCAAAAACACATTTGTTTGCATTTTAAAAACTTTTTGTAAAATCCTAAAAAATTCATATATAGATAAAATAATGAATGAAAATGTTGAGAAAAATAAAAACTAATCCAAAAACTTAGAATAAGCAAATCAAAAAAATCAAAAACATAAATATGGGTTGCCTCCCATAAAGTATTTGTTTTAAGTCGGATAGCTCAACTCATTGGGTTTTTAGGGTGGTGGAAGATCTTCTAAAGGCTTGACGTTGCCTTTATCATATAAATGAGGTCTCCTTAGGTCGTGTTCTCCATCTTCATCGAATTGGTTGGGCTCATTGATCAACACTTCCCTTTTCTCCAAAGGAACGTATCGAGTTTGTTTAGCTCGAAATCCAGGCGGTGCGGCATAATGATAGACACGAGTGTCTATGTTAGTGAAGGATATCCGTCCTAGAGGATAGTCCATGATAGCCCCAGCAGTAGCCAATAATGGTCTTCCAAGGATGAAGGGTGTTGAACAATCGTTCATAGTCACCACTTCGAAGTCTACCGGAACGATGACATCTCCAATATTCAATGGGCAATTGTGGATTTCGCCTAATGGAAGTGTAGATGCACCATTGGCGAGTGCAATTTGTATCCGTGATGGCCGAATGTTGGTGATCTTCATCATTCTCACAAGAGATTCCGAAAGAACGTTGATTCCGGCTCCCGAATCACAAAGTGCATCGTCAAATTTGAAACCACGAATAGAGCAAGAGATGTTGAAAGAACCTGGACCGAGGGTCTTGCAAAGGATCTTATAGTACTTGTGAGGATTCCTAGCTCGATCAAATAGCTCCTCAATCATGAAATCTTCTTCTTTACTTTGTGAGAAACACTTTCTCAAAGATGGTCTTTCTCTCCATACTTCTTCAAAGGTCAACTCTTGAGGGAGTTCTTTCACAAGAGAGTTGAATACTTGTAACATCTCATCACTTATGAAACGTGTCCTCTTGGTGGTCCTCTCGGCAAACTTTAATCCGTAAGGATGAGGTTTGACCGAAATTCTCGCCGTGAGCTTTCCTTTGCTCGTATTCGCCTTCTTCAATGGTCTTGAGACTTCGTCTTCGTCTTGATTAGAGGTGGAATCGTCCTCTTTAATGGTAGTTAGAGTGCAGCAATTAGCAGTAGGTGCAAACTCTTCTTCTATTGTTTCTACTTAAAGGAAATCTTGTACCGTTTCTTCGATCTTCTTCAAACGGTCTTCTAGTTGCTTCACATGGCTAGAGGTTTCGATTGCTTCTCCTTGTAGCTTTGTTGTCATGTCAATGATCTCTTTATCATGGTGGTCAAGGTCAAAACGAACGGCTGTTAGGGTTTGTACCGTTACCTTATTATCGTTCTCCAATCTTCTATTTTTGAGGTGAGTTCGCCTTGGTTGATCTTGACTTCTCCCACGGCTTGAGCAGCTTGGTAATAGCTACTGAATTGAGTTGATTATTAAGCCTTCCAACGTCTTCCTTAGTGTCATTAACCGTTTCTTCCAATTGGTCATAAGGACCTCAAACTTCTCCTTAAGAGATGAATTTATGGTCTCGATCTTGGAATCGACATCATGAATGACTTTTTTAGTGTCTTCCATGAATCGATGCATCAATGCTTCGAGTTTGTCTTCTTGGGAGTTTGAGTGGGGATGGTGATGGGACTGTGGTGATGGTGGCGGACGGATGTGATGAGGATGAGGGCGACTTTCTCCTCCATAAGCTTCCCAAGGACGATACAAGGTTGGATTGTATCGATTTTTGTAAGAAAGTGGTGGTTGATGGAATTCATGAGGCATGGGGATGTAATCTCCAACTTCTTCACAAGGGTAAGGGCTCGCCATTCTCCTAGGATTGTGATGCTCCATTGACAAATCTCTGAAACACACAAAGATGAAGAAAAAAAAATGAAAAATTAGAAAAATCAAAAAGGAAAAACAAACTTAGACTTAATCGTTATCAAAAAATTTGCAGGCACTCAAACAAAAGTCCCCGGCAACGGCGCCAAAAAACTTGATGTGCCATAAAGCTACTATGTAGGGTTTATGCAACTAGGTCTTTAAATTTATAACCCTAGGGAACTGCAAGTGTACAGTTAAGACAATTGTAGTACTTAGGGATCGTTCCGCTGAGGACTTAGTGATGAATGCGCAACAAACCTATATGATTCGGATTAAGCTAAGGGAAAATATTATTTGGTTTTTGGGGTTTTATGGAAGCAAATAACAAAGCAATAAAACAAAGGGATAGATATCAATTAAGATTAGAATTCAAGCAATTCATAAAACATATGCAAAACACAAGCAATCGATTTAGGATTTTAATACTAGTTGTTCTAGAACTCATATCACTAAGGTAAGTTGATGTAACTAACCATCTACGTTTTGCACCCTAATAGACTCAACTATTGCAGGTTATTACAAGGTGAAAACATGCTTTATGCTCAAGATTGATTGTTCACTAAACTCCTTAACTAACCTATCGAATTGTTAAGGTTTCTAGCTCATCGAATACTAGGTCCGGAGATATAACAAGCTTTTGGAGAGTATATCAACCTAAGATCACTCCTTGGGTAGCTAGGCCAGTTTGTGCTTTGATTATAAATAAAGATGAAGAATCAATTATAGAATAAAACTCTGAACGATTAAATACGTGAAAGCATAGAATTAAGAAAGTGCATAGAAATCAAATCAAAGCTAATACTCTAACATGTTTTGCAACACGTAGCAGCAAGATAAAGCACATAAACATTATAATTCATTAATCTATCTAAGCGTAAGGAGTTAGATCTCATCTCTTTGCAATAGGGCAAAGATCAATCTATCCTTAAAGGCTTCTGGAATCAAATAAACATGAAGAACAAGAGAAAAACGAAATACATTGTTTAGGTATTGATTTAGGCTGTTAAGGCCAGCTTCTTGAGTTCCTATAGAGTCTAAAAGCAAGTATATATAGGGGTTCAAGGAGGCTTAAGTCGGCTAGGGTTTCTTCGGGCAAATACGTCTTTTTGGTCGAAACTGAGGTAATTTCGGACACGATAACGGTTGGGTTGCGTGACCGGTATTGGAAGCTTCCATGAATCTTCTAGAAGGTCGGCAAAAGGTCTGGATATCGGCCCATTGGCTGGCCCGGTGCTTGGCTCCATTTTGCGCTAACTTCACTTCGAAGGCAGTTTGACATGTCCTCAGTGTTTCGGGTGTATCTTATAAAGTACAGCTCCAATTAATGAAAATCCAACTCCATTGGAAAGATAACTCAAAGGGATATCTCCATACCTAGTTTCATTGAATTCCAAACTGATTTTATTCTCCGTTCTTCAGCGAACTTCTGGCATATATGTTCTGTCCAGTAGGAGAATGTGCATTATCTTCAAGATAAAATGACTTGGCTTGGTTCCTTTGACTTGGATAAGTATCTGCATCATAGATGAAACTCTTTTTGCTCCTTTTTACATCTTTTTGATGATAAAACCTGTTAACACCTTAAAATCTACATATACGAGAAAACTACCTCTTTTGTTCCAAAAGCTTTATTAATATATATAAAAACCATACTAAAATAGATAGAAAAAGTGGTAAAATATAGGGTATATCAAAGAGCTAACCACCCAATGATCGGTTTGATTTCGTTGGCTAACCACCAAGAGATCGACAAGTTCACAAAAGAACAAGAGAGAAACTTCTTTAGAAAAGATTGATAAAAAGTGAATGATTTCTCAAAGAGTTTACATGGTTTATATAGGGAGGGAAAGAAGATGAAAAGTCCTAAATCGATGCATGGAATTTAATAAAACTAATTAATTCGAAAGACTAAGTTCATTGAATCTTTGACCAATAATAATGCAAGTGCGAACACCTTGGCCTTCCACGTTCATGAATCTTTAGCATGCCAATTTCATGCAAAATTACGTGATATGTTTCTTGATGTTGGATCGTAAAGGGAAAGCATAAGTGTTGCCTCGTTAAAACCTCTACTTGGAAAATCCATTGGGACAAAACCGAGTACAGGAAAAAGAGTACAACAACTTATACTTAACGTCCAACCTCAAGAAAATATCGTAGCCGAAATTGAGGTAACATTGTTGTGCATAAGCTGATCTTCTTCCTTGATCCGAACGTCCTTAAGTATCTCTTGAACAGCTCCGGCAAGCATCCTTGTCTTGGACCGCATCACGGGACCTTCGAGTATGATTAAAGCTTCCTCTTCCAAAGCATGCTCATCCATGATCGCATCAAAAATAATGGGTAAAGAAATATACAGACCGTGGTTTTGTGTTTTGGACTTAGCTTCCTTGCAAGTTACACACCTTTCACAAGCTTTTTCTACGTCTCTTCTCATGTGTGGCCAAAAGAAGTGCTCTTGCATTACATTTAGTGTCTTAGCCACGCAAAAATGAACCATAAGTCCACCTGGCATAAGCTTCCTTGACAAACAAATCTCGCAGAGAGGAGTTAGGCACACATAGTCTATTTTCAAAGAAGAAAAACCCATCATTTTTGAAGTATTTACCACGACCAAACTTCTCACAAGAAGCATATACATCTTTAAAATCATAATCAGTGGCATATAAAGTTTTGATATGCTCAAATCCAAGTAATTTGGTTTCAAGAGTGGTTAAGAGAGCATACCTTCGAGATAGTGCATCAGCAACTATATTTTCCTTACCTTTCTTGTATCTCATCACATAGGGAAAAGTTTCAATGAATTTGATCCATCTAGCATGTCTCTTTTCAGTTTGTGCTGTCTCTTTAAATGTTTGAGAGACTCATGATCAGTGTGAATGACGAACTCTTTAGGCCAGAGATAGTGTTGCCATGTTTGTAATGCCCTCACAAGTGCATAGAGTTCTTTGTCATATGTTGGGTAGTTCAAAGTAGCTCCTCCAAGCTTCTCACTAAAGAATGATATAGGTTTCTTCTCCTGTATAAGCACAACACCTACACCAACACCAGATGTATCACATTCTATTTCAAAAGTTTTAGAAAAATCAGGAAGAGAAAGAACGGGTGAGTTGGTAAGTTTCTCTTTTAGAGCTTGGAATGCTTCCTCCTGTGCTTGTTCCCACTTGAACCCAACGTTTTTCTTGATTACTTCAGTTAGTGGTGCGGCCAAAGTACTAAAATCTTTGACAAATCTTCTGTAGAAACCAGCTAAACCATGAAAGCTTCTCACTTCACCAACTGTTTTTGGACTTGGCCATTCTCTGATAGTTTTGATCTTTTCTTCATCAACCTGAATTCCATCTGCACTCACAACAAATCCTAAAAAGATAAGGTTATCTATTCCAAACGTATATTTCTTTAAGTTAGCAAACAATGATTCTTTCCTAAGCACTTCTAGAACCTTTCTAAGATGTTCAATATGCTCATCCAAGTTCTTACTGTAAATCAGAATGTCATCAAAGTAAACCACAACGAAATGACTTATAAATGATCTAAGAACATGGTTCATTAGTCTCATGAAAGTACTAGGGGCATTAGTTAGCCCAAATGGCATTACTAACCATTCGTATAGTCCCTGTTTTGTTTTAAATGCAGTTTTCCACTCATCACCCTCTTTCATTCTAATCTAGTGATATCCACTTTTCAAATCAACCTTAGAAAAGATGCTAGAACCATGCAATTCATCAAGCATATCATCTAATCTAGGGATGGGATGTCGATACTTTACAGTGATATTGTTGATGGCTCTGCAATCAACACACATTCTCCAGCTCCCATCTTTCTTTAGCACAAGCAAGACTGGCACGGCACTTGGGCTCATGCTCTCACGGATATGACCTTTCTCCATAAGCTCAGTAACTTGTTGTTGTAGTTCCTTGGTCTCCAAAGGGTTAGTTCTATAGGCTGGCTTGTTTGGAAGTGAAGCTCTTGGGATAAAATCGATTTGATGCTCTATTCCCCTTATTGGTGGCAAGCCTTGTGGAGTTTCTTCTGGAAAAACATCTCTGAACTCCTGCAAAAGTAATTGTATTTTGCTAAGTTCCTGCATTGGCCTGGTTATGTTAAAACATTCTTTAAGCACAAACAATAAGTGAGGAAAGTGACTTCTCTTTGGCTTATCAAGCAACAAATTGATCGGTTGTTTGGCCTTTGATTCCGATGGTGCTTTGTTCTTTTTCAGGGCCAGTTGGTCGAGATGGACTTCTTGTGGTATCAAATGAACCAAAACAGTCTTATGTCCCTTGAAATCAAACGAATATCTATTGGTAAATCCATCATGAATGGTTCTCCTATCTGTTTGCCAAGGTCTTCCCAGCAGAATATGTCCAGCATCCATTGGTAATACATCACACATTACTTTATCTTCATACTTCCCAATAGATAATGGTATCTTGACTTGGTTATTTACTTCCAGCTCTCCCTCATCGTTAAGCCATTGTAACTTGTAAGCTGTTGGCCGTTTCATCACCTTCAAACCAAGTTTCTTTACCATGGTTTCACTTGCAACATTAGTGCAACTCCCTCCATCTATAACTAAGCTGCAGACCTTGCCTTGAACCATACAACGAGTATGAAACAAATTCTCTCTTTGCTCATTCCCAACAGTCTTGTTTTGCAAGTTTAGTGTCCTTCTTGTGACAAGTAATTCTCCTTGAACTGGCATCTCCACTCCTTCTTCTTCTTCTTCTTCTTTTTCTTCAACCTCTGATTGTTCTTCTTCTGATTTTACAGCTCTATTCTCTCTAATGATTATCACCCTTTTGTTAGAACAGCTACTGGCATAATGACCATAACCTTTACATTTGTAGCACTGAATATCTCTGGATTTGGATGTAGTGGCTGCTTCTTTGCCTTTTGCACTCTGTGTTTCCACTTTAGGTTTAGAGAAGGACTTAGAATCTCTTAGTTGATCGTCTTTTTGGAAGTTTGGTTTGTTGAATCCATAGCTAGACTTGTACCCCTTTCGCTTCATCTGCTTTTCAAACATAATGGCTTTGTGCAAAAGTTCTTCCATTTCCACATAGTGATGAACTTCTAATCTGTCAATCATGTCTCTGTTCAGACCACCCATGAATCTAGCCATAGTCGCCTCTCTGTCCTCTTGGATATCAGCTCTTAGTATAAGAGTTTCCATCTCTTTGTAGTACTCCTCAACTGATCTACTCCCTTGAGACAATGTTCTAAGCTTGAAATGCAGTTCTCTATGATAATGGTTCGGTACAAATCTCTTTCTCATGATTACCTTCATCTCAATCCATGTTTCAATAGGTAAATCTCCTGCTCTTTTTCTTGCTGTAACGAGACTATCCTACCAACACAGAGCATAGTATTTAAATTCAGTAGGAGCAAGCTTCAGTTTATACTCTTGGGTGTAATCTCTGCAACTAAACACAAGTTCAATCTTCTTTTTTCATTCTAGATACTCTTCTGGATCAACAATGCCTTTAAACTCAGGAATCTTCAATTTCAAACCATCCAGGGGATCAACGGTTTGCAGCCTATCTCCTCTGTCTTGCCTTCTTCTTCTAGAGCCATTGGATCGATTTGAATGGCTATAATAATTTTCTGTAGCAGACTGGTTTGAATTCCTTCTTGATCCTTCACGATCTGATTGCACAACCTCAACCCTGAAGGTTTCTAGTTTTTGATCAATCAAAGTAAACATCCGTGCGGTCAAAGCATCGAGCATTAGTTGATTTATTCCATTGTTCTGATTGCTTTCTTCTTCCATAGTTCTTGGTCAAATTCCAAACACTAAACCAGTAAAGATATTCACAAAATACAATATTGTTTAACATAAAGCAATGGAATTGAACCTAAACGAATCAGATCTCATTTAAATGATGAACCCTAATTTCTTTCTTTGGAATTTCGTTAATCAAGTTCAGTTTATTTAGCAATTCTAACACTTGTTCCAGGTAGATCAGATCCTAATGAACATGATTTTAACAAGTTTTACAATTAGAACATATCTAATTGCAGAATATGAAAAGTCTAAAATTGCATAGTTGGAAAGACACAACCTATGGATGGAGATCTGCTCTGATACCACTTGATGTGATCATAGGTGTGATGATCACGTCCCTGAATGCTCTCCAAACGATTTTGATAATGAAACAGGCAGTGGATTGAGTTGATACTGCTAAGAGTTGCGGAAGTGGCTCTTAGACTATCATACAGTTGCTTGTAATGTAAGGATCGCAATCCGAATACACTAAACAAACTTTGATCAAACCAGATTCAGAGAATGTTTTGAATAGAAAAGAGTTTGATGATTTTATTAGGGTTTTCGTTCGGAGTATAAGGAGAAGAATGTTCTACATGCACAACTTCTTGAAAACACACAAAACAATTAAAACTAAGGCTCCCTTGAAAACAGAATGAGTTTTAAATGAAAACAGGCTTCTCTCTTGCTTCTGGACGAAAATTAGGATAGAAATGGGCTAGAAATTGGCTTAGTTTCATCAAGAGGCTGTTGTATAAGTGTTGTGCCTAAGCCTCATTAAAAACCTTGATTGGAAAACCCAAAGGGACAAAACCAATCCAAGGAAAAGAGTGCAAGTCACAACACCTCTCCTGATGAATGATCTAGGCGGCTTGAATCACAACCAATGTGGTTGGATAAGCACACTCTAGACTGCCCTGGATAGTTTGTAAGAGTTGATGAAGAGCTCGCTGGAACCTCGCTTGTTTGGACCTAGTCATTGGACCAAGTGGCACGTCTAGGTCTTTGTCCTTTGTTTCCTCAGTGTTAGACCCATCAGAGATTGTAAATGCGTCCTCCTTAAGCTCTAGTACAAGCTGTTTCATCTCCTTAGTTGCATCAGTTCCTTTACTTGCCAATATCTCATCAGATTGTAGGGGAAAAACTTTCAAGACCATTACTTTCTTGTTGACTGTTAAGAAGGTTGATGAAACCAGAAGAGTAGGTACATGAATTCATAGAATCCATGACAGTACTATACTGTTCTGGTGTATGTTTATAGAGGAATGAAAGAGAAGAAGTTTTAAGCGTGTTTTTGTGTTAAGTGTAATTGGAGTGTTTTGTGTTAATATATAGATAAAAGGTTGTGGTTTATTATTACGAATTCAATTACTTTTAAGAAACAGAAGTGACATACTTAACTACAACAAAAAGAACAAGTCATTATGGGTTGTCAATGTATATGTAACTAACAACCAAACTTATTTCTTGCAACTTAGCATTTATCATACCTCTAAAACTAACACAAAGCAAAAGCTATGAACAAATGAGATTTTCAACAATGTAAACACATATGAGAGGATTAAAAAACTAACCATCTATAAAAGTACAAGTCATAAAGATGAGGCACACACGGAATACATATTTCAACCAATTGCAGAACAAACTTAGTTCTTACAACTTAGCATTTATCATACCTAACCTAAAACTAACACAAAGCAAAAGCTATGAACAGATGGGACTTTCAACAACTAACCTTTAATGACTTGATGAATTGCATTTACTTCTCGTACTGTTTCACCGCTCAACTAGAACAACCATCCTTGAAACTTGCAAAAGCAAGTAGAACAGAGGAATGAGATTCGTCCATAGAAAAACCTTTGCTACAGAAAAATCTTTAACATTAAGTAGGAGTCAGAGATACAAAAGCATGCCTATTAATTTCCCATTAACAAATGCGTGTATAATAGGGGATAAGAATTGATGCAGCTTCTTCAGGTTGTTGGAACCTGTATTGCAAAAGAAACAGATTAGCTTACACGTACAACATTATATCTTTAACTAATTATGTATATCTCATGAGATAATAATGGTTTTACCTAAATTTTTGGTTCCCTTGTTCTCATTAAGAACCAAATTTTTTCTAACTTTTCCTTGTTCTCCTGTTGTATTGCACATTGACCTATCAATAGCACAAAAGCCTGTTAAGTAAGCCAAGTCATAAACATTTTTCCAACATCTTTCATGACATAAAAAAAGGAGAAGATATTGATGAATTTGACTTACAGTTCGCAGACCAGTAGGTGCAGAGACTTTTCACACAGCTTAAACTGCAGGAACCAAGCCTTAAGGTAACCCCATTTTGGTTGCCTCAGTAAGCTTGCAACACCAAACATAAACGAAAAATTCAAACCAAAACTCCACAAAATCACAAACGTACAAATCAAGCCAATACTCTACAAAATCAGAAACGAAATAATCAAGCCAAAACTCTACAAAATCACAAATGAAACAATCAAGTCAAAACTCTATAAAATAACAAATGAAACAATCAAGCCAAAACTGAACAAAATTACAAGCGTACAAACCAAATCAAACATAATCCTAAATCAATTTATGGAAGACCTAATATGTAGAATATCAGACCATATCAAACCAAAGCTCTACATAATACTAAATCGAATTTATGGAAGCCCTAATCTGATTAAGAGCACAGTGATTTTTACAATCAAATTGTTCCGATAATATCAGACCATAGTTCCTAATCGAATTATCAAACCATGTCCGAGAGAGAGAGATCTCGATGATATGAAGCCGGAATCGGAGAAGAATCGCGACTGAGAAGACCAAGCGACATTGGAGAAGAGAATGCTTCGAAATGCAAGGGCTAGCCACCACCACCGGCGGAGAAGATTTAGGTGGTTGTGGTAGAGCTGGAAGCTCATGCCGGTTGCGAGACGATCGTTGGTGGTGGCGATTAGATCGGAACAATCGCCTTTCGCCAAGAGAGAGAAAGAGTTGCGATGAGGCAAAAAACTTTGGAAGTTCCGAAGGCCGAAACAGATCTTTATTTTTTTATTGTTTTTAACAACCAATAACAGTCCGCCACGTAAGGGTTCTAGAGAGTTTTCAAAACTCTGATATTAGAACCGGTATTGGGCTTTTTATTTAGTTTTGAATTATAAATGGACATGGTCTAAGGGGTTAAAATCGACTTTGACAATGACAATAGTATACAAAAGTTGCTCTATGTGTGAGTATTAATTTGTGAAGAAGTAGGTTTGAGAGTAAATATTCCTTTATTGATAGCACAAATTCTACTATTTTGATACTTACTTGACGATTACCGCCTGAAATTGGGTATTTTTGTGGAAGTCCAAGTCTCTTCTTATGTTGACCAAGACAAAGCATTCTCGAAACCCTAATTAATTTTCACCCTCAGAAGCGACTATGGTGGCGCGACTCTCAGCTTCTGTGATGATAAGGGAGAGAAACCTTATAAACCCCAATTACAACAAAAAAATTCATAACACCCCACACAATTCTTATAATCCCTCACTTATCATTTTCTCTTCTTTACCCTTCTTTAATATATTATTATTTATATATAAAAATTTATTTAATATATCAACTACCCAATTTAATAATCTACCTACTATAAAAATCTAAACCTATCAAAACATGACACATCTCTCTCCCAACCCCATCTCTCTCCTCGATTTCTCCTCCCTCTCTCTTCTCTGCGACGGACGACTCCACTCTTCTCTGCAACTCAGTTTTTCACTGCTCTTCTCTGCAACTCTGCAACTCCATATCCCTCTGCTCTTCTCTGCAACTCCATATCCCACTGCTCTTCTCTGCGACTCCACTCTCCTCTCGGACCTCTCTTTGATCTTCGTCAAAAGCACAACAATTCGTTGGATCCAACAAAAACAGAGTGATTTCCGATTTCTTTATAACTTTATAACACATCGTTAAATATGAATGTGTAATGTGTTTTGTAAGGTGTTCTGGGACAACTCTCTGTTTTTTACTACTAGGTATAACTCAGTATGACTGTGTAATGTGTTTTGGGACAATTCTCTGTTTGGTACTACTAGGTATAACTAAGTATGACTATGTAATGAGTTTCCGGAAAACTGGGACTATGTTTGGTACTACTGGGTATAATTAAGTATGACTGTGTAATGTGTTTTGGGACAACTCTCAGTTTGGTATTACTGGGTATAACTAATTATGACTGTGTAATGTGTTTTGATACAACTCTCTGTTTGGTACTACTAGGTATAACTAAGTATGACTTTGTAATGTGTTTTGGTACTACTAGCTATAACTAAGTATAACTGTGTAACTGATAGTACTAAAAGTGAGTAAACGATATTTTATATGTTTTTATTCTCTTGTAGGGGAGAATGAATTGCACAATCATATGTTTTGATTATGGAGGATCTTATTCAAGGGAAAATGATTTCATAAGATGGAACTCAGGAGGAGATCGAATTCACACCTTAGCAATACGGACCGGAGCAGAGGAGGTGACTTACTCAGCGTTGGTTGAAGGAATTGGCAAGAAGATGAAGATAGATTCAGTTACAACACAGCTGAAACTCAGTTTCTTTCCGATGATTCTGAATGTTATGTTACCATCTGATGTGTCTAATGATGATGAGGTTTTTAATTACCTAATGCAAGTGAATGGAGATGGTCGTAGAAATCTTTTGCACGTGGAGGTCATCGAAGATGTTGAACAATCTCAGAGAAGTGTGCAAGTGATAAGAGAGGTTAGAGACACTGAAGTTGATATAGAGGAAGGTATGATGAATCGTTACACAGACGAACCACCAGAAGACTATGAGTTGGTTCAACAAGATATTCTTGGAATAAGTTTGTGCCTTATCTTGTGCGTTCTCTTTGATTGGTATAACTAAATTTAAGTGTATGAAATTGTTTTTATGACAGATTACAAAGATAACTTTGGTATGTATGAACATAATGAGGAGAACTTTGGTATGCATGAAGATAATGAGGGAGAAGATGTAGTGGATAGTCATGGGCTTGTATGCACTCCCATTCCATGGGAAGATGGTGTAGATATCGTTTTGGGTCAAGAATTTGGAAGTAGGGACGAAGTGAGGGTCTTAGTTCAAATAGCTTCACATCAGAATTGTTTTGAGTATAAAATAGATAAGACATGTCCAAAACGATATGTGCTAAAATGTTGGGCGTGGAAAGAAGGTTGCAAGTGGTATTTACGGGTTCTTCCGATGAAGGATTCAGATCGTTGGAAACTTGTAACTTATGAGAAGATGCATACATGCTCTCGAGCTGATGCAAGTACAAAGATAAGAAGAAGGAGAGGGTCATCAAAAGTAGTTGCCTCTATTTTACAAGAAGAGTATCCCGGTAATTTCGAGACTCCAAAACCAAAAAATCTAATAAAGATGGTTAAGGAAAAAGCTAGTGTTGACATATCATACACTACTGCATGGAGAGGAAAACAACTAGCTGCTAATATCGTGCGGGGAAGTCCAGAAGAGAGTTATCGGCTGTTGGATTGTTATATGTATATGCTAAGGAAGATGAATACGGGTACACGAACATTTGTAGAATGGGAAAATGTTGGTAGGTTTAAGTATATGTTCTTTGCGTTAGGAGCGTGTATTGAAGGGTTCAAAGCCATGAGACAAGTCATCATTGTGGATGCCACTCACCTTAAGCATTCATATGGTGGAATTCTAATTGTAGCAATGGCTCAAGATCCAAATCATCACCATTATCGAATTGCTTTCGGTGTAGCTGATGGTGAGAACGAATCAAGTTGGATGTGGTTTATGAAGAAGTTGAAATTAGTGGTACCGGATCATGGTAAACTGATGTTTATATCTGATCGAAATGTATCATTGATCAAGTCAGTACGTGTGATGTTTCCATTGTCTCAACATGGGTATTGTATATACCATTTGTCTCAGAATGTGAAGACTAAGGTTTCTTCAAGCCTGAAAAAATAGTTGCGGGGGATTTCATGAAATGTGCGGAAGCCTATACAGAGCATATGTTCCTAACACTTTATATTGCGTTTAGGAGAAAGTATCAAGCGGCAGCTGTGTATCTCGATCAGAGTGTGGTTGTGGAAAAGTGGACAAGATGTTATTTTCCAGGAGAAAGGTACAACATAGTAACAACCAATAGTGTAGAATCGATCAATGGCGTTTTCGTAGATGCAAGGAAGTACACGTTATTACCTATGATTGATATGATTGTTGCGAAAATAGCTGAATGGTTCAACAAGCATCGGAAGGCAGCGAATGAATTACCCGAGTCATAGAAGTTGGTTCCTCACGTGAACGACATAATAGAGCACAACATACCAATTGGGAAGAAGCTACTATCGCAAGAAATAAACAGCTTGTCGAATGAGTACATTGTGATTGGACGTGATGGGAAGAATTATGTGGTTAATTTGAGCGAGAAAACTTGCACTTGCAAGTACTTTGATATAGACAAGTATCCATGCGTGCATGCGATACAAGCTATCATCCAATTAAGCGGAGAGACGGAGGTCCGTCATTATGAGTTTGCCTCTCACTTTTATCTGGTGGAGCAATGGGTACTCGCATATAATAGGACGATATATCTTGTACTCCATATGTCAACTTGGATGATACCTAATGAAAATCTTCAAACGATCCGCTTCGGCAAGCCTCCGACCCACGATATAACGAAAGGACCCGCTCAATAATCACAGTACCTGTCAACTGGAGAGCATCAAGGAAGAGGAAGAGGAAGAGGAAGAAAAAGAGGAAATATTTATGACTACTTAGGTGGTGAACCTAGTACGACTGTGTAATGTATTTTGTAATGAGTTTCGGGAAAACTCACTGTCTGGTACTACTAGGTATAACTACGTATGACTGTGTAATGTATTTTGTAATGAGTTTCGGGAAAACTCAATGTCTGGTACTACTAGGTATAACTACGTATGACTATGTTCAAGTATTTTGTCTCTTTTACATATTTCGTTTTGTTTCCTTACTATGTCCATTTATGTACCTAGGAATGTGTCTACTTGATACTTAGGTTGCACTGGAAACATACAAATAATTTCAAAGAATTTAGAGCAAAACATATTTTTTTACTAAAACTATACCTTATACATATGGTTCATGAATGAGTTACTAGCCACTTTTTTATGTGAAACATCCGTTTATGGTGTTGTCGGACATTTTAGTACACTAAACGATAGGGAATATATTTAAAGTGATCAATTGAGTTAATACTACTAGAAAAGTTATAATCTTATGTACTTACTACTGGTTATACGTGAAAACAGTCGAAATATAACTATGTGCAAGCCAGTACTACTCGAAAACTAAGTATAACTATGAGTAAAACAAATATTATTCTTAACTAGTTTTGCGGCGCATGTGTTAAATGTTAATAGTTGATGAAAAATGTGATACACGCGTTTTGCTAATCTTAATAGTTGCATAAAACACAATAGTACCCAGTATTACAAGTAATACATAGTAGTACCCAGTACTACTAGTAGTACCAAATCCAAAACATAATAAAATATGAGTTGTACTTTCCTTAAATCCAGACAACGCATAAGTACCTAATAACCACAAAATAACAAAACACAGTAGTACCCAGTATTACTAGTTATACCTGGCAGTGATAAAATAACAAAACACAATAGTTACACATGCCTAATTCTTTGTCTTCTTACGTGGGCTCTTGCGTGCTACTCCATCCCCGGTCTTTTTCCTTTTCGTCCCACCCGCTTTCACAGCTCCATCATCCTCTTTCGTAGTTGCGTTCCTCGTGGTTCTCCTTTTCCCATCTGCTGTATATGGTGGTCTCTTGAATACGGATGGCCTCTTCTCCCTAGCAGCCGTCCTCTGCTTCTTCTTCTTTGCTTCAGCTTCTTCTTCTTCTGATTCAATCTCAGTTATAACAGGTGGATAAGTAACCGCACCTGAGAAAAGAGTCATAGCCATTTCTGTTTCTTCTTCTGGATGTTCCACAACATAAGCAATAACATCTTCTTCTCCTTTCTCTTTTGTCTCTTCTTCTTCTCCTCCTTTCTTTTCTTCTTCTGTTCCTTTCTCTGTTTTCTCTCCTTCTTCTCCTTTCTCTTCTTCTTCGTCTGTTTTCTCTCCTTCTTCTTCTTTCTCTTCATCTTCTGTTTTCTCTCCTTCTTCTCCTTTCTCTTCATCTTCTGTTTTTTTCTCCTTCTTCTCCTTTCTCTTCATCTTCTGTTTTTTCTCCTTCTTCTCCTTTCTCTTCATCTTCTATTTTCTCTCCTTCTTTCTCTTCATCTTCTGTTTTCTCTCCTTCTTTCTCTCCTTCTTCTCCTTTGTCTCCGGTAACCTTAACTCCCTAAACTACCTCATCTCTCTTAAATCCGATATCCCAGCCATCCTCTCTACCACCTCTCCATACGTCATCTTCGAGATCCTTCACCTTGTTACTTACACCCGAAACCTTCTTCTCTAAACCCTCAATCTCAGTCTTCAGCTTATCAAACCCTTCCTTCATATTCGTGGTCAGCCTCTTTTCATTTCTTTCAACAGGTGAACAATCCCATGAGCACTCTCTGGTTCAACAGTTTCTTCTTCCTCTTGCACCGTCTCCTTAGGCTTTCGGTAATCCACATCCATCTCGTACATCTTTTCCCAGTATATCTTCTTATTGTCTTGAAGATGTGGGCTCCAGCTGTCTGGCAACATATCCATAGCATCATAACCTAAATCATCATCAAAGATGCGCGCACAAAGAGCTTTTTCTTCTTCTTCCGGTTCCAAGATACTATGAATATCCTGTCAATGTTACAAAACAATTATTAACATAACCAAAATGAATTATAATTAAGAATTAAGTTAAATTAATACCTTAGTAGAACCAAGCGAGTTATATATCTCTTCCACTGGCCAACCTTTCAAATTACAAGCTCGAAACTTCCGCTTGCACATCCTTGGACAATCTTCGTCTGCCTCTTTAATATCTACTCTGAATGACCTCCTTAGATTTGGTATACACTCGAAAGTTAGAACCTACACATAGAGATATAACACGTCATAGATTAAATGTTAAAGCATTAATAGATTTAAAACATTTATAGATTCAAATAAATAATGTCTTTACCTCCAAAGGAATTACAAATCCAGGAAGTGTCAATTTTTCTTCCACAGCACCCGTCATCTTTTCCATCTTTCCCATCAAGTAATAAACATCTCTGACAGAATCATCAAATGTCATTCGCTTCCATGGAAATGATCTACACAAATCCGGATCCTCAGCCATTTTAAAAAAGAATGGATCTATAGCTGAACCAACCCCAACCTTTTTTGCAAGTACCGCGCTCAAGAAATATAAGATCATCATGCTCAGGCGATCAAAAGACCTCTTCTTCATCGAAACAAGCTTGGCTTTGACATCTTTGACACTTATAGATGTCTTTTTAGGAAACTGCCTCTGCTTAAACTTACATGTGTAGGCATGCAACTTCATATTCGGATGAACTGTTTCGGAGTATTCATGACAATAAAACCCACTGATCAGACCATGTTCTTTCAGAGAGTACCGGATTGGAATATCATTCACCACAAACCACAGATTTGTCTTCTTATCTACACTTACAGTTCGAACCAGCAGCATAAACAAACCCTGGAGCTTACGGTTTGCTTCTCTCTCCAAGTGGAAAAGGTGTTTAAACTGTGGGTGAGATTTAAACCACTCCAACTCTGGTTTAAATTCTGGTTCCTCTATCATCGTTAAGAAGGTGGCCAAATCACACCTTGTTTGGATCTTGCATACCGCGTTATATTTGCTCGGTGGGTGGAACATCTGCAAAGGCTACATCGGTAGAGTATCAGATATATCTTGTAATCAAAACATTTGTTCTCATCAGTAGTACCAGTTCTATTTAATACTAACAGTTATACACAGTAGTACCAGTCCGACTTATTACTAACAGTTATACACAGTAGTACCAGTCCGACTTATTACTAACAGTTATACACAGTAGTACCAGTCCGACTTATTACTAACAGTTATACACAGTAATACCAGTTCAACTAACAGTTATACTCAGCAGAACTAGTTCACCTAAACACTAACTTTTATACTTTTATACGGTTTATACTGAATACTCAGAACTAGTTCCTCTAAATACTAACTTTTATACTATGTAGCACCAATTCTCCTAAGTACTAATCCACACTTATACTATATAGTACTTCATTTAGTCACTTTAATCACATACCTCTGAAACCGTAATGGATCCTTCAATTGGATCCCTACTACTTGACGCTTTTGAAGTCGGATCCTTTGAAGTCAGATCCTTTGAAGTCCCTTCCTTGGAACTCTTTTCCTTTGAAGTCCTTTTCCCCCTCGAAATTCCTCCCCTCATCTTAGGACCCATTTCTGCAAAATCCACAACAACGAACAAAACCATAATCAAAACAAACACAAAACTATCTTTTTCCAATTCATATCTCAATATTTTGTAATATTTTGTGAAGGAGAAGACCACAAAAAAGTGAGTGAAGCAAGAATCAAGAATGATGTTAGTGCAGATTATGGCTTGGGCATTTGAAAATTTTGGTTCGGATTTAATGCTAATCGTGAAGGACATAGCAAAATTCCCAATTCATATCAAAACCGCAAACACATTCGAATTCCAAATTGATACTAAAAAAGAAACTTTGTGTTCTACTACAAAGAAAACTTTGGATTCTACTAAAACCGCCAATTGAAACCAAAATTATACTACAAATCAAAACCCAAATTGATTTTTCTTCAAACCCTAATTTCAAAACTTCAAACACATTTCCTTCGAAATCAAAACCCTTCTTGCAACAAAAAACCAATTCCAAATCAAAACTCATTCGAAATCAACATTCATTTTCTAAAATTTAAGAGATGTAATTGATTGGGTTACCTTGAACGGCGAAGAGCGACGGCGAACAGCGCTCGGCGAAGAGCGACGGCAAACGGTGACCGGCGAGGGCGAAGGGCGGCGAATGCGAACGGAGGAGATGGCGATTTTTGTTTTCGGGAAAGAGGAGAAGAAGGGAGAGAAATAGCAACGGAAGTTATGTTGACGGTTATGTTCGGGAAAGGGACAGAGGGAAGAAGAGAAGAGAGTAGATCCGATTTTTTTTCGGATCCGGATAAGAAGATGGGTTTGGGTTTTCGGATGCCTAGTTGAGTTAATAATTATATAAATTCATTAAGGGCTATTTAGTATTTAACCAGTTTTTAAATTAAAAAAAAATCAAAACAAAAATATGTACAGAGGGAAAAAGAGCGCGTATAAGGTTAAAATTCTCAGGGAAGGGTCTTTTAAGTTACAGTCCGATGATAAGCTTAGCTTTGATTCACATGGCAGAGGCAAACTCCGAAGGCGACGCTCTTTACTCGCTTCGGCAGAGCTTGTCGGATCCAGACCGCGCTCTCCAGAGCTGGGACCCCACTCTTGTTAATCCCTGTACCTGGTTTCATGTCTCCTGTAATCAACAAAAACGAGATCCAAGGAACTATTCCTTCTCAACTTGGAAATCTCAAGAATCTCATCAGCTTGGATCTGTACAACAACAATCTCACGGGCCAAATTCCACCTTCTTTGGGAAAATTGAACTCACACCACTAGTTCTAATCTTACTTGCGATTGTTTTTGGCTGGCATTTTGATCTCCACTTTCTAACTAATTGCTTCACATGACAGGCGGCTTAACAAAAACCGACTAACTGGCCCCATTCCTAGAGAACTAACGGCTATCTCCAGCCTCAAAGTTGTGTAAGTCCAGCTATGCCTCCCAAGTCTCTTAGTCTTTTCCTTCACCTGACTGACTGACTGCATATCTCTATATTGATATGCTTTCTTTGTCATTATCTTGCCAGTGATGTCCCAGGCAATGATCGATGTGGAACAATTCCAACGGAAGGACCTTTTGAACACATTCCTTTGCACAAGTAACTTCTTTTTCTTACCCGCCAATGTTTTCCCTTACCTTGGTTGCTTCTCCACTCTGCAATTTATCCACCCATATTCTAACCCGACTTTGCATTTTCAAGCATTGAAGACTAAGACCCTTTTAGTTTTCATGCTCCTCTGTGCAAGTGATAACTTATGCATGACTGTTGGTGTGGTGAGACGCAATGCAACGGCATCAAGCATTTTACATTTTCCTATAAGACTAGAACGCACATGAATTTGACCGGTAACACCGGAATATGGAACGCAAAACCATTGGTACAGCTTTGAGAACAACATGCGATTGGAGGGACCAGAACTAGTGGGTCTTGCAAGCTACGACACCAATTGCACTTGAAAACCTGAAAGAAGGATATATGTACAAGTAAGAGCTCTGCACCATTTTATTATATAAATATATATGTACAAGTAATATGAAAAGAAAGTAGAGGAAAGGGTGTATCTAAGAGGGAGTTGCAGAAAACCAAGTGTTTGTAAATCTATATAGCGCCTTGTTTCATGTTTGATGTACTGTATGAAGGTTTGAGAGACAGAGTTGCAGTGTAATTGGTAGTAAAAGATGAATGAGTATTGCTTATACTCTCCAAAACATGTGTAACGTAAGACGATTTGGCTTTGGGTTTTGGCAGTAACATGTATGTAACTTACAAAATCTCTCTCTCAAGTCTTAAAATAAAGAAATCGTTGATTTATTTAATAAAAAGGTTTCACATTTGTCAAGAACCACCCCACTTGGATTAAAGGATAACTTATGATTCTTTAGAATCATTGCAGCTTTATCTTGGCGCCTTTAGAATAACTGGATTCTTTTATTTATATTTTTGTTTTAAATCATGGCGTCAAGTTTATTTGATTGGAATGAAAAAGTTGGATTAAAGGATATTTGAGGCTCACTCAGTGGTTCCTGTAAACGGCCCGATCATGGCCTCGGAGGCGCGAAATGCATTGCTGGAGAAGAAGGAAGAGCAGAATTGCCCTGGCTGTAACATTGATCAACTCAAACAAGAGCACCGAGGCGTCCCTTACATGAATCTCTCCTTCATCTGGCTCGTCTCACTCTGCACCGGTTCTATTTCAATCTCCAATTAGGCAGCTTTCTTGTTTTCTTTTCCCAGACTCACTCATGTTCTATACCTTATCTATTTCAGCTCTTCCCATATCTTCGCTGTTTCCTTATCTTTATTTCATGGTAAGTTCATGAAGCAAATTCTTGTGACTTCTTTATCCTATTAGCTTGGTCTTGGTTTTATATACACAAATCTTTTGAGTATACAGTGACCAAAAACCTTTTAGTAATGCACTTATATATGTGTTGTGTGGCAGATCAGAGACTTCCATATAGCAAAAGAAGAAGAGGATATCGGTTTCTATGCTGGTTTTGTTGGTAAATATTTCCCTTTCTTGTTGCTTCAACACCCAATCATGATGGAACACCCTTGTTGTTTCTTTTACAATTTTGTTTTTCCTTTTTAACAACTTTCTTAGCATCATCATTCATGATTGGAAGAGCTCTCACATCTATTTTCTGGGGAAAATTAGCTGATCGATATGGTCGCAAACCTGTTATCTTCATTGCGACATTCTCAGTGTTAGCTTTACTTTTGTTATTCATCATTTATTCAATTCTTTTTCTCTGCAGAATATTTTAGCAGCACTCTTTTTCAGGATCATATTCAACACCCTCTTTGGTCTAAGCACAAATTTCTGGCTTGCAATTTCCGTTCGATTTCTTCTTGGCTGCTTCAATTGTCTACTTGGAGTAATAAGGGTATGTCTTTGTCCATCCGCACTCTCTTTTTCTAGCTAATTCACTGCTTGATTTAGACCACATACAGTAGCTTCTGGCGCTCATATACTGATCATAACTTTCTAAAGGTGTTTTCTTTCTTGTTTTATCTTGTTTCAGGCATATGCTTCAGAAGTTGTTAGTGAAGAGTATCAGGCTCTTAGTCTTTCTGTTGTGAGTCTTTGATCTTATTTCTTCGTTATTGCCAATGTTTACTTCATCTTAGAGGAGAAAATAGCTAGTTCTGTCACATTATTTCAGGTGAGTACATCGAGAGGTATAGGACTGATACTAGGTCCTGCTATTGGAGGCTATCTTGCTCAGGCATGTTTGACTCTAAAATCTATACAACCAGCTTATACAACTTTCACTTTCTTGAAATTTTCCTCTGTTTCATGTTTTGTTAGCCTGCAGAAAAGTACCCAAACATATTTTCCCAAGGTTCAATTTTTGGAAGGTAGTATATTTACTCTAATCTATTTTCATATGTTAACAGATTAGTTTCCTCAATAGGTGCCTTGGTGTTGTGCATTACAGGTTTCCATATTTTCTACCGAGCTTAGTTATATCAGTCTATGCTTCTGGGGTTCTCATCGCATGCTGGTGGCTACCTGTGAGTATGATAAATAAGCTATTGTACTTGTTATGAAATGTTCAAGAACCTTAATCATTCTTCTTGAACAAAACTTATTATATGGTATTTGCTTTGCAATGCGTTGATTGTAGAATGAGTTCTTATGAAGTTATACATGACCATATCGAGATTTGAATGAAGCTAAAAATGCTTAACTCACAAGATATGCTTATATATTCACAGGAAACACTTCATACGCGTTGTAGAAATGCACACGGGAGACCTAACCCAAATGGAGCTGAATATTCACAAAATGATGATGGAATTGATGACCAGGAAATGAGAAGTAAGGAAAGTCTCCTGAGGAATCGTCCATTGATGGCTATCATCATCGTGTATTGTGTTTTTTCTCTCCAAGAGATAGCTTACTCAGAGGTAAGAGAGAGAGCAACCGTTCACTTGTCTAAAATCATGGGAGTATCTTTAAGTAAAGGTTTTTGATTGATTTTTGACCAGAGGGTATAATTAGTTTTAAAATTCCCTTTTGCATATGAATGATCATTTCTGTTTTGGGGGTAACTTTGCAAGATATTCTCACTCTGGGCAGTCAGCGACAGAAGCTATGGAGGATTGAGTTTCTCATCCCAAGATGTTGGCCAAGTTTTAGCTATATCAGGTGCATTTTTATTATGTTTTTTAGCTTACATTGTCTGGTGGGTTGGGTTGCTTATTTGGAATTCCTCGAGCTCATTGATTAACACATTATTTTCCTTAATTATCTTATAAACCTTAATTACCAAGGTTGCACTTTTTCATGTTTTGTTTATTGTTTTGTATCTACTTCTTCAACTCTTTTTCTCTAGTTTGTCATTGTCCATCAATATCCCCCTAGGATGTTTCTCGTGATTTCAGTTGCCATGTTTTCAGGACTTGGGCTTTTGGTGTTTCAACTTTTCGTATACCCGCCGTTGGAAAAGACACTGGGACTCCTTGTGGTTATACGTCTTTCTGCGGTAAATACGGGTTTGCAGTTTTGCAAATGATGCTCTTTGTTTTGTTACACTAGTATTGGTTTTTTGTAAAATAGATGTATTGATTCCTTAAACATTCTTGTTGTTGTTCAGGTAATGTTGATACCTCTGCTTTCTTGTTACCCCTCTATTGCTTTGCTTTCAGGGGTGACTCTCCATTTGGTGATAAATTGTGCATCCATCTTAAAAAACGCTTTGTCTGTGAGTACTTGTTATAACCCCCGAGCGAGGTCTTCTGTAGACCACATCTCCTCAAGTTTTTAAATATGTTTCCGGGATATTTGCAGGTCTCTCTTGTTACAGGACTTTTTATCCTGCTGAACAAAGCTGTGGTATGGTTCTTGGGCTTGTGTATTGCATACCCTTTTCTTTTTCATTTAGCTATCTCCATTTTCGGCATCCAGGTAAAGTATTAACTCGGGGTTCATGCTCACTTTTCTTGGATTTGACGCTGCAGCCTCAGAGTCAAAGAGGTGCTGCTAATGGAATATCTATGACCGCAATGTCTATTTTCAAGTCATTTGGCCCTGCCGGTGGAGGTGCCTTGTAAGCATTTCATATATGTTAAAGCCGAAAAATGCACTCACAATCATGCATATATTAAGTCGAGTCACTCTAGCAAGTACCCAACACATACAAGCTTCATCTTTGGTTAATATTGCAGATTTTCGTGGGCGTTGAGAAGAGACGCGACATTTCTTCCAGGTGAGATTTTGGCACCTACTCAATCTCAACTAAATATTGTATTGTGGATTATCATGAATTAAAGGTTTTGTGGGATAGAGAGGGTTTTAATGTTGTTGGAAACACAGGTGAGGAGATGGTGTTCTTGGTGTTGAACTTGGTACAGCTCGTAGGGTTGATTCTAACGTTCATGTCATACATTTCCCACACCCAGTAAGAAAGGCCCAGGAATAAATGGGAAAATTCATTAGTAACGAATGAATAATAATGTCACTTAGTATTTGTTCACTCAAGGTCTTGTATCTTTATTGTCAAGAATGAAACAAAAGAGTCCTGTTGTAGGCAACGGGTCAATACATTCGAACCAATAATTTTCATTAGTACTATCATTTTCGTGTGTACAGCTCAGTTTTAAGAAAGAAGATTTGCACGAGGATAAGGAGATAGCGGAAAAATATGATAATCCGATAATAATTGGTGACTCAGTAAGGTCCATAGATATGATATAGAAGCTGCTTATTTTTCGTCTAAGATCATACAGTATTTATGTCTCCATTCATTGACTAGTTGATTTTTCATTTTTTACGCTTGCCAAACAAGTTGTATGCTTCCCTTCCCCCCCTTGGTAATAAATACATAAATATCTTATACACACCTAAAATCATAAAAATAGCTCATTATTTATCTTATACACCTAAAATCATTAAAAAAAAAAAAAAAAAAAAAGCTCATTATTGTCACTCAGTAAATAAATAATACTACTTGGTAGTTACTATGAAATCATAAAAAAATAGCTCATTATTGTCCCTCAATAAGTCTTTTTTCTTGACTTTTCAACTGTCCCACTATATAATAAGTTAAGCTACCGAAAGGCTTTCTCCACTGGCTTCATTGATTTAAGCCAAAAGAAAGCCACAGAGAAATGTCACAAGAACAAGTGGTGGTGTTGAACTTTTGGCCGAGCATGTTCGGAGCAAGAGTTATCATGGCTTTAAAGGAGAAAGGTGTCAAGTTCGAATACAAGGAAGAAGATGTGTTCGGCCAGAAAACCGATCTACTGCTCCAGACCAACCCGGTTCACAAGAAAATCCCGGTTCTCATCCACAACGGTAAACCGGTATGCGAGTCCAATATCATACTCGAATACATCGATGAGGTCTGGAAAGACGACAAGACTCCCCCTCTACTACCTTCTGATCCTTACCACAAAGCACAGTGTAGATTTTGGGCTGATTTAATCGACAAAAAGGTATTCTTATATTTTCTTAGTTATTTGAGTTCTAATATTTTTATTAAGAGGATTATATATGTGGGGTGTGGTTGAAACAAGTCCCTTTACAATGCTCTAATACACTCTCTCCATGGCCTATCACGGTCAAAACTAACCCCTTCTTATTGAATCTTTGCCGACCAAACACACCAACCCCTTCTATCTTAATATTGAGTTTATATTAAGGAAATTAGCAAAAATAACCACCAAACAAGTTTTTATACTAGTTTAAAGATATGATTAGAATAAGATGATGATTAAAGTGTTATGGTTCAAATTTTAGAATTTAAATCCACAATTAATTCTTGTCATAACTGGAAAATGGTTATGATAGAAGAGAATTAATTGTGGATTTTTTTTTTGTTATATTATTTTTAGGTTTATTTGGTGAATAACTATAATGGAAAAAAATTAAAAATATAGCTATGAATTAGAAAAATAAAAAGACTAACCAAATGCCCTAATATGTTTCCATTTTTGCCCTCATCTTCAAACCGAAACTACCATCACCACCAGCCGCCGTCGTTATGTCGAAACCACGACCATACCTGCGATTTCTTTTTGCTCCGATGTAACTACGACCACAATCACCATTACTGCTGTAACCATACTTCATCCACCGCCGTACTCAATAACAAAGGAAGATGCCATCAGATTTAACATAATCGGAGACAGATATAGCTAATTCGCTGATGATATTCGAGAAAGAAAAACAAATCTAAACAAATGAATTATTCGAAAAGTTTGGTATTTTAATTTTCAAAAAAAAAAAAGGGTTTGATATTTGTTTTCATTCTCTTCGTTTCTTTCTTGATGTCGTTATGAGAAAAAAAGGTTTGGTTTTGGAAAATGAAAGAGAATGGAGTTTATATCTAGGGTCAATTTCGTGGACCACCGTCGCCGGTGAGTCTCCGATGAGAAGAACAAAGGTCACATGTCTACGTCAATCAAGAGCAAAAATGCCTATATTACATATTACACCTTCTATATCCTAACCAAACTATCCATATGGTTATGTATTTAATTATAGTTTTTTATTGCCAGTTTTCCTAATTTCCCATTATTTTTTATGTTATATTTTTCATTAAAAAAAGTTGCGAGAATAACATTAAAGAATAAACACCAAACATAAGGAATTTCTATAATTTTTCTTTGAAATTCCTAATCAACAGTTTGAATTTCTTAATTTGTCATTAATATAAAAAAAATAATACAGGTTTTTGACGCTGGAAGAAGAACGTGGACGAAAAAGGGCAAAGAACAAGAAGAGGCGAAACGAGAGTTTATTAAGACAGTGAAATTATTAGAAACAGAGCTTGGAGAAAAAACCTACTTCGGAGGAAACGACGCCGTTTCAATGGTGGATTTGGTTCTCATCTCCTACTACCCTTGGTTCCACACGTGGGAAACCATTGGTGGTTTCAGCCTCGAGGATCACACTCCCAAGCTAATGGGCTGGGTTCGTAAATGTTTGACCCGACCCGCTATCTCTAAATCACTACCCGACCCACTAAAGATCTTTGATCGAGTCTCTCAGATCATAAAGGTCCACGACTTCTTCTATGGTAATTGATATTTCAATTTCTGTTTTCCATTCTAAATCAAATAAAATATGTTATGGATTTCTGGATGTATCCCGTTTTAAATATGCATCTACTATTGGAACTTTTATTCTATAATTTGTTTCTTTCTCTAAGGGTTTTCTTTGATTCATAATAAAAGAAATTTTAAACATGAAGCGAAATAGAATCGTGAAAAACATTATCAAATTCAAACCATAATCACCGCAAACAGATAAGTCCAAGTTCGGTTTATATTAGACCTAAAATCCAACCCACCAAAGCAATTTTATTTAACATATAAATTTCATGCGTCTAATATTGTAATTAACAAAATCGCAACACATATCAAATTAGTTGATCATATTTTTACACATGTTAGTTTTCTTTCCAATTAGAATTTACCATGTGTTAATTTTAAAATACTTTTTTTTTGTCACGAACGAACGCACTTCAATTACATTGCTCAAAAGAATACAGAAGTATTAGTGAACCAATGTGGAACCGAAGTGCTAATAGTAAAAAAATTGAGTTCCTTAGGCGAGTGTTTCTAGCAAGTAGATCTGCCTTCTCATTTTTATCTCTGGGGCAATGCGTAAGTGTAAATTCCGGGAAATGAGAACATAGCGCCCTCAATTCATCCAACTCTGGTGCGAAGTAGGGCCAGTTGTCCGGCTCCGATGCCATAGCAATTGAGTCTTGAGAATCTGTGGCAAACATCGCACAATACCGTTTTTTCTTCCATAAGCTTTTCATGGCCCATATCAAGCTATGTAGCTCCATGTGTAGTGGGGACAGATCCCTTCTCATCCCACGTAGACGGAGAAGATCCGATTCTCCGTCTTGTAACTGCAATATCCATCCTATCCCACTCTTGGGGTCACCCTCTTTCCACGATTCATCTAGAAAACATATGAAGGGAGCAGTTGGGTCCATCGTCGAGATTACTATCTGGCGGTTAAGGTTAGAATCATCCATTGGCTAAAAACCATGTCGTAGCCTCCTTCCTGACCCTCTCAAGGATGTCCGGCAGAGATCGATCGATGTAATTGAAAAATTTATCATTGAGTGCTATCCATACGTACCATATGATCCATGGGAAACATCTCACTCACTCTTCCAGTTCCGCCCGGTTTGGTACACGGGAGAGTAGGAAATCCATATTCCTCCAAAGGTTTTCTGATGGGAAAACATCTGGACTATTAGGGATTTGTAAAAAAGCCCAACATTGTCTTGCAAGAAAGCAGGTGAACAACAAGTGATTAATAGTTTCCTCTTCCCTGCTACATCTCGGACAGCTCCGATCCAGTTGTAAATGTCTATGGGCTAATCTCTCGTTCACCGCCACTGCTCCCGCAAGAGACTGCCATAAAAAGTGTCATATTTTGTTCGTTGTTTCCACTCGCCACACTTTTTCCTTAAGGGGATTAATTGATGGTTGTTACAGGTTAAAACGAATTTCCTCCTCAAGATTTCGGCGGGCTATTTCATAATCCGATTTGACGGTGTATAACCCAGACTTGGTATAGTACCAACAATACCCGTCTTTTGTTCCCATCTGGGACTGGCGCAGGGTCATGATGAATGGAATATCTACCAGAGCTATGTAGTTGTGAAGGGCTTGTGTATTCCATGTCTTAGAGACAACATCAATTAGATCTGAGACCCGAAGATTCGGATGGGGATCTTGCCCAACGCTACTAGCCGGCCTAGGATCAGCATTTGGAATCCATTTATTTGTCCAAACCCATGTTTGTGACCCAGTACCTATAGTACGTCGCATTCCTTTCTCCGCCAAAGGTTTAGCACTCTATAAGCTTCGCCACCTATATGAGGGTTGATAGACTTTCTTGGCTTCAAAGAGGTGAGAATACCTAAAGTATTTGCCTTTTAGGACCCGCTCAACCAGGGAATTTGGATATTAGTGTAGTCGCCAAAGTTGTTTTGCCAATAAGGCCTAGTTAAACTCTTCGAAAGACTTAAAACCAATACCGCCATCGTTCTTAGGAAGACACATCTTTTTTCCATCGTTATTATTCCACCACCAGAACTTCGCGACAGCCCTCGCAAGTGTTCGGTGAAGTCGCTTGAGCAAGAGAAAACTGGACATCACATCATAACTTCTTTGCCACCTTTTGATAAGAATTTTGTTGTCCATCCATTGGTGCATTGGTTTAGTCGATCTTGAACATATGCAAAATTTTGTTCATCTGAAACCCTGTAATTGTTCTGGGATCTCTAAATATTTTCCCGAGCCCCCTTTAGTTGGGATATTAAGCCTCAACTTGATCTCTTCTAGGAGATCCCCCAGGACATCCTTACCAAAGGTAACTGATGATTTATCGAAGTTAATCCTTTGACCCGACCCATTTCCATAGATCTGTAGGATTTTTACTATACTCTCACACTATTTTGTTGTGGCCTTACACAAAAACTGACTGTCGTCTGCAAACAACATATGAGATAGTGGAGGGGAAGTAGGGGTCACTTTGATACCGCAGATGTTCCCGTATGTCTCCGTCATCCGCAGGTTGGCAATAAGCACCTCTGTGCATAAGATAAATAAATATGGAGACAGGAGATCTTCTTGACAGAGGCCTTTAGACAGAGAAATAACCCCTTTTGGCTCACCATTCAATAGCACTTGGTAAGAGACTGAATTGACACATACCATAATCCAGGAAATCGATTTCTCCGCAAAACCCATCTTCCGCATAAGAGCTACAAGGAAACTTTATTCCACACGATCATAAGCTTTGCTCATATCCGTTTTGATAGTCATCCATTCCCGCTTGGCAGCGGTATTAGTTTGTAAGGCATAAAAAACTTCCTGGGTTAGAAGAATATTGTCTATAATTTGTTGTCCTACCACAAACGCTGATTGGGTCTCTCATACTAGTATAGGTAAAAACTTCTTTATTCTCTAACATAATATTTTACAGATGACTTTGTAACTAACGTTAAAGAGGCTTATTGGGCAAAATTCTTGCATCATTCGCGGTCTGTTTGATATAGGAATCAAGCAGATATTGACCTCGTTGCATTTCAGGTCTAAGGTGCCCGTATGCATAAAGTGTTGAACCGTCTCAACCACTTGTTCTCCAATGACATGCCAAAAATTTTGGTAAAACAATGTCGTCATACTATCTGGGTCGGGAGCCTTTTCAAGATGAATAACAAACACCGTCGCTTTCACCTCTGCTGTAGAGACCTCTCTAATAAGATGAAGTAATGATGTTTCCAGATCGGAAATGGTAGAATATGAAAAAAAATAGTTTGTAAATTAGTTTATTCCCGTTTGTTCAATTTCTTTCTCCTCTTCCGTCCACTCCCCATTATCTCCAAGAATACCAATATTCTTATGGGAACTTAACTTAAACAGCACATAAATTAGGTAATATTACTAGAAGTATACAAAACTTTTTTTTATTACTGATTTATTTTAAATGCCCAGCGTGCCCTTGTAATTACGTTATGACAAAAAACCTAATTACAAGAATGCCATTACTTTTGAGTGCCACGTCAGATAAAATCCGGCGCCACATAGGAAATCGCTGACGTGTATTAATGAACTCAGCCGTAAAGCATTACGGCGGTATTGACGGCTGAGTTATATATACGATGTGGCTGACTTAAAAAAATTGACTGATTTACATATACAAATAAGCCAAACGATACGGCTGACTTACAAAACGTGGCTGATTTAAGATCTTCTGGCTGACTTAAGATTTATGTGACGGCTGAGTTTAAAAAAATCTGCCTGATTTATGAGCTAATGGCTGACTTACGTACATATATGACGGCTGATTTGTACATCGGCTGGTTGAGATATGTTTCTCACGATGACGGAATGATCATCGACTGGTTGTGTTACTAAACGGACGGCTGACCTATGAAAGATTGTTACGGCTGATTTAAGTATAATTAACGTAAATCAGCCGTGTTTAGCTTGATTAATAGTAAACTCGGCCATATTATGTCTGATTTATTAGCGAAAGATTAATTACTACAATAGCATTCATTTGACGGCTGATTTATTGGACGATACAGCTGACATAATATTTTCCAGCTGATCTACGCCCTTTTATGGCCTCTTTTCGAACCCGATTTTTGTTGTTTTTATTACTGAAATAGTATTCACGTAGCAACTGACTTACATATGCATTTGATGACTGATTTAGTTAGGCTGATTTACGTTTTCATTTTGTGGCTCACTTGCCATATAAGCAAAAAATTAATGACATCAAATCCGATTTTCCATGTCATCAGCTCCTATTTTCCATGTCATTTTCCATGTCATTGTTAGAGTTTTATGTTGTGACGCTGTGTCTTCTTCTTCTTCTTCATCTATTTATCTTCTTTATCATCTGATACCCAGAAACTTAATCGTCTTCTTCCACATTATTTTTTTTTCATTGATCTTTGTTTGAGATCTTATGGATCCGGTAATTATTGTTTCCGGTAACTGGGTCAAGAAAAACAGATACGTATTCAACGCCGACGGTAGAGGGTGTAGAGTTCTGTATTTAAATGATGAAACAACACACGACGAACTTGTGAACTCTGTACTCGATGATTACGGATTGAACGAGTCGAGCCATCAGATTCAGCTGAGCTACATGTTCTCGAATAAAACTTTGAAAACAATGGCGCACGATACTCCACCAGTTTACGTCTCCAATACTCGACAAATGATAGGTTTTCTAAGCCTAAAGAAATTCGAACAGATACGTCTCTGTGTAGAGATTACGGAGAAAAAAGAGAGCCAAATTAGTCGGAATGACGAAGTGAGAGAGCAGAAGAAAAGGTTATTCAGTTACGGTGGTTTCAGTAATGATAATTGTCCTGGTGGTGAAACAAAATACGAAGATAAACGCGACGATGAAAACATGGATTGCGCAAGTAAAATGGAAGGTGAAGAATACGAAGTAGGCGGAGAATTCGAAGTAGGCAGAGAATCCGAAGTAGGCGAACAAGACGAAGAAGATGATGAATTTGAAAGCCGATTTGATATGTTCGACGATTCGGATGGTGCTTCATCTGAAGATGATAACTTCAGTTCATACGGTGAGTCTCCAACACAAGACGAAGATTCACCGACCCTACCGCCTAAAAAAAGAGCTCACAACATGTCGGTGAGCGGATCGGAAAGGAATCCAGAGGTTCTAAGGTTGGAGATGTCTTCGCTAAACCTCGCGGTAGGGCAACGATACGAGAGTAAAGCCGATTTGGAGAAACGACTGAAACTTCTTACGGTGAGAGATCAATTTGATTTTGATGTAGACGTATCCAATTCGGACACACTCATTGTTAAGTGTTGGGTTGATGGATGTCTCTGGAGAGTTCGTGCTTCTACACAAGGGGAATTACCGGCATTTTATGTTCGTATTTACGATTCAGAGCATACATGTTCTGTAACTAAGCGTTTTAATCGATCTCGACAAGCAACACCAGATATTTTAGGCCAGTTGTACAGGAAGTATCTCGGCGACGTTGGTCCGTCTGTTCGACCTAAGAGTGTTGGAATAACTATCAATAAGCATTTTGGTGTAAAGGTAATTACTAGTACATTGCAGCTGACTTATTTCTATAGTACAGCTGATTTTTAGTACGTTTTGGCTGACTTATTTGTATATTACAGCTGATTTATTAGTACGTTGCGACTGACTTCTATTTCAGCTGATTTTTTAGTACGTTTTGGCTGACTTATTTGTATATTACAGCTGATTTATTTGTACGTTGCGACTGACTTCTATTTCAGCTGATTTATTGGTAAGTTGCGACTGACTTATTTGTTTATTACACCTGATTTACGTACTTGTACTTTACGTTTTCCGTGTGGACAGATGGATTATTGGAAATCACATAGGACGCTAAAATTTGCAAGGGAAATCGATATGGGAACTCCTGAGAGTGGGTTTGAAGACTTGCCTCCTTACCTATATATGATAAGAAGGGCAAATCCGGGTACGGTTACGCGTCTTCAAATTGATGAATTTGGAAGATTCATGTATGTATTCCTTGCGTTTGGTGCGAGCATAAATGGGTTTTCTTTCATGCGCAAAGTTGTCATTGTCGACGGTACGTTTCTTAACCGTAAATACAAAGGGACACTTCTCACAGCACTAGCTCAGGATGGTAACTTTCAGATTTTCTCAATAGCCTTCGGTGTGGTTGACACTGAAAATGATGATTCATGGCACTGGTTTTTTACGCAACTAAAAATTTTGATTTCTGATGATGAGGCTCTTGCGATTATCTCGGACAGGCATAATTCGATAAGAAAAGCAATTGGAAATGTGTTTCCGTTGGCTTCTCGTGGAATTTGCACTTACCATTTATATAAGAACATTTTGCAACAGTACAAGGGAAAAGATGTCTTTCGTCTGGTGAAAAAAGCGGCAAAATGTTTTAGGGTTTCTGACTTTAATACAAGGTTCGAGGAGATTGAAGCGATTAATCCTGAACTTCATGACTACCTCCAAAGAGCTGATGTCCGACTGTGGGCGCGTGTTCATTTCCCGGGCCAAAGGTACAATTTGATGACTACGAACATAGCGGAATCAATGAACAGAGCACTGTCAAATGCTAGAAGTCTTCACATTGTTCGACTATCAGAATCGATACGGGTTATGATGACCAGATGGTTTAAAGAACGGAGAAAGGATGCGAAATCGCAGCCAACCACGCTTTCGCGTGTTGTCGAGAAACTACTACATGTAAGTCAGCCATTGCAGTTCATAAGTCAGTCGTTATTGTTCCATAATCCAGCCTTTATGATAAGTCAGCCATTACAGTTCATAAGTCAGTCGTTATTGGTCCATAACCCAGCCGTAATGTTTTAATAATTTTTTATGTATTATAAATAGGGCCGTGTCATTGCCGCCAGACTTATGACGGTACAAAGGATGATCCTTATCACACGGAAGTTACATATGGATCGTCTTTGCATATTGTGAATTTGGAAACAAGAAAATGCACATGTCGGCGTTTTGAACACGAGAAATTACCATGCGTGCATGCAATCGCAGCTACCGAGGACAGGAAAATTTGTTGTATATCCTTGTGTAGTCCTTACTACAACAGCAGTTATTTGGTAAACGCATACGCTGAGTCGATCATGCCCATAGATTCAGCGCTCCAAGTTCCAAATAACGTTGTTAACCAACCGTGCTTGCCCCTGCTTGTTCGTCAACAACCAGGAAGGCCTAAGAAAAGTAAGATGAAATCTGCTATAGTAGTTGCCCTTGAGAACAAACGTCATAGGAAACGACACGCGTGTTCTCGTTGTAAACAGCCTGGGCATAATGCAAAAACTTGTCCGATTTAAAAGTGTTGTTTGGATATGTATGGATTTATGTTTTTGTTAATGCGATAAATCAGCCGTAAAGATTGAATTATTGTCAATAAATGACTGACTTATGATTACGATACAGCTGATTGTCAATAAACGACAATGAGATTGGGTTAGATGAGGAAGACATTTTCTTTCGAAATTTTAGAAGACGAAGATGGTAACTCGTCCAAACGCGTAATATTTTAAAAAAAATTAGAGTTCCCAAAAGAAATTAGAGTTCCCAAAAGATTAATCATTACTCCTAGTATATGGAGCCATATATATGTTAGTATAGCATCTCGAGAATACGAAACATCGCATGTTACAATTGAATAAGTAATGTTTTTTTTTCCCGCCGAAATACGAATCTACGCGAGATAAATTACACGTTTCGGCTGACTTATATGCACTTAACGTCGCGAGATAAAATTGAATAAATAAATATATTTTTTTTTCCGCCGAAATACGAATCGTCGCGAGATAAATTACACGTTGCGCGGCTGACTTATATGCACCTAATGGCTGACTTAAGGCACGTTCAATATGACTTATATATTGAAAGAGAACCTATACCTCAAAATTATTTATCTCGAGTTTAGGGTATGACACTTTTAATATTTTATACGGCTGAAGAAAAAAAAAGTTTTAGTTTCATCCAAAAGAAAAAAAAAACAAGCAATATAGTTTCATCAAAAAAAAAAAAAAGAGGCATCATGCCTCGATCTTGGAGCAGAACTTGAGCATATGAGGAGATGCTTTGTCTTCCCAAACCAACTCCAGCACAAAAGATTCGTACGCCTTAACACCAATAGCCTTGAAGAATTCTCTAATCCCTGAACCAAAGCGCAACCTCATCCGTATGTCTGGCACGCATAGATACACTGGCCACTCTACTCCATGCTGGTCCAAAAGAGTAATCTCCTTCCCTCCTGCTTTTTCCATCTGGTGAGCCCTAGTGAAGCTCAGTGGAATATGCTGCATAAGAAAGAGACAATAAGCTCTTGACAAAGCATCAATAACGACAAAAATTGAATAACAAAATTCCTTCAAGAGAGTTTACTTAAACTTACAAGTCTAGAATCTTTGAGACTAGCTGGTGTGACAGTTATTGTCACAAATCGGTTTTCACTTTGACTACTCTCACCGGTTTCTCTCTTCTTCTCCTCCTCCTCCTCCTCCTCCTCCCCCTCCACATCATCATCATCATCGACGTTGTTGCTAGACTGTACATATTGAATCTCACAGCAATTAGGTCCAAGACCAGTGACGTGGAACAAAAATTCTCCTTCGTGTCTGAAAATGACGAAGTCTCCGACTCAGAAATCATGAGCAAATGCGAACTCTTTCCATCCAAAGGTGAGTCTCCGACCTTCCATGTTTTCTCAGACGCGTCCGACTTAAGCTCCATCATATTTCTTTCGTTTCTTCCTTCTATGTATTTCGAGAAGAACTTTTCCGGAATGCTCTGCAACCAAGACATTGAGATATATATATATATATATATATAGAGAGAGAGAGAAAGATGGAGGGAAGAAGGGAGATTACATACGAGGTGGGAGTAGAAGCCGGGAAGAAGAGGTTGAAAAAAATGTGAGTTTGTAGGAGATTTACATACTTGATCCGCCATTATGGAAGTTGGAAAAGGAGTTTCAAAGATAAGAAAACCCTAAGTTTATGAGTGCTGTTCGTAATCCTCCTCTTACTTACATGGTTCATACAGAAAGATTACACTAATAAATGTTAGTTGACTAAACATTGTAAGTTGTGTTAAAAAACATTGAAAACTAACGACAAGGCATTTAAGTTTTTAGTGGAATAATTAAAAAGATTAGAGTTCTCAAAAGATTAATCATTACTCCTAGTATAGGGAGTCATATAACTGTCAGTATAGCGTCTCGAGAATACTAAACGCGTGCGTAATACGATTACGTACTAACTACATGGCAAACTTATTTTAAATACACGGCTAAACTTATAGAAACTAAACGTCTGACTTATATTTTAAAAACGGCTGACTTATCTCATGCGTGTCAAAGGTTAGGCTGAGTTATGTTAAAGGTTAGGCTGAGTTAAAAACGAAGTTTAGGCTGAGTTATGTTAAAGGTTAGGCTGAGTTAAAAACGAAGTTTAGGCTGAGTTATGTTAAAGGTTAGCCTTAGTCATAAACGAAGTTTAGGCTGACTTATTACATAAACATAAGTGGCTGAATTATATTTAAAATACGGCTGACTTATATATATTACACGGCTGACTTATATTTACTACACGGCTGAATTATATTTAACATGAAGTCATAAACAAAGAAACAAAGGAGGAAACAATAGTTTATATTACAACATCCAAAGCCTATTGTCCGGCCAACATATAATCGGCTTAAAATCACGGTAAAAAAGACCTAACTCTTTGATCCAAAAGCATCGGTCACACAAATTGTTATCCTTACTGTCTTCAATGAACCAAAGATCCCAATCTCGGTCCATCAATGGAGTACTTGTGCAATTATAGAACAAGGTTTTTTCCGTTGACATGAACTCATACTTCTTCGTTAGAAACGCATCAGTGTGAGACGTTCCCCAACCCCAGTCTAGAGATCTAACAATCTTGCCTATCCTCTGAATAGATTCCCTTGTGAAAAGAGATAAATACTCCGCAGTATTCCAAAATACCTTGTGCGTCATTGCATATGTGTACAAAGCACGCTCGAATCCTGCATCTGCTGCTATCTTAATCAAAGCAATTCCTTCATCTTGGAGGTCGAACGTGAAGAACTTATGTACACCCTCTAAGAACAGTGTACTCGGGTTTCCATTAGCGTAGCAAACTTGCATCACCAAGCTAGATAGATGTGTGTACGAAGGGAAGGTAAACACATCTATAGATGCGTACACTCCGGGCCGGTCTGTTAGTTCCTTCATATACTTGCATGTTGCTCTCAATCTATATAGATCTGCAACAGAGTTAGCGGCCACACGTTCGGCCACTAAGGCTTGGATTTCTTCAGGTAGGGCTGTAAGAGGGAATACTTCCATTACAAAGTGGATTTCTCTAGAGATATAAATTTAATGAAAATCTAAACAGATGGTAAAGGCTGACTTATGTGTTAGTCAGCCTTTAATCTAAACAACTGGTCGGTAACTGAGTAGAAAAACAAGTAGGGTTTATGACTGGTTAATGAGTGTTTAAATGGTATTTATATATTAAAAAAAAAGAAAAATAGCGACTCTTCGGTTACTGAGTAGTTACGAAAAGCAACTGTTCGGTAACTGAGTAGAAAAAACAATTGTTCGTATATTTTGAGTAAAGGCTGACTTAGTGTTTCGGCTGAGTTATGACAGCTTTGCAAAAGAAACGGCTGACTTATTGGTTTAAATTTTCAAAATACAAACTAACTAAAGGGTCTCATACGGCTGAGTCATAAACAAATTTTAGGCTGAGTTATGTCAAAGGTTAGGCTGACTTATAAATGAAGTTTAGGCTGAGTTATGATAAAATAAACAAATTCTATATTAGAGTTCGAAAAATACATAAACATCAGAGTTCTAAAAATACATAAAAATTTGAGTAATAAGCATTACATACACATAAGCATTAGCATTAGATAAACATTTAGTCAGCCATATATTTTGCACCAAGCTTCAGCCAATCAATTTCTGGAACTTCGACTTTGGCCATCTTTTCTTCGGCTTCAACGAGTTTATGAGCAAGTTCATCCAACTCAGCAAATAAGTCAACCTTTTCCTTCCCCATAATTTTTTCAAGCAAATCTATTTTCGCATTAATAGATTTCACTTCCATCATAGCATCTTGCAATTCAGATTTAGCTTTCATCTGTTCCTTGACCAAGAGGAGCAACGACTTGTAATGCTCCTCGGTTTTCCTTCTGGCCTTTTTAACATCGTTTGCTCCATGGTCATCCTCCATTGGACGCTTCATCATCTTCTTCGATTCTGCCATTGATGTTGCATGTATATCGAAAATAGGATGTTAATATATCTTCTAAACATATAAACAAATCAAGTTGCAAAAACGTGAATTACATATACTAGGAGAACAAGAAAAAACTAACTTGTATTTGAGATTGCAAAAGGAGAAAACAAGTTCAAAGTTAATAAAAATGAATGTTCGGTTACTGAGTGTTTATAGAGAAAAAACAAAAACTGTTGGGTTACTGAAACTGTTCGGTTACTAAATAGTTATGACTGAGTTATTAGTGACGTAAACGTGTTAAGGCTGACTTATATATTAGAGTTCCTAAAAGTTCAATCATAAGAGCTGAAACGACCCGACCCAAAATTTCAAAAATTTTCCCTCCAGATTATTATCATCACAGATAATAATCCTCAATGGGTCATCAACCAAGCAATGCGGAACAATAAAACATCAACGACACATTCCAATTTAACAAATCCCATACTTTATTAAATATCAACCCAGTTCAACCAATCCACCAATATGAATAAACAATATCCAATGACTAACAACCTAACAATTCCATAGAAATACAATCCAAGTGAGACCCTAAATCATCTCTTCTTCCTCGCCACGATTCCACGATCATAATTTCTCTTTACCTGCAACACATTGCAAAAAGAGTTGTGTGAGTATTATCACAAATACTCAGCGACGCGGTCATCCCGTCTACAGACTATTTAATACAAGTATAAATAACCAACAAAATACCAGGATGATCACAGAACAAGCATACATAACCAAGCAACAAAACTAGTCCAGAATACACCGTGTCGAACGACAGGACTCACTGTGTCGATCGACACAACCACTAGGTGTCGATGATCAGTGACCCCGTGTCGATCGTTAGGATCCACTATGTCGATCGACACAACCACTAGGTGTCGAAGAAAACATAGGCCCCGTGTCGATCGACACACCACCTCGGTGTCGATCGACACGACGTCGCAGAACCCAGAATCGAGTCAATCCTCACACGACTCGAATCTGATGCGATCTGTCGAGTCTCCTGCACAAATCCATACACAAAACACACAAAACCACCAAGCAATCGTATTCCATTGGTCCCCTATACTTATACGAGCCTACGGTCACGCACTCACCTTGATTGGGATTGAAAAGAATGAAGGACGCGAAGAACGAGCGAAGAACACCAAGACAGCCTCGAAATCAGCACAACAACATCCTCTTTCTCGTTCTACCTCCACTCACGACCAATTCTCCTCCAGGAATCTCCCAACAATCACTCAAATTCTCTGATTTCAGAATTTCTCCCCAAAAACTCTCTGAAAAGTCTGATTCTCCAGAAAAAATGGCCAGAACCTCTGATTCTGCCTTTTATATCGAACCCTAGGGTTTCCCTAAACCGGCCCACCAAACCAGCCAATTGGAACCAAACCCGACGGTCTGATTTCAACACGTGTCGATCGACATACACCACATGTGTCGATCGACATAACGCCCCAAACCCGACTTCTCCTAAGTCCAAAACATACATGTCGATCGGCACACCACACCTGTGTCGATCGACACCACCAAAAATCCACTTTTTGGTTCACGGGCGTTACAATTCTCCCCCACTAACACGGATTCAACCTCGAATCACGCGACACCGCCACACTACGGTCTTAAACACCTGACCCGCACTCGGCCAGTATCCTTCGAGATCACACTCGAATCACATCACCCCGTCTCACTAAAGTTCGCACTTTTGTCTAAAACCCGACCAGATTCCCCCGGAATATCACGATGCAACGTCCCCTGGTCCCGATCAGGGCTGCCCGATTGACCGCCCAACAATCAAACAAGAACATTCACGACCAATCGTTGACCCCAAATTGGACCAAATGATCGCACAAAAATCAAACAAGAACATGTACGACCAACGGCGTTACATATATTACCAGGGTTGTCCGAACCTGGTTCCAAACGTCCGCATAACCTTAGATACGACATCCAATCCACTCTCTTGACCCTCGGTCAACACCACTCGAGATCACACCTGATCTCCGAGCTCTACCAGGCTCACACTAGCCACATTGCACCGTCTCCCCACGGCTTCAATCCTGACCCCACCCGGTCAACACCACCTGGGATTCACTCCCGATCCCCGAAGCTCATCCAGTCTCATACTCATGACCACGCTCAGACGCTACTGCTCCTAACTCATACTTATAACTCATAAACATATACACCACACATATGCTCGCAGGATCGTCACCCCTAGAGCGACAGTGTGCAGGAGACCCACCCGTCCCCTGGAGAGACCCACTATCCCTCAATGTATATGTAGGGAACCCACCCGTCCCCCAGAGAGAACCACCAACACTCGAGTATATGCAGAGAACCCACCCGTCCTCTGGAGAGATCCACTATCCCTCAGTATACAGGAACCCACCCGTTCCCTGGAGAAATACTCTGAAACGTGCATCACAAGCACCTGTCGACCAGAATCACCTTCCGTGGTCATCCGAAACAACCCAATCACCAGGGTGTCTCACAGAGTCCCTGGAAAAGACGATTCTAACTCACATAAAACCTCTTTTCCAGACTCTCCCTAGGAAATAGACAAGTTCTAACGCGCGTAGAGCTTACATTTCCAGCCACTCCTGGAACCTGTACAGTCTCATTTCCAGTCACTCCTTGAACATGAACGACCTCCAAGCCGCGTAAAACTTCTATTCCTAGCCATCCTAGCCGATAGGCAAGCTCTAACTCACATAGAACTTCTACCGCTAGACCTCCTCATGACCTACCCGTCACCACAAACTATGACATCACCAGTCATACCATAAGAATTCACATCTTATAACACATTTAATAAGGCAACTCATCTTATTAAATCTCAAATTGTATACTCGTTACATCCACCACGAAATACAAATATCACAATCATAGCAACATGCTAAATACAGACTCTGAAAACCAGAAAAAGAGCTCAAGCCACCGTTTGCTTCTCGAACCACTTCGAGAACTTCGTCTTCATCAACGCCTCTGGTTCCCAAGTCTCCTCCTCAATACCGTCACAGTTCCACACGACTCTCACCAACGGTATACTCTTCCGGCGCAGCACCTTGATCCTCCTCTCGAGAATCCTCACAGGCCTCACCGCCAACGTCATGTTGGGCTGAAGATTCTCTCGAATCCTCGCCAACACCTTCTCAGACTCATGCAGACACTTCCGTAGCATCGAAACATGGAAGAACTTGTGAAAAGCCTTCATACTCTGAGGTAACTCCAATCTATAAGCTACCGGTCCGACTCGCTCCACCACTCTGAACGGACCCATAAACCTCGGACTCAGCTTATTCTCTGAAATGGATCTGTTAGGACCCCTCAACATAGCTGCCTTGAGATACACCATATCTCCGAGCTCAAACTCCAGCTCATTTCGTCTCCTATCGGCGTAACTCTTCTGCCGATCCTGAGCCTCTCTCATGTTCAGCCTCTAGACACGGATCTTCTCCGTCGTCTCCTGAACAAAGTCTGCACCAAACATGCTCCTCTCTCCCACTTGAGTCCAGCATAACGGTGTCCTACACGGCCTCCCATACAGAGCCTCATATGGAGCCATCCCAATACTCGCCTGATAGCTGTTGTTGTACGCAAACTCTACCAGGTTCAGATGATCCGCCCAATGACCACCATAATCCAGTACACACATCCTCAGCAAATCCTCCAATGTCTGAATCGTCCTCTCAGACTGCCCATCCGTCTGAGGATGATACGCGGTACTCATATGCACCTTAGTGCCCAACTCTGCCTGGAAGGCCCTCCAGAACTCTGAAGTGAATCTCGGATCCCTGTCTGACACAATACTTGCTGGCACCCCGTGCAGCCTCACTATCTCACGCACATACTTCCTAGCCAATACCACCGCTCCGTCGGTCTTCTTGATGGCCAGAAAATGTGCTGACTTGGTCAGACGATCCACAATAACCCATATCGCATCATAGGTCCGCGACACTGGCAATCCCGTCACGAAATCCATCGTAATCATATCCCACTTCCACTCCGGAATAGGCAAACTCTGCAATAATCCGCTTGGGACCTGATGCTCAGCCTTCACCAGCTGACACACGTTGCACGCTGCAACCCAGCTAGCTATATCCCTCTTCATCCCGACCCAGTGATAATACCGTTTTAAGTCCCGATACATCTTGGTCGCTCCCGGATGAATCGATAACATACTTGAATGAGCCTCCCTCAGGATCTTCCGCCGCAGATCCTCATCCTTAGGTACACAAACCCCCCGTTTACCAGTATCATCCCATTCACAGAGACCACATACTCTGAACCGGCCGCCTTAGAATCCTCAATCAAACCCTGATCCTTCTCCTGAGCAATCCGGATCCTGCTCAACATATCTGCCTGGTTAGCTGCCTCTAACCCCAACGGCTCCTGTGAGATCACACACAACCTTAACGTACTGATCTCGCTCACCAGAGCCTCCATATCGCGCTCCTGGTCTGAAGCTACCCTCTTCCGACTCAACGCATCTGCAACCAGATTAGCCTTACCCGGATGGTACCCAATCTCCAGGTCATAGTCCGCCACTAACTCCATCCAGCGCCTCTGTCTTTGGTTCAGCTCCGGCTGAGTGAAGAAATACCTCAGACTCTTGTGGTCTGTGAATATCTGCACCTTCCCACCATACAGATAAGACATCCAGATCTTAAGTGCAAAGATAACTACAGCCAACTCCAAGTCATGGGTAGGGTAATTGCATTCGTGCTTCCTCAACTGCCTCGAAGCATACGCAATAACCTTCCCCTGCTGCATCAGCACACAACCCAGACCAACTCCCGAAGCATCTGTATACACTACATAAGGCTCACCCAGCTCGGGTAATGCCAAAACAGGTGTACTGGTCAGCATCTCCTTCAGCTTCCCGAAACTATCCTCGCAAGCTGAAGACCACACAAAAGGAACATCTTTCCCTGTTAACTTCGTCATCGACTGCGCCATGCTCGCGAATCCCTTGACAAACCTCCGGTAATAACCTGCCAACCCAAGAAAACTCCTGATCTCGGTGGCGTTCCTCGGTCTAGGCCAACCTCTGATAGCCTCTATCTTAGCCGGATCCACAGACACTCCCTCTGTAGACACAACGTGGCCAAGAAAGCTCATCTCTCGCTGCCAGAAACTGCACTTACTCAGCTTCGCGTACAGCTTCTGCTCCCGCAGCTTCTCCAAAACCAACCTCAAATGCATCTCGTGCTCTTCCGGACTCCTCGAGTATACCAGGATATCATCTATGAAAATGATCACGAACACGTCCAGATACTCCTGGAACACCCCGTTCATCAACTGCATGAACGCTGCTGGGGCATTCGTCAACCCAAACGACATCACTACAAACTCATAGTGTCCGTACCTCGTTCGAAAGGCCGTCTTCCTGACGTCCACCTCATCGATCGGAATCTGATGGTAACCCGACGCCAAGTCAATCTTCGAGGATCAAGTAGCCCCTCGCAACTGATCCAACAACTCATCAATGCGCGGCAGATGATACCTGTTCTTCACAGTGACTCGGTTAAGCCCCGATAGTCGATACACAACCGAAATCTCCCATCCTTCTTCTTCACAAACAACACCGGTGCTCCCCACGGTGAAACACTAGGCCGGATGAAACCCTTCCCCAACAGATCATCCAGCTGCTTCTTCAGCTCTGCCATCTCTGCTGGAGCCATACAGTAAGGTGCCTTGGATATCGGAGCTATTCCGGGTTCTAACTCAATCGTAAATGGATCCGACCGCGACGGCGGCAAACCCAACAACGATTGGAACACATCCTGAAAATCCCGAACGACCTGGATATCCCTAACTGCAACCTCTCCAACAGTCTCTGGCATCACTATCGTCGCCAGATACGCCTCACAGCCTTTCTCAATCAACTGCTCGGCCTGTATCGCTGAAATCATAAGACTTCCGGAAGCCGGTCTCACCCCCTGAAACACCAACCTCCCAGCCTCCCGCTCAAACACTACACGTCCTCGATGACAATCCAGATGGACCCTATACCGATCCAGCCAATCCATCCCCAGGATGACATCGTACAGCTCCACCGGACTAATAATCAGGTCTGCTGGCATCAACTCTCCTGCCACCAGAACGTCTACACCTCGAGCCCGCCCGAAAGTAGCTAACGTTCTCCCACCAGCAACCTTAACTACTCCCGGCTGCTCACCAAAATCGCTCCGGATCCCGCTGCCCTCCGCACACTCCGGAGTGATGAAGCTATTCGTAGCTCCCGAATCGAACAACACGTGGGACTCACATCCGCCCACAACTAAGGTCCCTGCACAATCCCATGTGCTTTAAGACCCGACACTCTAACGCAGACACACAATCCAACTAGACTAAAATAAATTACCACAAGAATTTAAAAGACAAGTCTGAATTAGTACCTGTGATCGGTCTGGCGCTAGAACCGCCCGCCTCAGCCGCCGTGAAAACCCACGACGTCGCTGCAATCTGAGCCAAAGGCTGCACCGCCAATGGCTGCACTGCCGCCACAGCCATCTGCTGCAACTTCGGACACTTGGGTTTAATGTGCCCGGGCTCCCTGCAGTGAAAGCACACCTGTGCTGCCCGAGTTTCTCTCCTCGTCGGACAGTCTGCCACCTTGTGGCCCATGCTACCACACCCGTAGCATCCTGAACCACCCTGTCCACCCGGACTGGCCCCGGAAGTACTCTCCCACTTCCTCTTTTGTCCCCGAGCCTGCTTGCCGCCCCTGCTCGAACCACTCTGCTGCTGAGATCTCCTCGGTTGCTGCTGCTGCTGCACCGGTGGACTAACCACCATAACCTGCTCCCTGAGATCCTCCTCAATCGCAGCCGCAGTCTCAACCAGCTCCGCCCTCGTGGCAAACCTACTCGCCCTGCAGCGAGTCCTCAACTCAGCTTGAAGTCCCCCGAGGAACCTCCTCACTTGGGCCTGCTCGCCCTCCATGCCTCTACCAGCATGAACCAGGAGTCTACTGAACTCCAAATCGAACTCCCTCACTGTCCGATCTCCCTGAGTCATGTTCAGAAACCTCGACTCCATCCTGTCCATCGCCTCCTGCGAGAAATACTTGGCATTAAACTCAGCCAAGAAATCCTCCCAGACCATCTCGGCCTGCACCCGCCTAGTCTCAACGCCTCTCCACCAGAGATGCGCATCACCATCCAAATAGTGCACTGCTAGGTCTACTCTGTATCCCTCTGGACACGTGATCGAGCGAAAGTTACGCTTTAATCTCCACCGCCACTCGTCGACCTCCTCCGGCTTGGCACCACCCGAGAAAAACCCGGTGCTAATCTGCTGCATCTGCTCCATCATCCTCAGGTAGGATGGGAGCTCCTCCGCAACCGACTGCACCCCAGCCACACCCAGCTGAATACACGCCACTACCGGCTGACCACCAGCCACTCCCGGCTGAACCCCAGCCTCCACTGGCTGTACTCCTGGAGCCTGACCCGGAGCCGGTACCCCACCTGGTAACCGCTCTAGGATCAACTGCAGCAAAACCGCCAGGCGATCATCTCGGTCCTGAGCCACACCTGCGGGAGCACCCCCACCTGGGCCTGCCGCACCAGCAACTACACCGGGACCCACACTAGCCTCATCAGCCCTCACACTGACACTTGTTGAAGCCGGACCCACGGACCCCTCCTGAAACGCATGAGAGTCTGCCACCTGCTCCTGCGTGGTCTCCTGGGCCACACTCGCGGCTACCAACTCACTCTCGAGCCCTCGCCCGTGCCAACGACCAGCACGACCTCCACGGCCCCCACGACCTCTGCCTTTAGCACCTCTAGCTATACTTCTGCACTCACAGCAGATTACTAAGTACTAGAACAAAAACAGAAATCATACAACACTTACCGTGGAATCTCATTGAAGGCTCGGAAGAGATGATCTAAGACTCCATACCCACACAACAATCAATCAATTAACTTCCTAATCAATCAATTGCACCCGCCCTAGAACCGCTAGGGCTCTGATACCAAACTGAAACGACCCGACCCAAAATTTCAAAAATTTTCCCTCCAGATTATTATCATCACAGATAATAATCCTCAATGGGTCATCAACCAAGCAATGCGGAACAATAAAACATCAACGACACATTCCAATTTAACAAATCCCATACTTTATTAAATATCAACCCAGTTCAACCAATCCACCAATATGAATAAACAATATCCAATGACTAACAACCTAACAATTCCATAGAAATACAATCCAAGTGAGACCCTAAATCATCTCTTCTTCCTCGCCACAATTCCACGATCACAATTTCTCTTTACCTACAACACATGGCAAAAAGAGTTGCGTGAGTATTATCACAAATACTCAGCGACGCGGTCATCCCGTCTACAGGCTATTTAATACAAGTATAAACAACCAACAAAATACCAGGATGATCACAGAACAAGCATACACAACCAAGCAACAAAACCAGTCCAGAATACACCGTGTCGAACGACAGGACTCACTGTGTCGATCAACACAACCACTAGGTGTCGAAGAAAACACAGGCCCCGTGTCGATCGACACACCACCTCGGTGTCGATCGACACGACGTCGCAGAACCCAGAATCGAGTCAATCCTCACACGACTCGAATCTGATGCGATCAGTCGAGTCTCCTGCACAAATCCACACACAAAACACACAAAACCACCAAGCAATCGTATTCCATTGGTCCCCCATACTTATACGAGCCTACGGTCACGCACTAACCTTGATTGGGATTGAAAAGAATGAAGGACGCGAAGAACGAGCGAAGAACACCAAGACAGCCTCTGATTCCGTCCTCACAGACCCGAAATCAGCACAGCAACAACCTCTTTCTCGTTCTACCTCCACTCACGATCAATTCTCCTCCAGGAATCTCCCAACAATCACTCAAATTCTCTGATTTCAGAACTTATCCCCAAAAACTCTCTGAAAAGTCTGATTCTCCAGAAAAAACGGCCAGAACCTCTGATTCTGCCTTTTATATCGAACCCTAGGGTTTCCCTAAACCGGCCCACCAAACCGGCCAATTGGAACCAAATCCGACGGTCTGATTTCAACACGTGTCGATCGACATACACCACATGTGTCGATCGACATAACGCCCCAAACCCGACTTCTCCTAAGTCCAAAACATACATGTCGATCGACACCACCAAAAATCCACTTTTTGGTTCACGGGCGTTACAAGAGCAGGTACAACGGAGTCTCTAGCATCAGTTTCTCATCAAATAAAAAAGTATAAAATAATAAAAAGTTGGAGAGAGAAGGGAATTGAGATTCTTAAGTTTTTCATTTGAGAAACAGTTTTAGCCATACCCTCCACGAACATATGTTCATTTTCTATTGGATCCACATTTTTCTATTAATTTAAAATTTAAACAAATAATGAAAATGAATATAATACTATTTTTTAGAGATTCATCAAGTCTCTATCCGTTGTACATGCTCTAACTCCTAGTTCCCAAAAGATTAATCATTACACCTATAATATAGGAAGCGCCATATAGCTCGTCAGATTAGCGTCTCGAGAGTATTAATTTTGGTTATGATTACATATTCAGACGCCACAATAAATCATATATTCTATATTATTTAAATTTAAAAATGTGTAACTTAAGGTTAACTTCACGGCTGACGTATCTAATGTTAGCTGAGTTATAGGCTGAGTTTCAGCTGAGTTATATCAAATGTTAGTCTGAGTTATAGGCTGAGTTTCGGCTGAGTTATATCAAAAGCGACTCTTCGGTAACTGAGTAGATAAACAATTGTTCGTATATTTTGAGTAAATGCTGACTTGACTGATCAACCAAAAAAGTAAATTTTGATGCGTTTTTGACCATCGCATAATAAATGAAGCCATAGTAATTTCGGACTTGTAAATCAATTAATTCAGCCTTCTGTCTACAAGAGAAGCGGCTGACTTAATATTGACGAATTCGTGTTTCGGCTGAGTTATGACTGGCTTTGTGGAAAAGAAGCGGTTGACTTATTGGTTTAAATATTCAAAACACAAATAACTCGTCAGTTTAAAGCATCGACACGGCTGATTTATATATACATCCAAAACTCAAAAGATGCGGCTGATTTATTCATGCAAACACACAAAAGATACGGCTGGTTTAAAGAGATGAAACACAAATAACTAAAGGGTATCATAACTAAATTACATTCAAAAACCAAAATTATCAGGTCCAAACTCTTCAAACATATCGACCAGATTCGTCCAAACTATAGTGTTTATCCAATCTGGCTTCTCGCTACCATGCGCCCATATCCTCCTTAACGTGCGCATTTGAGTTCGAAATAACGTTCTAGCCACCAAATTAAAATGTGTCCAAATCGTCAAAGTGTGTCTCGGTTCCCATCTGTATTTCCGCTACCAAAAAAAAAAGAGAAATATTATTGTTGTTGATAAAATGATCGGGAAAGAAAGATATTAGTGTTGGCTTACAGCGAGTTTAAGAAACCATCGTTCCTTAAAATAATCTGGAATGAAGCTGTAAGTCGGCCACTCATGAACCCATCCTTCTCGAAGAATCTCCGGGATCGCCTTCGAGAGCTCGTGTAAAAATTTGAACCACGTGATGGTTGTTTTATCAATAATACCAAAACCAGGGTTTAGAACGGGGAGGTGATCCCGATCAGCAGAGTATAATATGGCATCGACACTACTGAATAACTTGGAACTACAGTGTGGGACAACCGACATGTCGAAAATGAATATGAAACAGATAGATTACAGAGAAGAGAGAAAACAGTGTAGGATAGAATGTGATGGGGGGAGGCAAGGTTTACGAGAAGGTATATATATACAGATATATAGAAATATGAAACGTCGCGAGATAAAATTGAATAAATTTTGGTTATTTTTTTTTTCCCCGCCGAAAATTCGAAACGTCGTGAGATTTTTTTAGTACGTTTCGGCTGACTTATATGCACCTAATGGCTGACTTATGGCATGTTTTGGGAATGTCATAAATTTGGGTTTAGGGTTTACGTATCGAGTTCTTTGGAGTGACCACTCAGAAATTCAAAAAGAACATAAATCTTAACAATTAGTTTCCATTCAGATAGTCTAGGTTTAGGTTATAAAAGCTTCAACGTAACTTTATAAAGTATTGAGTTATGTACACACGATATTAGGGTTAGGCTGAGTTATATCAAATGTTAGGCTGAGTTATTACGATGACTACTAAAACATAAGCATTTGATAAAGTTAGATAAACATAAACATAAGACTACTAAAGCATAAGCATTAGATAAACATATATCCCTATTTTTCATGAAACTTCATCCAATCAAGTTCTTCAACGCTGGCATTATACATCTTTTCTTTGGCTTCAACGAGTTCTGCTGCAAGTTTGTCCAACTAAGCAAGGAAGTCAACCCTTTTCCTTCCCGATAAATTCTTCAAGCAAATCCATTTTCGCAGAAATAAACATAACTTCCACAAAAGCATCATGCAATTCGACTTTTGTATTAATCTGTTCCTTGAGCGAGAGGATCAACGTCTTGTAATGGTCCTCGTTTTCCCTTTTGGCCTTTTTAATAGCATTTCGTCGATGGTCATCCTCCATTGGACGCTTCATCATCTTCTTCGATTCTGCCATTGATGCTGCATGTATATCAAAAATAGGATGTTAATATATCTTCTAAACATATAAACAAATCAAGTTGCAAAAACGTGAATTACATATACTAGGAGAACAAGAAAAAACTAACTTGTATTTGAGATTGCAAAAGGAGAAAACAAGTTCAAAGTTAATAAAAACGAATGTTCGGTTACTGAGTGTTCACTTAGTATTTATAGAAAATATCGAAAACTGTTGGGTTACTGCGTAGTTGCCAAAAATATTATAAAAAAATAGAGAAAATTACTCAAATAGCATAGAAAAGGTTAATATGCTTAGCGTATCGAGAGTACCAAACGCGTGCGTAATGATTACGTACATATATTCACACGCCATATTTATATAATAGAGAATAGATGATTTATTATTTATATGATTATATGATTATTTAGGGTTTAGGGTTTAGGGTTTTGTGAGAACAATGTGTATCTTTTGCTATACATCTAGGAATTATGGTTTAGGGTTTCGTTAAGAGTTTTGTGAGAACAATGTGTATGTTTTGCTATACCTCTAGGAATTAAGGTTTAGGGTTTAGGGTTTAGAGTTTTGTGAGAACAATGTGTATGTTTTGCTATACATCTAGGAATTATGGTTTAGGGTTTCGTTTAGAGTTTTGTGAGAACAATGTGTATGTTTTGCTATACCTCTAGGAATTAAGGTTTAGGATTTAGGGTTTAAGGTTTTGTAAGAACAATGTGTATCTTTTGCTATACATCTAGGAATTATGGTTTAGGGTTTTGTTTAGAGTTTTGTGAGAACAATGTGTATGTTTTGCTATACCTCTACGAATTAAGGTTTAGGATTTAGGGTTTAAGGTTTTATAAGAACAATGTGTATCTTTTGCTATACATCTAGGAATTATGGTTTAGGGTTTCGTTTAGAGTTTTGTGAGAACAATGTGTATGTTTTGCTATACCTCTACGAATTAAGGTTTAGGGTTTAGGGTTTAAGGTTTTGTAAGAACAATGTGTATGTTTTGCTATACCTCTAGGAATTATGGTTTAGGGTTTAGGGTTTCGTTTAGGGTTTAGGGTTTAGGGTTTAGGGTTTAAGGTTTTGTAAGAACAATGTGTATCTTTTGCTATACCTCTACGAATTAAGGTTTAGGGTTTAGGGTTTAAAGTTTTCTAAGAACAATGTGTATCTTTTGCTATACATCTAGGAATTATGGTTTAGGGTTTCGTTTAGAGTTTTGTGAGAACAATGTGTATGTTTTGCTATACCTCTACGAATTAAGGTTTAGGGTTTAGGGTTTAGGGTTTAGGGTTTTGTAAGAACAATGTGTATCTTTTGCTATACTTCTAGGAATTATGGTTTAGGGTTTCGTTTAGAGTTTTGTGAGAACAATGTGTATGTTTTAAGTCAGCCGCTTCTTTGCGCAATTAGTCAGTCGCTATTAAGGAGAGTAAACGCTGACTAACACATAAGTCAGCCTTTACTCAGTAACCGAAGAGTTGCTATTAATTTTTTTTTAAATCAAATAAAATACAATACAATCTCTTTAGTGTTTTAGTGATTCACAAAACCCTATATGAACTGCCCTAACATATTATAAGTTCCTTCATCTAAGATCTCTGATGCCATCTTCACCCGTAAACCCTGAATATTCGCATCATTTATCCCATGGAAAGTAGTGCCAAGCGCTAGACACTCGACAAACTTCAATGCATACACCCCACAGTCGCCAATTTGGACATTTTGTGGGATGTATTTGCCGCTCCTCCTTTGGAACGAAAACTGCTTCAATCTAGGTTTTCGGAGATTGGCAGGAACTAATTCGTTAATCATAAATGGGATCATGTGCGAAAACGGCCTAAATGAATCACGGATTTTCTTTTCACTTTCGGGTGTCACCTGTCCAATGATGGGATCATAAACGTCGATCTTCTCATTAACAAGGTCCACGTGATATGCCACCCAATGATCTCCTCCAGTTTGTAGAACTCCGTACAAGTGATCGACATCTTCTAACCACTTCTTGTTTGTTTGCAAGTTATTAGGAGTTTTGCCGTTTACTAAATCCTCATACCCAGCTGTGAACTTAAACGTCTTTGGTTTGATCTTGAACTGTATGTAATCCATAGACCATACTGCAGTAAACCAAATGTCCATAAATCCAATTCGCTTGGAGTAGAATGGGGAGGGATCTAGCATGGATTTTTTGATGAGGATTCTCATATACGCGGAAATATGTTGTACAAAGAAAAATTATACTTAACTCAGTTCCATATAATATATAACTCAGACATAAAGCATACTTAAGCCTACATAACTCAGACATATAATAAATAACTCAGACATTACGTATATTTAACTCAGCCCCATATAATCTATAACTCAGACATAAAGCATACTTAAGCCTACATAACTCAGACATATAATAAATAACTCAGACATTACATATATTTAACTCAGCCCCATATAATCTATAACTCAGACATAAAGCATACTTAAGCCTACATAACTCAGACATATAATAAATAACTCAGACATTACGTATATTTAACTCAACCCCATATAATCTATAACTCAGACATAAAGCATACTTAAGCCTACATAACACAGACATATAATTAATAACTCAGACATTACGTATATATAACTCAGCCCCAACAGTATACTTACATCATCAGACAGCCATACATAATCTATCCTTGGCCAATACTTTCTCTCAGACATGAGAACTCTGTAGAACTTGATCTCGTCTGTACCCTTTGTAAATGGAACATCCCTAAAACAATTAAACACAAGTTAGTTTAGGCAAATATTGCTAAAAGTCGTATTAACATATGCTCTAAAGGGTCATACTCGAATGGCTTTAGGTGATCCAAAAGTTTAGCCACTTTAACCGGATCAGCAGGTGCGACAGGATCATAGATTGCCGGTGAAGGTTCATAATTTTTCCTCATGCACGTCATTCCATTGTCTCCAATATAAGGAAAAACTCGTGCTTGAGGATCATTTTCTAGCCTCCCTGAAGACCCACCAGGAGATAATTTCACCATTGACTCCCGATAAGCCTTAATTCTCTCTGACCTAATCATGTCCTCTTCCTCCTCATCAGACTCTGGCAACACTTCGTTATATTCTGCGACAAATTTGCTGGTGACATCCACAATCTCACTGTCATCGTTTAAAATCTGTTTCTTCTTTGCTGGGATAGTCACTTCCGGAGGTTTCGGATCGTCATTGCCTTTACGATTCCTCGCTGTCCTCCTTCTTACTTGCCCCTCCTTTTTTAAAGCATCGACCTCCTTCTTTAAAGCATCGGCCTCCTTCTTTAAAGCAGCGGCCGTCTTCTTTAAAACATCGGCCTCCTTCTTTAAAATAACGGCCTCCTTCCTCTTTAAAGCAGCGGCCTCCTTCTTCTTTAAAGCATCGGCCTCCTTCTGCTTTTTAACCTCAGCCTCCTGCTTTTTTGCCTCAACCAATTTCTTAGCAGGAGAAACAGTAACGAAATCAACTGTTTCTTCTTCGTCATTACCAAACTCCTCAGCCAATTTTAATTTGGTCTTATGAACTGGTTCAGTACTTTTAAGCTGTATTAACATATAAACATAACTCAGCCAGAATAAAAAGAATAAATCTGTCGTTATGTAACTATAACTCAGCCATCAAATAGATAATAAATCAGTCGTCAAATATAGGTAATAACTCAGCCGTCAAAAGTAACCATAACTCAGCCGTCAAAAATAAACATAAATCAACTGTAACGTACATTATGCAGGGGGCTGTTGACTGGTTCAGGACTTTTATCCGGTTCAGGACTTTTAAACTCGTCCTTCTGCGGCTGTATTAACATATAAACACAACTCAGCCGAGACTAATAAGGATAACTCAGTCGTCAAAAATAAACATAACTCAACTGTAACGTACCTTTGGACTATTAACGGATTTCTGCGGGAAGTTGTTTACTTTTGATTGGTTATCATCCTTTTGAGTAATGTTCCGTGCCTCGAGAGCATTCAGACGCTCTCTCATTTGCATCCGATCATTCTCAATAGATGCAACTCTTTCTTCCACAGCAGCTCGGACTGTATCACCAATCATCTTCTTTAAATCTGACAACTCTCCAAATTTTGTGTTATAGGCGTTTAACTGCGCCTCAACACTGTCTATTCTACTACCAAAGTTGTCAAACTTGTCAAATCTTCTGACAAGGTTTTCCAGGACATTGACTACGGTCGTCAAATCCGTCTCTTTCCCAATATCCTTGTAGCTACTATGCTGCAACACAATCTCACTGTTGCTTACTTCCTGTTTTTTCGTAGCTTTCTTCTGTTTTTTTGCGGGGGGTTGATCGGAATCTAACGAAACTGCAGCCTTCAATTTTTTCTTCTTCTCATCGCTCTTCACATCCCAAAAACCTCTAACAAACCTACCCGCATATATGTCTGTTACCAGATTTACAACTTCTGGGTCATTTTCTTCACTCGCCCACTGCGGAAACAGCTCTTCTACAGCCTCTTTCATAACCATTTTCTTCACACGCACCTGCATAGTAAATCAGCCATCAAATAACTCATAAGTCAGACATCAAAAGATTCATAACTCAGCCATCAAGTAACTCATAAGTCAGACATCAAATGATTCATAACTCAGCCATTAAGTAACACATAAGTCAGACAGAATAAAAAGATCCATAACTCAGCTAAGTCAACCTTCTTACCTCACCATGGTCTCTGATCTCCTCAGCTATGGGTGTAGTAAGACTTTTACTACAGCATCCCCACTCCTCTGTTTATACTCACCTTCGACTAAAATCCGACTGTGAAAATGCAGAGCAGACGTTTCGACGATAACGGCGGTGAATGTTTCTCAGAAATCGACTAGAGAGAAAACAGTAGAAGTTTCGACGACAACACACGAAGTTTTTATTTTTCCGTCCTTTGAGTTTCCTTCTCTGACTTGTTAGCACGGTTAACCTAATTAGTGACATGGAACAGTGATTAGTGACGTGGATTAGTTAATCATTTTTTAATTATAAATAAACTCAATTAAAAAAAATAACCAAGTGTGTTTATTGTAATTTACTAGGCTTTAAAAACTTTTGAGTAATTTCCAAAAGATGTATGCTATTCTAGTAATATAACAACTTTTCTATGCTATTTGAGTAATTTTCTCTATTCTTATTGCGTGCCCTCCGTTGTTTCGTGGATGCATGGAAGAACTTTGTATTTTGGTCCCCTACCCGATACCAATTCTCACGACTCTTCTACTGCCAGAAGATTTCCTCATCCAGTAATGCAGATCGTAGTTGGTCCTGTAACACTATAATCACCTCCACAGAGGATGTGTCGCTACTTTGTGCCTCATCTAACCGCTTTTTTAAGTCTTCAATATCCTCGAAGGAAAGAAACTGGTCTTGTTTGAGCCAGCGAGATATCGCAGTTCGACAGCTGGCTATACGCTCTCCCAAATTGGGGGTAGCACCATTTCTACTTTTTGACCACCCTTCGCGAACTATCGATTCAAAGTTGGATTTCGAGATCCAGCGTTTATCAAATCTGAACTTTTTGGTCCCAACCATTCTCTTAGTAGTGATATATGTGAGAACTGGTCTATGATCCGAGCCCATGAACCGTCCATTTGTGTATGTGATAACAGTTGATACCAATCTTCATTACCCATGGACCGATCTAAACGACATTGAATAACATTTTTTCCTCTTCGTCCCACCTAGGAGAGGCAATTCCCTAAGAATGGAAAGTCGATCATGCCGCAACTTTGTCTCAAAAATCCAGGAAGGAATTTTCAAGTCTCCGACGACCACCTGTTTTTTCATGATATCCAGTAATTTCATTAAAATCTCCTATCATAAACCAAGGTCCAAAACGTGTAGTACCAATTCGGGTGAGACGTTCCCAAACTGCCACGTGATTTGAAATAATAGGTTCACCATAAACAAACGAGAGAAACATTTTATTACTATGAATGGTAGCCATTACATTGATAATATTTTTATTAGAAAAAGGAATTTGAATTTAGAACTCCAACTTAGCCAAAAGGGCTAAGCCACCACTACGACCATATAAGTCAACAGTAAATAGAAAATCAAATCCTAAGTGTGCTTAAAAATTCTAAAGAAAGCGGTGATCACGCTTGGTTTCCATAAGAAAGCGAATCCCCGAGAAAATCTTCTTACGGAACTCACGCAATCGACGAATTGTCAAGAAGGTGCCGGCTCGTTGGCAGTTCCAACTTAAGATCATTTAAGTGTCCGCCGGGGGTTTTCTTTTAACCACCAGATCTTTAGATCCCTTCGAAATTTTCCTTTCATCAGGGCCCGTCTTCGAGGATGACGGGACGGAAACACCATTCAAAGCAGCGTACCTTAGTACAGGATCCTCGGGTGCAAAAGACGCATGTTTGTGGATACGGCTACCCCTAAACAGGCTGTGTTCAATCTTTTTCTTGACTCCCAATGCTTTACTAATCATTTGCTCTATTCTCCTTGGCGCCTTCGTATTTATATTGGGCCCTACGCGTGGCCTAGCATATTTCTCCTTTTAGGGGCCCACTATAAAATCACCGGCGAAGCGCTTCCATCTCTGGCTCTTTGTCTACTTTTTTTGATCGCGTGCCGCCGCCATCCGCAATCTCCCACCATTTTAACTCGTCATATGTCTGGTTTGCTGCCGTCGCCTCTTCCTCCGAGTTCCGATACCTCTACGGTTATCTGTCTTTTCCTCCAGCGAATTCTGCGTAGATAAACTCACCCTTGCTCCACCATTTTCTCCGTATCAAGACGCCTTTTTGCCAAAGAATTTGCACACCCACTCCTTTGTCGATTATCTTGTAACTCGTCTCTCTTCAGTTGGTTCTCGAACCTTGCCTAATTCAGACAGGATATCTTTTCTCACTGGTCTCTGTTTTGAAGTTGAGGCCAAATCACTCAGATTGCCATGGAAACCGTTATTCGGTTCTTCCCTAAGCCGAATTGACCGTATTGCCTCCTCCTTATGTGTTCCCTTTTTTCTCCTGTCGTCATCTTCGATTCTTCGTCGGTACAATTCCCGATGATTTTGATAGGAACCCACACGGTCTGGACACATCTTTGTGTCACGGGACATCCAGAGGCACCGCTTACTTCACGTAGTCGAATTCTATGCGGAAGAGTTCTCCTGTGTCCGATACCGTTTTGCGATGAAGAATCAATGGGGAATCACACTCTATCAGCACTCAAACCATGGGGAATGGTTCAACATCTTTCCAATTCCTATATTCGCCCAAGTCTTCCCCAATCCTCTTCAGCGAACGCTCCTCACAGTAATAAGCCGAAAGATTGACAATCTTGACCTAAAAAAAAATTGTAGATGGAAAATCCATCGTGACCGTTGGAACCCATATTTCAATAGCATTCATCCAGTCGTCAAAGTAATATGGGTGGTTATCAAGCACCACCTGAAGATCCGATTCCTATTTGAAGCGGAAGTGGAAGCGTCATCTTCCCATCTAAATCCCCTGGACCCAACCCTCACATTTTCACACTGTCGGTAGGAAACCCATGAGAGCCTTGATTCTATTTTTTTAGACCTCGAGATTGAAGACACGTCCCACCAGAACTCGCTCGTTATCCACCGGAGGCAATTGCAATGGTTTGGATCTCTTGTTGTCTCGATCCGGAGCCACCAGTTTGCCAAAGAAAACATTATGTCGTTGTACCTAACTACCTCATTGTACTTCACTTTTCACAAAATTCTTGAAATGAAGCAAAATTTGGAATCCAATTTGGTAGAAAATATCTCGTCTGCACCAACTTGGTAGAAAATCAACAACTTTATAGACTAACCAAAAGAATTACAACTGATCCAACTCAAGCTACAAACTATCTTAAACTCAATTTCTCATATTCAACGAATGTAGATGATATATCATGGTTTTTACCCATTTTCAACCATGATATAAATCGTTTTTATAGAGTCTTTTTGGTGTTTCTCGAGTCTTTTAGTGTCTTTGTAGGTTAAAGATCGATTGAAGCCTAATGGAAGCTTTTGGAGCGTTTTGGAGCATCAAGAAAAGAAGAGCTGAAGATATCAAGTCGGAGTCGAGCAGAGGAGCTTGTGTCGATCGACACAAGGCTTGGGTGTCGATCGACACGGGCCTTTAATAAAGAAATCATGTTCGGGCCTGAAGTTCCAGAAGTTTACACCAAGGTCCAATCCGATTTTTAGACAATATAAATAGTTTTTCCTTAGGTTTTCATGTTTTGGGGGGGGGGATCTTGGAATTTATATTGAGAATTGGAGGAGGAGAGATTCGGGGGGAGAGCTTCAGACTTTCAGAGATTTCGAAACCCTTTTGTATCTCTAACTCTATCTTTTATGCAATTTTATTCATTCATAATGTTTACTGCATCTATGTCTGAGTAGTTTGCTTGTTAGGTTTTGGAAAGTTCTAGGGTTTGATGAGAAATTGATAGGATTAAAACCCTGTTAGGATTTATCTTTATGTTCTTCATCTAGATTGATTTAACTCTGATTTTAGGACTGATCAACTGAAATTGGATATCCTAGGTTGCTTTAATAGATGCGAAAGTATTATTAACAATCGGACATAATCTTAGATGAGCAAAATTATCTATTCGCAAAGAAATTTGGCTTAGTAATTTTGTGAACAATTGAACCTGAACTTAATGCTTGTCTTTATTCACTGAGTTTGCAAAGAAATTTGGAATTTAGGGATTTAGTCATAGATAATCTCTGCAACGAAAGTTGATTGGTTTTATATTCGTGTTTGAGTTCTAGAACCGTGCTTAATAAAATCCTAACCGTTTTTCTCTCTGTGTCGATCGACACATATCTGTGTGTCGATCGACACGATCGATTTTGATTCATTCATGTGAACAACCCAATGCCTAACTCTTTTGTCTCATTGAATTTTAAGAACCTTAATCATTCACTTGTTTACTTGCTGTTTTTATTGCACTAATACATATTCACTTAGCATAATTTGAATTCACTAATTGGTTGTGTGATTTGATTCCCTGTGGATTCGATCCCTAAGTACTACATCGATCTCTTAATTTGAGAGAGTAGCTCAGGGCAAATTTGAGCATATCAAATTTTGGCGCCGTTGCCAGGGACTCGATTTAACCAATCGATTTGTGATATTAGAATTTTGTCTAAGTTTTATTTTTGTTTATTTTACTTACGATTTCTTTTCTTTTTGTTTTGTGTGTTTCAGGTTTATGCATCCTCGCGTTACCAGACACAACCAAAACGAAGAGCTAGTTGATCTCAACCCAGAGATTGGAAAGCTAGAACGAGCAAACCGAGCAGCGACAAGGACAGCCAGAATGAATCCATTAGTTTTGATCAGGGGTGAAGATGGGTTCCTGCAGGACACTGAGGGTCGTAGACGTAATGCTCAGGGTCAGAGGTTGGATGAGAATGGGGCTGTGATTTTAGAGGAACAGCAGGTTGTGCAGCGCCATGAGCCAGCTGGGCGTGGGCGCACTCTAGGAGAGTACAACAGGCCAGACGAATTCTATGCCAACAGGGCAGCGATTCGCCCTCCTTCTTTCCAGAGGAACGACTTCGAGCTAAAGCCTACATACTTCTCTCTTGTGGCTCAGCACCCCTTCCACGGTCTGTCATCTGAGCATCCCATGGACCACATTGAGAGATTCGAGGATCTATCATCTAGCATCCAGCATCAAGGCAAATGGTGTCTCTAGCGACTATCTCTACTGCAAGCTGTTCCCATACTCTCTCAGTGGAGAAGCAGCTTACTGGCTGAAGCAGCTGGAGCCGGGCTCGCTGACTACTTGGGAAGACACCAAGAATGCCTTCCTCATCAACTTCTTCGATGAGGCGAGATCTGAGGATCTAAGGACTAAGATCTCTACTTTCAAACAAGGTCCTACTGAAGCATTCAAGGCTTCCTGGGGAAGATTCAAGTCCTACTAGAGAGATTGTCCTCACCACGGGTTTAGTGACGTCCAGCTGTTGGGCATCTTTTTCAGAGGGATTGACTGGAGGTATCAGATGGCCCTCGATTCAGCTAGCAATGGGAACTTCAACACCCGATACCCGGAAGATGCTCTGATTCTCATCGACAACTTGGCCTCCAGCAATAGCACCAAGAATGCAGATTTCGAGAGGAAGAAGCTGGGTGGTAACATGGATGGAAGCCAAATTGCAGAGGTTAAAGCTAAGCTGGATACTGTACACAATCTTCTGGTAGGAAAGAAGACGGTTCAGTTTGCTCAAGAGGTAGAAACCTTCATACCCGACCCCGTGTCGATCGACAAGGAAGTATCATGTCGATCGACACAGGATGAAAAGGATGTCAACTTCATCAGTGGGACCGGTTTTCAGAATCAGAGGTTTGGGAATCAGCAGGGTAACAGAGGCTTCAACAGGAACTACCAAAGGAACTACGGTTCTTCCTCCTATCAGGCACCTTCTCCTCAGACAGCAGAGAGCAGCGAGATGAAACCCATGCTAGAGCAGATCTTGGAAGGGCAACAGAAGATGACCGTGAGTTTTAACGGGAAAATGGATGCGATGTATCAAGATCTGAATGGGAAATTCGAAGCTTTGAACGCCCATGTCAAAAAGCTGGATATCCAAGTTGCCCAAACAGTAGAGTCTATTAAGAGGCAAGAAGGTTTTCTTCCGAGTAAAACTGACACCAATCCAAGACTTCACGTCAATGCAGTTACTGTGGGGGGTGAGAAGGGTCTAGAGGAGGAAGAGGTCATGGAGCTTGAAGAAGATGCGAATTTGGAGACAGACAGCTCCGTGTCGGTCGACACGGATGGGCAATGTCGATCGACACAAGCCCTGAATATCGATTCTGGATTCACCAGAAAGTCTCGTGTCGATCGACACAAGATCAAGTGTGTCGATCGACACGCTACCCAGGACTGCCCAACTTCGTCCCAGACTTCAGCCAAAGCAGAAGAGAGAGTTTACAAGCCTAAGATACCATATTCTAGGAGGTCTAAGCAAGAGCTGGAGGATGCTAGATACAAAGCTATCATAGATAAGTTTGTTGTGTACTTTCCATTGATTGATACTGAGAAGATTTCTCATGTGGTCAGAAGTTGTGTGAAGAAGATGTCTAGTCTAAACTTGAGTTCTGAGCAATGTCGTGCAATGCTTTCTATAGAGCTCAGTTCAGCTATTCAAGACATGACTCTAGAGAAACCTGCTCAACCATCGTTGAGGAAGCTGACTAAACTCGTAACTCCAGGGAGGTTTGTTGTTCCATGTTTAGTCAATGGTATAGAACTAAAGGACTCTCTCTGTGATACAGGTGCTAATGTAAATGTCATGTCTCTGGCTGTGGCGAAGAAGCTAGGAATTTCATATTTGAAACCTCCAAAGGCATCTCTCAAGTTTGCAGACTCTTCTTCTACAAGTTCGAAAGGTTTCATTCCGGATCTAATGCTTCAAGTGGGAGATTGCCTTGTTCCTATTGACTTTCATGTGATGGAGATGAAGGAGGACAACGATGACCCATTGATTTTTGGGCAAGCCTTCCTTGCCACTGTGGGTGCGATAGTGGACTTCCCAAACCGGCAAATCTCCTTCTCAGAGATCAACAAGAATGTCTTATACCCTGCAGTTCATGTCAAGGAGAATTCTTGTATGACCGTCAATGATGGAGGACAACAATGCTCAAACCTTGGAGATGACGTGGAGAAGATCCCAAGAGTTCCGCCTTCAACTCCTATCTCCCATCGATCTGATAGAGTCACCAAACCAGCGAAGTCCAAGCGCAAAAAGACTTCCAAACCTTTCTCTAATTTCAGGATCATCATCCCCTTAGAGTTAAGAGAGAAAGGAGAGGAAGTGATCCAGGAGATGCTGCAAAATACTGCGAAGCTCTTTCCAGGTGCTTTTCCCTACACCGTTCCACCAAAGACCTGAGCTCCGACACAGTCAAGCTAATGACTGAAAACAAGCGCTTAGTGGGAGGCAACCCACTTGTAAGTTTTTCTGTTTTCTCTTTTATCTTTCATTTTCTAACTTTGAGTCAGTTTATCTGTAATTCTTAGGAGCTTTGAACTTGAACAACTTAATGGAATTGCCTTGTGTTTTTCTATTTGATAGTATTTGTTGAGTAATACAGGTTTACGGTCAGAAACAAAGAGGTCTGTGTCGATCGACACATCTTCTCTGTGTCGATCGACATGGACAGCATTTTTTTCAAATTTCTCCAACACATAACGGTCCGATCTTTCAGAACCCGTGTCGATCGACATGGAAAGTCTGTGTCGATCGATAGGGTCCCCACAGTGGTAAATCTTGTTCGTTTCATTCAAGTTCAATTTACCTTTGATTTCTTTTCTTTCCAAGCTCATGTTTTAACAACACTGGGGACAGTGTTGGTTAAGTCTGGGGGAGGAAACTACTAACGTGTTTCTTTCTGTTTTGGTTTATTTTGGTTCAAAAAAAAAAAAAAAAAAAAATTTATTCTTCCAGGATCGACCTTTCTTTTGGTTTGATGGATTGTCTTTGCCAGCATGTGACCATTCTTCCAAGATCGGTTTCAGAGTCAGACTAATGGGAAATCCTAAGGTTGACTGGTTGACTGGAGACGTCTGCTACTTCCAGTATAATCCGCCAAGTCAGAGCTACTGCACGGTCTTCCTTGAGATTGATGTTCATAGGGCTTGACTCCTCATTCATACCTGACAAGTGCAACCCCTGTTGAAAGTAATGGTACTCCTCCCCCTTTATTCATTCATAAAAAAAAAATAATAATAATAATAATAATAATAATAATAATTTTGTGTTAGGATTGGGGTGAGATGATAGTTCTTGAGTATAGGATGAGGAAATAAAATTCCAATGAATCTGTGCTCAAGAAGTGATCACCCAGAGCTCAAAAGCAGCAGTCTGAGTCCCTTAAAACGGATGTAGAAGACAAGCAATCTCACGACCCTGTCTCCTCACAAGGAACAACAGTAGTGAGTCACGACCCTGTCTCCTCACAAGGAACAACATTAGTGAAAAATGCACTGCTTTGAGTCTCAACAATCATAGAAAATAGGAATAGAAAGTCAAATAAGTCTGGGGGAGAGAAAGAATACCAAGTGTAGTATAGGTTGATTTGTCATGGTATAGTATGGGAATGAGTCTAGAAGGTTCTTGGCATTGAGATCATTGAGACTAAGCGATGAAGACTAACGGATTATGCTGTGAAGTGATGGATGAATTTGGGAAGCTGCGAAAGTCTGCGGAGAAGTACATGGTGGTCTGGTTCTGGGTTGGTTCTGTATTATGTGGTTCACTAGATTTGAAGGGTCAGTTCATTGCTCCAAGGGAAGGTAAGTTTCTGTGTTTTCAAACCTCTTTCACATTCTTGGTTTATGTTTTGCTTGAGGGCAAGCAAAGGCTAAGTCTGGGGGAGTTGATATATCATGGTTTTTACCCATTTTCAACCATGATATAAATCGTTTTTATAGAGTCTTTTTGGTGTTTCTCGAGTCTTTTAGTGTCTTTGTAGGTTAAAGATCGATTGGAGCCTAATGGAAGCTTTTGGAGCGTTTTGGAGCATCAAGAAAAGAAGAGCTGAAGATATCAAGTCGGAGTCGAGCAGAGGAGCTTGTGTCGATCGACACAAGGCTTGGGTGTCGATCGACACGGGCCTTTAATAAAGAAATCATGTTCGAGCCTGAAGTTCCAGAAGTTTACACCAAGGCAACTTATTTCATTCATGATGTTTGTTTCAATCACCATGTCTGAGTAGTTTGTTTGTTAGGTTTTGGGAAGTTCTAGGGTTTGATGAGAAATTGATAGGATTAAAACCCTGTTAGGATTTATCTTTATGTTCTTCATCTAGATTGATTTAACTCTGATTTTAGGACTGATCAACTGAAATTGGATATCCTAGGTTGCTTTAATAGATGCGAAAGTATTATTAACAATCGGACATAATCTTAGATGAGCAAAATTATCTATTCGCAAAGAAATTTGGCTTAGTAGTTTTGTGAACAATTGAACCTGAACTTAATGCTTGTCTTTATTCACTGAGTTTGCAAAGAAATTTGGAATTTAGGGATTTAGTCATAGATAATCTCTGCAACGAAAGTTGATTGGTTTTATATTCGTGTTTGAGTTCTAGAACCGTGCTTAATAAAATCCTAACCGTTTTTCTCTCTGTGTCGATCGACACATATCTGTGTGTCGATCGACACGATCGATTTTGATTCATTCATGTGAACAACCCAATGCCTAACTCTTTTGTCTCATTGAATTTTAAGAACCTTAATCATTCACTTGTTTACTTGCTGTTTTTATTGCACTAATACATATTCACTTAGCATAATTTGAATTCACTAATTGGTTGTGTGATTTGATTCCCTGTGGATTCGATCCCTAAGCACTACATCGATCTCTTAATTTGAGAGAGTAGCTCAGGACAAATTTGAGCATATCACTAGACCAACTAAAACAACAAGCATAAACTCCAACACAACTAGAATGTCTCATTTATGTAACCCAACAAGCATTCCTAATTTGTCACCTCAACCTTTTCACCAACTCCAGTCTTCTGCTTCTTTTTATACGAAGCCCACCAAAGAATATCATAGTCATAGACTCTTGTTCCTCCATCTCCTCAACTTCTTCCTCAAAAGCCAATTAATATATTTTCATACATCATATCGTCATGGGACAAAACTAAACGGTATAAATTCAACTACATAATTGTGGTTCCATAAAAATTGCTAGCTCGATAACCACTAACTAATCTTTTCCTTATGCACATTATGTAGCTGATATATAAGGTATTCAATTTTTTTCTTTTGTATTTTTTCTTTAGATGCAACTACGGTGAGTTACAGAATAGAGAGCGGTAATAAAGACAATTCAGACAGCTAGGAACGCGACGTGAGTCAAGTTTCGTATATTTATGGTAAAATATTTTCTTCTCGTTCTTCTTTTTGTTTTTGGTATTCTTCTTTTTCTTCATTTTTATTTTTTAGTTGCGCATTCCCAATCTTGACTGAGGATTAACAGGAACCAATCATTAAATAAAAAAGTAATTTATTTTTTTCTGCGGGTTTTATAAATCAAACCAAATAAGAATGTAACCATAACTTAAGAGTATATTCTGACAAAAAAAAAAACGTAAGAGTATTATTTTTTTTTTTTTGTTAACAACTAAGAGTATCTATCTAAGAGGAGAAAATGATAACGGAGAAGAAGAACAAAGTAGACAAATACGAATATTTTTTGTTTCTTAGTTCGTGGTCCAAAAACAAAAGTAAGAGCAATGTTGCATTGCATGTCATATAGACAAAAATTAAAAGGAAAAACCATTAAAATTAAGGAAATATATATAACTCATTAACATGAATAAATCAAACTTAAAACAAAGGTGTCTTATTATATAAATAAAAACTCTACACGTGTATCATAAATCAAAATATCAATTGTAAAGTTTAATAAAAAAAATATAAAAGAGCTAATTTATCATAAGAAAAATGCTTATACTACATGGATAACTATTTTTTTTAATGTTAGGGTCAATTTTTAATACGCCAACGTTTAAGGAGGAGGAGAGATTCGGGGGGAGAGCTTCAGACTTTCAGAGATTTTGAAACCCTTTTGTATCTCTAACTCTATCTTTTATGCAATTTTATTCATTCATAATGTTTACTGCATCTATGTCTGAGTAGTTTGCTTGTTAGGTTTTGGAAAGTTCTAGGGTTTGATGAGAAATTGATAGGATTAAAACCCTGTTAGGATTTATCTTTATGTTCTTCATCTAGATTGATTTAACTCTGATTTTAGGACTGATCAACTGAAATTGGATATCCTAGGTTGCTTTAATAGATGCGAAAGTATTATTAACAATCGTACATAATCTTAGATGAGCAAAATTATCTATTCGCAAAGAAATTTGGCTTAGTAATTTTGTGAACAATTGAACCTGAACTTAATGCTTGTCTTTATTCACTGAGTTTGCAAAGAAATTTGGAATTTAGGGATTTAGTCATAGATAATCTCTGCAACGAAAGTTGATTAGTTTTATATTCGTGTTTGAGTTCTAGAACCGTGCTTAATAAAATCCTAACCGTTTTTCTCTCTGTGTCGATCGACACATATCTGTGTGTCGATCGACACGATCGATTTTGATTCATTCATGTGAACAACCCAATGCCTAACTCTTTTGTCTCATTGAATTTTAAGAACCTTAATCATTCACTTGTTTACTTGCTGTTTTTATTGCACTAATACATATTCACTTAGCATAATTTGAATTCACTAATTGGTTGTGTGATTTGATTCCCTGTGGATTCGATCCCTAAGCACTACATCGATCTCTTAATTTGAGAGAGTAGCTCAGGACAAATTTGAGCATATCACTAGACCAACTAAAACAACAAGCATAAACTCCAACACAACTAGAATGTCTCATTTATGTAACCCAACAAGCATTCCTAATTTGTCACCTCAACCTTTTCACCAACTCCAGTCTTCTGCTTCTTTTTATACGAAGCCCACCAAAGAATATCATAGTCATAGACCCTTGTTCCTCCATCTCCTCAACTTCTTCCTCAAAAGCCAATTAATATATTTTCATACATCATATCGTCATGGGACAAAACTAAACGGTATAAATTCAACTACATAATTGTGGTTCCATAAAAATTGCTAGCTCGATAACCACTAACTAATCTTTTCCTTATGCACATTATGTAGCTGATATATAAGGTATTCAATTTTTTTCTTTTGTATTTTTTCTTTAGATGCAACTACGGTGAGTTACAGAATAGAGAGCGGTAATAAAGACAATTCAGACAGCTAGGAACGCGACGTGAGTCAAGTTTCGTATATTTATGGTAAAATATTTTCTTCTCGTTCTTCTTTTTGTTTTTGGTATTCTTCTTTTCTTCATTTTTATCTTTTTAGTTGCGCATTCCCAATCTTGACTGAGGATTAACAGGAACCAATCATTAAATAAAAAAGTAATTTATTTTTTTCTGCGGGTTTTATAAATCAAACCAAATAAGAATGTAACCATAACTTAAGAGTATATTCTGACAAAAAAAAAACGTAAGAGTATTATTTTTTTTTTTTTGTTAACAACTAAGAGTATCTATCTAAGAGGAGAAAATGATAACGGAGAAGAAGAACAAAGTAGACAAATACGAATATTTTTTGTTTCTTAGTTCGTGGTCCAAAAACAAAAGTAAGAGCAATGTTGCATTGCATGTCATATAGACAAAAATTAAAAGGAAAAACCATTAAAATTAAGGAAATATATATAACTCATTAACATGAATAAATCAAACTTAAAACAAAGGTGTCTTATTATATAAATAAAAACTCTACACGTGTATCATAAATCAAAATATCAATTGTAAAGTTTAATAAAAAAAATATAAAAGAGCTAATTTATCATAAGAAAAATGCTTATACTACATGGATAACTATTTTTTTTAATGTTAGGGTCAATTTTTAATACGCCAACGTTTTAGGAGGAGGAGAGATTCGGGGGGAGAGCTTCAGACTTTCAGAGATTTTGAAACCCTTTTGTATCTCTAACTCTATCTTTTATGCAATTTTATTCATTCATAATGTTTACTGCATCTATGTCTGAGTAGTTTGCTTGTTAGGTTTTGGAAAGTTCTAGGGTTTGATGAGAAATTGATAGGATTAAAACCCTGTTAGGATTTATCTTTATGTTCTTCATCTAGATTGATTTAACTCTGATTTTAGGACTGATCAACTGAAATTGGATATCCTAGGTTGCTTTAATAGATGCGAAAGTATTATTAACAATCGGACATAATCTTAGATGAGCAAAATTATCTATTCGCAAAGAAATTTGGCTTAGTAATTTTGTGAACAATTGAACCTGAACTTAATGCTTGTCTTTATTCACTGAGTTTGCAAAGAAATTTGGAATTTAGGGATTTAGTCATAGATAATCTCTGCAACGAAAGTTGATTGGTTTTATATTCGTGTTTGAGTTCTAGAACCGTGCTTAATAAAATCCTAACCGTTTTTCTCTCTGTGTCGATCGACACATATCTGTGTGTCGATCGACACGATCGATGTTGATTCATTCATGTGAACAACCCAATGCCTAACTCTTTTGTCTCATTGAATTTTAAGAACCTTAATCATTCACTTGTTTACTTGCTGTTTTTATTGCACTAATACATATTCACTTAGCATAATTTGAATTCACTAATTGGTTGTGTGATTTGATTCCCTGTGGATTCGATCCCTAAGCACTACATCGATCTCTTAATTTGAGAGAGTAGCTCAGGACAAATTTGAGCATATCACTAGACCAACTAAAACAACAAGCATAAACTCCAACACAACTAGAATGTCTCATTTATGTAACCCAACAAGCATTCCTAATTTGTCACCTCAACCTTTTCACCAACTCCAGTCTTCTGCTTCTTTTTATACGAAGCCCACCAAAGAATATCATAGTCATAGACTCTTGTTCCTCCATCTCCTCAACTTCTTCCTCAAAAGCCAATTAATATATTTTCATACATCATATCGTCATGGGACAAAACTAAACGGTATAAATTCAACTACATAATTGTGGTTCCATAAAAATTGCTAGCTCGATAACCACTAACTAATCTTTTCCTTATGCACATTATGTAGCTGATATATAAGGTATTCAATTTTTTTCTTTTGTATTTTTTCTTTAGATGCAACTACGGTGAGTTACAGAATAGAGAGCGGTAATAAAGACAATTCAGACAGCTAGGAACGCGACGTGAGTCAAGTTTCGTATATTTATGGTAAAATATTTTCTTCTCGTTCTTCTTTTTGTTTTTGGTATTCTTCTTTTTCTTCATTTTTATCTTTTTAGTTGCGCATTCCCAATCTTGACTGAGGATTAACAGGAACCAATCATTAAATAAAAAAGTAATTTATTTTTTTCTGCGGGTTTTATAAATCAAACCAAATAAGAATGTAACCATAACTTAAGAGTATATTCTGACAAAAAAAAAAACGTAAGAGTATTATTTTTTTTTTTTTTGTTAACAACTAAGAGTATCTATCTAAGAGGAGAAAATGATAACGGAGAAGAAGAACAAAGTAGACAAATACGAATATTTTTTGTTTCTTAGTTCGTGGTCCAAAAACAAAAGTAAGAGCAATGTTGCATTGCATGTCATATAGACAAAAATTAAAAGGAAAAACCATTAAAATTAAGGAAATATATATAACTCATTAACATGAATAAATCAAACTTAAAACAAAGGTGTCTTATTATATAAATAAAAACTCTACACGTGTATCATAAATCAAAATATCAATTGTAAAGTTTAATAAAAAAAATATAAAAGAGCTAATTTATCATAAGAAAAATGCTTATACTACATGGATAACTATTTTTTTTAATGTTAGGGTCAATTTTTAATACGCCAACGTTTTAGGAGGAGGAGAGATTCGGGGGGAGAGCTTCAGACTTTCAGAGATTTTGAAACCCTTTTGTATCTCTAACTCTATCTTTTATGCAATTTTATTCATTCATAATGTTTACTGCATCTATGTCTGAGTAGTTTGCTTGTTAAGTTTTGGAAAGTTCTAGGGTTTGATGAGAAATTGATAGGATTAAAACCCTGTTAGGATTTATCTTTATGTTCTTCATCTAGATTGATTTAACTCTGATTTTAGGACTGATCAACTGAAATTGGATATCCTAGGTTGCTTTAATAGATGCGAAAGTATTATTAACAATCGGACATAATCTTAGATGAGCAAAATTATCTATTCGCAAAGAAATTTGGCTTAGTAATTTTGTGAACAATTGAACCTGAACTTAATGCTTGTCTTTATTCACTGAGTTTGCAAAGAAATTTGGAATTTAGGGATTTAGTCATAGATAATCTCTGCAACGAAAGTTGATTGGTTTTATATTCGTGTTTGAGTTCTAGAACCGTGCTTAATAAAATCCTAACCGTTTTTCTCTCTGTGTCGATCGACACATATCTGTGTGTCGATCGACACGATCGATTTTGATTCATTCATGTGAACAACCCAATGCCTAACTCTTTTGTCTCATTGAATTTTAAGAACCTTAATCATTCACTTGTTTACTTGCTGTTTTTATTGCACTAATACATATTCACTTAGCATAATTTGAATTCACTAATTGGTTGTGTGATTTGATTCCCTGTGGATTCGATCCCTAAGTACTACATCGATCTCTTAATTTGAGAGAGTAGCTCAGGACAAATTTGAGCATATCACTAGACCAACTAAAACAACAAGCATAAACTCCAACACAACTAGAATGTCTCATTTATGTAACCCAACAAGCATTCCTAATTTGTCACCTCAACCTTTTCACCAACTCCAGTCTTCTGCTTCTTTTTATACGAAGCCCACCAAAGAATATCATAGTCATAGACTCTTGTTCCTCCATCTCCTCAACTTCTTCCTCAAAAGCCAATTAATATATTTTCATACATCATATCGTCATGGGACAAAACTAAACGGTATAAATTCAACTACATAATTGTGGTTCCATAAAAATTGCTAGCTCGATAACCACTAACTAATCTTTTCCTATGCACATTATGTAGCTGATATATAAGGTATTCAATTTTTTTCTTTTGTATTTTTTCTTTAGATGCAACTACGGTGAGTTACAGAATAGAGAGCGGTAATAAAGACAATTCAGACAGCTAGGAACGCGACGTGAGTCAAGTTTCGTATATTTATGGTAAAATATTTTCTTCTCGTTCTTCTTTTTGTTTTTGGTATTCTTCTTTTTCTTCATTTTTATCTTTTTAGTTGCGCATTCCCAATCTTGACTGAGGATTAACAGGAACCAATCATTAAATAAAAAAGTAATTTATTTTTTTCTGCGGGTTTTATAAATCAAACCAAATAAGAATGTAACCATAACTTAAGAGTATATTCTTAAAAAAAAAAAACGTAAGAGTATTATTTTTTTTTTTTTTTGTTAACAACTAAGAGTATCTATCTAAGAGGAGAAAATGATAACGGAGAAGAAGAACAAAGTAGACAAATACGAATATTTTTTGTTTCTTAGTTCGTGGTCCAAAAACAAAAGTAAGAGCAATGTTGCATTGCATGTCATAGACAAAAATTAAAAGGAAAAACCATTAAAATTAAGGAAATATATATAACTCATTAACATGAATAAATCAAACTTAAAACAAAGGTGTCTTATTATATAAATAAAAACTCTACACGTGTATCATAAATCAAAATATCAATTGTAAAGTTTAATAAAAAAAATATAAAAGAGCTAATTTATCATAAGAAAAATGCTTATACTACATGGATAACTATTTTTTTTAATGTTAGGGTCAATTTTTAATACGCCAACGTTTTAGGAGCGAGCAACACAGTGTGGTTAATTTGTCAATCAAAATGCATTATGCTTCATTAATATCATGTGATCGGCCCATAAAACAAAAGCCCACAACTTTCTTAACAACCAAATCAATCATACCCCAAGTACGGATAATTCGGTTCGAGTAGTTCAGATAATCGAGAGTAGTTCGGAATTCAACAATTCTATCAAAAATAATCGAAATAAGTTACGTTTTGGTTCGGTTCGGATATCAGTTAATTCGGGTGTTTTGTTTTGTAACCGAAATTATCCAAAACTTTTGAAATTTTATTTAAAATCGAGTAAAATCGGATAATTTCGGATAGTTCGTTTATATTTGATTCAGTTCGATTCCTAATTTTTCTGGTATAAATCAGTTAAAAACGAAAAATCGGTTACCTGATAACCGAACTGAACTAACCAAAAACCGAACCAATTTCAAAAGCCTGCTCAATCGGTAGGGTGAAATAACCGAACCCTAACCGAAAACCAAATATTTCGGTTCGTTCGGATAATAATCTCACCACTCGTACTTTGAACTTTGAACCCTAAAAGAAGAAGACAATGTTGTAATAGAAAATGTGTTTTATTTGGAAAAACACTCGAATGCTAGACGTCAATGTATGAGACATCCGACAAAATTTGAAGGAGACGTCAATATAAAAATATTATTTTCCTCTTTCTTTGTTGAGCGAATATTTATTTAAGTGTTTTTTTCTTGCAACAATTTTTTTCTGTTTTTGTCAATACAATGGTTTTAAAATCTACAAAAAAAAGAAGTTTGAAAAGCCAGATGGGAAATTAATTTAAAACGTTATAACAAAAAAGAAGTTTTAAGAAAAGGGAGGATAAAACGTAAAGAAGTAAAGACACTAACTACGATAAACTCTAATTTTGGGCATATTTAGTTGACAAAATTTTCATTAGCTTTCTCACACTTGCTTTGATCCCAAGATCATCCAAGAACTACAGCTACTACTTTGTTCACGCAGAGACACTACTAACTATTCAAATAGCGTCTTTATTTAAGAAAAATCACAGTTCACGTTTGCAAGTTTTAAGCAATCATTTTCCCCATCATTCCAATCTTCGAATGTACATAATTAGTCTATCTCTTAACAAGCTGCAATATTTTAGATAAGTAAAAAAGAAAGCAAAAAAACAGAGAATAATATCTCGAGTTAGAGCGCATTATAAGTTTAAACTTGACGAACATACCAAAACCAAAAGACGAAGAAGCAGAGTTGTACCAATGATAAAGAAAAAAAAAAATCACGAACAAGGAAGCACATCAGTCTGTTTTTTGTTTTTGTTTTGTTGTCTTGAATGAATTACTCCAATTTCAGTTTAAAGATGATAAAGAAGAAGAAAAACTTGGGATTTGGAGGGATAAGAATCTCACTTTGCCATCATAACTTTGACGAACTCATCATAATTGATCTGACCATCACCGTCGACGTCAGCCTCTCGGATCATCTCATCAACTTCTTCATCCGTCAGCTTCTCCCCAAGATTTGTCATCACGTGACGGAGCTCAGCCGCGGAGATGAAACCATTCTGGTCCTTGTCAAAAACCCTGAAGGCTTCTTTAAGCTCCTCTTCTGAATCAGTGTCTTTCATCTTGCGCGCCATTAGGTTCAGGAACTCTGGGAAATCTATTGTTCCGTTCCCGTCTGCATCCACTTCGTTGATCATGTCCTGCAGCTCGGCTTCTGTCGGGTTCTGTCCAAGTGATCTCATCACTGTCCCCAGCTCCTTTGTGGTGATGCAGCCTGCAACCAAACCAAAATTTGGAGACAACTTCAGGAAGACGAACCAAATATCTAAACACAAAGTAGTATATGTAAAGATCCCAAATGAAAGCACAAGGAAGGAAATGCACAACTCAAAAATGCTCTTTGTAGTATGTATTACACACTCCTCTAGTCACAATATAAACGAAATTTCTTTTTCCAGATTTGGGCACAAACATCTACAGACCAATCTGCCTGTTGCCATTCAAAGATTAAGTATCGCCTATAATCCTTGTGATGCACACAAATCGGCATGATTTATCACAGGACTGGAATCAGAGAAAGCGAGAAATTATCACAGAGAAACAAACAAGACAACGATTGAATAACGAGAATGCGGGAGATGAACAGCCAAAAAGCAAATAGATAAATACGGTCGAGATTTGAGCGAATCAAAACTTGAATCACATGAAACGAACGCAAAATGAGCAGAGGGAAAAACAAATGACAAGAAGATTCACCATCTCCACCAACAAATCCAAAAAAAAAGGTGATCTGAGAGAAGAAGAAGAAGAAGAAGAAGAAGAAGAGACCATCTCCGTCCTTGTCGAATAGGCTGAAGGCTTCCTTGAACTCAGAGATCTGGTCATCGGTAAGCTGATCCGCCATTTTCCGCTGCGATTTGTTGATTCCCTTAAAGCGCGTGGAGAGAGAGTGAATGCTGTTTATAAATGAGATCCCCAGCAACAGGTAGGATCTTTATCTAAACTGACGATATTGCCCTCGCCAAACTTCTTTTATTTTTACCCTTCTTTCTTTCCTCGTCCTTTTTCAGCGTCTATATTTCAAGCTTTTTGTCAGAAATTTGTTTTTATTAGTTTCGCAACTTATTTTCACTAATTTAGGCTTAAAACTGACAAATATATTAATACCTCGGTTTCTTGGAAATAATAGTGTTGAGGGGTAGGGGTGGTTCGCAAAAACGAACCGTGTTACCATCCGGGTCATTGGGTCAACTTTCGATTCAACCGTGGATCAATATATATAATTAATAATATAAGATATAATGATACAATATGTTATTTATAAACTATAATTTATGTATTTTATATATATATATACTAAAATAAATTTGTTTTGTTAATTTTTTCAAATTTAAACTTTTATACGTTTGTTTGAATTAATTGTTTTATTTTGTAATTTTATTTAAAAAAATTTTAAAATATAATATTTTTGAATAGTTAATGGTAACAATATAAACAAAATATTAAAAAACAAAACAAAAATAAAATAATAACTTAAAAAAGATCACTAATAGTAAAAAGAGGCAATTTGCAAAAATGTCATTGTTGGTGTGTACATTTGCAAAAATATCACTTAAAGGTGTCTATTTGCAAAAAATCACTAATTATGGATTTTTAAAGTCTAAATCTTAAAATTATAAACACTAAAAAATGTTTTGACCCATAAAACCCCTTAAACCCTCAAAACTAAATTCTAATACAACCTAATTAATCCAATCATAAATGAAATAATGAATTTATTTTTTGAAAAAATGATATTTTTGCAAATATTTTGAAAATGTGATATTTTTGAAAAGTGGCATTTTAAAAAAAAATTCTCTAGTAATAAAAATATATCGTCAATGTGATATATATATATATATATATATATATATATATATATATGTGTGATCGAACTTCTACAAAACCAAATTTACGTGATCAACATAGCTGATTTAAACTTTTGCAACCAATCCCTTATATATTAATTAGAGAGTGATTTGTTCAAAAAAACTTAGGTGTCTTCACCAAAATCACTCATCCAATTTTTATGTGACATTGTATCCCTTAAAATACGCATGTCATTCTTTCTAATTTAGTCTATTAATTCCTCATTAAAATTAGCCAAAACTCAATAATTAAAATTAACTCAAGTTCAAAAGGAGGATTAGAATGATGGTTTCATTGATGAAGTTAAAAAGTGATAATCCAAAAATAATTCCACAGAATAGAAGATTTTTTTACATACTTTCTTTCGATTATTTGATTAAGAATTTTAGTTATTGTTACTTTTAAAAATAGTTTATTTTTAGATTTTAATGTATCTTACTTTATTTCCAAAAAAGTCTGTTCAACCAAAAATCAATTAAATAAATCGATTACATTTCGTTTCGGTCCAAATGTAAATTTATGTATCATCATCAACTCCAAAGTTAAAAGTATGATAATCTTTAGTAAAATCTACACAAGATTAATCTGACATTTACAAGATTATGAAAATAGTTATCTTCACAAATTTGTCTATTCAAAATTTAAGAATATCTCATAAATAAAATGTATGAGCAACTATAAATTTAAAAGTGTATAATTTGGATGCTTTGAAATTTATGTATCATCAATTTTAATTTTCAAATATGAAAGTCTTTGATAATTAGAAATATTGAAAGCTTTCAATAAAAAGTTTAATATTTTTTTATATTTAATTAATAATAGACTTATTATAGTCCGGAATTTATATATCATCAACTCCAAATTTCAAAATATGAAATTTTTTAGTAAATCTACACAAGAACAATCTTGTGCAAATATTTCAATTAAATAAAATTTACCATATTATGATTAATGGATTGACGTTAACAACATCCGGAATTTTAGTACCATTATTTATAATTAGAAAACTAGGGAAATCGTTAAGAGTATATCCACAAAATCGTTAAGGTAGTAAAGTCTTAGAAATATTTCTATGGAAATGTATTAAAATACATCATATATTTTGTGGAGATAATCTTAACGATTTCAATTATTTATCTCCACAGACGTGATTTGTGAGAAGATATTTATGTGTCATCTCTACAATCACTCTCACTAAAATAATTATGACATGGCTAACAAAATTGTGACATGACAATTTTGAATCAATTAAAAAAATTTGTACAACTAAATTTATATTTGTTACCATAAATAAATTAAAAGAGTTTTTAATCAATATATTATCAGATTTTCTTTTTTATTCTAAAGTTATATACAAATTTGGTTTCTTATTTAAAAATAGTTTAAAAATTAATTATTGTAAAAATTAAATTAGAGAATATTTTTATAGAATATATATTCTTTTGAAAATAATAATAAAGACTTACCTAATTTTTAAAAAAAACTTTGATATGCTTGTGAAAAAATCTTCCCAAATTTATAAAAAAATGTAGTTATTCTTTTGAAACTTTTTTACGCAAGACAATTTGAAAGTAATAAAAATATTTTTTTATTTGAAAGAAACAATTTTTTTTATCTGCGTTCTATTTATAAAATTTATGATTATATATTTTAATATTTTAAAATATTAAATAGTTTTTTTTTGTATTCTATATACTATTTAAGATATTCGGACAAGCCAAATTTAACATATTTTTTTTAACTCTAATGTATTATATTTTAATTTGACACATTTACATATACAAAATAATTAAATGGTAAACTAAATTTCTGAAATTATAAAAAGATATTATTGACCCAAAAAATTAACAACAAAATAATCAACAACAATGTCTATAATAAAATGAAACAACTACATATTTCACTTTTTTAAAGATTAAAATTAAAAACAAAACTACATAAATAATTTTACTGCGTATACGCTGAAAAATCACCTAGTTTTCTTTAAAACCGGCAACCGGCCGGTTCGGGTTTTGTCCAGGTCACCGATTTTAAGCTGGGTTTTCCGGATTTTTCTAGTTCTTTTATATGCCGATTTTTCAGTAAAACCCGAATTGGATATGTTATTGGGTCACGGTTCAACCGGTCAGTCCGGTCCGGATATCAAAACATTGGTTTGCACATATGTTAAAAAAAAGTGAATCCAACAACTTTTAATTATATAATTAAGTGAACACCCGTGCATATGTGCGGGTTGTTTTCATAACTATAATTTTATATATTTTGTTCTAATAATTAACATTCTATTTATTGTTATTTGGTTTTGTAGATTTTGTTCTTTTTAAATAATGTTGTATATTTTGTTTAGTTTTCTTGTTAAAGATAAATTATTATTAGCATTTTTATTTATGTCACTTTCCATATAACTTTCTAACATTATTATATTTTACGCAATATCACTAAATTATATTTAAACTCCATTTTAATTCATTTGGATAATTGTTCATCTATTATATATTATATGTGAAACATACATAACATATGTCCGACAGTGAAATTCTACATAAGTCATGAGTGAAACATGTTACAATAACTTAACTGCATGTTTTTTTTTCAACCAAGTATAAATTAATTACTACGAAATTTTAAGAAATACCACTTTTCAACTATCATTTTTCAAAAATGCCACTTTTTAAAAATCTTTGAAAAAATGTCATTTTTTAAAAAATTATTTTTTCATTATATCATTTATGTTTGGGTTAATTATGTTGTATTAGGATTTAGTTTTAAGTGTTTACGGGGTTTTAGGGGTCAAAACATTTTTAGGGTTTATAATTTTAAGATTTAGGCTTTAAAAATCCATAATTAGTGGCATTTTTGCAAATGGACACATCTTAATGGCATTCTTGCAAATGTATATACCAAAAATGACATTTTTGTAATTACACCCTAAATTTAAAATACCATCGTAATTAGTAGTTCAATTAGGCGGAGAGTTGTTTACAAAAATGAAATCATTATATCTAATATGCTGAATGGGTTAAAAAGTCCGCTTTAAAATTAAAAGAGTGAAAAATTAAAGATAAAGAAACCTGTAGGACAGATCGTGCACCTCCTTAAAACTTATCTGATATGATGTAAAAAGCAGGCCATTCTGCGGGATACCGAACGATGTCAACAAACTCTGCGCAATCAATCACCAATTGAGCCCTTCTCCATGTCGCTTCATCAAATAAAATATTATTATCTGATGCAAATTGATAAATCAAGCCTAGTATTTGGAAATATTGTGTTTTTGTGTGTAATTAGCAAAAGCAATGTCTTTTTGCATAAATCAAATGATTCTAGAAACAGAACAGGAGCAAAGCAAGGGAAAAACATTTTTGAATCTCACAACACCAAACCTAAACGCATTCAACAATTTGCAAAATATAAACACATTATGGAAAAATAAGGATACATAAAACTCAAAGGGATGCGGCGTTGTGGTCTTAGAACCTGATCAAGAATTTCTGTATCGCGACATTAGAACACATAGAAGCTATAAATAATCCGTTGATTTATTAACAATGTTAAGAAATTTACATGATTTTGAAATCGAAAATTAGCATGAAATTTTTTTTTTTTAGGTTCTTTCGATATTACTTTGACTCTACGCTTTGCTCCTTGTGATTTCCAACTCAAAATGGTTATTTGTAAACTGAAGAAACCATTCGCAAACTGTAAATCATCGATGGTGTCGCAAGTGATATGACCAGCTTCTCAATTTGATTCCCATATGAAGATTTTCGGGAACACCATTTTTATGTTAAAGTTCTCGAGAATATTTGCTCCCTTCAGAAGCTTCCATCAAGCTTCCATCAGCCTTTCCTTGAGTGTGAGATAGGAGTTGAGATGCAACTGTTCGTAAACATAACCCAAGAGAAAGTTGAAAAGTTTTGCATTAATTAAGTGATAAAATCCTTACCCCTTACTTCATGATGCTCCATAACATAGTGATGTTCTCTTGTTCGCTTCGGTGATGTTCACTACGAAAGACAGTTTATAAACGCAACTAGAGGAATAACTTGCTAATGGTGGCGATAAAATTGCAAAATCTCTTAAGGCAATTGGTTAAGTTCTGTTGTCACCACCAAGAATTCATGTATTATTGTTTAACCATACAAAATACAAATGGAGTAACATTTTTCTCTTTCTGGCACACACCTGCAAACACCTGCAAGACTAAAGTAATGAGTAGAGCTGTCCATTCCGGTTTAACTGATTTAAACTTAAATACGTTTTGCTAGAACAAGTCCCGGCCAAATAACCTTCTGTATGAAAAAAACTCGGAAAACACTTAATAGCGAATTGAAAACCAAATTGTGTACTCTTAGTAATGATCACATATTAGTTCTCGGAGGCTGGTCAAGAACTTGGAGAATACATTAACAATTGATCAATATGTAAAGGGTCAATTTCTGATACATTGAGATGGAAGAGATGGGGAAGAATCTGACCTTGACAGCATGCAATTCTTGAGATTAAAAAAAAAAAGTTAAGGAGTAGTCTTATCGTTTTCGTCTCCATGGCCCAGTGCACCGCAGTAACCTTTACCCCATGTGTATATCTAAGCATGGAGAAAACAATCAAACAAAAAATGCTCTGATTCTAACCAAATGGAGGCAGAGAACGATGGAAACAGAGAACTTACACGACCAATGGAATCAAGTGCAACATTATGTTCATCGCTAGCAGAGACATGTGGAATATGAATACATCCTCTGAAAGCCTGTAAAAAATGATTGAGATGATCTAAGAAAATGATTTTCTACAACTTACATGAGAAGAAATTAGATTGACTAATTTGTATTATAAGACCATTGAGGAAAACAATAAGCTTCTACCTCCAAAGAAATAGACGATGATCATATGAAAATAGGTTGTATTAAAAGCCTCTATAACAAGAAACCAAATAAGAGGAATTTAGATTTTCTGTATACACCTCAATCAACAGCTCAATTATTTATATTTTTGTGCTGCAAGGTCGTCTCTTGCACCAACCTCGCCTTATCTTCCTCCTGCCAAAAAGTTTATCTTGATGTGATCATGGAAAATACCAAGGGGAATGAGCTGGAACTGGATTTTGAAGCTAAAGATGATGTACTTGCACCAAGTGGTCCAATAACCATATCAATGGCCAAGAGACTTAACAGAGCAGTTCGTGGGATACTTTTAGAGATTTGGAACCAGAAGAATGATCAAGCACAACTAATCAGATTCAAGTCCAAGATGAGCTTGAGTTTGGTCCAATGGTGTAAGGCTGTTGTACTCTTTTTCCTTGTCCTCGGTTTTGTCCCAATGAGTTTTCCTAGAAAGGTTTTAATGAGGCAATGGGCTTACATCTTCGTCTAAAACCAGCTCAGCCCATCTCAAGGAAAAACAAATGCTCATTTTGATCTGAATAGGCCTTCAAACTTCGTTTGAATCTGAAGGGTTATTCAAACTTCTTATTTAATTCAATCTTAGGTAGTTATTATGTTCTCATTTTTGAGTTTGCCTTGTTTTTAGTTCATTTAAGCTGTTTAAATAAACCATGTATGATAAAAAACGAGATCATCCATCTTTCTATCAATATTTTCTTGAGAGTGATTCTCTTGTGTTCATCTTGAACATTTCGGTTGCTGGTGTGTAATCTTTAGGTGTGGCATATCCTAAAGATCACTGGAATATCAGAGGTCTTTCCACAACCTCTGTGTGACCATGCGATCCACTTCACCTTCACCTTGTTCCTAAACGTTCTGGGTTGAAGGCATATCCATTCTACCACCTTAAGAGTGTCGAACTGGGAAGGATCTTATCATATCTCAATCTTTAAAACTTAGGAGACTGAAAAGGCTAATGAATTTTTGTGGCGTGTTAATCATTTGAACAAAACCTGAGTCAAGTTAGTGATTGAAGAAGTAGAAAAGGAGAGCGCATAGTACGGTAAGGCCACTTGGAATGAGATTTCCACCATGCTTTTAGAACATAGGTGGTATCTCCTGGTAATTTTCCAGCTCTTCTCTTCCTTGATATTTCCTCTCTTCTGGCTACAATCTTCTCCGTATAACCCATTTAAAAAAAACATGATTCTATAGCATTAGATCACACGAACTCTAGTGATCTAATTAAGATAGGGGTGCAAAAAACGAAGAGCTTCCTTTTCATGGACATGGGTTTCTTTTACTTATTGGTACCATATAACAAAAACCTTCAGCTTCTTGATAATATCCGTCATTTCTTCAATCTTAGCCTCTAGCACCGAAGGAAACTGAAAAGAAAACAATTTTTAAGTGAAACAACAAAATAACTTATCTGAAATTTTCTAGAATCAAACTATTAGTTAATCGGTAAACAAACCTTCGTATCAAACTTTCTGGCTTTTGCTCTCCCATTAAGCAAAGCCATGATTTCATAAACAATCAGATCCGTTTTTTTTTTATTAATTTAAATTTGGATTAATATTCTCATAAATATTAATTCTCAATACCAAGCAACCAACAAAAACCAGCAGAAAATCATAAATCAAATACACCAGCAAATCAACTCAAGTATTCATCAAATAAACCAAACATGATTCCATTTCAACTATTCCAATAATTACCGGCAACATAACCAACAATTCTAAACAACATCAAACACATAACTAAACCAAGACCCAAGATCATCTTCCTCTTCATCGCTATGATCCCACGGGCACACTTTATCTTTACCTCCAACACATAGAAAAATAAAATGCGTGAGTATTATCATAAATACCCAGTGAAACGGTCATCCCATCTACCGACTATACACACAGACACGATGAATTATCAAGACACATAATAAATCAATTCATCGAAACAAACACATAACGAGTCAACACATCTGGTGTCGATCGAAATCCGTCTGGTGTCGCTCGACACCACAAATAAGAGTCGCCAGAATCGAACCTTCCCCTCTCTGGTTTGATTCTAACCTGCACCATGTCAATTTCTGCAAGGACAATATCAACCAAACACACAAAACAACACGTATGCATAAAGGAAATATCCTCCAAACCAATCAATCATCCAATCCACACAACATCAACGTATCATAACAATCCATCCACCTAGATAAGCCATGGTCACGCACTTACCTTGATTTTGATTGGAACTAGATAAGGACAGCGACAACTCACGAAATCAGACCCTTCACAACCTAAGAACCTCTGATTTCTTCCTCCTTCTCTTGAAATCACCAACACTCGCTCCTCTTTTTGCTCCTACAGCCCTAATCGAGCCTTAACAAGCCTTCAGGAACAAACTCAACCAAAAATCTCCTCTTAACTCTCTTAAACAAGAAAAATCACCCTTCAACACTGATTTCCGTGTAGCGAAGGAGGCTGCTCGCGTTTTATAACAAGCCCTAGGGTTTTCTAAACCCAAAATTGCTAACCGAACGATTAAAAATTGAACCGGTCGAACCGAAAAATTGTTAGTGTCGATAGACACCACCAGAAAATATAACAAAACTTTTAATTTTTGGTTCACGGGCGTTACAGTTCTCCCCCACTAACCTGGATTTGTCCTTGAATCCCGCAATACCGTTCACTACGGTCTCATCCACATGACCCACCCGGTCAGCACCACTCGAGATCAACACTCTTGACCTCTGAGGTCCACATCCAGTCCTATGCTTATACCCATGTTTTAGACATTAATTGTCCCTAACTCATAACCACACCCCTCACACTCTCAGGAACACGTCTTTTGAGCTATCGATGCACCATACCACTCACACCCTCAGGACACACAGTCCGTCGAGCTATCGGTATGCAGGAGATATCCTCATCCCCTCGAGAGAAATCCTTATCTCAATAACATACAGAAAAAATTCTCATCCCTTCAGGAGAAATCTTCATCTCCCAATGAGTTATTTGGGATAAACCTCATCCCCTTGAACACTCAATTCTTAAATATTATTAAGCATCTCTGATTAGAACTACCTCCCGTGGTCCTAATATGACATTCCATTATCCCAGAATATCATCTTATCCATGACCAATCTCTCATGTCAACTCTAAACAACCCAATCACCCAGGGTGTTTCACTAAAGTCTCTCAGAAATAGATAAGTTCTAAATCCTCATAAAACTTCCATTTCCAGACCCTCAAAACACATAACTCATAACAACACAAGTCAAACCATAAGAAATACTCATCTTATAAATCTCAAAATATAATAATCTCAAACAAAAATACATAATCCAAAAACCACATAGCAACACTGCTAAACTTTAAAATTGGGAACCATGAAAATAAGCTCAATCCCTGACCTACTTATCGAAGCATTTCCAGAACCTTGCCTTCATCTTAGCCTCTGGTTCTCAAGTCTCCTCCTCTACACCGTCACAGCCCCACAAGACTCTCATCAATGGTATCTTCTTCCAACACAGAACCTTGACTCTCCTCTCGAAAATCCTCACCGGTCTCGCCTCTAAAGTCATATTGGGCTGAAGATCTATAGGAACCTTTGCCACCACCTCCTCATACTTATGTAGACACTTCCTCAACATCTACATTGAAGACCTTATGAAATGCCTTCATAATCTGAGGTAACTCCAAACGATAAGCAACTGGTCCCACATGTTCCACAACCTTGAACGGACCCATAAACCTCGGACTCAGCTTATTCTCTGAAATTGATTTGTTAGGACCCCATAATATAACTATCTTGAGATATACTTTATCTCCCACCTCAAACTCTAACTTCTTCCTCCTGTTATTAGCATAACTCCTTTGCCGATCTTGAGCCTTCTTCATGTTCAGCTTTAAAATACAGATCCTCTCCATGGTTTCCTGAAGGAAGTCTGCACCATAAATGCTCTATGGTCCATCATAAAGGTGTACGACATGGCCTCCCATACAACGCCTCATAAAGATTCATACCAATACTCGCCTAGTAGCTATTATTATAAGCAAACTCTACCAAGTTCAGGTGATCCACCCAATGACCACCCTAATCTAGAAGATATCCTCTGCAAATTCTCAAGCGTCTGAATCGTCCTCTTAGATTGCCCATTTGTCTGAAGATGATAAGCAGTACTTATATGCACTTTAGTGCCCATCTCAGCCTGAAAAGCTTTCCAAAAATCAGAAATGAACTTCGGATCCCTATCTGACACTATACTCGTTGGCACTCATGCAGCCTCAGTATCTCCTTCACATATTTATTAGCTAAAGCCGCTACTCCATCGATCTTTTTAATGGCAAAAAAATGTGCTGACTTAGTCAGACGATCCACAATCACCCAAATAGCATCAAAAGTCCGAGAAACTGGCAACCCTACCATGAAATCTATGGTAATCATATCCCACTTCCACTCCAAAATGGGCAAACTCTACAACAAACCACTCGAAATCTGATGTTCAGCCTTCACTAACTGGCACACATTACAAGGTGCGACCCAGTTAGCGACATCCTTCTTTATCCGGACCTAGTGATAATATCGTTTCAGATCTCTGTACATCTTAGTCGCTCCAGGATGAGTAGAAAATATGCTCGCATGAGCCTCTCTCAGAATCTCTTGTCTCAAACTCTCATCCTTAGGCATGCAAACTCGTCCGTGGACTAGAATAGTCCCATTAGCATGGACCTTATATTCATAATCTGTAACCTTAGAAGTATTAATCAACCCCTCATCCTTCTCCTGATCCTGCTCAGATTGTCTGCCTGATTAGCTGCTTCCAACCCAAATGGTCTTGTGAAATAGAACATAACCTCAAGGTACAAATCTCACTCACCAAAGCCTCCATATCCTACTCCTGAGTCGAAGCAGCCTTCTTCCTATTCAGAGCATCCACAACCAAATTAGCTTTACTAGGATGGTAAACTATCTCCAGATCATAATCCGCCAACAACTCTAACCATCACCTCTGCCTCAGATTCATTTTTGGCTGAGTAAATATATGCTTTAAATTCTTATGATCCGTGAACACCTGGACCTTTCCAACATAAAGATAAGACCTCCAAATCTTTAAAGGATGAACCACCACAGCCAACTCAAGATCATGGGTAGGGTAGTTGCTCTCGTGCTTCCTCAACTGCCTCAAAGCATAAGAAATTATATTACCCTGCTGCATCAACACATAACCCAGCCCAACTCCCGAGGCATCTGTATACACCACATAAGGCTCGTCCGGCTATGGCAATGCCCAAACTAGTGTACTAGTCAACATCGCCTTCAAGTTCGTGAAACTCTCCTCACAATCCAAAGACCACACAAAAAGAACATATTTCCCTGTCAGCTTCGTCATAGACTAAGCCATACTTGCACAACCTTTGATGAATCTCCTGTAATAACCCATAAGCCCGAGAAAACTCCTGATCTCTGTGGCATTCCTCGGTCTTGGCCACTTCTTGATAGCCTGTATTTTTGTCGGATCCATAGAAACTCCATCTGAAGAAATAATATGACTGAGAAAACTCATCTCCTGCTGTTAGAAACTGTTATTGCTCAACTTAGCAAACAGCTTCTGCTCTCGTAGCCTCTCCAGAACCGCCCTCAGATGTACCTCATGCTCCTTAGGACTCTTCGAATACACCAGAATATCATATATAAATATGATCACGAATTCATCCCGATACTCCTGAAAGACTCCATTCATCATCCTCATGAACGCAATCGGTGCATTAGTCAAACCAAAAGGCATAACCACAAACTCAAAATGCCCATATCTAGTCCTAAAAGATGTCTTCTTGACATCTGTCTAATTAATAGGAATCTGATGATATCCCAATGCCAAATCTATCTTGGAGAACCAAGTAGCTCCTCTCAACTGATCCAACAACTCATCAATCTGCGGTAGAAGATACTTGTTGTTTATAGTAACTCGGTTAAGTCCCCGGTAATCAATGCATAACCAGAAACTCCTATCTTTTTTCTTCACAAACAACACCAGTGCTCTCCACGGTGAACTTCTCGGCCGGATAAATCCCTTACCCAATAGATCTTCCAGTTGCTTCTTCACCTCTGCTAGCTCTGAATGTTTTCAAACAACATATCACTGAAACACGCACAATTGTGAGCTTTGTGAGAAAGTTAAGAAACCAAAGAGGATAACTCGAAATTATGTTTTTACTACCTCTGCTTAGATCCTAAGTAATGAACAACATTGATGTAAAAAACACAAGAAACTCAGGCTAACCTACAATCTGCTAACCACACAGGCAGCTCTAAGGATGATACTTGAACCTAGCGACAAGTTTCAGACTTAAGAAAAAATAAAGGAGAGTAAATAAGAGACTAAGCCATAATACATTAAGTCACCATAAATAATCTCCCTCACAGCTAGTAAAAAAGGACGGACTTCATCTTCATCGTTATGTAGTATCCTTTCAATTCCTATGTCTACAGCCGCCCTATGGAACACAACATCAAATCAACAGGTTGAACAATCCAAAATGAATAATATTTTCCAATAACGTAACTATCATACCCCCAAGATTGTGCATCCATGTGATTGGTGGAATCTGGTTGAGAGTGTGTATTAGACGGGCGCATACTACCTTCCCCTCCAAAGTTAAAAAGCTGAATAGCTTCCTGAATTTTCCAGCTTGTTGCATGTTGGTTAAAAAAAACTGACTACGTTAAACTCAAGTGTAGAGAGCAAAACAAACTATCAACATGAGAGAAGTAAATTGCAAACAACAACATTCGACTCATTCTGGAACTAACCAATAAATTCTAGGACAAAAATTGATATGATTATGGGTAGAGTCGATTGTCCCTTGAATACACTTCGTGTAGTTGAATGGATTTGGATGATGATGGATGTGGAATAGAAAAGTTTGATGTGATGAATCGGTGAAGATGATCAAATCGGATTTGATGGAGATGAATTCGGTGAAGATTATCGAATTATGAACGAATATGGATGGGTTTTGGACATAACAAAGATTGAGAGAAACTTTCAAAGGCTGTAGAATTCCTTTAAACTTTCAGGCTTGGTTCTGCTTCGATATGACACACCAAAAGCAGTCAAAAGTTGAGATTGTGATATAACACACACAAACTCAAGATCAAACGATTTCAGAGAGTTAGAATAAAGAAAAGGTTTGATGTTTTATTAGAATGAAGATCAGAGAGTATAAATAGAAGAGAGAAGCCTTGGAAAAAGGTAAGACTTCTCGAAAATGCATAACATTAAAGATAAAACATTAAACTAACATTTTACCAGAATTTGAATTTTAAAGAAAGGTTATCTTAACATGCACGCATTTGATCTTCAATGTCTTGATACTTGATGTCTTCTAGAGGTCAACAATAGGCAATTACGAAGTAATTTGTCTTGCCTCGTTAAAAACCTTAAACGCGAAAACCCAATGGTAAAAACACGTTTGAAGGAAAAGAGTGCAATCCAAATTACTAACCTTATCGTTGAGGCTAGAAACGGCTTGTATCACAACCAGTATAGTTGGAGTAGCATTCGTTCTCAAGCCAACCTCCAATTGCGTAATGAGCAAGCTTATGGGTTGATTGAACTTCTTTGTCCTAGACCTTGTCATTGGACCAACTGGAACCTTTAAAAATCCTTAGCATCCTCGGCTACAAGCAGCTCCAATTCTCTTTTCTCTTGCTCTCCGTGCTCCAAGCTATCCTCTGCTTCAAGCTGCTCCATTATCATATCAGATTCAAGTCCTTCCTTACGTTTCAAGTCCTTTGTGATTTTCAATATGAAACAGCTAAGATGAATTAAACTTACAGATCATACGAAGAAGAATGATCATACAAAAAAATTTAAAAATACCTAAGTCAAATCTCATCACATGTCGATCATAACACCACATCGATCAACCATAAGGATCTTAAACTATTTCGTTCCTTGAAACAAAAGTTGAGAAGAAATCTCCAAAAAAAGCAGAATGATTGAACATTCATACGAGCTATAGACATATATATTGAGTGCAAAATCGTAAGGAAGAAACTAAGAACAACTAAAGAAATAAATCGAGTGCGGAGAGTTTGAATCGTTGAAGAAGATAACCTGATGATGGAAACGAAAAAGATTTTGGAGAGAAGGATAGGAATCGACCGAATAGAAAACGATTGAAGTATAGGGTTTGATGAAATATCAAGACTGTTTTTCATCAGAGAGAAAAGAGAAAAAAAAAAAAAAAGACAAAAAACGCTTGAGATTTTTTGGGACACTTGTCAACTATATAAGACGCTACATGTCTATCTTTGGAGAGTGCTGACCTCTTATTATTATAGTATAGATTTATCATTTTCCAAGACAATTAAATCACATGAAGACCCTGAAATTCATATTGTAAAGAAAAATACATTAATTCAAAGGTAAAACATCATTTTTCATGGAACGCAGAAAGTATATATTAACTACTAACAACATCATTCTTCATGGAACGCAGGGAGTATATAATAACTACTAACAGCTAAACTTTCTAACAGTATATCTTTCTTGATTTTGAATTTGATTTTTTATTATTCTTTTTACTTCTACATTCCATATTTTCCTTACTATATTTTTAAAAACGAAAACATTGCTTAAAAGATGATAAAAAGGTTCTAGATAATTAGAAAATCTCGAGGATATTCTCCATTAATTAACTCGTAAGACATCAATCAATCAATTGAACCAATATCTCAATTCTTTGAAATCCACCACGTTTTGATTGTTCTTATCTTCATTTTGTGAATCTTTAACATATCCGTTTTGAAATCATTTTGAATAAATAGGTATGATCCTTCGTCATGTATTCATCAACCATTTTCTTAATAAAATAATATCGTTGGTTTCTATTTATAATTTTTCCATAGTTTTGAATTATATATAAAGATATATTAGACTTTATTATTCTTAAGACTTAGCTATTTACGAAAATGATATAGAATGTAACGATGATTGTTTTTTCCGCAATCACGAGAATAAAATGCATAGTTTAACCGTAACAGCATGCACGAGCAGTTACCTGTTCTAATACGACAAAAAACGGTTATTTTAGTAATAAATATTTGCTTACTGAGATTGTAACGCTTAATATTATTATCGAAATGATAATATGTATTTTGTTGAAAAAAATGATAAAAAATAGTGGAAAGATAATTTGTTTACCAGGATGAAATTAAACCTGCAGCCATCACAGAAAAAAATTTGGTGTACGAAAAATCTTTGAATATTTTTGAGGAAAAAAAAGGTTTTATCCTTGTAAAAAACCTGTAGTAGTAAGTAATGGTGTGACATAAACTATTAGCCACTAGAAAGAATCAATGAAATAAACTATTAGACATATAAACAATTAACGGCTTCGACTTTCAACAAGTTATCTGTAACTAAAGAAGACTATCGACAATCATATGTATATGTAGTTTTGGGCTATTCTTTTTGACTAGAGAATCTGTTGGTTTTCTGAAGGTGTTGTTGGTCACTAAAATTTTGTACAGCTTCACCGTCCGTAGATTATTTTCCTCTATCCTTAGCTTGGCTAATATTGTAAACTGAAACTTATTAATATTATTCAGTGAAAAAAAAGTATGTGGCAGATGACTTGTAAAAGTCGAAGCCGTTAGTTAGCGCACGGTTGGATAAAATATATTTTCAACTTTTTGATCATGTTGACTACATGAATATAAATGATTTGTTTGTCATTGAAACGATACTTATTCATTCAAATAGGACAAAAAACGATAGAACTTTTGTTTGGGAAAAGTTCATACGAAAAGGTGACCTCTTTCAAAATCATACATGTAATAAACTCTCATGGGGGTTTAGAACCGCCCAAAAATTCTTGAATAGCAAAAGTCTAACAAGAGAAATGGATGATAAATTCTAGAAAATAACATTATGGGGATTCATACTGGCCGACGACGAATCGGTAACCGGCACACAATTACCAAACGACCCTTTGGTTCGGTGCAACGGCGGAAGATGGTTTTGGTTTGCAGAAGACTCTGAAGAAGAAGAATCATAGTGGGCAGAGGAAGAATCTCTTTCTCTTCTGGTCTTCACAGGTTTTTTGGAAATCCCACCGCGAATGCGAATGCGGTGACTGAGGAGGTTCCTCTGTCTGCGACTGTAAGCGTTCCCTGGCCTCCCCAAATCCTTCATCGACGTTGCTTCAGTTTCCTTCAAGTTGCTGAATGACTTTGATTTCCCCTTGTAGAAGTCGGATATACCTCTCCTGCGTATTCACAAGTCAAGAGACTTCAAACTTCAAGATCCGAGATTTACACACTATAGAATCCAGACATAAATAATGAAAGAAAAAAGCAGACCTGATGGGCAAAGCTTGTTCGAGAGAATCCATCATATCAAGAGGGCCCTTGTAAGGAGACTCTGCCTCATTCTCTCCGCCTTCTTCATCCGCACTGTTCTTCCCGATCGAAGAAGAAGAAGAAGAAGCCGACAAAGTACCAAATTCCCGATCCGTTGCTTTCACTACACCGAGTAAGCCATCAACCCCATCCATCAAAGTCGACATTTCAGAGAAGAGTTGGAGATATTTCTCAATCCACAGAGAAGAGAAGGTGTGATCATAAGTATATATATATTGAAAAGAAAAAAAAAGAAGTGTATATTGAGTTTCTGTTTCTTGTCTCTGTGGGCTCTCTTTGTTTCCATAAGGAAGAAAATATATAATTGAAAAATCTTTGTAATTTATTACAAAGGAGAGGTGAAGATAAGTTTTGTAGTAAGTTAGCTCTTATCCTAAGCCAGCTCACTACTTCCTTGCTATATGCATTTCTCTTATTTTAACATTCAATAAAAATTTATGCCCATTTACGGGAACTATGTGGCCCACTAGCTGGACAACGCTTGCGTTTTTTTTTCTCTTTAAAAAAAGGGGGGAAAAAGAATATAAGAGATATTGGTAAAAAGATAGTGAAAAGAAATTTTGAAACTGAGGATCACAATGGACTTCAATTAGGGATGCTAAAATGTGCTCAACTATATAAGATTATTTTTAGTTCATGTTAAAATTCAAATTGTTTACTCAAGTAATAGGTGAAAATACCCATGCTAAGCGTGAGTTTGTTTTGATAATTTTGACAAAAAATAATAATGTTGAATGTTTTTCTTGTTAGTTATCATTAATCGTTTTATATTAGTTATAGAATTTTAATTTATCGTTGGTTGTATTTTTTTCCAGTTAATTAGTTTAAGTATTAAATAAAAAGTTTATGAGCCTATAATTGTGGTGTACACATTTTTCATAAAACCTTACAACATTTATAATTTAAAACAACTCAGTTGCTTATTTTGATAAGGAATAATCATTTTATTGTGTCAACTTTTCGTTGTCTTTTCTCACGTGGTTCATTTGGATTCGTAATTGATTATACATAATGTGATTTTCATTACAAAGTAATTTGAGTCATATAGTGTTAGAATTACTTTTGAAATCCGTATAGGAGTTTTTGGCTAGAATGATTTTCCGTTTTGAATGTTCATATATGATGGCTCCTAAGTTATGATAAACACGTCATAGTTTCTTTCTCCTATCATTGTGTACCACGTCATGTCCATCTCTATTCGTAACACTCCGTTCATCTAATTTTTTCAAATAAAGAACATTACGATCTTTCCTTTACAAATGATGTGAATGTTGACTAATAACTTTGTGAGAACTATGTGTATGTGTTGCTAGCCCTCTTTTTACATAGAGTTTAGCCTCAATATCAAACATGACTTCATTCGTTTGCTTTCTCTTTTCGGAACTCTACGAAACTAAAACACAATCAAACTAGGACATTCAATCACTAGGAGATTCTCACGTGGCTCAATTGCATTTCGTATTTATAATACATAATGTCATCTTCATTGCAAAATGATTTGGGTCATATAGTGTTAGAATTACGTTTGAAATTGGTATAGGAGTTTTGGACTAGATTGATTTTTCGTTTTGGTTGTTTTGAATGTTCATATATATTGGCTCCCAAACTATGATAAACACGTCTTGGCTTCTTCCCCCTATCATTGTATACCACGTCAAGCTCATCTCTATTCGTAACACTCCGTTCATCTAATTTTCTCAAATCAAGAACATTACAATCTTTCCTTTAAAAACAATGTGAATGTTGATTAATAACTTTGTCAAAACTAAGTGTATGTGTTGCTAGACCTCTTTCTACATATAGTTTAGTCTCAATAACAAACATGACTTCATTTGTTTGCTTTCTCTTTCAGAAACTCTACGAAACTAAAACACAATCAAACAAGGAGATTCAATCACTAGGAGACAATCACATGGCTCATTTGCATTTTATATTTGATTATACATAAAGTGATCTTCATTGCAAAGTGATTTGAGTCGTATAGTGTTAGAACTATGTTTGAAATTGGTATAGGAGTTTTTGGTTAAATTAATTTTCCGTTTTGGTTGTTTTGAATGTTCATATTATGTTAGCTCCCAAGCTATGATAAACACGTCATGGCTTTTTTCCCAATCATTGGGTACAACGTCATGTCCATCTCCATTCGTAATACTCCATTCATCTAATTTTTTCAAATCAAGAACACTACGATCTTTCCTTTACAAACGATATGAATGTTGATTAATAATTTTGTGAGAACTATGTATATGTGTTGCTAGACCTCTTTTTATATATAGTTTAGCCTCAATAACAAACATGACTTCATTCGTTTGTTTTCTCTTTCCAAAACTCTACGAAACTAAAACACAATCAAACTAGGATATTCAATCACTAGGAGACTCTCACGTGGCTTATTTGAATTTCGTATTTGGTTATACATCATGTGATTTTTATTGCAAAGTGATTTGAGTCTTATCGTGTTAGAATTCCATTTGAAATCTGTACAGGAGTTTTGGACTAAATTAATTTTTTATTTTGGTTGTTTTGAATATTCATATTTGTTGGCTCCCAAGCCATGATAAACACGTCATGGCTTCTTCCCCCTATCATTGTGTACCACGTCATGCCATCTCTATTCGTAACACTCCACTCATCTAATTTCTTCAAATCAAGAACACTACGATCTTTCCTTTACAAACGATGTGAATGTTGAGTAAATTTGTGAGAACTATGTGTATGTGTTGCTAGACCTCTTTTTACATCTAGTTTAGCCTTAATAATAAACATGACTTCATTCGTTTGCTTTCTCTTTCGAAAACTCTACGAAACTAAAACACAATCATATAGGAGATTCAATCACTATGAGACTCTCATGTGGCTTATTTGGATTTCATCATTTAGGCCTTTCTTTTATTTCCTTATATGCTTCATTTCCAAAGGTGGTTTTAGTTTCATTGTTTAAGGTTTGTATTAGTTTGGTTTTGCTATGGTTATGCTTTGTCTCCTGGTTTTGGTTGTTTCTTCCTAACAGTGCGATGGTTAAGCTTAGTTTTGCTGGAGTTTACGTGTCATGGGTTTGTTTGTTGAGCTGTTCTTTTCCGAGCTTCTCCTTTAGCTTCTGTTATGGTTGTTGGCCCTTCAATTCTTTTTAGGTCTTCATGTTGGGTTCGCTTTGGTGATGGTTCATTGTTGTGGAGGCATCTACTGCTTTTTCCATTCCTTTGGTGTTGGGCTTTAATATCAAGACAAAGCAGTGGTGACGATCTTCAGCTCTGCTCTTGCAAGGATGTGGCTAGTGTTAAGTCTGTAGTTGGCTTTGGCTAGTTTGCGAGTGTCCGCTTGTTAGAGGTGTTGATCTTTTTGGACGTTTTCCTTTCAGATGTCAAAGTTTTGCTTTAGTCTAGGTTTGTCGAAGGTCAGTTTCTTCAGTCAAGTGGTTTGGGTGAGGTGTTTTTGCTATAGACTTCTTCGTTCTGCCTTCCTCTCCGTCCTTTGTTGCTGGTAGGGTGTGGTTTTGTGTAGTCCTCGTTGATTGCCTTCTTGCCCTTAACCTTCGGCGCAGTTGTGACATCAATTGTTATTTTGAGAAATTGGTTGTTTCGTCGTGGTTTTGTGGTTCGACATTTGGTTTAGGATCTTTCGATATGTTCTATGTTTCATTATAATCAGATGACAAAAACAAAAGAACTCGACCTTTTAATTATTGTTTTTTCCTTTTGTTTCCAATCTCTGCTACCCCACTAACTCTTTTTTTATTTCCAAGGTTTTCTTTCTCTCCTCATAATAAAACTAGTTATTTGGTCAGTGATAATTTAGTTTCGAATGCTCCATAACACTTTTCTTTATTTGTCATCTCAATATATATTAAACAGAATTAGAAAACAAGAATTACAAGAATTACTTACCACAACATAAACTACCCGAATCAGAATTATTTACCCAAGAAATAATTAGACCACCATTAACACCAACCGTTTAAACACACAACCGAAACCTCACATAGCAAATTAGATATACCTCGCAAATCAAAGCCCAACTTAACACAGCTGAAACATAATCCAAATAGGAAAGAAGCATTAGACTCAGATGACCCAAAAAGATTCTAAAAAGCCACTAACAAATGGAGGACTGCAAAACAAGGGAAAGAACCAACACAGAGTCAAAACAAGCTTCAACACATAGCCAAAAAAAGGCTCCGACAAAAGCAAAATCCAGAGAGGAACCGATCCTCAACCCGACAACAAGCAAAACAGAGGCCAAGACCAGCTCCAACAGACCTGGAATCGAAGAAAACAGAGAAGAACGCCACTGCTAGACAAAGACAAGGAGAGAAGACATGACTACAACTCCGATACGAGATTCATCTCGACATAGCAGGGGAGAGGAATGATACGATTCCCCAAACCAACCCAAATGACAACAACCAAGCAAATTGAATCTCTACAAAGAGCATTCAAAGACACTATCGAAGAACTACCAAAAATGCGAGAACCCATAACTCACACATCCTAAACCACTACTGTCCTCAAGCACGCTATTTCGAGCATGAGAGAGAATAGGGGAACTTGACAACGTAGAGAGATCCAAGGTCATAACTTCCCTAGGGTTTGTCCATTGGAGAGTTTTGGCCTCTCAAAGGCGGTTCTCCGAAATCTAAATATGTGAATGTTCCATAGCTGTAGCCTAGTAATTTTTTAAAATTATGTGGATATGTTTAGAAATGGCTTAAAATAGAATTCTATCAATGTCGGTTCTTTTATAAATCCTTAGGTTAGGAAAATGGTAATTATGTTATAAAAGTACCTAGGGTATTTATCGTGAAGAAATTTATCAGTTGAAGTGAAAGATTTATACCCTTAGACAATAAGACAGTCAGAGAAGAGAGAACGAGAAAGTTATTCTTATTGATGTTGAAGTTATGAAAGTACAAAATAAATGTTGAATACATTCTTTATATAGACGGTAAATTGATAATATTTAATGTGTACATAATGACAATGGAGTCCACGCATAGAAAAACGTATACGTGAAGATACTACTATAAGTGTGAATTCAGTGTTTCTCTTGCTTTTTTTTGTTGACCTTTCACAACATTCTCTTTTGGAGACCAATGTCACTATGTCTCATGCGTCGTGTGTCTTCTGTTGCCTCGTTAAAAACTTTTCTAGGAAAACACTGTGGAAAAAACCATAGTAAGATAAAAATAGTGCAACCACACAAGCTCTTTCTCGAATAATCAAGCATATAAATCTCTTTGATAGCACATTTCAATGTCATATACATGCTTCTTGAACACCGAGGTACATTGTAATTTTGTGAAGATATTTGCAGCATTGTCACATGATCAAACATATCTCAATTCAATGTCTTTACTCTTCTCAATCTCTCGCGAAAACGTATCCTATTTGTGATCTGGTTTTGTGCGAATCTGACAAATACCGACATATGCAAAACCAACCATTTGACCTTTTGAATATTTAGGATAAAATAATCCTAAATCAATTGTCACTTGAAGATATCAGAATACATGTTTATTCCTTTTATAATGTCTTATTGCACTTAAATATGGTACTTCATGACCAAGTATTTCTTTACTTTCTTCATGTAGTCGAGATGAATCATTTTCAATTTGGTGATCTAACAACCATAGGGTTACTCAGAGGAGTAGATTTCTCCATGTTTAACCGTTTTAGTACTCTTTTGGTATATGTGGATTGGTGTATAAATATACCTTTTTGAGAATGCTCAATTTGTAAACCAAGACAATATTTTATTTGTCCGAGATTTTTCATCTCAAATTCTTCTTTTAAATAGTTTAATGCTTTACGTATTTCATCTTGAGTTTCAATTATGTTTAGATCATCAACATGTACCGCAATAATCACAAATTCAATTGTTGTTTTCTTGATAAAAACACATGGGCATATTGGATAATTCACTTTTTTTTTTGTTAAATGCTCATTGAGACGATTATACCACACACGTCTCTTAACCCATATAACGATCATTGCAATTTTATTGCACATACTCTTTGGGTTTGGAATTTAATGTTTCTGACATTTTAAACCCGTTAGGAGTTCTCATATAGATATCAATATGTAATGATCCATACAAATAAGCCGCTTGTTTTCTCTAGGGTTACCATTTTCCCCCCTCTCTCTCTCTAGTATCTTATCCTGTTCTCTCCCCTCTGATTTCTATGGGTGATTGGGAAACTTATGGTCGTGAGGTATTCAAGAGGCCATACGAGATCATAAAGACGGCCTTATTCTAGGACGTGCACGATTGCCAAATCCCCAATGGTCTCAATGCGGTTAGGGTTTCAGTCAACATTAGATCAGCACTTGCAAAATTGAATTATCGTGGTCCGGCCGACATGTATGCATACGGCGATATCAATCAGATCGGGCATGGCCTTGAATCAGCAATCACAACCGTGGTATATCACGATGCTGTAGGTGACTTTTTTTCTTTTCTTTTTTTTTTTTTTTTTTTTTTTTTTTTTTTTTTTTGAAAACAGACCTAGCACTCTTTCTCTACGACTCTACTTATATGTCTTATCTTCCTTCATATGGTTTTTTAAAGGGTCCAGACTCGATCGTGAGATTATGGATTATCGTCAGACGACATCCATCCTGGTCAATAACACACCCGCAATGGTGGTCAATCACACACCCGCAATGGCATTCATTAAACTCTTTTCTTTTTCTTTTTTTAAAAAGCATTTATATATTGTGGTTTGGTTTCAGGATCAAGAGATGCTAGACTTGAGATGATTTTAGTGGACCTCTTAATATGGGGAATTAAAAATCCTTCACCATCAAATTTGATTCTAATCCTTGGAGACATCTCAGAACACATGGAGTTCGTATTGGCTTCTACACGTTTGGGTATGGAGAGTCACAATGTTATATTTGCAATGCCTGGAAACACCACAGCGCCGCTGGTATTTACTGTACAAACAACATTGCTTTGGGAAAGTCTATCGTATGGAGAAATCGTTCAAGTCAAAATAGACACGGACATATCACAAGGTAGTAACAGAAGCAACACTAGGTCTCTAGACAATACTTGTATGGTTAGCGGAAGGAACCCTGGGTTTTTGCTTGGTGGAGTGTTTATTTGTGTTGTGTTTGCTTTGGTGAAACTAAGATCTCGTTACCTCTCCGTTTGAGTATTATTTATTGTTGCTTAAAGTGGCCTTAGATCTCAGGATGATTTCCTGGTCATTCTGTGCTGTGATTGCTTACTTTTATCGCCAATACAATTAAAATTGTTGACTACTTCACGTAAAAATAACTAGGCGATCGACCCACACCGTGTGTGAGTATGAAATTTTTTCCATGAATTAGTTAACATTGGTATCTAGTTGAAAACCATCTCTAAATTTTTTATTTTTGAAACACAAGTTTTCACGTGAATATTACATCAAACGTATGTGATCCTCTTAAAATAAACCAACCCATAATACATAGCATATAAGTAAATGATAATTATGTACACTAATCACATAAAAGCCATAAAAGAAATGAAGCTACTAAGACATCACTTCTTAAGATTTTCTTTCGTGGTTGTAGTTAGACATTTGTTTTTTTAATAAGTTACTCTCGATTTGTTTTTTCAATCCTTCTAAGTTTTGTCTTTGCTTTGACCATGTAGTCAATTATGAAGTAGCTATTGTCTCATAATCGTCATGCTGCAGTCGTCAAGAACCAAAAAGATAAACGTTATACAATTCAACCCAGTGGAGAGGCATAAACATTTAACTACAAAACAAAGATGACAGATTACATAGAGGAACCATCAAACAATCAAACACACGAGATTTAAAAGCAATCAAATTAAATGAACATGAGACATCAGTAAATAATATATCTTTGGGCCATGAGCAATGATTTTTACTGTAAGAGAAGAAACATTCATCGATTCACTCACTATACTTGTTCAGACTTATGTTTGTGTTAGCTGCAAAAAAAAAAAAAAAAAAAAAAAAGATTAAAAAAAATGTGAATTAAGAAAAAAATCTAAACATAGCTTGCAGTAGCTTACAGAGTCATCAAGCTCCCAACCACACAAAACGCTTGCTCCATCGATTAATATATTTATAATTGAAAACTTTTCTAGCTAATGCATTTTAATTAAGGTTAATTACTATTGTTTTGAACGGTTCCTTAAAAATGATTGGATCTGATGAGATAATGGCAAGCTCGGGTCATGGAGATTCGGGACAAGGAGCTAAGGAACCGCATGTAGCCGAGGAGCAGCTCGTAGCCAAGGAATATCCTTTGTACTCTAAGTCTTTGCATGTACCGGTTGGACCTATGACGCGGTTAAGGACCAAGCTACTTAATCAATCCGTCACTTCACTACGTTGCCACATTGAAAGCAACCTTGATCCAAGCACTTGTCCAACTACACTGGTTGCGATCCAAGTGGCTTAAGAGTCGGTGATGGGAGGTGTGCGACTTGTGCTCTTTTTCCCTCCACATGGTTTTGTTCTAATGGATTTTCCAAGTGAGGTTTTTAACGAGGCTAGCTCGCACAATCATTCATAAGCCCCATCATCGGCATTGCTACCGTTTGCTTGTTTTATGCCTCACCGCAACGAGTCAAACATCTATCTTTATCTTGTTTTTGTCTTTTAAACTTCTTAGTCAAATCATTTATTGTTTTTGTCATTTTCCGTGTAATCAATGAGGAAGCTTGAAGGTTGTTTCTCGCTTCCTCCTCCCCTATATAAATTCGTTTTTTCTTCAATAAAAATCATCAAAACCTTTTTCTCTCTTGTTCGATCTGAGAAGTGTGTAGTATCTTCTCAACTTGTTTCTTTCTTAGTGCGTTATATCTAAGTTAAATTCGAGTTTCGTAGTCTAAGAGATCTTTCATCTCTCTTAGAAGTACAAATCGATCCATCATTCACGCATTCATTCCTCATCAAACTGTTCATCTTCTTATCATTTCTGCATCAGTCGAGCCGATCTACATCCGTTCGAGTTACAACCATATGAAGGGCGTTCTTTGGGCATTGATCCTCACAAGGAGTCTATCATGTGGTATCAGTCTTTGTAAAAAGTTGTGTTGTTCTTCTCTAAATTTTCGTGTTCTTCATTTTTCTGGATTTTGTGATTTTTAATTTTTTCTAAGTTTTTGAAAACTTTATCATAAATAATTGGCTCATCGTAAACTTATGATTTTACTTGAATCTGAACTTAGATTGAGTCTAGTATTTTTAAAAAGTGTTTCTGGAATTTTTGGATTCGATTTGATAATTTTTAGTGACTGTTCATCTACTCATATCAAATCGCGTTTAAAACTGTTCATCGTCTTGCGTTTGATTCGTTTCAACTTTCAAAAGGACTTCTTACTTGTTAGTTTCTTTTATATTTAGGTACCATGTCATCCTCCAAAGAAGAGTCATCTTATACAAAGGTTAATAAGAAGATGTTAGAATTGATCGAAGCCGTCGTGGCTAGGATGATCGATGAGAAACTTGGAGCATAACAATTGAATCGGGTTGCTACGAAACCATTTCTACCGCAAGCAAGAGAACTAAGACATTACCGCAGAAAGATACAAAAGGATTGTAACAATGCGAAAAGTGTTAAGGCTGTGGAGAAGAATTTGGCGATTAAAAAAAAAGAACCAAACCAACCTTCACCAATCCATTGAAAGTCCATGAAGCAGAAAGAAATCGTTAAAAGCAGCACCACAACAAAAGAGCAAATTGAGAAAGAAATACTGGAGCTTTTTAAATCTTACGGCAAATCCATGAAAGTTAAGTGTGCTCTTCCTTCTAAATCTAAATCTGTGAAAGATAAGTGTGTTTTTCTTTTTGAAAAATCTAATGTTGTGCTTGAAAGTAATCAAGCTTGTGAAAAACTAATCCTTTTCAAACATGTGCAACCGAGCCTAGTTTGTTTGTTATGATTTCTGCTTAAGATGAAAAACGTTTTGGTTTAGAAAATGTGAGAGAATTATTTGTTTCCAAATCTGTTTTTGACAAAATGATTCCAACTTTTAAAACAGTTACACATAAAAAATTCTTTAAGCCAAAAGGTTTTCTATTTGATGAAACTCGTGAATTTAAATCTTCTTTGAGAGTTTGTTTGTTTGGCAACACATTTGAGTTGATTAGAACTAATGCAGAGTTTGTAATAGTTAAAGATTTTTGGTGTTCTAATCACATTCTGGTTTGTGACAAAGTGTTTGAAGTTCATAAAAAGAATTCAGAATTTGCCTTAGATGCCTTAAGCAAAGAAACCATGTTTGATCATCTTGAGAAGTTAATTGACTATTCTTATCGTACATTTGATGTGTTTTCTCTAGTCTTTGTGAAAGGAAATGACAAACAGGTTAAGGATTCAAAGGCACAGATGAGTAAAGTCTTTACTAATCAAGTTGATTATGGACCAAAAGCAAGCAAAGGAAACCCACAAATGCTTATCATTCTGGAATTTGGAGATGGAAGTACCTGAGGAAAACAACTTCAATCGCTCAAGGATGTTCCATTCTAACATCTTACTTTGCTAATATCTACATGAAGAGCTGCTTGATATTTTTCTTTGTGCCTAAACTATTTCCTTTTGATGTAGGAAAACTACTATTCAAGGAGAAAAGTTTAAAATAACTTGTGATTGGTCAAGTCTTGAAACAAATGGATTCAAACGGAAAGCAACAAAAGAAAAAGCTTTCCAATCGTTAAAAGAGAAGTTCTCTAATACTATCTTTTTAATTCTTTCTAGTTTCTTTAAAACGTTTGAACTTGAGTATCATGCTACTAGGATAGGTATTGGTACTGATTTGATGCAGGACGAGAAACCTATAACATTTCTTTCTGAAAAGGATGGAGAAGAGCTAATCTTTCAACCTGTCGTGACAAAAAGCTTTAAGGAACACACGAATCAGGCTCAGCTTCAAATGAAAGCCAACAAACAGAATAACGCAAGGACTAATCTGTTTGGTTTCAGGAATTGGAATTACTTAAGGAAATCCGAATTGAAGCCAAGAAATGATAATCCTTTTCAAGTATTCCAGTAAATCAACAACAACGCTTATCAGCTTGATCTCGAAGGTAAGTACAAAGTAAGCAATATCTTCAATGTTTCTGATCTTATTCTTTTTGTGCAGATAATGCGGATTTGAGGTCAAATTCTTTTCAAGTGGGAGAGAATGATGAGATCATGGCCAGCTCGGGTCATGGAGGTTCTGGAAAAGGAGTTAAGGAACCGCATGTAGCCGAGGAGTAGCTCGTAGCCAAGGAAGATCCTTTGTACACTAAGTCTTTGCACGTACCGGTTGGACCTATGACGGGGTCAGGGACCAAACTACTTAATCAATCCGTCACTTCACTACGTTGCCACATTGAAAGCAATCTTGATCCAAACACTTGTCCAACTACACTAGTTGCGATCCAAGTGGCTTAAGAGTCGGTGATGGGTGGTGTGTGACTTGTGCTCTTTTTTTCTCCACTTGGTTTTTTCCCAATGGGTTTTCCAAGTGAGGTTTTTAACGAGGCTAGCTCGCACACTCATTCATAAGCCCCATCATCGGCATTGCTACCGTTGGCTTGTTTCCCGCCTCACCGCAACGAGTCAAACATCTATCTTTATCTTGTTTTTGTCTTTCAAACTTCTTAGTCAAATAATTTATTGTTTTTGTCATTTTTCGTGTAATCAATGAGGAAGCTTGAAGGTTGTTTCTCGCTTCACCCTCCCCTATATAAACTCGTTTTCTCTTCAATAAAAATCATCAAACATCTTTTATCAAAACCTTTTTCTCTCTTGTTTGATCTGAGAAGTGTGTAGTATCTTCTCAACTTGTTTCTTTCTTAGTGCGTTATATCTAAATTAGATTCGAGCTTCGTAATCTAAGAGATATTTCATCTCTCTTAGAAGTACAAATCGGTCCATCATTCACGCATTCATCCCTCATCATACTGTTCATCTTCTTATCATTTCCTCATCAATCAAGCCGATCTACATCCGTTCAAGTTACAACCATACGAAGGGCGTTCTTTGGGTATAGATCCTCACGAGGAGTCTATCAGGATCCTAACAAATCATTAGAATATTTCAAAAAATGGATTTACATATATAATGATATTTTTATATGGGTAATCGTATCTATGAACTATGATATGTGATATATAGTAAAACCTCCATAAATTAATACTCTATAAATTAATAATCACCATAAATTAATATATTTTCATAGTCCCGAACCGAGCCAATGTAAAAATTAACAAAATTAATAATCACCATAGGCTTGTAGCCGTATAGTATTACAACTTCTAGATGTCTAAAGCATTATACAGAACTTCGTTGGATGTGGAAAATAAGGCTAGATCTCTGGTGGCTATCGCTGGGATGCTGTGAAGACGTAGCTCTTGAGTTTTCTCTGTGTATTTCTCGATGTCCCCTTCTCTCCAAGACGTCTCTATTTATAAGACTTGATCAAACCCTCTTAGGAATAGGATTCGACTTGACGTGCAAGCTTATCTCCTTAATAATCGGGATTCTTGATATATTTGAATCATATTATGAGGTCTAGATAATGATAAACCTAGAAATACATGATACTGTGAAATCTCTACAAGTCTATCTTAAAAGCCATGTATTAGTTTATATCAAATAAGGTTAACCAACCTTGTAACGACGTCATAACGATGTTAGCGACTTGATAACAACGTAGTAACAATGCCTTACTTGCTATTGACAAGTCATTTCTCCATTCTAGATGACATACGTGACGTATTGCCAGGTAACAGCAGGTTATCACCTCGCTTGTGCATGTCATAGACAACGTATAGTCAGGTATTAGCATGTTAGTACCTGACTTTACCTTGCGTAGACGATCCCTTGTCAGGTATCGGTAAGTTTTTACTTCTCTGATATCAGGATTCAAGTTATGACAAGTCACTTCGTCGTTTTACATGATATAGACCACACATTGTCAGGTAAATGGAAGATATTACCTCGTTTTACTTGACATAGATGATGCATCGTCAGGTAATAACATGTCATCAGCTTATTAGACCTGGCCTGAATAGTGTGCATCCAAGTCTTATGCTCGACCTGCACTAACCAAGGTCTACCAAGTAGTGAATTTATTTTCCCCAACATCTTGCCCCCCACTCTTCAATTTCTTACTTAGAACTTGAAGAGTAGTTAACTTAGAGCATGCTATGGTGGTTTTCGCCCGACGACGTATCGTGTTGACTTGTAAATTACGTTTTTTATGTTGTGTACGTATACACACAATTTTACGTCCAAAGACATGTAGATTATAATTCCCTCTTGACTACACGTCGTTTTGTTCTTTTTTTTGCTTGGAGACTTCATGAGCCATTAGCTCATCCCCTCGTGACAACTCTCATTTTGTCTTTATATTCTGAAAATAAACGTGATATTTACACACGTATTATCATGAAGCTCGACCAATTATGTTTTATAAGCCCAACTAAGTAACGTGACAAGCCCATAGCATTGTCTTCCTTTACCTTTTGTAATAAGACCCACGTGGGGACAAAACAACAAGTTGTTAATGGGCTCTTCATTTTGAATTTGGCCCAAATAGTTCTCCTTATCGCCCTAATTCCTTCTTCGTTGTTGTCGAGGCAAACAACAAGCTTCTTCTTCCTCCAGCTGATGCATCTTCGCTATCCGCTTGCAAGCAGGTTTGTATTTCATAATCCATAGCTCTGGGTTTGGAACCATTTTCACTCGTTTCACGCTCTTGTTCTCTTAATGAGAAGTCTCTCATGACTGAACTTTGCCCCATTTCGCAGGTAAAGTTTTTATATAGAGCAGTTGCAAGAGATCATTTCTCGGCGAATCCTTGCTGCTGGTTTGGAGAGAGCTCCTCTAAGGTGAGTTTGCAAAATTATTGCTTTTTCCTTGTTTGAGTTAGATAGCATGGCAGACAGCTTGGGTCGAGTGACAAGTCCATTTGAGGTCAATTCGGATTCAAGTGACGTAGGAAGTGTTTATGAAATCGAATGCGAAAAGGAATATGACCCTCTTGTCTATGAGGTTGAGTCATCTCCCACCGATTTTAGAGGCGGTTTCGAATCTGCCTCTGGTGACGTTCAGATGTCGTCAGAGCATCTCGACTTTGAACTCTTGGACCAGCCGATGCTTCGCCTTCCATCTCCTAATTGTTGTGGTTCCAGCCTCTGCGAAGGAGACATCGACAGGATTAGGAATGCTTATAACATTTCTGAATCAGTAAACTTGAGGATTCCTTTGGAGAATGAAGGACCTGACTGCAACAGACCTGATGAAGTTGTAGTTTACGAAGCTTTCTTTGCACTAAGTTTACGCGACTTGGTGTCTTCCTTAGTTGTAAAGATGGCGAATTTCATTGGTATTTCCCCTAGCCAATTAAACCAACACGCTTGGAGGGTATTGATCGCCATCCAAGTATTTAGCGAGATTTATTCTATGAGTTTAGGATTGGAGGAGGTTCTTTTTGTCTACTTCTTTAAATGCTATGATTTTGTTAACTACCGATACTTGATCTAGAAGAGACGTCTAGATTCAAGTCCTTTGGTATACGACCTGGATAGGAGGGTCAGGTACAAGACTCCATACAAGAAACAATGGCATAAAAAATTCCTCTTTATGCAAGTAGGTCGCGATCCTGGTTATCTTGTCACTTGGTTCCCTAGAGGTAGATGAAGATTCCTTGTATAGGTTACCTCACTACTCTTTGATTAATCTTATGGTTCTTTTCCTTTTCCATGTAGTTATCGAGTGTGATAAGTTTCCTGAAGGCGCAGACGGTGTCACGCGAGTTTTTGATTTCACCAAAGAGTAACGTGAAGTACTCTTTTTAACTAGTTTTTTTGCACTAGAGAAGAGTTCCATTTGGGGTAAGTCAACATGACATGCATCGTGTGTCTTAGTCTTATTGAATTACTTGCCCATCCTCATATTTATGATTTTGCTTTGCAGGTTACGAGATGTCAATTCTTGATGTCGTAGTAGAAGATGGTTTTATCGGAGACGATGCTTTGGAATTGTTTTGCGAGGCCATGTCTGACATTCCACCGAGTATCACTGCACCACCACTGCAGACAGAACAACCATCCTCACAAGTCGCTCCTAAGCATATCGCAACAACAGCTAACTTGACCTGCCAACCTGCTAGGACTACCAAGAGAAAGTCCCCTTTTTGTCCAGGCGGTAACTTGTTGGCTGCGAGTGACCACTCTATCGCTTTAGCTAATCTAAGCAAACAAGTTTTCCCACACGACCGTAAAACTTTGAATGAACTAGGACATGATGTTATACTCGAGAAGTCGCAACATCGTCTCATGGAGTTTCATTGTCTTTCCCTCTTGCTATTTCTCCTTTTGCATATACGTTTCTCGGACTTGTCTTGAGATGCTACGTTTTCACCTTGTTTGCAGGTGATGTCTATCTGTAGTAATGTCAAAAGAAGAGCTTGATGCTTTGACAGAAGAGGTTGATCGTCTCAAAGAGGCCAACCAACTCCTAAAGAAAGACAAAGAGGCAGAGATCTCACGTCGGAATTCTCTCATTACTGCCAAGGAGGCAGAAGGTGAAGCCTTGAAAGATCAAGTTTACGACCTCACTAGCCAGCTTAACTCGATGACAAGAAACACCGAGCAGCTAAAGCAAGATCTTGCGCTGCACAAGAAGAAACTACGTGCAGCTGGACCTGCTGCAACCATCCGTTGCCGCTGGAAGATGGTGCAGGAATACATGAATGATCACGCGAAGAACTGGAAACCGTTACTTGTTGAGCAACAATTCAGAGAGGTAGAGACTGCATGGGCCAAGCTCAATGGAGAAGTTTCACCCGTTTTCTCAGAGGCTTTCACAACGTTCCCAGAAAACACATCCGCTCCTTCTACTTCTATCGAGTAGTAATTGTTGTTGTTTGATTTTTGTGAGTCTTTGTTATTTAGACTTGTCCTTTGAACTCTCTTGGTGACGCTTGTACCGAGGATAGCCCTCGTGAACTTCTCACATTTATTTTTGAGCATGTTAGCCTTTGCCCAGTCGTAGCTGTATATTCAGCATTCACCAAGGTTTTTATTCTATACATTATGCTATCGTATTTTGTTCTTTGGAGGTCTTGCCTCTCGTTTTTATGTGGTAACACAGGTTGTTATAACCTGAGGTAGCCGGTAACTTTTTGTCTACCTGACGATATTCAATATTTTGCGAGGTCGTACCTCTTTACAAATTTGGAATTGACTTTGTTGAGCAATTTCCGGGAGGCTGTGCCTCCTAATTTATATTGTTAAAGTGATTGTCACAAGTTCGAGGCGTCCCTCTTCATCTTGTGAGTTTATGACCATTATTTTTGTTTGCGAGGTTATACCCCTTGTTTTAGTAGGTATATGACTCGCGTCATGACCTTGTGAGGTTATACCTCTTAATTTTTCAGGTCGTGCCTTTTAAGTTATCACAAGCACTAATCGTAGTCAAGTTTATCAAGCATATAGTCTGTGGTTGTTGTTTGTCACGTTTCTGGGAAAGTATTGCCCCCCACTTGATTGAATACTTGACCGTAGTCATCATGAATTAAGGATGTGCCTTTTAGTTATGAGGAAGTCGTGCTTTTAAACGTGCTTAAGCTTGACTATTACTTGAGTACTTGTATATAAGTCTTCGTAAAATTAATATGTCAAAGCTCTTTTATTATAATCCGTGTCCGTAGACATGTTGTGAAGTACACAAGTGAATACAAAAATGCCTTGACGTCTCGTGGATCGTTGAAAAATGGCGAAAGACAACCAAGAACCAAGACTTGAAAACCATGAAAAACACTTGTCTCGTAGCCTCAATGCTCTAGGTCCGCATACCTCTGTTATGTTGTGAAGACCTTTTTTTTAAAAAATTTGCAACTGTGCCTTAAGAAAAAGGCTGCCTACATACCCAAGAAGGGATCAAGTCGCTCGTAGTTCATACATTGTTTGATAGATGAAACACACTTAGAAATAGTATGTCTTCAGGTGGAGAGCGTTCCAGCTGTTAGGTTGGACTTTGTCATTCCTATCTTGTAGCTTGTATGCTCTAGCGCCTCGCACCTCTACTACCTTGTAAGGACCTTCCCAGCCAGGTCCTAGTTTTCCAGCGCCATGTTCCATCGTATTTTGGAATGTACGCCTAAGAACCCAATCTCTTAGCTGGAATGTTCTGGTTCGTACTCTTTTGTTGTAGCTTCTTGCGACATCTTGTTGGTAGCACCAGTTCCGAATTCTCGCAGTTTCTCTTTTCTCGTCTAACAAGTCAAGGTCGAGTTTCATTAGCTCTTCGTTGTCTTTGTACATGAGATATTGCGTTCGAATTGTTTTCACGCTGACTTCAGACGGTACCACTGCTTCCATTCCGTACACCAGGGAGAACGGTGTCTCTCCCGTGGCTAACTTGGTAGTTGTCTGATAAGACCACAGTACACCAGGGAGCTCTTCTACCCATTTACCTTTGGCCTTATCAAGACGTTTCTTCAACATCTAAATGGTAGTCTTATTCAAAGACTCTGCTTGTCCATTGGATTGAGGATGTCTAGGAGTTGCAAAGCTGAGCTTTATTCCCTAGTCAGTACAAAACTTTTTCAAGTTGTGGCTTGTGAACTGAGGACCATTGTCTGTGACTATTTCCTGAGGAACCCCAAACTTGCATATGATGTTCTTCCACAAGAAGCTCCTTACTTGTGTATCTGTAACTTGGTGAAGCGCTTCTGCCTCAACCCACTTGGAGAAATAATCCGTTACCACCAATAAGAAGACCTTTTGAGAAGGTGCTTTTGGCAACTTTCCCACGATGTCCATACGCCATTTCATGAATGGTCAGGGTGAGCTAATGGACTTTAAGTGCTCGGGTGGTAGCTTAGAGACTTGAGCATGTCTTTGACATTTGTCGCAATGAAGAGTGAATCGTGTCGCGTCATTAGACATCGTGGGCCAATAATAACCAGCTCTCATGACTCGTAATACGAGACTTCTCCTTCCAGAGTGAGATCAACATTCTCCTTCATGGAGCTCCATGAGCACTCGTCTTGCTTCTTTCGGAGTTACACATCATAGGTAAGGTCCAGAGAAGGATCTTTGGTACAATTGACTTTCAATGAGGTAGTAACGTGCTACCTGCTGCTTGATTTTTCCGCATTCACCCCGGTTACTTGGCAGTATACCATCCCGTAGATACTTGACAATAGGGGTCATCCAATTGGGCGCATCATCTATTGTCGCGACTTCATCACTTGGAAGGTCTATGTTTGTTGACGGCATTGTAGGACCATCAGAGGAACAGTGATAGGACCTTTAGCTTTCAGAGCGGAGGCCAAATTGGCTAAGGCATCTACGTGACTATTCTCTTCCCTTGGAATATGCGAGACGTTACAACTATCAAATTTCTTCAGCAATTTTTTTCACTAAATCAAGGTACCGCGTCATCTTCACGTCTCGTGCTTTGTAATCTCCTTGAGTTTAGCTGACTATGAGTTGTGAGTTGCTGAACACATCTAGTTCTTTAGCTCCCATATCATTAGCCAACGTTAGCCCTGCTATGAGGGCTTCATATTCAGCCTCGTTATTCGTGGCTCGAAAGTTATACCTCACCTCTCTTGATGATACTCTACCATCTGGAGATGTAAGGACCATGCCGAGACCTGCTCCACGTATGTTGTTAGATCCGTCAACGAACAATTTCCAGGTTCCTCTGCGTGGTTCTTCCTGTAGGTTGTTTACTTCCTCTTTAACCTCGGTAATTAGGCTTGGTGTGAACTCCACGACGAAGTCTGCCAATACTTGGGACTTAATGGCTGTAGTGGGTCGATAAATTACGTCGTACTCTCTAAGCTCAACAGCCCACTTGGCTAGTCTCCCTAACACTTCTGGCTTGTGTAGGACAGACTTTATTGGAGTTGAACTGACAAACACTATGGGATGCGCTTGGAAGTAGGGACGTAACTTTCTAGCCACCGTTATCAATGCCAAAGCAATCTTCTCCAAGTGAGTGTACCTTGTCTCAGCATCTAAGAACGATTTGCTGACGTAATAAATCGGATGTTGCCTCTTCTCTTCTTCTCTTACCAACACTCTACTTACTATATGCTCAGACACAGCCAGATATAGTAGTAGAACTTCCCCATCTTTTGGCTTTGACAAGAGAAGAGGCGACGTCAGGTACTCCTTTAACTCTTTAAGCGCCTGTTCGCACTTGTCATCCCATACGAAGTCTTTGGCTTCTTTAAAGCCGTAAAGAATGCAAGAGACCTGTCTGATAGTCTTGAGATGAACCTGCTGAGTGCAGCCATTCTTCCAGTGAGCTTTTGCACCTCATTCACGTTTCTTGGCGAGGGAACCACTTGGATTGCCCTAATCTGATCTGGGTTAGCCTCTATTCCTCGACGAGTGACTACGTAACCCAGAAATTTACCTGAGCTGACTCCGAACGAGCACTTCTTGGGATTAAGTTTCATGTTGTACCTCCGTAGGATAGAAAATTCTTGTTGAAGATGTACGATATGATCTTCTGCTACAAGAGACTTCACAAGCATGTCATCTATGTATACCTCCATCATATGACCGATTTGGACCGCGAACATCATGTTTACCAGTCTTTGGTAGGTGGAGCCGGCGTTCTTCAAACCAAACGGCATCACTTTATAGTAGTATATACCTCGTGAGGTCATGAATGATACTTTTTCTTGGTCGTTTGGGTGCATCAAAATCTGATTGTACCGTTGAAGGCGTCCATAAAGCTCATCATTTGGTGGCCTACTGTCGCGTCCACCAGCTTGTCAATATAAGGTAGTGGAAAAGGATCTTTTGGACATGCCTTATTGAGATTAGTGAAATCAATGCAAACTCTCCACTTCCCATTCATTTTACGGACCACCACCACGTTGGCCAACCATTTTGGATAATGCACTTCACGTATGAATCCTGCTTCCAGTATATCTTGGACCTCCTTATTGATGATCAAGTCACGTTCAGGGGCAAATTTTCTTTGTTTCTGTCTCACTGGTTGGTGGTCTGGGTCGACTTGTAGTTTATGTGTGATGATGTCAAGATCGATCTGAGGCATGTCTGCATGTGACCAAGCAAAACAATCAGCGTTAGACGTGAGAAAGTCAATTAACCTTTTTCGTACGTCTGTAGGCAACTTCGAGTCGGCGTTTATCTTCTTATCAGGATTGTTCTCAGCTAGCGGGACCTCTTCAAGTTGTTCCACCACCGGCTCTTAACCATGAAGTACCGACGATGGACTCTGTAATTGCTATAAGTGATTAGCTTTACCCTTCAAAGTAGTCTGGTAGCATGATCTTGAATTTTCTTGTTCTCCCTTTATCTCCTTTACTCCCCATGGGGTAGGAAACTTGATAACTTGGTGAAGAGCCGATGGTACTGCTCCCATATCATGAATCCAAGGACATCCCATAATTGCATTATAGGTTGAGGCGCAATCTACTATCAGAAAATTTGTTTGACGATTAACACCTCCTGCGTATACAGGTAGTGTTACCTCCCGAACCGTCTGTTTCACTTCACCACTGAACTCTAATAATGGCATAGACTTTCGAGTCAGCTCTTCTTCCTTTAGACCTAGTCCCTTAAAAACTTACATGTAAAAAGTGTTTGTTGAACTTCCATTGTCGATTTGGGTCCTTTTCATTAAGCAATTAGCTATTGTTATGGATATGACTAACGCGTCGTGATGGGGACCTAGAACATTTTCGCCTTCACCTGTCGTGAAGCTTATTGAACATGCAGGTGTAGCGTCACTTATGACTTTTCTACCTGCTTTGTGATGTCTAGCAGTTCTCGTGTTTTTCTTAGCTGCTGAGTAGATACTCCGCTAACTTCTGAACCTCCAGTGATCACGTTGATAGTTCTATCATGCCTGGGAGGCAAAGCAGGAGTAGATTTGGGTGAAGTTTTGTCATCACTTCTCTTGTCGATGTTGCTTCTACTTCGTTCAGACAAAAAATTCTCTTAAGTGACCTTTCTTGAGCAACTCGTTTACCTCCATTCTTAACGTAATGCAATCTTCTATTCGATGACCATGGTCATCGTGAAATTCACACCACTTCGACGTGACTTGTTTGTCACTTGACATCTTCATTTTTCGAGGCCATCTTACTGCTGCCCCCATCTGCCTCAATGAACCTATCAACTCTGCATGCAAATTCGATAGGTTGTTGATATCTGGCCATGTTGATGATGAGCGCTTGTCGGCTTCATCCGTGCTGAATGGTCGGTGACTTCCTCTGTTGTTGTTTCTGCTGCTCCTATTTCAGTACGAGGTCTTTGGTAAGGTTTACCTTCTCTAGGAGGTTTCTCGCGTCTTGACACACGTGAGTCAGACTGTGGGGAATGATGATAATGATAAGCCGGATCTTCTTCCCACTTAATTTGCACCCAAGCCCTAGAGAGTACGTCCTCCATAGTCCTGCACTGATACTTTGTCAGCTCCTTGTACAGGTCACCATCTGGGAGTAGACCTCGTTTAAACGCCTATATGGCAGTAGAAGTGACACAACTCGGGATGGATACTTTTTCCTTGTTGAAACGTCCCACGTAACTGCGCAGCGATTCGCTTTCCTTTTGGATTACCTCATAGAGGTCGTCTGCTGTTCTCTCAAGGTTTCTGCTATTGGCAAATTGTTCAACAAAACGATCAGTTAGTGAAGCAAATGAACCTATTGATCCATTCGGTAGGTTCGTAAACCACTTGAGCGCAGGTCCTGTGAGACTTGAACCAAATCCTTTACATATGCTAGCTTCCGTATATTCTCTTGCGATCGTAGTGATAAACATTCGCTGTTTGTATTGTGCGATGTGATTATCACGATCTGTGGTTCCGTCATACATCATCATTAAGGGAAAAAAAACCTCTTAGGCATCTCTACAAGCGCGATCTTGTCCGTGAACGGAGTATCCGCATAGCAGTTAGGTGTACTCTTTGTTATCGGCGGTGCTACACGAAGAAGTCGTTTTATCATCGCTTCCATGTCTTCGAGACGTTTGATAATCAGGTGTGGATCTCCTGTTGAACTGGTTGTTGCTGCTTCACTAGGGTGAAGCAAAGATTGGATGACTTGCGCCTGAACCTCATCTCTAACTGCATCAGCGGCAAAGGCACCATCTCCTGGAAGCCGCACCATCCTTGCATCTGTAGCAAGTGTAGTTCCATCAAGCGACTGCATCGGATCGACACGTCTCTGGAATCGGTTTTGAGCTTTGAGCTCAGTGTCTCTACTTCCAGCAAGTAAAGACTCGTTTGTAGCTTTCAACGTAGCGTTCTTTGCTTCAAGCAATGTTGCTCGTTCTTCAGCCCGCTTCATCTGGGCGGTGAGTTCTGCCATTTGAGCAGCAAGATCTTGAGTGTTGGTACTTCCCGTAATGATCACATTGTCATCTCCGGTCGTCATGTCTCACGTAGTTAAATCTGCCCTTCCTTCTAGCGCCAATTGTTTAGGCAAAATTTAATTGGGTTCGCAAGTACACAGATCTACGGAATAATACAGAGAAGTATAATTTTATTAATCAACGAAGTAGGCTTGTAGCCGTATAGTATTACAACGTTTAGATGTCTAAAGCGTTATAAGAAACTTCGTTGGATGTGGAAAACAAGGATAGATTTCTGGTGGCTATCGCTGGGATGCTATGAAGACGTAGCTCTTGAGTTTTCTCTGTGTATGTCTCGATGTCCCCTTCTCTCCAAGACGTCTCTATTTATAAGACTTCATCAAACCCTCTTAGGAATAGGATTCGACTTGACGTGCAAGCTTATCTCCTTAATAATCGGGATTCTTGATATATTTGAATCATATTATGAGGTCTAGATAATGATAAACCTAATAATACCTGAAATTGCGAAATCTCTACAAGTCTATCTTAAAAGCCATGTATTAGTTTATATCAAATAAGACTAACCAACCTTGTAACGACGTTAGCGACTTGATAACAACGTAGTAACGTTGCCTTACTTGCTACTGACAAGTCATTTCTCCATTCTAGATGACATACGTGACGTATTGCCAGGTAACAGCAGGTTATCACCTCGCTTTTGCGTGTCGTATACAACGTATAGTCAGGTATTAGCAGGTTGGTACCTGACTTTACCTTGCGTAGACAATCCCTTGTCAGGTATCAGTAAGTTTTTACTTCACTCTATCAGACGTTGACGATGTACCGACAATATCTAACTTGGTTATGACAAGTCACTTCGTCGTTTTACATGATATAGACCACACATTGTTAGATAAATGGAAGTTATTACCTCGTTTTACCTGATATAGACAACGCATCATCAGGTAATAATATGTCATCAACTTATTAGACTTGGCCTGAATAGTGTGCAGCCAAGTCTTATACTCGACCTGCACTAACCAAAGTCTACCAAGTAGTGAATTTATTTTCCCCAACATATTTAACAAAAGGGAAATTTTAAATAAAATTATAAGTAGGGGAGGAATAAAAATCTCTATACCATTAAGTAAATGCAAAAATAAGTATAACTAATATCTTAACTAAAATATAATAATAATATTTTGGGAACAATACGAGGTAAAAAATTTAAAACAGTGTGTGAAAAATTGATGGGTTGGCTGCATATTTCACCTACTACTAGTGTTATTAAAACGATTTTCCTCTAGATTTTTTATCTTTTCGTTTTACTACACAAATTTTGTAAACCTATCTTTTCGTTTTACTACACAAATTTTGTAAACCGATAAAAAAACTACACGAACTAATTGTCTCTTCGAAATTAACCATATTAAATTGGTTAAGGTAAAACCATTAATTAAACCGTAATCCCGGTTAATTAAACCATAAAAATTTTGATTTACGATGATTTTAGTATAATTTTTATATATTATAAGTAATAAACTAGGATTTAACCCGTGGTACACCACAGGTCTATGTTTTTTCGAAATTTTTATATCTATTTTATTTTAACGTTTGTATTGTTAGAATATCACAGTGGTTACTTTATTTTAACGTTTGTATTGTTTATATTTTATCTTTGTTTTAATTGGTTTGAATCTCTGACTTTATTATAGACTACGATTCATTTTTGTATACATCAGTTTTTTATATGAGAATATAAATGCTATGACGTAGTTCTACAGAATAGTGGATTATTCAGAATAGCGAATATATAAAAGACAATGGGATAATTTTTGTTTGATAAGTTAAACGCACATCATAGTAATACAAATATACCACACCCAAACAAAATACTAACAACTGATAACTTAACAGACTTAAAAAAAAAAGACATTAAACTATATAGTAAACTTCATAAACATCAAAATCTTTTTCCATTTTCGATCATCTAATAGGTAATAAGCTTTTAGGACCCATGATTTAGGAGTTTATTGTCGATTTAATTTGTTTCCATAGAGGGACTTTTCGATTTAGGAAGAGAGAAGAAACTTTTAAGACCCGTGATTTAGGAGTTTATTGTCGATTTAATTTGTTTCCATAGAGGGATTTTTCGATTTAGGAAGAGAGAAGAAGCTTTTAAGCCCATGATTTAGGAAGAATGATGAATATTTTCGATCATCTAATAGGTAATAAGCTTTTAAGACTCGTGTATCATAAATTATTGTCGATTAAATTTGTTTCCATAAAGTGACTTTTTGATTGGGAAATATCCTAGATTAGGAGTGTTTGGAATTTGATTGGCAATATCCTAGATTAGGAGTGTTTGGAAACAAACTTAAAAGACTGCAAAAATAATAATATAGACCCGTGATTTAGGAGTTTATTGTCGATTTAATTTGTTTCCATAGAAAGACTTTTCGATTTAGGAAGAGAGAAGAAGCTTTTAAGAGCCGTGATTTAGGAGTTTATTGTCGATTTAATTTGTTTCCATAGAGGGACTTTTCGATTTAGGAAGAGAGAAAAAGCTTTTAAATCCATGATTTAGGAAGAAAGATGAATATTTTCGATCATCTAATAGATAATAAGTTTTTAAGATCCGTGATTTAGGAGAAATGAAGAATATTTTAGATTTAGAATATGGAAGAAGTTTGTTTCCACATAACAAACTTCATAAACATCAAAATCTTTTCCCATTTTCGATCATCTAATAGGTAATAAGCTTTTAAGACCCGTGATTTAAGAGTTTATTGTCGATTTAATTTATTTCTATAGAGGGACTTTTCGATTTAAGAAAAGAGAAGAAACTTTTAAGATCTATGATTTAGGAAGAATGATGAATATTTTCAATCATCTAATAGGTAATCAGTTTTTAAGACCCGTGATTTAAGAAGAAGGAAGAATATTTTAGATTTAGGATATGGAAGAAGCTTTTAAGACTCGTGTATCATACATTATTGTCGATTTAATTTGTTTCCATAAAGTGACTTTTTGATTTTTGATTGGCAAATATCCTAGATTAGGAGTGTTTGGAAACAAACTTAAAAAACTAGATTAGGAGTGTTTGGAGACAAACTTACAGGCTGCAAAAATAATATATAGATTAAAAAAAAAAATGTATGCCTAGATCGATTGATGAAGAACGAAAACAATTGATGAATAGGCCGAAATCAATTGGTACTACTCCTCTGCTAACGCCGATGGCGAAGATCTCTAGTGATTGCTCTGATAATAAGAGTTCGAATGTGTTGGTGGCAGTGAAGAAGGCGAGATCTGATTCAGTCGAGGGAACTGAGAAGACTCCAGGTTGGGTAAAGAAGATCGAAATTGTGCACAGTGATCGTCAAAGCCGGTGAATTTGATTCAATTGCGTTGAGAAAAGTGAATTCGTTACCGGCTCGTGACAATTTGGAGGAATTTTATAAGAAAACAGAGCATGTAGATGTGTTTGTGTCGGAACTTCCAGAAGCGAACAAAGAGAAGACAGATCCCAGAAGAAGTCATGGAGTTTGGTGTGTGTCAAGAGATAGTTATCTCTTTTAGTTCGAAAGAAGATGAGCACATCGTCAATGGCAACACGACGAAGATGAAGAATAGGCGGAGGAGAAAACCTCTATTTTTTTCTTTTTTTTATTAATTTATTAATTATAATATATATAAATATTATATTAAGATAATCAAAAATCAAAATTCTTATGGTCTAATTAACCAGCATTACCGTCTAATCATTTCTGGTGTGTATATTTGCAAAAATATCATTAAAGATTATCTATTTGTAAAAATATCACTAATTATAGATTTTTAAAGTCTAAATCTCAAAATTTTAAATCCTAAAAAATGTTTTGATCTTAAAAAATTGTAAATCCTCAAAACTAAAGCCTAATACAACATTGTTAATCCAAACATAAATAATATAATCAATAAATAATTTTGAAAACATAGCATTTTTTAAAATTTTTGAAAATGTGATATTTTTGAAAAATGGTATTTCAAAAATGACATTTCTCAAAATTTCTTAAATACGTTATTTTTTAATATACGTATTGATCGTAACTTCGCGCGTAGCACGAGCAAAATTCTAGTTGAAATAAATAACAGTTTTAGTACCCTTTTTATGATTAGTAAGTATGAATTTGTGTCGCATCAACACAAGGTCATTAATCAAATATTTAATTTTATTGAATACTCAAAAGATTGATTACGAACAATGGCAGAAACGGTTTTGGTCAATATAATAAGAATTACTATATCAAATTTTATTTATTGATCCAAATAGATCGTAATAATTTGCGTCGATTACGGCCACCGTCGTTGCACGACCATCTCAAGTTTATTCATATGTCGTCTACTTTTTCTTTGAATCTTTTTCCCGAAAGACTATATATTACATGTCGAGAAAAGGGACTAAATACGTTTAACCATCCGAAGAGGAACAATGTAAGATCTAAATTAATCGAAAAACAAAGAATCCAATAATCTTTTTTTAGGATTTTAAAAATTAGAAAGAAAAAAAATAAGAACAAAAAATAGACAGGAAAAAGTTAGTGACCGATGGATGTGAATATCTAAGTCAAGATTAGTAAACCTATACTTAACCTTCTTAGAAAATTCTGTTATAAGTTCCCCCAATCGTTCCCGCCATCTTAAACAGATATAAATCCCAAGGCAGAGGAACGCCAAAGAAAAACCAATAAAACAATAAACAAAAACAAGAAAAAACGAAAAGCATGCTATTGTTTTTCGTTTTTTGTTGAAACAAAAAAAAAAGAATTTCACAAAAAAGAGAAAAAGCAAAAAGATTCAGTTTCCTTTTATTTCTGTTCTCACTTCTTATATAAAGAGTTGGCTTTTTATTTCAAAGTTCAGAATTGCAAATATGGCTAATTATGGAGATAAAGGAAGAGGAAGGCTTGTGATTAGGGCCATATTGTTGGGTCTCTATGGAATCATAAGCATTGTTTGTGTGAATGGTACTAACATAAACTACAAAGACGCCCTAACCAAATCCCTCATCTTCTTGGAGGCTCAAAGATCAGGCAAACTCCCTGCTAACAATAGGGTTCCATGGAGAGGTGATTCTGCTCTTGACGATGGCAAACTCGCAAATGTAAGTTCGTGTTATTTTATCATCCCAAACAAATTTTGTTTATTCAGATATTAGATATCTATTGAATAGAAGAAACAGGTTATAATAATGAGATAACTATATATATTTCCAGGTCGATTTAGCGGGAGGGTACTATGACGCAGGAGACAATGTGAAGTATGGTCTTCCAATGGCCTTCACGATCACAACGCTGGCTTGGTCCACCATTACCTATGAGAAAGAACTCCGAGCCACGGGAGAACTTGAAAACGCTCGTGCCGCTATCCGTTGGGGCACGGATTATTTCCTCAAATGTGCTTCTCGCAGGAACCGCCTCTACGTTCAGGTATGGATTTTCTTGAACCTCATTTTTACACATTCTTTTAATCTAATAAGTTTTTCTAAGTTTGATTTCAAAAGATCCAAAACCCTTGTTTTTACATTTTGAATGAAGAATCCACCCTTTTCATCATTTTACATCATGCATTGAAAGATGACTGTGATCATTTATTTAATGAAATGGTTGTGCCTATGAATATGATAAAATAGGTTGGTGATCCAAATGCGGATCACCAGTGTTGGGCGAGGCCCGAGAACATGCAAACGCCAAGGACGGTTTTGCAGATAAGTGACCAAGATCCCGGGACCGAGATTGCTGCTGAAACCGCAGCCGCATTAGCCGCTTCCTCCATCGCCTTCCGCCATATCGACCACAAATATGCCCGCCGGCTCCTCAACAAAGCCAAATTGGTCTGCTTATTAATTTATGCCTCTTTTATATACATAGATACTATGTAGTTTTATTGATAAGGGAACTAGAGATTTGATCAATATATTTCAAATTCAGCTTTTCAAGCTAGCCAAGAGCCACAAAGGTACATACGACGGAGAATGCCCCTTCTATTGTTCTTGCTCCGGTTACAACGTAAATCTCATCTCTAACTTCTAAAGCCTTTACTCTTCCATATATCAAATCTCTTCTTCTTCTTTTTTTGTCTTTGTTCATAATGTAATTGATGATAAATTAAAAATGTGAAGGATGAGTTGATATGGGCGGCAACATGGCTATACAAGGCAACGAGGAAGGAGGTGTACCTTAGCTACCTCAAATTCGAAGCCATAAGTGCTTACGTCGCAGAGTTCAGCTGGGACCTCAAGTACGCAGGAGCGCAAGTCCTCATCGTCAAGGTATATATATCCCTAGTTATAACTTTTTATTTTTTGCTCGAAATAAATTTATTTGTTTTTATGTAAATGCAGATGATCTTCGAAGGCATGAAAGGACTTGACATATACAAACAACAAGCCGATAGTTTTGTCTGCTCTAATCTCCCCGACAGTCCTTACCACCAAGTCTTCACTACCCCAGGTCCTCCCTCCATGCATTAACATATATACATTATTTTATAAAACTATATATATATTTAAATACGGTTTGATTCACAATGTTTGGTTATAATAATTAGGTGGTATGATTCATTTGAGGGATGGAGCCAACACCCAATATGTCACTGCCACGGCTTTCTTATTCTCGGCCTATGCTGATATTCTACAGAAACACAACCAAAAGATCTCTTGCGGAAGCAAACAATTCGATTCAACACACCTCATGGCTTTCGCCAAGAAACAAGTAATATTCAAGAGTTTTCTACTTATGTAGTGAGACCTAATATGCTAGAAATATATATTGTACATATATTAACGCGTAGGTGCAAGGACACAGCTTGTAGATCGCACGCAAAGATAGAAAATGGCCTGAAGTTAACCCTGACGATATGTTTTCTCTATTCTATGCACGTTTCAGATTGACTACATACTAGGGCATAACCCACAAGGGAGATCGTACATGGTTGGGTTCGGACCAAACCCACCAAAGCAAGCCCATCACAGAGGAGCCTCAGTTCCGACATCAGAAGCCAACGCGCCGCTCAGCTGCCCAATGAGCTTCGTGAAATGGTACAACAAGAACCAGCCTAACGCTAATGAGCTCACCGGAGCCATCTTGGGAGGACCCGACCGTCAAGACAATTTCCAGGATCTCCGGTGGACCTCCGTTTACACGGAGCCTTGCACTTACATCAACTCTATCGCCGTTGGTGTTCTCGCCAAGCTCGCTGCCTCGGCTTAGAGCCATGCATACCACATTTGAAACCACTTTGATGAAAAGTATTAATTCTAGGGTTTCCTTTACCTACTATATTTGCATACACATGTGCCGATGCAATGTGACACTACTTTCCTTTTATTTTGCCTTTGTAGGTAGCTTTTTGGAATTATGTTTTCTCCAAAAAATATAAAAGATTGCATGGGGTATAATAATAAGCCCTATTGATTTGAAACAATATTTAAGTGAAACTAATGAATAGCCGGAATGACAAGCTCATTCCGTTTCACGTACATTGTTGTTTCTATACTCTGTTTTTGTTTTATATAGAACTGTGTTTTTTGTTAATTTCTATGTAATTTGCATAACATTTTCATATATATATTAAAATAATTATGTTATCATTAATTAATGATTATCCACTTTGACATAATATTAATTACTTTACTTCCAATTGGAATAAGTTTACTTTAATATACTAAACCAACTTAAAGCACTTTTAATGGAAGCTTAATTTCTAACTTTGAAACAAAAATTATATTATAAACTTTTGTGGATGTTTTCTCATTTAATTGAGATATATATATATATCCACATAGTTAAAGTAATATTTTTTTTATTTTACATTTGAGAACCTCTGTGAACACTTTCCATTGGAACATTGGAAGTGCACTTGTCTTGCCTATATATCGTATAGTGGAATCATGTTGTAAAAGGTGAAGTAACAAAATAACATAAATTTTTTTTTTTTTTAAGTGATTGAAATCTCTTTTTTTTTTAAGTAATAGAAATCTTTTTTTCTTCTCTTTTGTTGCTCTACTCTTTCTGTCTCGTTCTTCTCAACATTAAATGTAATAATATTATCACATATAACATGACCACCATCATTTTGATATACATATATATATATAATGATATTCATCTTGTATAATTCATAACATATATACTTTTTTTGTTTTCTGGATTAATTATTACAAATTATAAAAATTGTTCCAATAATATAGACAACTAGAGATTGCCCACGCGTGGGGTTTAAAAATTAACATCAATAATTTTTAGTTATTGATTATTTGTATATTTAATGTTATATAAATTTGATGTTTATTGTAAATAATTATCTAAGTTAGAAGACTAAACATTTGTAGTAAATTATTGGACATATACAATGTTATATATAAAAAAAAATAGACCGTTCATTGATAAAAATTATAGCATATGAAAAACTTCTATGGCACAAATCCTTAATTTGTATGTCTGAATCAATATTCACTACGGTTTCCTAAAAAATGATTGGTCTTCATTTTTTTTTTTTTTGCATCAACCACGTCTGTAAAAATCTATTGATAAGACAAGTTATAGTTTGATTTGCTTCTACCGAGACATCTACATCATCTCAACAGAGGTGTTGGAATACATTTTTTGTTTACTTTATTGGAATCCTGAATCATAAGGAGATAATAATTCATGTTTGATTGTATTTTTATCTTACTCTATTTATCGTTTGGCTGTGATTTTTATCTTTCACAATCAATTCATTGGTGAAGTGATTCTGTTTGTTTTTATTTACAATTTGTGGTGGAGTGAAGTTTTTTTTTTAGAGTTTTGGTTAGGAACGTTACTTTGTCGAACACAAATTGTTTCAATTTGCATTAGGGGGTGATTGTTAAATTGGTAAATTGACTTTAAAAGTTATGAAATATTTTCTAAAAACGTTTAAATTCTAAATTTCTTTAATCAGCCCTAAAAATCCTAAAATCATTCTTTAGTTTTCTCACATCATCTTTTTTTCCATGTTATGCTTCTTTTTATTAAATCTTTTATTTTGTAATTTCTTTTTATTTTAAAATCACTGTTACCTACTGTTACCTATATAGAAAGCAGATAGATTTAAAAAAAAATTGTATAGAATATTGTTGGATTTGATAAATAAAATATATATTTTTTATACATAAATTTACATAAAAACTATATTATAATTTACATAAAAATTACATAAATGTACAAAAAACACTTAATTGTAACTTGTTTAGATTAATTTATATAAGAATAAGAATTGGCTATTAAATTGTTAGAATTAATTGCTAAAGTTATTAAAAAATACTTAATTTTTTTTTTCAATAAATAAATTGAAAAGACAAACAGACTTAAAGTTAGATGACACATGGTAGCTTCTCATGGCTTGAACTTTGAAAAACCTTACTATATTATATAAAATTTTAATACACGCTATAATTTTTTAGAAAAGGAAGTTTGCGCAATTCTCCCACCCTTTAAAAAAAGCAAACTCTTTCTAATACAAGAAAAGGTTCTAAACCCAAAAGAAAGATCCCTAAAGAAAATTAGGTATTAAACAAATACTTTTTAGAAAGTAAATTTTATGGGAAGAACTTTCAAAAATACACCAACTCAATAATTTATGCTAGAAAAATGACCAAAATTTTTTGGTTCCAAAAAAAATACATGAAATAGATTGCCCGTTTAATTAGTACGTGAAATAGGAAAATTTGGAGGTTTCATGCCCTTTTATTAATAGACATTAACCTGATAAATGGAAACGAGAAACAATGTTAAGCCATAAGTGTTGGGATCAAATCTCACTGTGACTAAATATTTTAAAAATGGCTAAGTATAAAGAACTGGGTCGAGCTAGTCATAGAAGAGTTGGGCCGATCTCATCATCAGAGGTTGGACCGAGCTTTGCATCAAATCCTGAGCCAACCTCGACATTAAATGTTGGGCCAAGCTCATCATCAACAAATGGGTCGAGCTCGACACAAAGCGTTGAGCCGACTTCGGCGCTAAGAGTTTGGCCAACTTCGTTGCTAGAAGTCAGGCTGAGCTCGTCATCATCAAGAGTGGGCGGAGCTCGTCATCACTAGAGTTGGGTCGAGCTTTTCGTTACCAGAATTGGGCCGAAATCATTATCACCAAGAGTGGGCTGAGCTATTCATCACCACGAGTGGGCCGAGCTCGTCATCGCTAGAAGTTGGGCTGAGCTCGTCGTCACCAGAATTGGACCGAGTTCATCGTCAACACAGTCGAATCCGAAACCCATATCAGACCAAATTCGCGACATGGAGCCCAAGAAGTGAAGTCAATAAAAGGCCTATAAGTTTGAGCCGATTTAGAGAAAAAGAATGAGGCGGAAATAGAAATTTTTTCTTATCAAATTTGGACTACGTTAAACCGACTTAGAGTACGTACTATTTATACTAATGGAAAACCTCTGACAAGGGATCCGCAATTTTGATTTAGCAGAATACTTGTAAATTTGAGAGCTTACAAAAGTGGCAATAAAATTAACTTTCGATCTTTGTGTTTGTGGTTTCATATTCAAAAGTTTCAGATTCCTTGAAAGTTTTTACAAATCTAATTGTTCGACTTTCGACTTCCACAATTTAGCGTTGTCTAAAGGGACCACTTCGACTCAAAATTACCAGATGTCATCAAAACTTATGATTATTATACCACATACACAAATATCGAATCGATCACACTTAAAGACTTGAAACCTTAAAAGGCGGATGTCATACTTTCAAGGTTTGTTAATATGAGTAGTAACATTGAAATTTTTTATAACATATTCAAAAGCACACTATTACTAAAATTTTGAAAAAAACCTTAAAAAAATACACTAACCAAATAATAATTTACAAAAATCACAGACTATTTTGCTACCGAATAAAAAATGAACTATTAATTTTAATACTCACACTAGCAACCTTGAAAGTATAACATCCGCATTTTAACGAATGTTATTAATTGAAACGCAAAAAATGCTTTTGTTGTTTTTGCCAAGCTCCTCCCGTCACATGCTTTGTAGATAGCGGAAAAGTTTAACACTAGTTGTGAGCATTAAAGAGGAAGAGTTTATAGTTCAATATGAATTGATTCTGAATCAAGATATTAGATAGTTTAATCATTTGTGTGTCTAGCTTATATGAGATTGATTTTGTTTGTTTTAATACTATTCATGGTCGCATGTCGTTGACATAACGAACTTGAAAAGAACATGATCTCTCTTACTTATTTGGAGCAAAGGTTGAAGACGCTCTCTTAGTTATTTGGAGTAGAAGTTGAAGGCACTTTAGGATTTATTAATTTTTATAAGTCACATATTTTTAACTGAACAACGTTTTTGATTTTTGTTTATCGGATTAATGTCGGTTATATGTGTCAACCTAAGAAACAGAAATGAGAATCGATCTTAGAGCATGTACATTGGTCATAACTCTAATGGAGTTTTTAACAAGTTTATAAGATTAAAATGACACTAAACAAAGTTTAGAACTTTATAATTCTTTTTTTTTTAAATTGCTCCTCCATCCCCAAAAAGGTTCTTAAAAATAATAAAATAATATATTATTTTTATTTTTATAAAATTTGAAAACGCACAATATTTAATAAAATCTAAATTATATTACATTTTATAAAATTTTAAAGATACATTACATAAAATAATTAAACATAAATTTGCAAATCATAAACTTTCAATTGTTGTAATCTCCACTTGTCCCAAATTTTTGTCATATATGCTCAACCAAATCAACTTTCAATCGTTGATGTATTGTTCTATCACAAATTCGATTTCGAATGCCCATCGGAATTGCCATTACAATCTCCAGCAATGGAAGCATGATAATGAAAAAAGCAAGCACTTGCCTGCAAATCTTGCAAGTTTCAGAATAAAGATGACTTCTCCAAGACTTGATATATCTTCAAATTGAATTCAAACCCAACTTCCTTCCACCCTTCACTATCATTAAGAACATCTTCCAAAGAACTCTAATTACTTCATTGGTCTCTTCAATTCTTTAGATTCACTGCTAAACCTCAACAACTTCAATAAACACACTTTTAAGTGTGATCGAACATATTGACTAGAGGAGGATGATGTTTTAGGGGTACTATAATTACTAAGGCTGAAAATCCAAGTGTAAATAAAAACCTTTCATAGCTCCAAAGGTGATTATGGAAAAAATGGATAGAAAAAAAAGGAGATGTAAAAGTTGAAGACATTTTTGAAAATTCTTATAAATCAAAGAATTCATGAGTTGCAGATGTGAAGATGTAGGAATGGCTACGGAAATTAAAGGAGTTGAAGAAGACTAACAGGATTCACAAAAAGTGGTTTACGAAGCAAAACAAGACCTTAAGATAAAGACACAATCTAATTGAAGCAAAAGTAAAATAAATGCCCTATCTATTGAGCATGCTCACCCAGTATAATAATCCCTTGGAAGGTAGATGTCCTTGAGAGGACCGAACTGCTCAAATTGCCTTCTAAGGTCTTCTTGCCTGGAGAAAAGAAAGTAGAGTAAGCAGGGAAAAACAATTTAATAACTCCTCAAAGTTAAGAGGAAACAGAGCAACCTATTTCAAAGAAATCTGTAAACAAAAGTCCATACATGCGCTATCTAGAAACAATACATTTTCAAGCTACTTACACAATATCTATCAATTTATGATGCTTAGTCATACATCAGCTTTTATGAAAGCCTTTCACACAAGCTTTTGAAGAGGTAAATATTGAATCATGAAACTTACTGACCGACGAAAGCAGTACAAAGATATGGTCCAAAGTAGTAAAGAATATACCTGCAATCATGACGTCGGTTGCGAACCAAAAGACTGGTTGGGAGATCACTGTCACGACTCCTAGCATATCAGCCGCGAGGACTAGGGCTCCAGCCCCTCCTCCCAAATATCATCGGAATTGTTCTAACAATCACAAATTAATCTAACAATCACAAAGTCTACATACACTTTAACTGTTTATACAATGATTTGAAGAAACGAATACCTAATTGAATTTAACAATCAACCTAATTGAATCTAAAGAACACCTAGATCTATAAAGAAAATCGAAAACTTATCTGTTCATGCACTGTTTGAGGAAACGCGTTTCGTTTGTCCTCCAATTTCGGATTGAAGTTTATGCAGAGAATCGACTTCACACAGAGAGAGAGTCGTGAGGAGAGAGACCGTCTCGACGAGTTGTTTTCTTTTTTTTCGTCTGATTTGGTTTTTTTTTTTAAACCCAACCAATGAACGCTTGCCACGTAAGAATTTTAAAGGAGTTCTGAGAGCACGTCCATCGGCGAGAAACGGTAAAAAGTATGTAAAAGTAATAATATTATTATTTTTATTTAAAATTAAATTATATAAATAAATATAATAAATTGTTCCTATCACCAAATGACACATGGGTCCAAAAGTTTTTAATCTCTTGTTGATAGTCTCTGAAATGAGGTTTGAGAGATTGGTTTTTCCTTCTCTCTCTTCTTTTACTGTTTTTTTTTCTTTTTAAATTGTTAGAACTCCACTTCAAAACTTTCGATGTACGTGCTCTCAAAACCTCTCAAATGAGAACTCTGGACCAATATTTTAGTTTTCATTTATTTTTTGGGCTTTTCAGATTTTAAACCTTTTTTAAAATCGCCCAATGGACATGGTCTTAACGAGTTTTCATTTGGTTTCAATTTATCGGGTTAACATTCATTAATTAAATTACGGACGTAAAACTTTCAAGGTTTGTTAGTATGTATTATTAAGGGAGCAAAAAAGTTGTCTTTTTGTAATTATTATGTAGTTAGTATGTTCTTTTTAATATTTTTTTTTAAAAATTTTATAGTAAACACGTGTTTGAACTTAACATTATTTTTTATTGTCGTTTATCAGGTTAACCGTTAAGTTGAAGATTTGAAACCTATAAATTTTTTCTTTTAGGCATTAAATGGACAATCTAACTTAGTTCAGATATTTTTTGGAGAAAAAAGATTTTTTTTATTTTTTGACAAAAATTATTAAATGGGACATTTACAAAAATATCACAAATCAAAATACATTTTACAAGCATGCCACCTCTGTGTATTTTTTTGCAAATCTGCCACTTTTTGTCTATAAAAGACAATTTTGACCCATTAAATAAAGAAATTTTTTTTTTCCTTTTTTCTCTTTCTCTTTCTTCTTTCTTTACGAGATCTGATTTTTAACAAAAACATATTTTTCTCTTTCTCTCTCAAGCTCTTGTCAATGAAAAAATAGTGGTTATAGTGTTGAAGAAGAAAACAAACATATCTAGATTTGCATCTCTCTCTCTCGCTCTCTCTCTCTTTCACTCTCTCTTATATAGATCTAGATCCGGATTTCATAATTTTTTTTTGCAAATCTGGGTTTGTTTGATTTGTATTGTAGATCTGAGTTTTTGATTCAACTTTGTTAACAAATCTAAGGTTTTTGTTCAATTTGACTTACATAATTGAGTTTTTGATTATTTCTGGGTGAATTTTGTTTTTGATGTTATTCTTACTAATCTAGGGTTTTGAACTTTTTTTATAAAGTTTTTTTTACAGTTTTTAAAAAGCTTATAAAATTTATAAGGTTTCTAAGGGTTTATAAAAATTTTTAAAGGTTTTGTTAGATTGTTTAAATTTTTATAATTTTTTTAAACAGTTAATAAGAGTTGTATATGTCTTTAAAAATTGAACAATTAAAATAATAATTTATAAGGTTTTTAAAATATGTATAAAGTTTTTAAAAGATTTATAAGAGTTATTTCACAATGTTTATAAGGTTTTTAAAAGGTGTATTAAATTTTTTAAAATATTTATAAGGGTTTTTTACAAGGTTTATAAAGATTTATAAGGTTTTTTAAAAATTTTAAAAGCTTTTTACAAGATTTATAAGTTTTATAAGATTTTTATAAAGATTTAATAAAGTTTTTATAAAGATTATATACATCAATTTTATTTATAAGAATTTTATAAAGGTTTTTATAAGGTTTTTATAATGATTTTATAAGATTTTTTTACAAGATTTATAATGATTTTATAAGGGTTTTTACAAGGTTTATAAAAATTTTAAAAAATTTATAAAGATTTTTTACAAGGTTTATAAAAAATTTTTTACAAGATTTATAAATTGTTTAAAAACTATATAAATTGTTTAAAAAAATTATCCATAAATAAACAAAAACTCATATCCGTAACATAATTAGAATCAATAATTTAGATTTAACACAAATCAAAAATCAAAACCCAAATCTGTAACAAAAAATGATAAAATTCGATCTAGATCTATAACTGGATGAGAGAGAGAGAGAAAGAGAGAAAGAGAGATTATTCTTTTTTTTCAACTTCAATCACCATTTTTGCATAGAAAAAAAGAGAGAAAAAAATAAGAAAAAAACAGATCTAGATCTGAGATCTCAAATCTAAAGAGAAGAGAGAGAGAGAAATTTGATTTGATTTTATCTTTTTCAACCTTATCATCACACCATTTTTTTAGAGAAAGAAAAAGAGAAAAAAAAATGATATATGAGAAAGTGAAAAATAAGAAGAATGAGAAAAAGATTAAAAGAGGAAAGAGAAAAAAAAAAAAAAAAAAAGAAAAAGGAAAAATGACAATTTTTCTCTTATTAAATTGGTGTATGAGACATGTGACATTTTATAAAAAATTTCTTATTAAATTGGTGTATTAAAAAAAAATCTAGGTACATATCTGCGTATATGTGCGGAATTTTATTTAATAATAGTTTTAATCAAAAAAATCAGTGATTTCATTATTTTTTTGGAGAAATATTTTGATTATAATTGAAGATTTTGTTAGAAACTTTGGTATCTATTTGGAATATTTGGAAGATCAGATTGTAGTTGAACAATCTCCAATCAAATTCTTTTTTCTGAAGTAAAATCTTTATTTGATAATCAATATTTATTTTAAAAACGATTGGTTAATAGAATAATATACTGAAGAAAACTACTCTAAAGTCAAATGTGAGTTTGTAATAAATTTCTTTATGTATCGACTATATAATATATGATTGATGCGGGTACTTTCAAAAGCCAACTATCTTGTGTTATCCCTTGTGATCTCTCCAGATTAACTTCTAATTTATTATATTCATCCTATCTCACTCCAAGTGAAATTAATTTTGGACTTGAAGAAAAAAGATTTTTGGAGTTAACTTTTTTCTAAACAAAAAAAAAATTGTGGAACGAATGAAAGACTTGAATGAAAAATGACTTACTGCCATATAACTCCATATCTATCAGAAGTAGAATTAACTTCAATTCAATGGATTAGAAACATAGAGAGAAATATCAAAGAAGAATCCATGCATTACGGAGAGGCGAAGTTCAGTAATTAAAAGCATAGTGTTGGTACGAATGGTTTTTTTACATCTAAAAGATAACCAAAGTATACTAACACATACATATTCTATAATACTTAATTCACAGAAAAAGTGAAGTATGTATCCGTCTACAACACCAGTTCTGATTTATCAGTTGCAGCAAAATATGTATAAATCTTCGTCCATTTTCTTGCTTTAATTAGATAAGATGAGTTGTGATTTAGACAAAACAATAACCAGAGTTTAGAAATCTCATGGAAAGATTGAATAACTTGATGGCGTTGTAGATTAAAGAAAAACATCAACCTTTCCTTTCACATGAGCGGCTGCGACATACTTTGTACAACGCTTTTGTCTCTTGTCTAATCTCTTCTTCAATCTTGACTGCGTTTTCTTATGTCCCGAGCTATCTCGTATGATTTTTTCTTATGTGTTACCACATCTTCCTCTAGCAAGATCTCAATCGCCAGCGGTGCTCCAGCATTTTCATTGTTCCAGAGTATAAAAGCATCATTATTGGTGATACTATGTAGATATCACCAAAAATAATTTAATATTAATTTTAATAATTTTTTAATGTTTGAGACTCATTTAGGATTTTGTAAATTTTGTATGTTTAATGGATACTATGTGGATATCAAAAGAATAAAAAAATATTTTTTTTAATTAAAAAATTGAAAAACATGAAAGAATAATATTTATAAAGTTTCATAAAATTTTAAACATATATTACAATTCATAAAAACAAATTGAAACATAAAATTGCATATAGTAAAACAAAAAAAACATAGAATGATAAAAAAACATAGGAAATGATGATGAATAACACGATTTACTCGGCTCTAGTCATCAGTTGTGCCAAATTTTTCCCAAATATGCTCAACCAAATCAGATTTCAAATTGGTGATGCATTCTTTCCTTACGAACTAAAGCTCGATTAGTCATCATATTGTTCATATTTGTAGGTGTCTCTGCAGAAAATGTGTAGTCCACTTGTGAAGTCCCGCTGCCTTCTCCTTGTGTGAATTCAGATAAATCATATTGAGTCTCTTGGTCTCGTTCGTCTTCTACTATCATATTGTGTAATATGATACATACTCTCATAATCTTACCTACTTTTGCCTTATCCCAACTAAGAGCTGGGCTTCTGACAATTGCAAATCGAGCTTGTAAAACTCCAAAAGCACGCTCAACATCCTTTCTAACAGCTTCTTGACAATTAGCAAATAATGATGCTTTCAGACCTTATGGATGAGAAATTGATTGGATGAAAGTTGTCTATTTCGGATATATACCATCTGTGAGATAGTAAGTCATACGATATTGCCGACCATTGACGAAACAACTTGAAACGACCCGACCCAAAAATTTAAAAAAATTTCATCCAGATTATTATCATCACAGATAATAATCCTCAATGGGTCAACAACTAAGCAATGCGGAACAATAAAACATCAACGACATATTCCAATTTAACAAATCCCATACTTTATTAAATATCAACCCAGTTCAACCAATCAACCAATATTAATAAACAATATCTAATGACCAATAACCTAACAATTCCATAAAATGACAACACAGGTGAGACCCTAAATCATCTCTTCTTCTTCGCCACGATTCCACGATCACAATTTCTCTTTACCTGCAACACATGGCAAAAAGAGTTGCGTGAGTATTATCACAAATACTCAGCGACGTGGTCATCCCGTCTACAGGCTATTTAAATACAAGTATAAACAACCAATACAATACCAGGATGATCACAGAAACAAGCATACACGAACAAGCAACGAAACCAGTCCAGAATACACTGTGTCGATCGACAGGACTCACTGTGTCGATCGACACAACCACTAGGTGATGATGATCAGTGACCCCGTGTCGATCGACAGGATCCACTGTGTCGATCGACAGGATCCACTGTGTCGATCGACACAACCACTAGGTGTCGAAGAACACATGCCCCGTGCCGATCGACACACCACCTCGGTGTCGATCGACACGACGTCGCAGAACCCAGAATCGAGTCAATCCTCACACGACTCGAATCTGATGCGATCTGTCGAGTCTCCTGCACAATTCCATTCACAAGGCACACAAAAACAACCACGCAATCGCATTATATCAATTCCCTATACTTATACGAGCCCACGGTCACGCACTCACCTTGAAAAGGATGAAGAACGCGAAGAACGAGCGAAGAACACTAAGAACAGCCTCTGATTCGTCCTTCCCAGACCCGAATCAACCCAGCAATGAACCCTTCCTCGTTCCCAAAAGCCACACGCGCAATTCTCCTCCAAGAATCTCCCAACAATCACTCGAGCCCTAAGATTTCTGATTCTCTATTCTCTCTCTCAGTTTCTCTTTCTGAAAACGGCCAAAAAGGAAGATAAACCCGTCTGATCCTTTAAATACCCGAACCCTAGGGTTCCCTAAACCGGCCCGCCAAACCGGACAATTAAATCGGACCTGACGGTCTGATTTAACTCGTGTCGATCGACATACACCACCCGTGTCGATCGACATAACGCCCAAACCCGACTTTTCCTAAGTCCAAAACACACATGTCGATCGACACACCACACCTGTGTCGATCGACACCACCAAAAATCCACTTTTTGGTTCATGGGCGTTACAATTCTCCCCCACTAACACGGATTCGACCTCGAATCCTGCGACACCGTCGCACTATGGTCACAATTACCGGACCCGAACCCGGCTGACCCTTCAAGATCACACTCGAACCACATCACCCCGTCTCACTAAGGTTCGCACTTCCGTCTAAAACCTGACCAGATTCCCCTGGAATATCCACGATGCAACGTCCCCTGGTCCCGATCAGGGCTGCCTGATTGACCGCCCAACAATCAAACAAGAACATGCACGACCAATCGTTGACCCCGAATTGGACCAAATGATCGCACAACAATGAAACAAGAACATGTACGACCAACGGCGTTAGATATATTACCAGGGTTGTCCGAACCTGGTTCCAAACGTTAGCAAAACTTTAGATTCGACATCCAATCCACTCTCTTGACCCTCGGTCAACACCACTCGAGATCACACCTGATCCCCGAGCTCTACCAGGCTCATACTAGCCCCATTGCACCGTTTCACCACGGCTGCAATCCTGACCCCACCCGGTCAGCACCACCTGAGATCCACTCCCGATCAGCGAAGTTCATCCAGTCTCATGCTTACAACCACATTACAGATACTATTGCTCATACTCATATCTATATACAACACCCCGCTCTCAGGATCATCACCCTTGAGCTCTCGATGTATATCATACCACCCCACCTTCAGGACCGCCGTCCATCCAGCTCTCGGTATGCTCCAGCCCCTCCCACTCTCTGGACACACAGTCCATCAAGCTATCGGCTGCAGAGGAATCACACATCCCCTGGAGAGGCTTCGGCCCCTCAAAGTATATGCAAGGGAACCACTTTCCCCCGGAGAGAACATCACTGTCCACTCAAGTATACCCAGGAGACCCACGATCCCCTGGGGCAATCACTCTGTAACATGCATCTTAGGCACTTGTCGACTGAAATCACCTCTCATGGTCATCCGAAATAACCCAATCACCAGGGTGTTTCATAGAGTCCCTGGAAAGACAGTCCTAACTCACATAAGACTTTTATTCCAGACTCCCCCTAGGAAATAGGCAGGTTATAACTCACATAAAACCCCTATTTCCCAGCGCCATCTGGGGAATCACAAGTCCTAACTCACATAGAACCTTATCCCCAGATAATCCTACTAGAACATGGACAGCCCTAACTCACATAGAACTTCCATTTCTAGTCTCCCTAGCCGATAGACAAGCTCTAACTCACATAGAACTCTATCGCTAGACCTCCACATGACCTACCAGTCATCACAAATCCATGACATCACCAGTCATACCAATACATGACGCACCCGTCAATCTCATAAAATACACGTCTTAACGCACATTTAATAAGACAACTCATCTTATTAAATCTCCAAAATGTATACTCGTTACAACATAACAAAATACAATATCACAACATAGCAACATGCTAATACAGACTCTGAAAACCAGAAAAAGAGCTCAAGCCGCCGCTTGCTTCTCGAACCACTTCGAGAACTTCGTCTTCATCAACGCCTCTGGTTCCCAAGTCTCCTCCTTAATACCGTCACAGTCCCACACGACTCTCACCAACGGTATAGTCTTCCGATGCAGCACCTTGATCCTCCTCTCGAGAATCCTCACAGGCCTCGCCGCCAACGTCATGTTGGGCTAAAGATCCTCCGGAATCCTTGCCAACACCTCCTCAGACTCATGCAGACACTTCCGTAGCATCGAAACATGGAAGACCTTGTGAAAAGCCTTCATACTCTGAGGTAACTCCAATCAATTAGCTACCGGTCCGACCCACTCCACCACTTTGAACGGACCCATAAACCTCGGACTCAGCTTATTCTCTGAAATGGACTTGTTAGGACCCCTTAACATCGCTGCCTTGAGATACACCATATCTCCCTGCTCAAACTCCAGCTCTTTCCGTCTCCTATCGGCGTAACTCTTCTGCCGATCCTACGCCTCTCTCATGTTCAGCCTCAAGACACGGATCTTTTCCATCGTCTCCTGAACAAAAATCGCACCAAACATCCTCCTCTCCCCCACTTGAGTCCAGCATAATGGTGTCCTACACGGCCTCCCATACAGAGCCTCATATGGAGCCATCCCAATACTCGCCTAATAGCTGTTGTTGTATGCAAACTCTACCAGGTTCAGATGATTCGCCCAATGACCACCATAATCCAGTACACACATCCTCAGCAAATCCTCCAATGTCTGAATCGTCCTCTCAGACTGCCCATCCGTCAGAGGATGATACGCGGTACTCATATGCACCCTAGTGCCCATCTCAGACTGAAAAGCTCTCCAGAAATCTGAAGTAAACCTCGGATCCCTGTCTGACACAATACTAGCTGGCACCCCGTGCAGCCTCACTATCTCCCGCAAATACTTCCTAGCCAACACCACCGCTCCGTCGGTCTTCTTGATGGCTAGAAAATATGCTGACTTAGTCAGACGATCCACAATAACCCATATCGCATCATATGTCCGCGACACTGGCAGTCTTGTCATGAAATCCATCGTGATCATATCCCACTTCCACTCCGGAATAGGCAAACTATGCAATAACCCGCTCGGAACCTGATGCTCAGCCTTCACAAGCTGACACACGTTGCACGCTGCAACCCAGCTAGCTACATCCCTCTTCATCCCGTCCCAGTGATAATACCGTTTTAAGTCCCGATACATCTTGGTCGCTCCCGGATGAATCGATAACATACTCGAATGAGCCTCCCTCAGGATCTCCTGTCTCAGATCCTCATCCTTGGGTACACAAACCCGCCCGTTCACCAGTATCATCCCACTCGCTGAGACTACATACTCTGAACCGGTCGCCTGAGAAGCGTCAATTAAACCCTGATCCTTCTCCTGTGCAACCCGAATCCTGCTCAACAGATCTGCCTGGTTAGTTGCCTCTAACCCCAACGGCTCCTGTGAGATCACACACAACCTCAACGTGCTGATCTCGCTCACCAGAGCCTCCATATCTCGCTCCTGATCTGAAGCTGCCCACTTCCGACTCAACGCATCTGCAACCAGATTAGCCTTACCCGGATGGTACCCAATCTCCAGGTCATAGTCTGCAACTAACTCCATCCAGCGCCTCTGTCTCTGGTTCAGCTCCGGCTGAGTGAAGAAATACTTCAGACTCTTGTGGTCTGTGAATATCTGCACCTTCCCGCCATACAGATAAGACCTCCAGATCTTAAGTGCAAAGATAATTGCAGCCAACTCCAATTCATGCGTAGGGTAATTGCACTCGTGCTTCCTCAACTGTCTCGAAGCATACGCAATAACCTTCCCCTGCTGCATAAGCACACAACCCAGACCAACTCCCGAAGCGTTTGTATACACCACATAAGGCTCACCCGGCTCGGGTAACGCCAAAAACAGGTGTACTGGTCAGCATCTCCTTCAGCTTCCCGAAACTCTCCTCACAAGCTAAAGACCAAACAAAAGGGACATCCTTCCCTGTTAGCTTCATCATCGACTGCGCCATACTCGCGAATCCCTTGACGAACCTCCGGTAATAACCTGCCAACCCAAGAAAACTCCTGATCTCGGTGGCGTTCCTCGGTCTAGGTCAACCTCTGATAGCCTCTATCTTAGCCGGATCCACAGACACTCCCTCTGCAGACACAACGTGGCCAAGAAAGCTCATCTCTCGCTGCCAGAAACTGCACTTACTCAGCTTCGCGTACAGCTTCTGCTCCTGCAGCTTCTCCAGAACCAACCTCAGATGCACCTCGTGCTCCTCTAGACTCCTCGAATATACCAGAATATCATCAATGAAGATGATCACGAACACATCTAGATACTCCTAGAATACCCCGTTCATCAACCGCATGAACGCTGCTGGTGCATTCGTCAAACCAAACGGCATCACCACAAACTCATAATGCCCGTACCTCGTCCGAAAGGCCGTATTCCTGACGTCCGCCTCATCGATCGGAATCTGATGGTAACCCGATGCCAAGTCTATCTTAGAGAACCAAGTAGCCCCTCGCAACTGATCCAACAACTCATCAATGCGCGGTAGAGGATACCTGTTCTTCACAGTGACTCGGTTAAGCCCCCGATAGTCAATACACAACCGGAAACTCCCATCCTTCTTCTTCACAAACAACACCGGTGCTCCCCACGGTGAAACACTAGGCCAGATGAAACCCTTCCCCAACAGATCATCCAGCTGCTTCTTCAACTCTGCCATCTCTGCTGGAGCCATACGGTAAGTTGCCTTGGATATCGGAGCTGTTTCGGGTTCCAACTCAATCGTAAATGGATCCGACTGCGACGGTGGAAAACCCAACAACGATTAGAACACATCCTGAAAATCCTGAACGACCTGGATATCCCCAACTGCAACCTCTCCAACAGCCTCTGGCATCACTATCGTCGCCAGATAAGCCTCACAGCCTTTCCCAATCAACTGCTCGGCCTGTATCGCTGAAATCATAAGACTTCCGGAAGTCGGTCTCACCACCTGAAACACCAACCTCCCAGCCTCCCGCTCAAACACTACACGTCCTCGATGACAATCCAAATGGACCTTGTACCGATCCAACCAATCCATACCCAGGATGACATCGTACAACTCCACCGGACTAATAACCAGGTCTGCTGGCATCAACTCTCCTGCCACCAGAACGTCCACACCTCTAGCCCGCCCGAAAGTAGCCAACGTCCTACCTCCAGCAATCTTAACTACTCCCGGCTGCTCTCCGGAATTGCTCTGGATCCCGCTGCCCCCCGTACACTCCGGAGTGATGAAGCTATTCATAGCTCCCGAATCAAATAACACGTGGGACTCACACCCGCCCACAACTAAGGTCCCTGCACAAATCCCATGTGCTTTAAGACCCGACACTCTAACGCAGACTCACCATTTCAAACCGACTACAATTCAATCCACAAGAATTTAAAAGAAAAAGTCAAGTCGGAACAATACCTATGATAGGTCTGGCGCTAGAGCCGCCCGCCTCAGCCGAAGTAAATACCCATGGTGTCGCTGCGATCTGGGCCAACGGCTGAACCGCCAACGGCTGCACTGCTACCACCGCCATCTGCTGCAGCTTCGGACACTTGGGCTTGATATGCCCTGGCTCTCTGCAGTGGTAGCACACCTGGGCGCCCCGAATCTCAGTCCTCTTTGGGCAACTGGCCACCTTGTGATCCATGCTTACACACCCAAAGCATCCCAGACCACTCTGTCCTCTCTGACTCGGCCCTGAGGTGCTCTCCCACTTCCTCTTCTGACCCTGAGCAGGCTTGCCGCTCCTGCTCGAACCCGACTGTTGCCTCTTCTGCTGCTGCACCGGTAGACTAACCACCACAACCTGCTCCCTGAGGTCCTCCTCAATCGCAGCCGCAGTCTCAACCAGCTCCACCCTCGTGGCGAACTTACTCGCCCTGCAGCGAGTCCTCAGCTCAGCTCGAAGTCCCCCGAGGAACCTCCTCACCTGGGCTTGTTCGCAATCCATGCCTCTACCAGCATGTACCAAGAGTCTACTGAACCCCAAATCGAACTCCCTCATGGTCCGATCCCCCTGAGTCAGGTTCAGGAACCTCGACTCCATCCTGTCCACCGCGTCCTGCGGGAAATACTTGGCATTAAACTGCACCCGCTTAGTCTCAACGCCTCTCCACCTGAGATGCGCATCACCATCCAAATAGTGCACTGCTAGGTCTACTATGTATCCCTCTGGACACCTGATCGAGCGAAAGTTACGCTCCAATCTCCACCGCTACTCATCGGCCTCCTCCGGCTTGGCACCACCGGAGAAAAACCCGGTGCCAATCCGCTGCATCTGCTCTATCATCCTAAGGTAGGATGGGAGCTCCTCCACAACCGCAAAAACCGGCTGCACCTCAGCCACTCCCGGCTGACCATCCGCCACTACTGGCTGAACACCAGCCACTCTCGGCTGAACCCCAGCCTCCACTGGCTATACTCCTGGAGCCTGACCCGGAGCCGGTACCCCACCTGGTAACCGTTCTAGGATCAACTGCAGCAAAACTGCCAGGCGATCATCTCGGTCCTGAGCCACACCTACGGGAGCACCCCCACCTGGGCCTGCCGCACCATCAACTACACCGGGACCCACACTAGACACTCGTAGAAGCCGGACCCACAGACCCCTCCTGAAACGCCTGAGAGTCTGCCACCTGCTCCTGCATGGTCTCCTGGGCCACACTCGCGGCTACCGACTCACTCTCGAGCCCTCGCCCGCGCCCACGACCAGCACAAAAAATCCCATACTTTATTAAATATCAATCCAGTTCAACCAATCAACCAATATCAATAAACAATATCTAATGACCAATAACCTAACAATTCCATGAAATGACAACACAGGTGAGACCCTAAATCATCTCTTCTTCCTCGCCACGATTCCACGATCACAATTTTTCTTTACCTGCAACACATGGCAAAAAGAGTTGCGTGAGTATTATCACAAATACTCAGCGACGCGGTCATCCCGTCTACAGGCTATTTAAATACAAGTATAAACAACCAATACAATACAAGGATAATCACAGAAACAAGCATACACGAACAAGCAACGAAACCAGTCCAGAATACACTGTGTCGATCGATAGGACTCACTGTGTCGATCGACACAACCACTAGGTGTCGATGATCAGTGACCCCGTGTCGATCGACAGGATCCACTGTGTCGATCGACACAACCACTAGGTGTCGAAGAACACATGCCCCGTGCCGATCGACACACCACCTCGGTGTCGATCGACACGACGTCGCAGAACCCAGAATCGAGTCAATCCTCACACGACTCAAATCTGATGCGATCTGTCGAGTCTCCTGCACAATTCCATTCACAAGGCACACAAAAACAACCACGCAATCGCATTATATCAATTCCCTATACTTATACGAGCCCACGGTCATGCACTCACCTTGAAAAGGATGAAGAACGCGAAGAACGAGCGAAGAACACCAAGAACAGCCTCTGATTCGTCCTTCCCAAACCCGAATCAACCCAGCAATGAACCCTTCCTCGTTCCCAAAAGCCCCACGCGCAATTCTCCTCCAAGAATCTCCCAACAATCACTCAAGCCCTAAGATTTCTGATTCTCTCTTCTCTCTCTCAGTTTCTCTTTCTGAAAACGGCCAAAAAGGAAGATAAACCCGTCTGATCCTTTAAATACCCGAACCCTAGGGTTCCCTAAATCGGCCCGCCAAACCGGACAATTAAATCGGACCTAACGGTCTGATTTAACTCGTGTCGATCGACATACACCACCCGTTTCGATCGACATAACGCCCAAACCCGACTTCTCCTAAGTCCAAAACACACATGTCGATCGACACACCACACCTGTGTCGATCGACACCACCAAAAATCTACTTTTCGGTTCACGGGCGTTACACAACTGACCTTTGGAGCTCGACCTTCTAATATATCATCAAAAACTGGTGAGCGGTGAATAACATTGATATCGTTAAAGGTATCTGGAGGTCCAAAAAATGTGTGCCAAATACAGAGATCTTGTGAAGCCACAGCCTCTAAAACGATAGTGGGTTTTTCATGTCCACGTGAATACAGTCCTTTCCAAGCCGTGGGACAATTTTTCTACTCCCAATGCATACAATCAATGCTTCCTATCATCCCGGGAAATCCTTTATACTCTCCGATATATAGCAATCGTTGGAGATCCTTTGGTGTAGGCCTTCTCAGGTACACATCTTCGAATAAATGAATAATTTCATCCACAAAATTTTCTAAACATTTGCTCGCAGTGGTTTCACCAAGCTGAAGGTATTCATCCATCGCATCAGCTGCAAGACCATATGCCATCATCCGAATAGCGGCTGTACATTTTTGTAGTGTAGACAAGCCGAACTTTCCGATAGTATCTTGTCTATGTTTAAAGTAAGGTACCTCATTGGAGAGTCTTTGAACAATATGCATGAACAGTGGCTTATTCATTCTAAAATGTCTTCAAAATTTACCATCAGAGTAAACTGGCTGGTCACTAAAATAGTCATTCCATAATCGAATGTGTCCTTTTTCGCGTCTTCTTTCTATATGTGCTCGTTTTTTCTTTACCTTTTTGGCTGCTTGACTTTGAATGTAATCGTCAACACAATCTTCAAAACCTTTTTCAAACGTTCATCAAAATTGTCATCGAAATTGTCATCGAAATTTTTAATGACTGTAGAATTGTGAGGATGAGAAAACATAGATTTTTTGTATGGTTACTTTGAAAACAAAACAGTGAGTTTGTAACGCCCGTGAACCTAAAAGCGGATTTTTGGTGGGTATCGATCGACACCACGGTAGTGTGTCGATCGACACGTGTGTTTTTGACTTAGGAGAAGTCGGGTTTTGGGCGTTATGTCGATCGACACGGGTGGTGTATGTCGATCGACACGGGGTTAAATTAGACCGGCAGGTTCGGTTTAATTGTCCGGTTTGGTGGGCTGGTTAAGGAAAACCTTAGGTTTTCATATAAAAGGCAGAAACAGTGTTATGGCCGTCATTGTTGATCAGAAAATCAGAAGTTAGGGTTTTGGAAGAGGTTTGAGAGAGAGCCTTTGTTCTTGAGAGGTTTGTGAGTGAGAACAGCTTCTGTTTGGAAGTTTGAAAGGGCAAACGGCTGGGATATTCGAGACGGATTGGGGTGAAACTTGGTGGATAAGTTCTCCGATCTCTGCTCTTGATATAGGCAAAAACGGTTCGTCATTTCGTTGATTATTCATCGAGTTATGGCTGTTTGAACTCGTTGGGTCTGTGCAGATTAGTTATCTGCGATTAGTCGGCTTCGGGGTTGATTTCCGATCGAACCAGAAGGATTCTGGAGGCGATCCTCATACCGACGCGTATCTGTGTCTGTCTAGTTTCCATAACAGTCGTCAGGTTTGGTTTTGGACCAGTGGTTCGTCGTGTACGAGTCTTTTTGTAACCATTGGTTCCATTCTCATTTCGATTCTTCGAGGTGAGTGCGTGATCGTGGGTTTGTGTGGGCATAGGGATTGATGGAATGCGGTTGCTTGGTGTTTTGTGTGTTTTGTGGTTGGAATTGTGCAGGTGACTCGACGAATCGCGACAGATTCGAGCCACGAGAGGATAGGCTCGTTTCTGGGTTGTCGTGTTGATCGACACAGGACGGAGTCATGTCGATCGACACCTAGTGGCTGTGTCGATCGACACAGAGTCCCTGTACTTGTTCGTGATTGGTTGTTCTTGTTGTTTGCTTGTGTGCTCATCCTGGTATTTCTATTGATTGTTATGTCTATACTTAAATAACCCGTAGACGGGATGACCGCGTCGCTGAGTATTTGTGATAATACTCACGCAACTCTTTTTGCCATGTGTTGCAGGTAAGGAGAAAATGTGATCGTGGAATCATGGCCAGGAAGGAGAGATGATCTAGGGTCTCGTATGACTGTGTGCTGTTATAGAATTGCTAGGTTGCTAGTGAATTCTGAGTTGTAGTTAATTGGTTTATTGGTCATTGGTTATTGGTTATTGTTTGGATTGTTGAATTGAACCGGTTAGATTTAATAAGTATGGGATTATTGAATTGATTGAATTGGTTTAATTGTTTTATGTTTTCCGCATGCTGTATTGACCCAATTGAGGATTATTATCTATGATGATAATAATCTGAAGGGAAAATTTTTAAAATTTTGGGTCGGGTCGTTTCAGAGTTTGTAAAGAATACAAAGAGTTTATAATGAAAAAAAACAGTGAGTTTATAAGAAAATGTTGCACAAACCAAAAGAATAAGAGAACTTGTAAAGATACAAAGAGTGAATGTGTTTGGTTTGATACAAAGAGTTTCTAAAAGACAAGGAAGAAGTGAATGTGTTTGGTTCGGGTTCCATGTTATATAATACAACAAAATGCATTACAACCACATACATTACAACATAAAGACAACTAGTACAACATAAAGCAACTGAATTACAACCACATACATTACAACATTAAAGACACAACTAGTACATCATAGAGCAACTACACACTTCTTGTGAAGCAACACGACACTTCTTCTTGCTGTAAAGTGAGAAGGAAAACGACAGCTTCCTGCACATTGTAAGCAACACAATCACAATGCAATATCAGATTACTAAATATTAGATTACTAAAAACTAAAGCTTTTTAACTTAACTTCTGATTACTAAAATGTATAAGCTAGTCTACAAAAAACCAAGAACTAAAGCAAGAACTAAAATGTATAAGCTAGTCTAGTAAAAACCAAGAACCAAACCAAGAACTAAAATGTATAAGCTTTTTAACTTCTGATTATTAAAATGTATAAGTTCCTGCACATTGTATCACAATGAAATATCAGATTGTATGAAAAAACACCAAGTTATTAAAGACACGTAAATCAGACAGTTTGTTCTTGTACCTTGTAAAGACCTTTTCCTTTATCACACAGTTTATCCTGCTGCACATTGTATCACAAAGTAATATCAGATTGTATGAACAAGAATGAACAAACAACAATGAAAAAGATTACATATATAAGTTATTAGCTTGTTCTTACATAGAAGATTACACATATAAGTTATTAGTTTGTTCTTAAGAATGAATTCTCCTTCTGATAGTAGTTCAGTTTTCAATTAGATTATCAAGCATTTTCTGCTTTGGATAGCCTTTCCTTAGCAGCCAAGTCCTTCTCCTTTATCACCCACATCTTCTCATGCATCTTTAGAGAACTCCCCTCTGTTTCTTGACTATTCCCCCTAACTCTCTTCTTCCCTTTCGCCTTGGACGCCTTAACACCCAAAGGCCTTTCTTCTGGTCTGTCTCCACTTGAGAGGCAGTGTTGGAGCTTGGTGAATATCCACTAGCCTCATTTAGCTTTGTTCTCTTGGAGTTTGATGTGCTTTTTTCAGTTCTCAAATCACACCACTTCTGATCATTGGCGGAGCAGTCTCCACACATGTTCAAAGGTGAATTTCATCTTTTGATCTTGGAAGTAAACCTGGTAAGCAAACTCCATAACATCGTCATCATTCTGGCCACTCCTTTTTTGACGCATCACAAGCTCATAACATCCAACAAACTTGATGATAATCTCATTTATTTTGCACCATTTTTGCTTACATGTGTTGGCCTCCCTCTTTGGAAGATTAGCCACAGCCTTACTAGAAGCATAATATTCTACAACTCTTTGCCAGAATGCCCTTCCTTTCTGCTCATTACCCACTATTGCATCTTTGCTTGTATTTAACGATGCATTTACAAGCACTTTTTCTTCAGGGACACTCCATCTATGGTTCTGTTTGGTTTGTGTTTGGGGAAAAGTTTGTGGAGTGTTGATCTCTTGTTGGCTGTTCAAGAGATCACTAAAGTTTTGGGTGGAGCTAAATGGATAGCTAAAATTCTTATCCATTTTCGTAACCAAAAAGAAAGGAAAAACAAGAAGATGGTTTTGTTTTGAGAGAAACTGAGCAAATGGTTTACTTAGTGTGTCTTCTGCTCCACAAGAATATGGAGTCATCAAGAAGAAGAAGGACTCACTAAATAACCTACCTAATCTGTTTTGAAATTTAAGTCATTACTTGCAGTCAAGTCATTGACTTAAACTGTCTTAGTGTGTGTTGTGGGTGAATTCGGGTTAGGTTTTAGAAATTTAAGTCACTGACTTAATGGTTTAATGTCTCCATCACCATTAAGTCATTACCAATAACTTGTACTTTTGTTTAGTTCGAGTTTGTAAACTTAGTTAAGTTTTTATCAGTTATTACACACTATCACAATAAATACAAGCTTCTATGCCCAACCAAAACTGATTTGAAATTAAATAGAAGCATCAATTACAATACCAACTTCTATCCAAATTAAAAACCTCAAGTAACTGTTCATTACTAGACTAAACTCAAGCATCAATTAACTGCTCAAACCTCAAGCATCAATTAGTCCATACTAGACTCAAGTTCTCTAATGAACATTGGAAGACAGAATAAAGAATATGGAAAAGACAATGATAGCAATGATCAGTAACAAAATAATACTTAAGCCAATGTTCATATAAGCCTAAAACACCTTACAAGCCAGAAACAATAATTATGTGATCGAATATTTGGAAGTGCTTCAACTTGATTTGTTCATATTATTCATTACCAAAAACTTGATCTTGAATTTTATTCAACTTGATATTATTCATTAACCTATCCGATGCCACAAGTGCTTCATATAAACCAAAACCCACAAGAACACATACATATAAATCACTAATCAAGCTCATGCAAACTTTCAATCCTCATTTGATCTACCCAAGACTAAGAGAGTTGTTCTAAAGCTGCATCAAACTACTGCATCAAACTACTAAAATAACCAGACCAATTCCATGATAACACACCCAAACCAAGACTTTTCTGACAAGAGAGGAAGACACGGACCTTATTGGTTTTTGATTGATGAGACACAGATCTTACGGCTGCCGGAGAGAACAATAACTTCAACGAGGATTGAGACCTTACAAACCGTATCAACAGCTTCTCTGCTTCTCCATAGCCCCTAAAAAGCAGAACAAAGAAGATGGTAAGAGAGAGAGAACAACGAAAAATCGATACTTTGATGGTAGAAATAGACATAGAGAGAGAGAGAGAGAGAAAAGTAACAGATCTTTGTAGGAGAAGGACGAGAAGAAGAAGAATTGACAATCCATTCTAGATCGACGGTTTCGAACAGGATCTGGAAGAGATCGGACTTCGGACACAGAGAAACACGGAGAGGAAGAGATAGAGAACTGGAGAAGGGAGATCGACATGCAAAAAGACGACGACAACATCACGGCGGTGGTTACAATGAAATCACCGTCGGAATCACTCAGAGCAAGAGCGGTGAAGAAGTTTCGAGATATGATCTCTTTGGAAGAGGAATCGCTCAAGGTTAGCGAAAAAAAAACTTTGGACCACTCACAAATTGCCACGTGGCCGCTTCAGACGTCTCGCGAGTCTCGGTCCGGTGATACGTATCACACAGTTTTTATCAAAAAAAAAAAATTTAAAATTTTTTTCATTAAAATATTCGACTGATACTTTGCTTGTATCACCGATCCTTAATTTTAAAAATAATAATTTGTGATCGAAAAAAAAATAGACGAAACAATTCTACTTCTAACCACACAAACTTTCGATTCAACTTTCAAGAGGTCTTGAGAGATATTTTGGGAAAGGAGAAAGAAATTAACGTGACTAAATTTACTGTGATGTGGAAGCGACATTGGCCCAGTGGCCAAAGGTTTAAAGTTTTTACAACAGGGTCTAGGGTTTGAATCCCAGGAGATGCGATTTATTGATATTTATGCAGATTAATGGATGCTAGCTTACAGAATATCTTCAGCGTGAGGCAAAGTAGAATCGTCTGACGTGGATCAAGACGTAAAACTTTTCTGTTGTACATCGTCGATGTAACAATTCCCATAATTTGTAATAAAATAATAATAAAATTGCAGCGTTAAAATAAAATTATTGTAATACATTTTTTTAAGTATGAAAAAGATTGATTTACATGTAAAATTTTTGAAGGGGGTGATATGTCATGGAAAGAGATGGTGATGTGGTAAAATTTTGTGAAAAAAAACCAAACTATTATATATAGAATTGGCAAAAATATAACCAAGAAAAAAAAGATAATTACTAGAATAACCTTAACAAATGGTCTAATTATTAGAATAATTTTCACAAGTCTCAAAATATTAAGAAAGGGTTTATAAGACATAAAAACCAGGGTTATATTTTGTTATTACAAAAATGTCATTGCCATTTTTGACTTAAAAAAAAATTCAAAAACTCAAAAATACAAACGCGACCGCGGAGGCTGTGGAAGCACCGGAGACGCGCTCGGCGGAGGTGTGCCGCCGGATTTAGATGAAATCGGATTAAAAATCTGATTTTTGATTTTTGGTTAGAAAAAAAAAACTTGAAATCTTTTGATTTTTGGTTAGATAAGGGATATATGATGTTAGATCTACTAGTTTTAGGCTAAATCCAGTTGAAAACAAGTTAAAATACAGTAAAAAAAAGAGCTAAATACAGGTTGGCCGCCATTGTTAGGGTTTGACAGCTTCTGGGTTGGTGAAGAAGATGAAGGGTAAATTACGATTTTACCTTTTTTGAATAAGTTTACCACTACTATAAATAAGTCTACCACATATTAAAAATCTACCACTATTACAAATAAGTCTACCACTACTATAAATAAGTCTACCACATATTATAAATCTACCACTACTACAAATAAGTCTACCACATATCGTAAATCTACCACTACTACAAATAAGTCTACCACATATCGTAAATTTACCACTACCACGACTATAAATAAGTCTACCACATATTATAAATCTACCGCCACTATAAATAAGTCTACCGATCAACAAATATAAATCTACCAAGGAGAGTAATAAGTCTACTACATCATATAAATCTACCGCCATTATAAACAAGTTTACCATCTCGATGTTTACAAAAGTCTACCGTTCACAAAATTAAATCTACCATACCCGAATTTAAATCTACCACTCAACAATAAGTCTACCGAGATAAATATACCATTCGACAAATAAGTCTACCATTGAAAAACAAATCTACCATTGATGGCAATAACTCTACCACTCCAAAACATCTTTACCATTGCCTAAAAATAAGTCTACCGAGATAAATCTACCACTCAACAATAAATCTACCATTCAAAAACAAATCTACCGACCACTAAATAAATCTACCAACCACTAAATAAATCTACCATCACGTGATCGGTAGACTTATTCGCTTTTGGGGGAAAACTCATTAATGGCAGTTTCGTAAATACGTCAAAATTATTTGAGTAATTATGAAAGATTATGACAAAAATTGTCAAAACCCCATTTATTAAAAACCCATTTATTAAAGTTATTCTAGTAAATCTCCTAGAAAAAAAAACATAAGTTAATCGTGGTAATCGTGGTATTATTAGAAGCCTACATATTTGAGGAAAGGTTAAAAGTGGTAATGATGATATTGATAATCAAGAAAAGTAAAAACTTTTTTGTTTGGTAGTAAGCAGTTGCAATGGTGTGTTGTTGTTATTAAAAGTCCCGTTCGAAATTCATGTGCTAACACATTACACACTGCCCAGTGTTTTAGTGCAGGAAGAGAAAAAAGAGAATCGCTTTGATTTTTTTTAATTTTTTGTTCTTCCTTGAAAAGCCGAAATTCCTTTAGCCTTCTTCTCAACAAAAGGACTCCTCTTTCTCCGATTAGTCTTCTTCTCTGCTTCGCGTCATGCATTCCGATGAGCCACGTGGAGGAAGCAAGAGGAAATTCTCTGAAATCGATGGAGATCAAGCTCCTGAATCCTCCTCTTCTCCTATGATGATCGACTCTGATTATGGGTGGGTATCTTTTATCTTCATCTCCTTGTACTTGATTTTGGGGCGTCCTTCAGGATTGGATTTTAGGCTAAAGTTGCTCTTTTTCTCCTGTGGTTTGCAGCAGTTATGAGTCGAATGTGTACGAGGTTGCAAAGAAGAGGAACACGATTGCTCTTCTGGGGACAGCAACTGATAAGTCAGGGATAACCAACATGCTTATCAAAGCCATGTCCTCTTCTGATTCCGCCAAAAGATTGATAATTGTCTTGGCTCCGACTGTTAATCTTGTCAAACAGGCATGTCTCTGCTTGTGTTTGTCTCTTCGTTTTCATTCCATTGCCAAATTAATCACCATGGCTCCGGATGTTTTTTTCTTTCTTGTGTATCGTTTTAGCAATGCTGTGAGATCAAAGCACAAGTGAATCTCCTCAAGGTTCAAGAGTATTTTGGAGCTAAAGGAGTTGATAAATGGACATCCCAGCGCTGGAAAGAGGAAATTAGCAACCACGATGTAAGTTTGTGTTTCCCTTTGGGTCTATTTTGCTACTTATACGCCCACAACTGACTTCTTAGTAGTATATATCATACTTTCTTTTTGTGGTTAATCGAGCTTTGGCAGAAAGTTGCAATCCACTTAAGTCTTTGAGGTTGATTCTTTGTTTACTCCAGTCTGATTTGTTAGTACATTTGCTGCCTAGAGTTTTGGGGTTGGTTCCCTTCCATTGTTGCTTCTTTCATCGTTTTATTTAAACTTGTTTGCTCGAGCGATTTGCGAGTACATTGATCTCGTGAACAGCTATCACATACATGTTTTTTTTCTGCTGCCGAATCTGTCTATTATCTGCAATGATATTAAGTTTTGTCTGGTTCAGGTTCTGGTTATGACTCCTCAAATACTGTTGGATACCCTCAGAAGTGGATTCCTGAAATTAGAGATGGTATCTCTTCTAGTAATAGATGAATGCCATCGCACCACTGGCTTTCATCCCTATGCGAAAATAATGAAGGTGTGTTTCTTCAGTAATAATAAGACCTATTATTTTTCATATGTCTTTTCCATAACCAGTCAATTAACTGCTTTCTTTCCGTTTTGCATGAAGGAGTTCTATCACAAATCTACTGACAAACCAAAGATATTTGGATTAACTACATCAGCCGTCATTAGAAAAGGCATGCTATTTAAAGTTTATCTTTTCTTCTGTATGTCAAACCGTAGATCTTGCTTTACGTAACTGTTTTGTTAATGTTTCAACTTCATCCAAGTAAAATAAACTATTTTCATATCGTCTGAGTTTTGTTGACTGCCTCTGAGATGTTTCCTCTGTCTTGAACTGTGCAGATCAAGTATCTCAACTTGAGAATGTCATGGACTCACAGGTACTTTGTTTTCGTGTAACAAGGACAGAAATAGTAGTTTACAAATTAATGTTCTGAAACTTTTACTTTCAAATCAGATTTATAATGAAGAGCAGAAAGGGGTGGAGAAGTTTGTTACAACAGTAAAAGAGGGTCCAATATTTTATGACCCACCACCTTTCTGTAGTTTGGAATTGAAAGAAAAGCTGGAAACTTCGCACCTCAAGGTATATATGCTCACTGAGTATGAGCCAGAACATGCCTCTTTTCTAGTGTGTTTCCGCAGACTTGAAAAAGGTTCTTTTTTGTCCACAGTTTGATGCTTCTCTTTTAAGGCTTCAAGAAGTGGAAAAAGGCAGTTTTTCCAATATCGATGATAAGCTTAAGACATATCAAAAGCAAATGTCCATTTACTACAGCGAGATTTTGCATTGCCTTGATAATCTTGGCCTGATTTGCGCACATTTGGTATTCTCCCTTTTCCCATTCTACCAGTCTTATTAGCGGTTAATCATTTATCAGCTCATTGTTAGTTTCCTTTTCACCAGCACCACTTTTTGCGCTGATTATTTTTTGTTTTTTTTTATCTTGCCTTCATTAAAGGCGACTGAAGTCTGCTTGGAGAAAATCTCAGTTTTGAAAGAGGAAAGTGAAGCTTATAAAGAGTGTTCAATGGTTTGCAAGGAATTCCTTGAGGATATCTTATTCATAATTGGGGAGTATTTGAAGCAAGGTACTGTATTCGAAGATTTTTTTTTGCAATGGGCGGTCAACATCCAGTCAAAAATTTAATCTTCTTTCACTGTGCCTCATTTCTGTCACTTAACAGAAAATAAGAATTCGGTAGATTTGCAGCAAAACAATCTGTCAGCAGTGAATTTGGGACGTGTATCTCCAAAGTTACAAGAACTCTTCCCTCTACTGGATTCATTTAGGTAATTCAGATTTTTTCAACTCCCAAAGTTGCTACAAAATTTCTTCTGTTCTGACTTCTTTAATGTGCATACAGAGGTGAAAAACAAAAGCTGTGCCTTATTTTAGTTGAGAGAATTATCACGGGAGAAGTGATCAAAAGATATGTGAAGAAAGAAGCCTCTTTAGCTCACCTTGATGTCTTGTATCTAATCGGAAATAATGCCTCCACCCAGGCATTGGCACAGACAAGGCAAATTGAAATCCCTGATTCATTTCATGTTGGCAAGGTACCTGTTCTTTATCACAGTCTGACGATTGACAGATTCGGAAATGTTTTTATTTTTTCGTTGCTGAAATTTTTTAACGAATGCAGGTGAATCTTTTATTTATCACCGATGTGGTTGAAGAGGGATATCAGGTACCAAATTGCTCATGCATGGTATGTTTTGACCTGCCCAAAACAGTGTGTAGTTACTCGCAGTCTCAAGAACTGGCCAACCAGAGTAACTCTAAATCTATTATGTTTCTTGAAAGGTAGGAGACAATCTTGATTAATACAAAGTGTTAACTGTTAACCGAAATCCAGTGCTTTCTTTTATAGCTCAGTTTTTTAATTCTAATTATTGTAGGGGGAACCCGAAACAAAGAGACCATCTGTATGATCTTATGCGAACAGAAGTCCCAATGCGAGATCCCGAAACTCCAAACTTGAAACTGTGTCCACCTCCAGTGATAAATGGCCATGATGTGAAGGAAAATGCAGTCATGGTTATTCCAGATTCTAGCATCACTGTCGTTGAGGAAGCAGCTGCCACTCAAACTATAATTGACCCTCCTAGTGCAAATGAGCAGTTAGCATGTAAGAAGTTACGTCAACTGGACGCATTGGTTGCCTCTTCTAAAAGTAAATCATCTTCATCGGCTGCAGGTATGTTTTATATTTTAATTCCTCAATATGGAGGTGTTGTGATTGTGGTCTGTTGATTTGCACACACCAGCAGTTGAATATCATATGTGTATGTCTAAAGTCATGTAGCTTTCCTTAATTTTTATGTATGTATATATCTTTTGTACTTTGGACAGGTTCAAAAAAACGTAAGGAGTTGCATGGGACAGCCCGTGCAAATGCATTGTCAGGAACCTGGGGAGAAAATCTTGATGGTGCGATCTTTCAGGCTTATAAGTTTGACTTCTGTTGTAATATTTCTGAGGAGGCGTACTCGAGTTTCTCTCTTTTGATTGAGTCAACCCTTGCCGAGGATGTTGGTAATGTCGAGATGGACCTTTACTTGCTCAGGAAGTTTGTCAAGGCTTCTGTCTCACCTTGTGGCCAGATACGCTTGAGTCACGAAGAGGTACCTATCACACTCTGATCCATGGGATTTATACAGTTTCTTATTCGTGTCTTGGGAAATCGTGCAGATGAACAAAGCAAAGTGTTTTCAGCAGTTTTTCTTCAATGGCATGTTTGGGAAGTTGTTTGTTGTATCTAAGTCACTGGGAACAAAGAGAGAATTTTTGCTTCAAACTGACACAAGTTCTCTTTGGCACCCTTCCTTTATGTTTCTACTCCTACCAATTGAATCGAATATTCTAGTTTCGAGTGTGACGGTTGATTGGTCAGCTATCAACTTCTGTGCCTCGGTAGTTGATTTCTTGAAGAAAAATTCTCTTCTTGAATTTCGGGTTAGTGATGGAAATCATTGCAACACCTCACTCGGTCAGGAGGTTTTACTCAAGGATGAAAAAGATGATATGAATCTGATTCATTTTGCCAACGGTTCGTCTGATAAAAATAGTCTGGAAGAAGTTGTGGTCGTTGCAATTCATACCGGAAGGATATACTCTATAGTTGATGTTGTAAAAGATTCGTCTGCTATGAGCCCGTTTGCAGATGATGCCTCATCAGAATATGCTAGCTATGCAGAATATTTTAATAAAAAGTAAGTGATGATATCTATGGATGTTCTCTCAATTTACTTTGGTAACTTATGATAACTCTTTAGTTAATGTCATTCCCTTTAATCAGGTATGGGATTGTACTGGCGCACATGCACCAGCCGTTGTTGAAGTTGAAGCAGAGTCACCATGCGCACAACCTTTTAGTCAACTTCAATGAAGACAGTAAGTTGATTTCTGAGAATATCTCTAACACATGGATCCATTGTCTATGGTCTGAGGATATTGTAGTGGACAAGCTCTAAGATATTTTCTCCAATGCAAATGAACAGTGCTTGTGAAGACGGAATCAGTAGATGGTAATGTTAGAAAAAGAAAACCAAATATCCATGCACATTTGCCTCCGGAGCTTTTGGTCAGAATTGATGTGCCGCGTGCTGTGCTAAAATCAATCTACTTGCTGCCCTCAGTGATGCACCGCCTAGAGTCTCTAATGTTGGCCAGCCAGCTTAGGGAAGATATTGATTGCAACATTGATAACTTCAGTATATCGAGTACATCGGTATGGTTTTTAACAATATCCGTCATTTTCTTAACACACTATCCATTTAGAGGTGAGACTAGATATCCCAATTCTCAACTAACTCTTGTATTGGTTCAATGAATCAGATTCTTGAAGCACTTACAACACTGACATGCTCTGAAGCGTTTTCCATGGAGCGGTTGGAACTGCTTGGAGATTCGGTCTTAAAATATGTTGTGAGCTGTTATCTTTTCCTTAAGTATCCTGACAAAGACGAGGGACAACTTACACGGCAGAGGCAATCGATTATATCTAATTCAAATCTTCACTGCTTGGCAACAGATCGCAAACTACAGGTATCTTCTAATATATGTAAGTAATGTATTATATCTGTCATAAAACTAAAGAAATATCTTTTAAATTGGGATTTTGGTTTTATAGGGATACATAAGAAACGGTGCTTTTGAACCGCGTCGGTGGACCGCACCTGGTCAATTTTCTCTCTTTCCCATTCCTTGTAAGTGTGGGATTGATAGTAGAGAAGTACCATTGGACCCAAAATTCTTCACAGAGAACATGACTAAAAAAATTGGAAAGTCTTGCGACATGGGTCATAGATGGACGGTTTCAAAATCTGTATCAGATTGCGCAGAGGCCCTGATTGGTGCCTATTATGTTAGCGGTGGATTGCCTGCGGCTCTTCATATGATGAAATGGCTTGGTGTTAACGTCAAGTTTGACACAAAATTAGTCACTGAAGCCATCAATAGAATTTCTCTACGGTGTTACATCCCTAAAGAAAATGAGCTCGCGGAGTTGGAGACAAAGATCCGACATGAATTCTCGGCGAAGTTCCTTTTAAAAGAGGCTATCACACACTCTTCTGTTCATGAATCCTATTCGTATGAGGTATGGCTTCATTTTTTTAGCCCTGCATTATTTGGCTCAATTCTTCCCATTTTGTCTAATCTCATTCATTGGCTTGTTCCTCAAACAGAGATTGGAGTTTCTTGGTGATTCTGTACTGGATTTTCTAATCACCCGTCATCTTTTTAGCACCTACGAACAGACAGGGCCAGGAGAGATGACTGATCTTCGTTCTGCATGTGTAAATAACGAAAATTTTGCACAAGTTGCAGTGAAAAATAATCTGCATATCCACCTTCAACGCTGTGCTGCAGCTCTTGAGACTCAAATAAATGAGTATCTCATGTCCTTTGGAAGGCCAGATGAAACTGGTAGATCAATCCCTTCAATACAGGGCCCTAAGGTAACAACGTACTTGCATGACCATTTAAAAATTCCTGCTCGAGATTTACGATTAGGCCCTTTATGATTACGAAGAGAGCAAACAGGTTCACATAATTGTCCGTTTTGGTTAGGCACTTGGAGACGTGGTGGAGAGTATCGCTGGAGCATTGCTGATTGATACAAGGTTAGATCTTGATCAGGTATGGAGAGTCTTTGAGCCATTGCTTTCTCCACTTGTAACTCCGGATAAACTTCAGCTTCCTCCATACCGGGAGCTCAATGAGCTATGCGACTCTCTTGGGTATTTCTTCCGGGTGAAATGCGCAAATGATGGTGTGAAGGCACAAGCCACGATCCAGTTGCAGCTGGACGATGCTCTTCTGACCGGAGATGGATCTGAACAGACAAATAAACTGGCATTGGGAAAAGCAGCTTCACATTTGCTTAAGCAGCTTGAAGTATATGTCCTGACGTTTCCACTTGTGTGTGTGTGTCTGCGTGATGTATTCATTTGCTGAAAGTTTCTCTGGTCTTTCAGGAGAGGAACATTTCACGTAAAATCTTGACCGGGGATAATCAAAGTTCCATGGATGTCAATCTTGCTTGCAATCATAGCGACAGAGAAACTCCGGCTTCAGATTCTATTGAAATTCAGAGTGTAGTGATCCCAGGTAAGGGTGCATCCACTGTTATTTACCTTGTGATTCTTCTTTTCCTCTTCACTTTTCTCGGCATCCAGGTTCTGCATTTAATGATTTGATGATTTTCAGTTATAGGACCTATAAACATGAAGAAAGGAGGGCCTCGTGGAACTCTACATGAGTTCTGCAAGAAGCATCTCTGGCCAGTGCCTACTTTCGAAACCCTGGAAGAGAAATCTCGGTATTCATAACTTGTGTCTCATTTTGATTTGGATTTCTCTCTGCTCCCCTGCGTCCTGGCCCATCTTGAACTGATAACTTTCTTGTGTCTGCGCAGAACTGTGTTTGAATTCACAGATGGCGATGAGAAGCGGACTAGCTTCAGCAGTTTCATATCGACCGTAACCCTAAGGATACCGAATCGTGAGGCTGTATTGTATACCGGAAAAGCCAGGCCTGACAAAAAGAGCTCCTTCGACTCTGCAGTCGTGGAACTGCTCTATGAGCTCGAGCGCCGCAAGATCGTCACCATACAAAAGTAAAATAATTTGGACTCTTAACAAGCTAATGCTATATAAAACACATTTAGTGATCTCGAGAGGATCTTGGAAACTCCCAAATAATTGACTCTTAGCAAGTTACTTATCTGTAAGATGTGTCCTCTAGGTTTATATTGTTTTTTATCTCTGATAATTATTATGACTTGATGATAAGCTCGTAGACATTACTACAGTTGAAGCTACTAACACGTTTCAGCATCTCGAAGCTATTTCTGGATCCGAGAAACTCAGTCCGTTTGAATACAATCTTCCCGCCTTACACCACCAAGGCTCTGAGGTTTTCACCGTGCCTTGAGTTGGTGTGAATTGCTGCTTTGATTTCTTCCTCGGACATGTTTTCCTGCAACACTACATAGAAAACAAAAACTGTATTAAAATTGGTTTTGCCAGTGAAATCGCGGACACCCATAGTGTGTATTAAGACAGTATACCTGATAGAATGCATAGATGTGTTGGAGAATCTGCTGAAATGCGACCTGGAAGAAGGTCCCATCTCACCATACCAATCGACTGGAAGTAGTAACGTTATAAAATGGTTTTTGTATACCAATTCCATTCTCTCACTGTCATTCCAACACACACAAAAACGATATCAACTTTAACGGATAGCTTGGATCTCAAGTTACGGTGATGAGGGAGAAGAGGCATTGAAAATGGGAACCTTTCTGTGAGCAGTCTTATGGATTGAGTGAATGAATCATTGGTTTTAGCATCAAAGGAGCCCGATGCAAAGTTTATCTATGAAAACATTAGCTGATGAGGTTGGTTCAGAGATCGTCCAACACACAGAATCCAGGAGGCTGCCCATCTGTTTGAAGAGCAAAATCAAATAAAATAAAAAAGTGCGGTTTACAAAAAGCTCGGTTGCTGAGAAGGAAACATAGAAAGAGATGCGTGGCGATTCATGACAGCCTTTTTGGCGGATTCTACAAACTTGTGCCTTTCTTTACAAGTCGTCGTCTTGAGGAACACATTCCCTGCTGGATTCCTGTAAGAATGCAAAATCAAAGGACTCGACGGACAAAAACAAGGAGAAGATACCTTCCCCAGATTCTCAAGCATTGTCCTAAGATCTTTCGCTGCGTTGGTTTCTCTTCCAACATTCTTTTGAAGCCAGAGTGGCTAAAACAGAGACAATATGACCAAGATATCTCTGGACAGAAGCAGCTTCACATACAACATGACTTGCATTACAACCTCCTTCAACAGGCACCTGTGAAACCTGCAAGACTTGGAATGTAGAGTTGTGATATACCATTGATGGAATGGCGTTTGCTACAATCAGATAAGTCTTATTGGGAGTTGACAAACCCGGCATCTGAAATATCGGGATCGATGAAGACTGAATAGCCAGATAAAGCAATCCATGAAGAATCGGGGGAAAAATTCACGGACCTTTAGAGAGACCGGAGGAGCCGGTGGTGGTGGCTGGATCCGACGAGAGATGGGCACGTCGAGAGGGCGTGAACTCCACGCGCAGCTTTGAGCACCTCTTGCTATCGACCACCTCTGCTCTTCTAACGATAGTTTCCATTATTGGTCCGATTTCGAAGATTTCTCAGACCCAAGAAAATATATCGTGCAGTTCAAGGAAGAAGAAGAAAGAGGGAATTCGAAAGACTGACTCTGTATACTATAAAACTAATTAAAGAATTGTTTGTTCAAAAAAGAAGTAAACTAAATAGTATGAGAGAGAGGCGAGCATGATAGTCTATGTTTGGAAAATGGAAACTAATCTTTCCTCATTAATCCAACGACTTCCTTCATATTTTTATTTTACAAACGCAATCAAGTATATTATAACCTCTATGGATTCATATTCGTTAGATTAATATTCACAGTAAACTAATAAAATTTTATCGATTTTGAGAGCATCATTATAAGTGATACATCATTGGGTATCAACAAGTATAATTTAGTATTAAATTTAATAATTTTTTAATCTTTGAGACTCATTAATGATTTTGTTATTTTTGTAGGTTTAATGGTGATACACATTAAGGGTTCTAAAGAATAAAAAAATAATTTTTTTTATATATAAAAAAAAGAAATAAAATCAAATTAGTATATATAAATATAGAAGATTCTAAAAAACACTAATTTATTAAGTTTCATAAAATTTTAAATATATATTACAATCCGTAAAAACACACTGTAACATAAACTCGCATATAGTAAAATAAAAAAACGTAGAATGATAAAAAAAACATAGGAAAGCATGATGAATAACACAATTTACTCCGCTCTATTCTTCAGTTGTGCCAAATTTTTGCCAAATATGCTCAACCAAATCAGCTTTTAATTAGTGATGCATTCTTTCCTCACGAACTAAAGCTCGGGTGGCCATCATATTGTTCATATTTGTAGGTGTCTCTGTAGAAAACGTGTAGTCCACTTGTGAAGTCCCGCTTCCTTCTCCTTGTGCGAATTCTGATAAATCATATTGAGTGCATTCGTCTCCTTCGTCTTCTACTATCATATTGTGCAATATGATACATGCTCTCATTATCTTCGCTATTCTTGCCTTATCCCAACTAAGAGCCGGGTTTCGAACAATAGCAAACCGAGCTTGCAAGACTCCAAAAGCACGTTCGACATCTTTTCTGACACCTTCTTGGTAATTAGAAAATAATGACGCTTTCGGACCTTGTGGCCGAGAAATTGATTGAATGAAAGTTGTCCGTTTCGGATATATACCATCGGTGAAATAGTAAGCCATATGGTATTGACGTCCATTAACAAAGTAAGTTACCTTTGGAGCTCGACCTTCTAATATATCATCAAAAACTGGTGAACGGTCAAGTACATTGATATCGTTACATGTAACTGGAGGTCCAAAAAATGCATGCCAAATCCATAGATCTTGTGAAACCACAGCCTCTAAAACGATTGTGGGTTTTCCATGTCTACGTGAAAACTATCATTTCCAAGTCGTGGGACAATTCTTCCACTCCCAATGCATACAGTCAATGCTTCCTATCATCCCAGAAAATCCCCGAAACTCTCCAATATTTAGTAAGCGTTGGAGATCTTCCGGTGTAGGCCTTCTCAAGTACACATCTTCGAACAAATGTATAATTCCATTCACAAAATGTTCTAAGCATTTGCTCGCAGTGGTTTCACCCATCCGGAGATACTCATCGACCGCATCAGTTGCAATACCATATGCCATGATACGAATGGGGGCTGTACATTTTTGTAACCAAGACAGGCCGAATCTTCCAGTAGCATCTTGTCTATGTTGAAAGAAAGGTATTTCATTGGAGAGTCTCTACACAATATGCATTCCTAAAAAAATGTCATCAGGGTAAATTGGCTGTTCACTGAAATAATCATTCCATAATCGAATGTGTCATTCCTCGCGGCCTCTTTCTATATGAGCTCGTTTCTTCCTTGTCTTTTTGGCTGCTTGACGTTTACCGTAATCATCTAGACGATCTTCAAAACTCGTATCAAATATTTAATCGAACGTTTCATCGAAATTTTCATCAAACGCAGAAGTTTGAGGATAAGATGACATGAATTTTTTTTAATTTATGGTGAAAAATATAGAGAATTTGAATTAAAAATGGAATTTAGAAGTTTGGATGTGATATTTATTTTAGCAGAAGAAGCATAAAGTTTAAACTGTGAGTAAAAATAAAAGAATAAAATTACCAATAATGAGAAATTTTTTTAAGTTTGGAGAAGGAAAAGAAATACACTCATATGATTGAAAAGTTGTGATGAGAAGCAAAACAAACGGACCATCTGATATATATAGAATTTGAAACATAATTTGGTACATAGGTTGGTACAACAACTTTAGCAAAATACACACATTTCTCACAATAATAATACGGAACATAGGTTGGTACAACAACTTTTATAAAGCAAACGACAACAAGCAGTGCACCTACTTCATACATCTCTTTACTATCTCGTGCACATTGAGAAGAAAACAAATCAGATTTACGAGACAACATATTTAGCAAACAACCATTTACCAAACTATAAGCAAATTTACCAAAGACCATATTAACCAAATTACCATTTACCAAACTAATAAAAAAAACCAAACAAGCATTTATTAAACAAGCAAATTCCAAACTAATCAAATTTATCAAACACCAAATTTAGCAAACACGGATTTATGAAATTCGGAATGACTTACCAGCTAAATTACAACATCTCTTTAATGAGTTTGTTCATCATAGAGAGTTTTATCTCTGAAAGTGGTTCGGTTTTGCCAATGAGACTATCAAGCGATTTCTGCTTAGATAGCCTTTCCTTAACAATCAAGTCTTGCTCCTTCAACACCCACAACCCGTGGAGATCCTTTAGAGAACTCGCCTCACTTTCTTCACTCTTTGTCTTCACTCTCTTCTTCCCTTTGGCCTTGGATGCCTTAACACCCATAGGCCTCTCCATTGTTTCCTCCTCCACATGGCTGGCAGTGTTGGAGGTTGATGAATAAGCAACACCATCATTTGCTTTAACTTCTTTTTGACTTTGTATTACTTTTTGAAGTAACCAAAGTACACCATTTCTTATCTGTTCGAAGCAGTCTCCAAGCATGCTCCAGGGTAAACTTAACCTTCTAATATTGGAAGTAAAGCTTGTAAGCAAGCTCAAGAACATCATCCTCTGTTTCCCCACTGCGGTATTGATGCGATGCATACTCGTAGCATCCAGCAAACTTGCTCACCTTCTCATTGATCTTTGCCCACTTTTGCTTACATGTGTTGATCCCTCGCAGTGAAAGGTTGGAGACAGCAGGACTTGCAGCATAATAATTTGCAACTCTTTGCCAAAATGCAACTCCTTTCTGCTCATTCCCCACTATGGGATCCTTAGTTGTGTTTAACCACGCACTAACAAGAATTTGTTCTTCAGGGAGACTCCATCTATTCCTAGGTTCTCTACGGTCAGGGGAAGTTGTTTGGATTGGAGGTGAAAGTGTTTCATCATTATTAGTTGCTGCTGTGTTTAAAGGGTGTTGAGTGTTCAAGAGATATAAAAGATTGAGAGGAAGTATATGGATCAGAAGAACCCATTTACTAACAGATTGAGAGAATGGAAAATATTGAAAGAAAGGGTTTGGTTTAGAGTGTTTAGAACAGAAGAGAGATGGAGTCATTAAGAAGCCAAATTGGCTCACTAAATGACCAATCTAATTTGTATTCAATTTAAGTTAGGTTTTATAATTTATATCATTGACTTAAATTGCCAATGTCTCCATCACCATAAATTTTCGACAAGTTTTAGTTTGGTTAAGTTTTTGTTCACTTAAGTTTTAGTTTAGTTTAGTTTTAGACCATACATCATTTATTTCTATCTATGGTGTACTTTCACAAGTGAACATACATCATTTAGTTCAATTATACATCATTTATACTATCTATACGATCAATATAAAAACAGTTTGACAAGACAACACCCACTGACCTGTAACCATGAAGAAGAGAGCCGGCCAATATGACCTATGTCCAAAATTGCTAACACCATCCAAGCATCCACTCCCAATGGATACAGATTTACCATACAAAAACAACATCTTCAACGAGTTAGAAATACAGACATCACCAAGTTTAGCTTAACAAATGAAAACCCAAAACCCAATTATAACAATCAATTGAACCAATCAACGACTACAGATCATATCAACACAGAATGTACAAAGTACATGATCAAAAAAATGCAGTAGGAACCCAAACGATAAGAGGGTTAATAACCCTTACCACTTCCGAAGCCCTTTTCCTTATGTCCATGACATCGTTGGATATCAAATCCTGCAATGAGAGAGAGAGAGAGACAGACATAGAGCATTCACAAACAATACGCGATTAAAAATCCAGTTTTTACTTCCCAAACGGCAAGGAAATGTTTTTCAAAAATTACTTTATCTTATTGATCTGGTGGTTGTGCGATCGGTCATGCAGACGAAGGAGGACGACGAGAACGAGAAGACAGACGGCGGATCACAACGGATCTAGGGTTTGTGCGGCGATATGAAACGGCGATTTGGTCGAGAAAGAAAGACGGTGAGGGAGAGAGAGATAAAAGAGGAGCAGATGAACTAAAGCATGATGAAATCGACAAGATAACGGCGGAGAACGAAGAAAACAAACGACGGATCACAACGGATCTAGGGTTCGGGCGGCGATATGAAACGGCGATTTGGTCGAGAAAGAAAGACGGTGAGGGAGAGAGAGATAAAAGAGGAGCAGATGACCGACATGCAAGAAGAAATCGACAAGATAACGTCGAAGAACGGAGAAGCATCGGCGATCTTTTGAATCGCCAAGGATGAAGATTGAGAGAGAGAGAGAGAAGCATGATTCGCATAAATGGGTCAGATTTTCGGATATGGGCCTTGTGCAAAAACCACGGTCCAATCTAACATCGACACGTGGCACGCCTAATACGTATCAAGCATATCATTCAACTGATACGGCTCAATGTTTTTTTTATTTAAATATTTAATTATCATGTTATATTAATCATATTTAATTACATGATACCCATTTTATCTTACCAATAAAGATGGTCTGAGTCATATCTATATAAGAAATTAATCAAAACCCGATAAAGTTGAAATTTTTTAATTTTTTTTTTAGGTAAACTGTTTGAGACGATTTTGCATCTAACAATGACGTGATCAACTTGCATGCATTCTTCGACCAAGAATGGACTCAACTTGCTCCCAGATTTATTATTAGAGTCGGCCAAGTGAGATTAAGAGGCTAGTTGTACGTTTCTTTTGACAGTTTCTGCAATGTATACATTATACATTACAAGCACATCTGATTAATCTGGAGTTGTGATAAAGAAATAACGAGAATAAATAAAACATCATTGTTTAAGAGACATAACGCAACTATCTGTCTTTTAAGAGGGTCCAACAACTTAAAAAAGAGTCTCCATTACAATCAAAAACTAAAAGAGTTTCAAAGCCAATTCATGGACACCATCATGTTGGTGTATAACAAGCATCAATCAAGAACTGGTGCCTCATTAACGGTACTGCAGAGACACAAAAAAAAACAGAACAGAATGAATAATCATATGCTAACGAATGAAAACATAGAAAATGAGATGCAAATCAGAATTATATATATACACAATTGGATTTACCTTGATGAATCCAATCTCCTTGGCGTTGCTGCGGAAGCACTGTCTGCAGCAGTTGAGACCATACTTCCTGATCAGCCCATGGGAATTCCCACACACACGGCTACATAACACAAGGATTGCATAACACAAAGTCAGAAATCACATAGCTGATCACATGGTGAAGACAGAAACCAAATACAAAAATCTCATACACAGGCTAATCTCACATTGTATAGAGAAGCCAACTATATTACATAGCAAAACTCCTACATAAGCTAATCTCCGTAAATTCTCTCTTTAGATAGCTGTCTACATCCTTTGTTATCTCCCTTCTGCATGCATATATATATATATATATATATATATATAGTTTTCTTTTCTGTTTTCCTAGTGGACTATTGTGAATCATATAAATCAACGTCAACAAACAATCACAGTTAGGGGAAAAAACAATAATAAAACTCTTGAAAACTTCACAGCGAGGTATACTATTCACTACAATCAGTTACATACAGACAAGAATTTCAGAAACATGACTGTTTAGGTAATATCAAATGTAACAGCAATACACAAATCATCAAAGTAAATCTCTCTCTCTCTCTTGTTATTTCACTGCAAATGTCGCACTCTAAAGCCAATATATATACACATTTGAGTGAGCTAGTGTGGAACATATAAATCAAAGTCTGACAATTAGAAAAACAAGAATCAATGGAATCACAACTCTTCAAATCCAGTTCTTAACCAAATCTGATCAAAAGACGAGAGAGAGAGGAAAATGGTTTACCATGTGCGAGATCCAGGACCGTACTTCTTTGGATGAGAGTTCCACACATTGTCGTGTCCCATCTCGTCGATTGATCGCAGAAAAAACGCCTGACCTGAGAGAGGAAAAACCAACGGCGACGAGAGAGACTCTTCAAAACCCTAGAAAATGTAAATCGAAGCTGGGATTTATAACTGTTATCGGGTTTTGTAAATGGGCCAGAATCGAAAGGCCCATTAATGAACGAATTCCTTTTTTTTTTTTTAAATAATCTGTCCGTTTCGTCTCCACAGGTTTTTGTTCCTTATATTTTTGGTCAGTGAATCCATGGCCACTCGACCTCTCATCTCTCTGCAACTCTTTTCTTCTCTTTCATCTTCTCCGTTAAGCCGAACCCCACAATTCCTATTCCTTTCCCCAACGAAACCCCAACTTAGAAAGTGGTCACGGGCAAGTGTGCAGTGCTCGCCTAAGCTCATCATCCACCCTTCCCTTCTCTTTCTTAACGCTTTCGATGGCGGCGGATTCGTCGATACACAGACATTCATTGTGACCATTAGTCTCGTCGTTGCCATTGCCCTCTCTCTCTTCCTCGGCTTCAAGGTGGGAAATCCCAACAAACCCATTTCATTATCTCTCTCATTTCTTTGTGGGTTTGATCTTTAATGTCGTATTGATCCTTGCAGGGAGATCCAGTTCCATGTGAGAGGTGTGGTGGAAACGGTGAATCTCTCTTTATTCTTTTTCTTTGCATTGAACTCTAATAAATCATAATCTATATAAGGTTTTGGTGATTGATGATTCTTTGTTTAATACCTGGATTGGATTGAGTATCTTTCAAGCCTATTCCAAAACAACTAGTTGAATCAATCAAGCTTGGTTTCCTTCAACCACTTGTTGTTCTCCTCCATAAGAGTATGTGTGTTTTTTACGATTCTTCTTTGGGGTTTGAAGGCGGAACAAAATGCGTGTTTTGTGAACAAGGGAAGATGAAGGTGGAATCTGGGATGGTTGACTGCAAAGTCTGTAAAGGTTCAGGTACTAACTAAACCATTTTACTCAATCCCCTTGTCTTCTTCATATCAATTTGCTTTTTTGTTTTCTTCATGTAGGTTTGGTTTTCTGCAAGAAGTGTGGAGGTTCCGGATATTCTCGCCGTTTATAATAAAAATACTAAGCCCTTATTGTTTCATAATATCAAACATCTATGAAATTGTTCTCCACATTGCTCTTTTCTACTAATATGATATCAATCCTAACTTGTTTTTACCCGTCACAGAACAAAATTCCCTGTTTACAAGGCATCCACAGTTTTTTCAATTTCACTTGTTTGATCGGTTCAAATACGAGCAATATATTGATTGCATTTCGAACCAGACCAGTCCACTCTCTTACCTTTGAATGTACTTTGATTTTACCTTTACTCATGTACCCACCATTTTCCTTACCAGCTTAAACTGTATCCAAAACATTTGAACTATTTTCTTCTTCATCAGTTTAAACGTATTCTTAGCTCGATACAAATTTTACATTTGTTTTTTTGTAGTCGAAATACCCGACTTGAAATTTACTCAAATATATCAACATATGTATTGACTTATGTGTTTTGTATCAAAAATTACTTTTCGATTTTTCGAACCAAAGGTGTGGTGGCCTAGTTGGTAACACAAAGCGGTTGGTTCCCTGGGTTTAAATCCCTTTTGATACAAAGGGTTTTAAATAGAAATATCTAAAGTGGTGCGATATGAGAACCGAAAAAAGCACATCAAACACCAAAAGAACAAAGCTAAATGAGGCTAATAACTTTTCATCAAGCTCCAACACGGCCTCTCAAGTGGACGCCGAACCAGAAGAGAGGCCATTGGGTGTTAAGGCTTCCAAGGCGAAAGGGAAGAAGAGAATTAGGGGGAATAGGAAAGAAACCGAGGGGAGTTCTCTAAAGATGCTTGAGGACTTGTGGATGAAAAAAGAGAAGGACATGGCTGCTAGGGACTGTCTCTCCAAGCAGAGAATGCTTGATAATCTCATTGCCAAAACCAAACCACTAACAGAAGGAGAAATCATCCTTAAAGAGAAGCTAATAACTTATATGTGTAATCTTCTATGTAAGTTCTGATTATCTTTTTTATTGTTGTTTTTTCTTTCTTGTTGATACAATCTGATTGCTTTGTGATACATTGTGTAGGAGGAGGAATTGTGTGAGAAAGGAGATGGTCTTTAGAAGGTACAAACAACAAACTGTCTGAATTTTGTGTTTTTAATTATTTTCTGAAACTGATTTTGAAAGTAATATTGTATTGGAAACTATCTGATAATATGTTGATAATTGTTTTCTATAAGACACATGTCTAATCTACTGGTAATTAAATTTGCTGATAATTGTTCTCTATAAGCTTTGTTTTCTTCTTTTGAATAATGCTAATCTACTGATAATTGTATAATGCTAATCTACTGATAATTGTGTTAAATCTGTTTATAATTGTTCCCTATAAGCTTTCTTTTCGTCTTTTAAATTTTCTCATCTTTGACAAGCTGTTTCTGCATTTTGATCTAAACCAGAGTTAACTTTTAATTTACTGTCTCCGAGTCATGCTTAGTAATTTGATGTTGGCCATTGTATAGTCTCCTCCTCTATTTCAGATCTCTCAAATGTTTTACATATGATCAGTATTTTTTTAGTCTGAAAATATTTTGATGTTGTTTTGACATATTTATCTTTCTGTGAATTTGTATGCAGGTTTCCTCACTTTACAGCAAGCAGAATTGTTTTCTAGCTTCACAAGAAGAAGTAGAATTGTCTTCTAGCTTCTGGCTTTTAGCTTCTGTCAAGTAGGTGTGTCTTTAGAATTGTCTTCTAGCTTCAGCATGTTTTATTTTGTAATGTTTGTGGTTGTAATTCAGTTGCTTTATGTTGTACTACTTGGCTTTATTTGGTAATGTATGTGACTCTGTCAAGTATGTGTCTTTATCTTGTATTATAAAACATGGAAGTCTTTCTATCGAACACATTCACTTTTTGTATCTCTTGAACTTCTCAGTTTCAATTCTCTTCTCTGTTTCAATAATCTTGTATCAAACTTTTTTTTTAAATTTCTTGTAACTGAACCAAAATACAACATTTTTGTTTCAAACTTTTTGTTTAAAACTCTTGTTTCAAACACAACCCGTTCTTAATTTTTGTTTCAAACTCATTGTTCAATCTCAGACTCTTGCTTCTTTTCTAACCAAGTTCTTTTTTTTCTTCAAAGTAACCATACAAAATATTCATGTCTTCTCATCCTTACACTTCTACTTCTATAGACGACGAAAATTTCGATGACTTGATCGATGAAACGTTTCAACAAGGTTTTGAAGATTGTGTCGATGATTACATTCAAAATCAAGCGGCAAAAAAGACAAAGAAAAAACGAGCACATATAGAAAGAGGACGCGAGGAAGGACACATTCGATTATGGAATGACTATTTCTGTGACGAGCCAGTTTACCCCGATGGTAAATTTCGACGACGTTTTAGAATGAACAAACCACTTTTCATGCATATTGTTCAAAGACTCTCCAATGAGGTACCAACATAGACAAGATGCTACCGGAAGGTTCGGCTTGTCTACCCTACAAAAATTATAGCTGCTATTCGGATGATGGCATATGGTCTTGCAGCTGATGCGATGGATGAATACCTCCGGCTCGGTGAAACCATTGCAAGAAAATGCTTAGAAAATTTTGTGGATGGAATTATACATTTGTTTGAAGATGTGTATCTGAGAAGGCATACATTGGAGGATCTCCAACGATTGCTATATATCGGAGAGTATCGAGGATTTCCCGGGATGATAGGAAGCATTGATTGTATGCATTGGGAGTGGAAAAATTGTCCCACGGCTTTGAAAGGACAGTATTCACGTGGACATAGAAAACCCACTATCGTTTTAGAGGCTGTGGCATCACAAGATCTCTGGATTTGGCACGCATTTTTTGGACCTCCAGGTACCTTTAACGATATCAATGTTCTTGACCGCTCTCCAGTTTTTGATGATATATTAGAAGGTCGAGCTCCAAAGGTCAGTTACTTCGTCAATGGTCGGCAATACAGTATGGCTTACTATCTCACAGATGGTATATATCCGAAATGAACAACTTTCATCCAATCAATTTCTCATCCACAAAGTCCGAAAGCATCATTATTTGCTAATTATCAAGAAGCTGTTAGAAAGGATGTCGAGCGAGCTTTTGGAGTCTTACAAGCTCGATTTGCAATTGTGAGAAATCCAGCTCTTAGTTGGGATAAGGCAAAAATAGGTAAGATTATGAAAGCATGTATCATATTACACAACATGATAGTAGAAGACGAACGAGACCAAGACACTCAATATGATTTATCAGAATTCACACAAGGAGAAGGCGGCGGGACTTCACAAGTGGACTACACGTTTTCTACAGAGAAACCTACAAATATAAACAATATGATGGCCAATCGAGTTTTAATTCGTGAGGAAAGAATGCATCACCAATTGAAAGCTGATTTGGTTGAGCATATTTGGGAAAAATTTGGTACAACTGATGACTAGAGTCGAGTAAATCGTGTTATTCATCATTATTTCCTATGTTTTTTTATCATTCTACGCTTTTTTGGTTTTATTATATGTAATTTATGTTTCAATTTGTTTTTATAAATTATAATATATGTTTAAAATTTTATGAAACTTAATAAATATTATATTTTCATATTTTTTATTTTCTAATTAAAACAAAGAAAAATATTTTTTTTTCTTTTGATACCCATTTGGGTATCACTATTAAACATACAAAATTTTAAATAAGTCTCAAACAATAAAAAAAATAATGAATTTAATATTAAATTAATATTAGTGATACACAAAGTGTATCACCACTAATCATGCTCTAAAGACCAACTCCGGGTACCGAGAAAATTATGAGCAAAAGATTCGAAACTACCACGGTTTATGAGAAGAAAAAAAATTTGAAGTGTACATTTAGAAAAAATGATTCAAGTAATGTTTGTTAGTGTACTTCTAGAAGAAAAAAACGAATCGATAAATACTTGTAGCAGATAGAATAGGGATGACTAACGGCGGAATTAAAATCATTAACTGACACAAATTTAGATTTGGGTTGTGCAAAAGTTCTATTTAGATAAATACGAAAATTTTACATCTTAAGAAAATGTAATAATAGTCGCGCCTGTGCACAGATTGGATGATATCCATGAAAATCTGATAGAGTGATGGTCGTACCTAGGTGAGATGGTCACCCTTTGATGGGGAAATGTGGATTCGCCTAGGGGCTCAAAGTGAAATATGCCATTTAAAAAAAATGTAAATAATATTTAAAGACAACCATTTCTAAATTGACGCAAAAATTACATCCAATCCGAATCACTTGATTCGTCTGAACTTTAGATTGTGTACTAGTCAACAAACCTTTTTCCTTTGGAACTATCTCTAGATCTATCTCTTTGTCTTTTGCTAGTTCATTTTAAGTGATGCTCAGGCATTTTGTCATGCGTGCATGTAGCTGTATGGACCATTTTCTTTGCTCAAAAGTCGGGACTGATTTCGCAATTCACTCCTCAAACTGGTCCAAGTTTGAACTTTGCCCCCAAATTTTAGTTCTGCCCCTAATTCTGTAGAGACTGCTTCTGCGAAGATTGACTCATTAGTCACAAAGGCATCACTACTTTGTGGGAAAGATGTTCCTTAAATCGCCATTAATAGATATTATATATGTTCTTACTCTTTCTTTCGTACAAAAGATCGTATATTTCATGTATTATACATGGTGTACTCCTTGAGAACAGACTCGAGAGCATTGTATAGGATTTGAGTCCTCTAAGAGAAAAAGATGTGATGGAGCAACGAGTACGCCTAGGGAGTCATGCTTGATATCACAGGGAATGACGACATGTCATGCACATATAAAAAGATTAAGAAGGCCTTTCAGAGTGCGAGATGGATGTTTTCCTCTCGAAAACGCAAGTCAGACCATCACACGAGAGTTTGTTTGGTTGGGAGGTGAGTGTGGGCTATGTTTGATGTCATGTTCGAAGATCATGGCACTGTTTGCTGTTTAAGATAGGGGTGAGATAGGTAGAAATTTGTCGATATGGAGAATTGGGTTGGAACTCTCTTTGTAAGATCCTACCAATGTAGGCGGCCTCTCAGGAAGAACTCTTTTCTGGTATGTTTAGTATTCTTTTTGTAAAATTTTACCAATGTAGGTGGACTCTCAAGAGAAACCTTTTTCTGATGACAAATGTTTATTATTTACTTATTTAAAATAATTATTTATTTTTATATACACTTTGAGAAGACATAAGTTTCACAAAACAAATTTGAGAAGACATAAGTGAAATGGATCTCTTGATGCAACAATCAAGCTGCATATAGTATTGTTAAGGATCTAAGAGCACCTCAATGGCAAAAAAGTCATTGCATTTCCCAAATATATCATTTTAACAAGTGGGAGTCTCTCAATTGTTGAGAATCGATTCTCATTAGAGAACCTCTGTTGGAGGTGTTCTAAGTCAAACCAGTTCTTTTGTATCGTAATTCTATATTCTATTCTTTATTGTATCGTTGTCTCAAATTAATAAAGATTTGTTGTTGTTAGAAAAGAATTGTCTTTACTCAAAGAATTAATTTCTATTACCCTAATCCAAAGAAGTTTGGTGATACGGATGATTGGATGATCCAATCTGATTTAAAACGCCCAACATATACACCATAAATAGACTACACTAGGCTAGTATCTGAAATCAAATTAGATGTCCCTAGTCAAAATTAAAACACAGTTGCGATGATTTCTGTGGAATGCTTAGAATGTGTGTGGGTTGCTTGAATTAACGTAGTACCCGGTTCAGTATTTTCCGGTTTGGTTAAATTCAGGTTTTCTTGGGAAGAACATTTTTATTAAGGAATTAAAACAAAAAAAAAGGGGCACAACGTTTGACAAGTCAAAAAAGCCCCAACGTTCCGATGAATTCAAAAACGCCATTAAATCTCATCCGTTAATCAAGACGCTCCCTCCACCCTCCGATCGTATCTATCTCGTCTTCTTCACTCTCTCTCTCTCTCTTTCCCCCTAGAGACCCAATTTCAAAATCCCCTCTCTCTCACTCACTCTCTCAGTGATTCTCACTCATCAGACCAGAGATGCCGTTTATTTCCGAGACTGCTAGTGCCATCAAGCGCCGCTTCGGATTCAACGACCGTGCTACTGCCTCCGACTCCTTACGCTCTGTGCCGTGCACGCCTGATCCCACCACCGTCTCCAGGGAGACCCACGCTCATCACTCTCTGCCCGTATCTTCCGCGGTTCGAAGCATGCCCGATTTGGACGAGGATGGAACCATTTACCCTGGATCTGCTCAGATTTCGAGATCTCACAGCTTTGAGTTCAACGAGGATCCCGCTTTCTGGAAAGATCACAATGTCCAGGTCCGATTTTCTTCTTTTTGTCTTTTGGGTGTTGAACAATTTCGTCTGTGATGATTCGAATTTCATTCTTAGTAGATTCAATTTCGTCGAGCTTCTGTGTGTTTGTTTAGTTAGGGATTTAACACATCATCCCTTGCTACTTGATGCTTTCAAAGAACTCTAATGTCGAAATATGTTTCGTCTAACAAATAATCTAAGACTACACAGTCTAAATAGCGAATTGCGTAAATTAATTGACAAAATCGTACTTGTGTTGATCTTGCAGAAATAAACAAAACTAAGTTTATCCCGTCTTTCTTTGAATGTTGAAAATAGGTTATCATAAGAACCCGTCCGCTTAGTAGTTCAGAGATTTCTACACAAGGCAACAACAAATGTGTTAGGCAAGACAACGGCCAGGCTATCACTTGGATTGGGAATCCAGAGTCTCGTTTCACATTTGATCTCGTTGCTGACGAGAATGTTACCCAGGTACCCGCCTTTTGTTCTTGACGAGAATCCAGAGTCTCATTTCTGCATTCTTTTGAACTCAGGACTGTTCTTGAGCCCTTACAGGAGAAGATGTTCAAAGTGGCTGGAGTGCCTATGGTGGAGAATGTTGTGGCTGGTTACAATAGCTGCATGTTTGCCTATGGCCAGGTGAGCTTTATTCTTTCTCTGACTCTTGAGTTTTATCCACATTTACTTCTAGTATTTCCAGTCTCATGATAGTCTTGATTTGCAGACTGGAAGTGGGAAAACTCACACCATGCTTGGAGATATCGAGGGAGGAACACGTAGACATAGTGTCAACTGCGGGATGACACCTAGAGTTTTTGAGTATTTGTTCTCAAGAATCCAAAAGGTTTGGTGCCTTAAGTCTTTCTGTATGCATACACCTTTGCTGTGAAATGTTGTGTGCTAACTTATCTGTCTTTTCTGCACCAGGAAAAAGAGGTCCGCAAAGAGGAGAAACTACACTTTACTTGTAGATGCTCATTTCTGGAGATATACAACGAGCAAATCCTTGATTTGTTAGATCCATCATCTAATAATTTACAGGTATACATGCCAAATGTATCTTCTCCTATTTACGTAGATACCGAAACTTGTGATATGATTAACCAATGCGTGCTCAACATCCTCTTTCGCAGCTAAGGGAAGACCACAAGAAAGGTATTCATGTTGAGAATCTAAAGGAGATTGAAGTTTCAAGTGCCAGAGATGTAATTCAACACTTGATGCAGGTAATTCATTTCGCTTCTCTTTTTTTTTTTTATTGCAAAACTTTGAGCGGTTTTATATTAGGTGCACGTTGTCTGCTGTTCTTGGTTTTTCTTATTCTGACTTGCTTCCGTACTATAGATACTTTTCCTCAACTATTAAAGTTTTATGTAAGTTTAAGTTTCTCAAAATAATTTATCCAGCCTATGTTTAAGTTTCAAAACATATTTCTCTGAAGTTGTTTAGTATTTAGTCAATTGTTGCATGGTGAAGCTTGATGACGCTATTTTATTGAACGTCTATCTTTTTTGTTGCTTTGATTAACTAGTTTGCTCATGTCTCATTTCATTTCTTTTCATAATGGTTTTCTTATGCAACTTCCACGATACACTTGTCAGTTTGAACCTTTTTCCTGTGTAGGGTGCTGCAAACAGGAAAGTAGCTGCTACTAATATGAATCGCGCAAGTAGTCGATCCCACAGTGTATTTACATGTATCATCGAAAGCAAGGTAATCAATTTCATTTAACTTGTCAAAAAGAGTTCTCAGGGTGTATTTCTGAAATTGTTATTACATTTATGTTATCAATTTCTCAGTAACCCTGACCTGTATTCTCTATTAGTGGGTATCTCAAGGTGTAACACATCATCGTTTTGCGAGGCTTAATCTTGTTGATTTAGCTGGATCTGAAAGGTAACATCAGCTATAAAGTTTAAGAGATCGACTACACTTTCTTTGTTTAATATATTCTGCTAACATCCGGGGTATAGGCAAAAGAGTTCAGGAGCTGAAGGTGAACGCCTCAAAGAAGCAACCAACATCAACAAGTCTCTTTCAACATTGGGGTAAGAATACACCTTTGCACAAGCATCAAGTATTCTAGTTTAGTCCTTGTTGTATATTTTGAATGATTTGGCCTTTACTGACTTTGCAGGCTTGTGATCATGAATCTTGTAAGCGTTTCCAATGGAAAATCCGTCCATGTTCCTTATCGAGACTCAAAGCTCACATTTCTGCTTCAGGTAAAAAATCTTCTTAATTGATGAGAACTCAGCATGATTTATCAAGCCTGTGGCATATTTTGCTTGGATTTCTGTATTTATGGTTCTCGCACCTAATTGCAGTGATCATTGACATCACTCTTATATATATCTACAGGATTCTCTTGGAGGGAATTCCAAGACAATAATAATTGCTAATATTAGCCCATCTACCAGGTACATTGGTACTCTGTGTCTGTTTATCATTCCATGGACCCTGATATATTCATTGTACTATATCTCATGGCCCTTGGTATACTATTTTTTTCTCTCTTATTCAGTTGCTCACTGGAGACCCTAAGTACCTTGAAGTTTGCACAGCGTGCCAAGCTTATTAAGAACAATGTAATGAAATTATGCCTTCGCATTGTTTACTAAGTCATGCATCTGGTATAGTGCTCTAAGTTTAGTTATATAAATTATCTTATACTTAACAGGCAATTGTCAACGAAGATGCATCTGGAGATGTTATTGCTATGCGGCTACAAATTCAACAGCTCAAGGTAGAATTTTCAGCAAAGAATGTTTCTCTTTCTCTCCTACAGACTTGTTCTAACGTGTTGTAAATAATATTTTACAGAAAGAAGTATCCCGCTTAAGAGGAATGGTTAACGGTGGAATAGACAATCACGACATTGACACTATCTCAATGGGTTGCCCTGCATCTCCAAGTTCTCTCAAGTGGGATGGGTTCAATGGATCATTCACTCCTCTCACAACTCACAAAAAGATGTCTAAGGTTTGAAAATGTTTTTCCTGATATAGAGTTTTTCTAAGCTAAGCTATTGCTTTTTCTTGCGAATTTGATCAGCATTTGGCTTGTTCTTAGAATTTCACTTGGATGGCTTTGTAGGCAAAAGACTACGAAGTTGCACTGATTGGTGCTTTCAGGAGAGAGAGGGAAAAGGATGCTGCTTTACAGGCTTTGGCTGCTGAAAATGAGGCCTCAATGAAGTTGGTACGTTGGAAACAGATTCTTCATTTGGGATCCAGATGATAATTGAAGAAAGAATGAGGAAATTCAGAAGTTCATAACTTTCTCGGCTCTATACAGGAAAAGAAAAGAGAGGATGAAATACGAGGGCTGAAAATGATGTTAAAGCTCCGAGATTCAGCAATCAAGAGTTTACAAGGTGTAGCCTCAGGAAAGATCTCTGTTGAAGCACATCTGCAAAAAGAAAAGGCGGACCTTTTGAAGGAGAATGAGGTGCTACGAGCTCAGGTTGACAGAAATCAAGAAGTTACCAAATTTGCCACGGAGAATTTAAGATTGAAAGAAGAGATTCGAAGGCAAGACTCCTTGAAAAATTCCTACAGTATATTCCCTCAGGAATATATATCTTTCTGTTTTTTTGTTAAACTTTCACTTGCAACACAGATTGAAATCGCAATGTGAGGAAGGTGAACGGGATCTTTTGAATCAACAGATTCAAGTGTTACAAGCGAAGGTGAATAGATTCTGTCATTTCAAAACCTCAGAAGTTTGCTTATGATTTGAACTAGCATGTAACTTGAATCTATGTGCAGCTGCTAGAAGCTCTCGATTGGAAACTCATGCATGAATCAGATTACTCCATGGTGAAAGAAGATCGTAACATGAGCAGTATGTTCTGCTCGAACGAGGTACGGGCTTGAATGTCTTTCATCTGTGCTGATAGTTTGCTGCAAAAAGTATGTTATTTCTATGTTACAACAAGGTCTAGCCTTTGAAGACGCTTTGACACTCGTTTTGTTTTTTTACAGAATCAGGAATCAAAGAAACTTTCGGCCATCCAAGATGAGAATGAATTCCTCCGGATGCAGGTTATTATTGCCTTCAGTCTATTCAGTCAGGTTCTAATGCCCTCTTTATGCATTACATCAGATTAGATATCTCTAACTTACTGCTTCTTTTTGCAATCTGAAGGCTTTTCAAAATCGGGCAGAAATGGAATCTCTTCAGAAATCACTAAGTTTTTCCATTGACGAGAAGGAGAGATTGGAAAAGTAATTTACTGCACACTATATATATCTCAGTTTCAGGTACAATCATTAAGCCTCAGCTCATCTCTTTGGATTTCTCTTGCAGGCTTGTGGAAAATTTGGTTAAGGAGCTTGAGGGAATAAGATCCTCAGGCATGGTTGGCGATGATGATCAGATGGAGGTTAAAACAATGGTTCAAGCCATTGCATGTGCTAGTCAAAGAGAAGCTGAAGCACATGAGACCGCGATCAAGTTGTCGACAGAAAATGAAGAACTGTGCCAGAAAATAAAGGTCCTGATTGAGGATAATAACAAACTTATAGAGCTGTACGAACAAGCAGCCGCAGAAAACAGCTCCACAGCTTTGGGGAATACCGAGACAAATTCATCAAGTACAAATAATGCCGAAGCTCAGAACAGTGCTCTGGAGGTCGAGAAAAGTGCAGCTGAGGAACATAAGAAAATGATAGGAAACCTGGAAAATCAGCTTAGAGAGATGCACGATGAGAACGAGAAGCTGATGAGTCTGTATGAAAATGCAATGAAGGAAAAGGATGAATTCAAAAGACTACTTTCTGCTCCTGGGCAAGAGAAGCTTATTGAAGTTGATGTTGTTGATACAAGTTGCGCATCTGACACAGAAATGGAGCTGTGCAATCTTTCTTCTGAAAGATCCACAGAAGAGGGTTTAAACTCAGTGAAGCTAAAACTCGAACAGGCGCAGGAAAAGCTTTCCGTCTCTGCCAAAACCATTGGAGTGTTCTCTTCGCTTGAAGAGATTGTTTTGGACATTATCAAGCTGTCAAAGCAAAGCAAAGAGGCGGAAGACAGAGTTAAGGAGCACCAGTACGAGTTAGGATCAATCGAAGCTGTCTCTGATAAAACTAACGCAAGAAAAGAAGTTGCAGAGAAAAAGCTGGCCGCGCTCAGATGCTCACTATCAAACTTTGTATCATCTGCAGCATACTTTCAAGAGCGAGAAGAACGGGCAAGGGTGCGTGTGAAGGCGTCTTCCGATCATCTAAACCAGAAAAAAGAAAAGCTAGATGTTCTCTGTTCTTACAAGAGAGAAATCGACGCTGCTAAGGGCAGGATCCAACAATGTGAGGCAGAGCTAAAGCGTAACATTGTTATGCTGAAAATAAAAGTGGATGAAGAGAACAGGATGCACGAGGAAGAGAAGGTTCTTTGTGCGATTGATAACATTGAGAAGATCAACACTCCTCAGCGGAACACTCTGCTTACAGGCAAAGCCACAGATTTGCTGAAATCCGAGGAAGAGAAAACAAAGCTCCAGTCCGAGATGAAGCTTTCCAGGGAGAAGCTGGCTTCGGTTAGAAAAGAAATGAATGGCATGAAGAAGAAATCTTTGAAACTCGACAAGGAGATCAAAACCGTAGAAACAGAGATAGAGAAGAGCTCAAAGACAAGTTCTGAATCACAGATGGAAATGGAGAACACAGTCCAAGAGAAGCAGAGTCTTGAGGAGATGGAAGAACAAGGGAGGTCTGAAATACAAAACATGATAATCGAGATTCACCAGCTTGTCTTTGAGTCAGATCTGAGGAAAGAAGAGGAGATGATTCTAAGAGAAGAGCTCAATGCAGAGGAGCTTCAAGCGAAAGAGGTGCACAAGGCTACGATGGAGACAGTCGACAAGGCGCTGAAGACGCTGGAGAAGAACGGAAAATGTTTACTATCAGGCAAGATTGAAGAACAAGTAGAGAGTGCTCTGTGTTTGGTTCACGAGGCCACAAGGTTGCTTGAAGATTCTCATTGATGACAGGAGTGAGTCGCAGATTAGGAACTCTGGTCCTTTTTTTCTTCTTCTTTCTAAGCGCTTTAAATCTTTATATATTTTGGCATCAAGCAAGTACTACATCACTTCTTTTGAGACTAACTGACATCCGCAGTCAACAGAAAACCCAACAACCAAACGTATTTTCCCATTGATATGATATCAGAAGAAAGAACAAATATTTTACTTATGCATACGGCTAACTCAACAAACTTAAACCGGCGAGGTTGCAAATGAGGAGAGAGGAAGAAGAAGAGCTAATTGGCTGCTGTCATGGAAAGCGAACTAATTGAACAAGGATCATTCAAGGAAGAGCTATGTGGTACAAAGAAAGCCACGAGAAAGTTAAGGGCAGAACCCTAGGCTCTCCAACAACAACTTCAAAACCTTAAATTTTAGCTCTTATTTTCTTTTCTTTTGCATCTTAATCCTTACATGTATCTTAAATAATTTTATTGAATTTTCAAGAAATACCACCTTTTTTTTAATCGTCTAAATTTTTATTATAAATTATGAGAACAATTACATGGACAATTATACAACAGATAATTTTAGCCTTGATACGCGGGACTACTCTAGACGACTCTTCTTGCACCACGCTGAAATCTCATGTAAATTTTGCCTCCATTATAATTTGTATTCTCCGTGACTCAAACTTCATATTTAGAAGAGTAGAAGCATTAATGAACTCTTTATCAAACCACTAGACGGAGACTTCCACATAAATTTCACTGTTAAAATACTATTTTTCAAAAATGCTATTAAAATAATACTCCCTCCGTTTCAAAATAGTTGTCATTCTAGCCTTAATTTTTTGTTTCATATTATATGTCATTCTGCAATTTCAATGCACATTTTTGACTAATTTTTTCATTTTTATCCCTACCTTTCAGCTTATTAATTACTCATATCAAATAAAACATTATATTTATTAGGGGCAAAACATATTTTTAATACGTTTTCTTAATTTTAATTTGTGTGAAAAACTCCAGAATGACAATTATTTTGAAACGGAGAGAGTATCATTTATTCAAAATATTATTTAGGTTTTGATTAACTATTTTATATATTAGAGTTTAGTTTTTAAGGTTTAGAATTGTTTACTCGTCCGCTGCATATTTTGTAACTTGATAAAACCACTCCTTTCTATATTACATACATACAATGTATGTGATTGTATTACTAGTTATTGTTGTTTCTTAAGCTTCTTGCATCTCAGGCTTACTTACTGCATACAGTTTCTTTTTCTTTCCTGATTCTATTTACCACTACACTAAAAATGTCTCCCAAACTTAAGCTCCCTAAGACTTTTTAGTTATTCTACTATTCATTGACAAAAACAGCTCCACAGAAGTTGGTCCTTCATATTTCCATACAACTTGGTCACTTACAACTTGAATATCTGGTTCGGTTCAATAGGGGACGGACACCAACTTCTCTTCGGTTTGGCTTCATTGCTTCTGTTTAAAACAAACACAAATATGATCTTGATGGATCTACAGTTTTTGTTCTTAACTCAGAAGAGCAGAAAGATTGGTCTGTATTTAATGTAACAACTCAAGCCTCGAAAAACATCTTTTATTTGGACACAACACAAGCGCACGAGAGAGGTCCACAAACACAAAACATAACTTCACCAGGAAACTTAGCTAGCAGAGACCTTGGAACTTAACGTGATCTTGAATTTGAAGCTGATGCACGTTAGTCGTCCGCCATCCTTGTCGTTTATCGTCATCTTTAGCGTGTAAGTGCCCTGTTTCAAAGAGATGTATCGTTAGATTAGAGAAGCTACTCTAATCGCAGCTGATTATGATGAAAAAGTGAGAGTATAAGAATAAATACGAAGCATTCTCAAACCAGTGTCAAATGAACATAGCCAACATGTCGTAAGTTCAAGCGTTGAGATAGAAACCACGAGGGTAGAAGGAAAGAATGTTACAAATATCTTACAGGTGGTGTAATTGAAGGCAATGTCTGGGAATGAGAAAGGACAAAGCCGCCTGGTGCGATCGGGCAGGCCGTCTCATCACAGAGGTCATGAGTTTCGGTATGGACAGGAATTCCAAAGTACGAAACCCTGATCACTACTTTTCCTCCAGAGATGTCTTCGCCTATTCACACCAGCACACAAGATCTTATCAGGGAATGCTGACGCTCAAAGTATGTTCAACATTCTCAGTAATATAGTAGAAACTTTAAGAGAAAAAAGAATACCTGTAGAACCCGAAATCTTAAATGTTGCCGCTTCGCCACTTACAACGGGGTCAGGAGAGATCTCCACACCCTTGACCTTAACGGGGTCGAGCCTCTTATCTACAAGAATATGTTTGAATAAGATCCTTTCGAACAGAGAAGAATGAAGTATATATGTCATTTGATAAAAGAAACATGGGAAATTGACATACTCCTGCAAAGTAAAACTATCTACAGTTTCTTGCCTATCATATCAAAAGTTACAATGGGCAGGTTTTCAATCTTGCAATTTCTTGACCTCTCTTATTGGCAAGAAACTGTTGTAAAACATTCCAAGAAAGAGAGAATCAAACACTATTCACTGAAAGTGTCTCTCTTCCGCAAGAGAGATTGCTAACGAGAAAAAAACGGAACTTTCAGGAACAATAAAGCAAGCACAGAGTGATTGATGAAAAGGGTAGATAAAGCTTTCTCAAAATTGAACTAAGCCTCCATGAAACTGACTACCTGGACAGTAAGGTCCCTTACACATTACATGCTTCAAGAGAGAAACAGATGGATAGTTTTCTTGAAAACCCAAAATCTTTATTTGTTGCAAGATTGAAACTTGAATGAATCACACCAATTTTACCAATCAAATTAAAAGCAGCAATAAGTAGTCTTAAATCAGACAGAAATGGATTTGTTCCGGAAACTCCAAATCTGACAAGAGAGTTAGAAACAAACCGCAGTAAGTGAAAGAAGTGGCATGCAAAGCAGGTAAGAAGAAGAGGAGAAGAAGAGCGTGAGATATCGCCATGGATGATTGTTCCTAGTTCAAGGAGAAGAAATGAGGGATTATTTTACGAGATGGCTATTGAGTTTGACAAAGAAATCTGTGGTAGTTGGAATCCAACGGTGCACAAGGAGCCCAACCATCCAACGGTTCCTGACTCTTAGCTACATTAAAACATGTACACACAGAAAAACATCAAACACTCAACAAAATATTCACCAATTATTTGGACTTTTAAGATTCTTTTTTTTTTTTTCCAACTTTCGCATTGTTTGTTTTGAGCCTTCAGTCAAAGAAAATTTAAAATTTAAAAACAAAAATTAATACTTTAAATAGTCCATGTCATAGTTGGTGTTTTTTTTTCTCGTAGAATTATTTGATATTTAATTGTATTTGATTGCAATTTGGAGTTTTAGGTGTTGCCATACAACAAGTAGTACTCCTTTGTATTTGTTCTTCAAATTTGTTTCGTCAACCACAATTACCTCTGAATAGCCGTGTAGAACTTTCTTACACATTAAGAAACGGAAAATTTATCTATTATTTTCATCATATTCATGACTAGTATGCTCTATGCATACCAAGATTGTCTACTTATAGCATGTGTAAGTATCTTGGTTTTTACTAAAACTCTCTCTAATGATTGACGACATATTCACAGGACTCCAATGCTGTTCAAATCCCCTTGAAATAGCCATCCTTCAATTACCAGGTAAACTAATTATAGCATGTGTAAGATTAAGTTAAAAACATTTATAGACCCAACCCATTAGCTTGGGAGTGTAATCCTCGAGGCTTAACCACTCGTGCCACTTTTTCTCCAACTTTTACAGTCTTATCAATTACATTCAAATCAAAAAGTAACATTGCATTTGGTTTGATTAATTAGAAATTAGAATAAACAAAACTTTTAAATCCCCATTTTGTTACTAATATACTGACCAGACTGCAGTTTTAGCAAGACGCAGGACTATCTTCTTGAATATATTAAATTACTACAAATTTGATATCAAAAAACACAAAACTGTAATACGTCATATAAATTTAAGAAGAAAAACAAGTTGGTTTTCCACCGAAGTGGGCATAAGTCTAAACCGTTACCAAACTCCATAAGACTCCAATACACTTGGATAATAAAAAGGGAAGACGCAATGGAGCCAAACCCATGTGGGTAAAGTCTCTCTCTAGAGGTTACTTACTGCTGGGCACACTGCACCCTCTGAGCGCCTCCAGGATGGTCTTCATCATCGTCGTCATCATCATAAGCCTCTCTCTGAGCTTGAGCCTTCCTTCTCATCTCATCTTCAATGTTGACATCGTGCAGCGTAGTCTCCTCACACTCATCTATCTCCATATCGTTCAGCTGAGTTGTTGAGGGCTTAGGCAGAACAGCTTCAAGTGCTTTGGTCTGCTCAGGGCTCAGTGAGTCTGGGAACTCCACTGTGAAGTGGATGTAGAGCTTACCCTTCATGAATGGCCTCTGGTATATTGGCATCCCTTCATCACTTATCGCCTTGTATGAATCTGTCAAACACATCACGATGAGTGACCCTGTTCCAATTAAAGACAGATAACCATGGAACCAACGTATCGAGATGCGCCAGAATACATACCAGGTTTCACAACCTCCCCAGGGTTAGATTTGATGAGAAGATTTCTGCCATCCAAGTGGCTCAGGACGAATTGGAAGCCACATAGAGATTCGGTGAGAGAAATTGTGTGCTCCACAAAGAGGTCTTCTCCCTTTCTCTTGAACTTTGGATGCTCTTTCTGCTGAAGGACAAACACTATATCTCCAGTGACGGTGTCAGGCTGCTCCAACACAAAAACATTAACAGAGAGGTTATAAAGTTGGGAGAAAGAAATAACATAGTAGTTAAAGCTTTAGAGTAAATGTCTGAAGGTAGAGACCGCTTCATCTGCTTGTCCTTCAAATGTGATCTTCTGACTGTGTTGCATTCCCTTCTCCACATTCACTTCAAGCACCTTCTTCTCAGGGATCACCTTGTCTCCCTTGCACTGTGGACACCTGTCCCGATCATTGATGGTCTCACCCGTGCCTTTGCATTCATTACAAGCATGCTGCATCTGCTGGATCATTCCAGGTCCGAGCTGCCTGATTGTCACCTTCATACCTGTACCTTGACACCCTCCACATTTCATGGAGGCTCCAGATTTTGAACCCTTTCTGCAATAATAAACCAAAATTACAAATTAAAAACATTTTAAGCAGCCGAGGGGAGGACTCAAACAGTTAGCATTTGTTAGATAAAACATGAATCACTCAGAAGCATTTGATATAAGGAAATATAGCTAAACTTCAGCCATTACATATTATTATGAACCTGGTATAGATAAGCTAAAACATAGACAGATAGCAAAAACAGGCAACCATGACTAACCCGTTACACTTTGAGCAGAGAGCATTCCTAGAAAGTGAGAGCTTCTTAGTTGTTCCCAGGTAGACGTCCTCCAGGGAAACCTTCAGGGGATGAACAACATCTTCACCACGCCTCTGCCTCCTTCCTCTACCTATTAAAAAACCAAAAATATTCAAATTATCGATTGTGAGATCAGATGTAAATCAGAATGTAGACAAATGATTAAGAGACTCACTTGAAAACGGGCTTTGGCTCGGACCAAAAAAGGTTGAGAAGATATCAAATGGGTCATGTGTACTTGGTCCAGTCATTCCTTCCTTGAGTGCATCCTCTCCATACTGGTCATAAATCTCTCGCTTCTCCGGGTCACTGAGAACTTCATAAGCTTGAGCTAGCTCTTTGAACTGCAATCATATATATATATGAATTATTCCAGTCAAGATCACAATTTACAAGCCAAAGCCAAACGCTAAAAGAAACCTCAATCGCATACAGCTTAAACAAAACGTCTAGATCGTGTTTACGCATCTAAAAGCAACAACAACCGAGCTAAATCTGTGAGTAATTTAGGGGTTAAAAAGAAAACTTATGATTTTCTCCAATGGATACCAAAATATCTCAATTCAAAATATCCCAACTTTGCTCTAACATGAATCAAGAAAAACCCAGCACGAAATCGTTTAAACAGGCGAGCCCAGAACTCGCAAATTTCAGATCGGATCAAAAAAGACCTAAATCGATCGGAAAAATCGCAATCAGATAGAAATTGAGAGAACCAAGGGGAAAAGGAAAGGGATCTAGAGTAAGAAAACCTTCTCGGGATCTCCACCCTTATCGGGATGGTTCTTGATAGCGGCTTTTTTGTAAGCCTTCTTGAGATCGTCCGGAGATGCGGTCTTGGGAACACCTAAGATCTCGTAGAACTTGGTGTTGTCGCTCTTCTTCGAGGGTCCTCGCCCGAACATCTTTTCGCCGTTCTTACGAAAACCCTAGAAATCAGAGAGAGAGGAAAGAGAAGAGCCCCTCTTTCGATGGCGGAGCAGAGAGAGAGACGAAGATGTGTATATGTGTTATTGTGGCTGCTGTCTTCTCTCAAAGTCTTTTATGCCTAATTTCGTTTGCTTTTCTTCGAGGTTTTGTGAAGTGGTGGAACTCTCTAGAACCTTTTATTACTTTCTTTTTCCTTTTCTTTTTTGTAAATACTATTTATTTTCCAACAAGAAAAAGCCCATTTGTAAGTTTTTTTTGAAATTTTTTTAGAGAACTACCTTTTTTAATTATATTGAAGATTTTTGTACTCATTTGTTTTTGTTTATTTTTATCTAGAATAATATATAGTTTTAAAACAAAATAATAGCAACGGATATAATTCTTGAAAATTAACAAAAAGTCATTGTAATCAAAACTCAAATAAAAGAAACAAAACATGAAAATACTCGGGTTTTAGAGAATATGTCATACCATGAAGATGGGTATTACTCATGCTCCAACGAGATGTCAAGACAAAACACACAATATTCTAGAAAACAGATTCCTGATCAAGCTGTTTTTTTTTTTTTCTATAATTTTTCACCATTCATACTAAATGAAGAGAAAGTCTATTTGTATCAAGTGACATCCTCGTTTAAAGATTTTATCCATATACACATCTTCATTGTGAGATGAAAATGAGTGAGAAGTTATATTTTAACAATATATCTAGCCATAGGAAATTCAAAATGAGTGAGAAGTTATAACCACATTTACAACAATTTTTGGGACAATATTTTTAGTCCGTAATTGTGACCATTTTGTCACTAGTATGTCTCCCTCGTCGTTTGTGATATAATGTTTACTAAATAATTTCGTCACAAATATTGTAACGTTTTTGTTACAAAAAAGAATATTTGTGACTTTATTGTAACTGTATACAAATTGTAACAAATTTGTCACAATATTTCTATTGTTACAAAATTTCTTTTATTGTGACTTAGTATATTGTCACAATATAAATTTAAAAAAAAAATCTAAGAAGGATTATTCAATTGAACTTAGTCGAAGAAACTTGTAGAGTATTATTCAACTGTCTTCATGTTTTTGATGTATCCTAGGTGTCGAACTAAGTATTAAGGAGGAATACTTCTTAGCATCGAGGCATATTAGGGAAAACTTGCTTTAAGTGTTTCTTATTGAGCTGAAAATTTGTTAACCAAAATCGTTGACTTTCTGAAATTTTGATGGTTTGATCAGATTCAACATTATTATATTGTTGTATCTTCACGAGGACCCAACTTTGATTTTCATTAACATTTTTAAACTGCAAAAGCGTTTCTTTATTGATCCAAAGAAGATCATGAAGCTTTGGAAAAATAATTGCTTGCTCGAAACCAAATCAAATGAGTCATATTCTTCAAAACAAACGAATTGATCAAAAACTTATTATGGAAAAAAAACAAAAAAAACGACAACACCAAAAAAGATCATAAAATTTATTCAGATTCTTCTTCATCGGTCAATTCGATGTCAGAATTTCCATCTTCAACATCTGATCCAAATTCTATTATTATTTATCTTCAAACTCTTCTACTAGTGTCTCGACATGCAATGAATCAGCGTAACAACTGGATAATCATTTTCATGTTGCATTGCAGTGAAATCCAAATTTTGAATGAGCAACACTCTTTCTCTTGGCCGTATCACGATTGTTGCTTTCCATTGTTGGTCTTTTCTCTCATTCGTGGATACGGAACATAAAATACTTGATCAGCTTGCGAAACCATAATAAAAGAATCATGTTTCCATGACGCTTTCCAACATTAACATCAATAATCCGTGATTTGTTTACTCGTATACCCTTTCCAATGGTTGGTTCATACCAATTAGGCAATCACATTTGAATAGCACAACTTTAAGATGAACAAGTCTGGAATAGTGGAGGTCAATAATCTCTCTCAATACTCCATAGAAATCAGGTTCATTACTTGATCGACAAGATGATATGTCTTTGACACAAACTCCAAAATTCGCATTTTTTTTGTCTTTTCCATAGTCGTATGTTGGAAATATATATCCACGACAAAAAAAACATTGGCCAACAAGTAACTTTTATCATAGGTTTTATATGGATTGAGAAGGGGTAGTTGGGTGATAGAAACTTTACTATCATCACTCACATATTCTACTTCATATAGATAGTCTATCTTACTGGAGGCTGATTTTCTAAAGGATGGTTGACGAGGAAGAAGAGATGTACTTTCCATGTATATACTGAAACCAGAGACCAAGACAAAATACTCTAGTTATTATCTATTCTTTTGAGCATAATAAACCATGAGTTTTTTCTTTTTCTTTTTGAACCTAAGAATATTAAAGAGGTTTTTGCTACATAACGAGACAATAACTTTATCAGAGTCTCAAGGTTCCATGTGCTTGTTAACCTCACGAACATTTTCTTCTATATTCTTTTTTTTTCTTAGCTTAATAAATTTCTGATATAGAGGATCCACTAAGTGGCTGCCATAGAACATACTTTCCATAGAGCTTATGATAGAAAAAAACTCACGGACATTATAAACCCTCAGAAAGATAAGAATTTCAAGTTAAGACTGCAATGGCTCTTATACCAAATTTACAAACACATAGTGGGTACAATCACAAAAGAAGTTTATCATGATCAAATGGATATTAAGACTAAGAAGGTGTTAATCAATGATGGATTTTAATAGAGTTTAAATCCAATAACAATCTATTGTTATTCAATGATGGATCATTAATAGAGTTTGAAATCTAGTGTTATTGGTTATTGTTTTACAATCTCTTTATTATGAGAGTTTGAAATCCATTATTATTCAATTAAGGATTTAAAATGACTAGTTAAAGTCTTGTAATATTCAAGTTTAATAGATTCTCACAATTATTTTTAAAAAATAGAGTTTGAGTGGATTTGGAATTTTACAAATAAAATTACAACAATGAAAAACAACCTCTTGCATGGAGATTTCAAAATCCAAACTCAAGTCTCCTACATTATTACTCCAACAAGTAGATACACAAGCCTCTCACATTAGATTCATTCCAAGGTTAACTCTCTCCATTTTCTCAAGAACGTTTGATGTATTCCAAGGTTCGTTTTGACGTACGCTTGTTTTATGAATGAATGGGTCATTTCGCAAAATGTACTAGCTGCTTGTAACTTTGATCTTGAGTTCATATATGTTCTAAGTGGATGGGAAGGTTCAGCTCACGACTCAAAAGTTCTACAAGATGCCTTAACAAGAAGTTATAATAGACTGCAAGTACCAGAAGGTAATGATAATGGAGCTATTATATTATGTGATAATAATGTTTCTAAATCAAATGCGTTATAAATGCATTTTCGTGGTTTAGAAAAATATTATTTAGTTGATTATGGGTTTGCAAATCGACATAATTTCTTAGCTCCCCTACGAAGTACTCGGCTATCACTTACAAGAATTTCGTGGTGAAGGACGTGATCTAGCTAATCAAAATGAATTGTTCAATCTTCGTCATGCATCATTAAGAAACGTTATCGAGAGAATATTCAGTTTAAATCTCGGTTTTCGATTTTCAAATCTGCACCACCATTTTCTTTTAAGACCCAAGCAGAGATATTTTTGCGTGTGCGGCGTTACACAACTTTCTCCACAAAACATGTCGGTCAGATGAATTTCTTAGTGACGAGGAAGATGAATAGAAGAAGAAAATGAAAATCGCAATTCTGAAGAAAATGGTGTTGAAGAAATTGTTGAAACACAAGAACAAGAAAGAGAGCATGCAAGAGACTGGAGAGCAACCATACCTGCAAATATCTAGAGAGATGCTACTAATATTGGTAGCCAAAGATAACTAATTTATTAGTTCTTACAAGGTTTATGTAACAGAGAGTGCAACGTTTGAAAGAACACAAATCTTGAGAATATATGATTCTCCAAACGTGAGTAACAAGAAAAATGAACCCAAGAATCATGAGCTCTGCATCAATGACTATTTTGTTCTTAAAAAAAAACAATCAAGCTTGTCACCGTCTCATCAATCATTATTTACCAGCTTTGATCTTCTCTAACGCTTCAAGGAGAGAGTGTTTGAACAAAAACACTTGTAATAAAAAGAAGTCGCTAAGTCGTTACAAACAAGTATCATGCATGTTCATGTAGACGATAGTTAAAATAATTGCTAACTAAAACAAAAACCAACAAAAATCATGATATTGAAAACGATATACATTGGATTAGAAGAGATAAATTCTAGGATCGAAACAATAATAATATCATACATTACAATATTATCAGAAACCTTTTTTCTTATAAAATATTAACCCAATGTTTATCTTTGTAGATTAACTTCATGTTTATCATTATGAAGGAGCTCACTATATATACTAATATCATGTAAATCTCTCTTCTCATGCGTAAAATTTGTTGATTTCTTAGTGCCTCCAAGGTAAACTCTCTCTATATTGCTCATTATTATTATTTTTGTAATTTCTTTTTTTGCTTTAACGTATGTTTATTTCGTAATTTAATGCATGATTAATTACCTCTAAACATCACTATAGGAGATTCACAAAACAAAAAAGGAAAAAAACAATCTGTGGACTCCCGATGAGACTAAGCTATTGGTAAAACTTCTTGTGGAAGGGATCAACAATAATTGGCGCGATTCTAATGGTTCATTTAGTAAATTAACAATTACATAAAAAATTCTACCAGAAATCAACAAAGATATTGTGCTCCACAAAAGAAAAAATTACAAGCATTATTTAAGCAGACACAAGTATTTAAAGCTACACTACCAGAGTTTTATCGACCTTCTACGCAATTCTTCTGGTTTTGGATGTGATCCTCAAACAAAAAGATTTACTGCATCTGATGAAGTTTGGGATGGCTATCTAAAAGTAAGTATCTCATATTTTTTAAAGTAATTATTGAACTACATATTTATACGTTCTTAATTTGTTATTTTGTTTCCATAGGCACATCCAAACAATAAAAACCTACGTTATGATACATTTGAATATTTTGACGAGTTACAAATCATATTTGGGGAAGGTGTTGCTACTAGAAAAAATGCAGTTGCATTAAGTGATAGCACGGATGCACGTACATACAAAGTTGGAGGAGATTCGAATGAAGAATATGTGAATGATCTAGACAACATGTATGAGATTGATACAAGTGGTGATCATTATGAGTTCCAAAAGCACTACGCGTCATTTGATTCTCATCCAACTTCGAAATATCGTACAAAGAAGTTTCAACCAAAAAAAGAGGTAGATATGAGAAAGGTAGTTCACAGAAAGATGAAAATCCAGTGATGGCTATTAGCAATCAAATTCTAAATCTAATACAACAGAGAGAAGAAAGACAACAAAAAGAAGTGGAACAAAAGAAGAATAATGTTTGGGATGCTATAAAAGAAATTTCGGACTTGGAAGAACGTATTCGATACAAAGCACTTACCAAAATTTACCAATTGGGAATACAAGACGTTTTCGTGAGTATGTCGGTGGACGAAAGGCTAGGGTGGATTCAAACCAATATGGAATGAATGTGTTTGTATTTTTTTGTTTTTCTTTTGTGTTTTTTTACTCTTGATTTTTTTTAATGAGTTTTTAGTTCTTTTTTTTTCTACGTTGAATTTTGTTTCATCTTTTATCTTTTTCATTATTATTTTTTAAATTTTGTTTTGGATTCAAATCTATCCTAAAAACCAAATAATATCATGTATACTTTGCAAATATACTACCATGGATTTCTAAATCTTCAACGTTAAATTGTAAAATCTATAGTTATTCATTTTAAATGAATCAAATCTTTTAAAAATCTGATATGATTTAAATTCATTGGAGTTGAGTTAGACTTCTACAACCAATAACATCCACTAAGTATTTAGGAGACAGGGTTGTATAAACAAAAAAAAAGTTTTATTGATAAAAACACTCAAAAGATTACAAAGACTCTTAAACTTTTTTTTTTCACATTTGGTTTGATTTACAACTCTTATCCAAACCATGTATTTATACCATAAAGTTTAAAGAATATTACATAGCAAATTCTTTAGATATTTATTCATCTTATCTAAATTTTCCCTAACTTATTCTCACCACACATTTATTCAACTATTTATAACTATAGGTATATTCAACATACTTTATTATTTATATTTATTATTTTAGAAACTTGAGGAGCGGTTAGGGAAGATGATTTGGTGGCGGTTCCTGTTGGTTTAGGTTTATTTTCTTTCTAAGTTATAAAAAAAAAAGTCTTTAAGCTTTCTAATATTATTATTTTTACGTTTCTAAAAATAAAAAGCTACGATTCGAAAATGAATAGCAAAAGTTAGGGATATAGTAATTTTCAAGAGTTTTTCTCATGGGAATAGGGATTTTATTTTCAAAAGGTATTTCAGAGGCATTTTTGCTTTTAACGAAAAGATAATATTTTCCTTAAAAAAAAGAGACAAGCTTTTGGAATTTTCCCAGTCGGAAGTGTGATGAAGCTGTGGAAAACGACGAGGCCGAACGTGAAAGGCACAGACTCAGCCATTCCCATTCCCATACTCTCTCTTCGCTAAAATGTGCGTTTCGAAAACCCTAACGCTTCTCGTCGCCTACTCCGCCGTGGTTGTAACCATCGCCGGAAACACCAATAACGTCTACTCGCCTTGCTCCGACACAAGGATTCAGAGATCCGATGGATTCACTTTCGGAATCGCATTCTCGTCGCGTCCGTCTTTCTTTCTCAACCAGACGCTTCTTCTCTCTCCCTGTGACCGCCGACTTACCCTCGCCGCCAGTGGCGGATCCATGAATGATTTTCACCGGGGGCAAAATATTTAATTTAACACTATATAAAAAATGACATCGTTTTTAAAAGAAATTTTGTTTTTCCGCAATTCCTTTTGACGATTTTACATGAATCTTGTTAAAAAAATATTTTTCGATGTTTAAAAAATCGTTTCAAGTTATGATAAAATATTTGTCATATCGAATTTGTGATCGGTTTATGATGAATTTTGACTTATGATGAATTTTGACTTATGACAAATAAAATTATAATTAATAGTAATACAATACTAAAAAAGAGACGCTATATCATAAGATAATATAAATTCAATAAAAAAAAAGAACTTATAGTTAAACTATTTATTTATGCGAGCTTTGTAGACGAATAAACAGAAAAGAATTTGTTAATACTTTTAAGATTTAGTTCTTTAAGATACCCTAATACCATATATTTAATTCTGAATTTACCTTTTCCCTAAATCTAATTTACTTATATACATGTTTATTAACCAATTTTAGTAAGCAAATATAACTAATCCACTAAGCTATCATAATTGGATGGACAAAAAAATCAATTTAGTTGAAAAATAATAGTAAAATGGGAAACAAAAAAAATCTATGGGGGCAAAAAACTTAATACAAATGGGGGCATGAAATATTGACCTTTACTAATTATACTAGTTAAGATAATTTCATGGGGGGCAGTTGCCCCCTCCACCCTCAACATAGCTCCGCCCCTGCTCGCCGCCATGAACTCTCAGCTTTCTCTCTTCCGCCCTAAGGTCGACGAGATCTCTCTCCTCTCTATCAACACCTCCGCTTTCTTCCCGGTAATCAAACTCAAATCTAAAGTCGATTACTAGTTTTCTCTTGAGGGTAGGAATATGCATATTGAATACCCTCAATAGACAATTATCCGATTTGCTTTTATGCCATCACAAAACCAGAATCTTTCTTTGTTTATGTTACTGTGCTACCTTCAGTATGGTTTTTGGATCTTCAGGACAACTATGGTGGATATATGGTGGCATTCGCTGGTCGGAAATATGCTGCGCGGTCTCCTCCAGCTTTCATTGCTAACACCACCTACATCGTAACCAGTTTTACTTTGGTAAGCCTATAGACATGTCACCCCATGACTTAAATTTCGATTCCTCAAGGGCTCTTGTTATTATGTTCTCAGGTGATGGAGTTCCAGAAAGGTAGGCTTCAAAACCTGTTCTGGAAAAGAGACGGCTGTGCGTCGTGCAAAGGCAATCCCAACTTTGTGTGCCTCAACAAGCAAGATTGTGCTATCAGAACACCAAGCTGCAGAGGTCGGGGAGGTACAGTGGACTGCAGTCTCGGGATCCAGCTTGCATTTTCCGGCACTGACAAACACCTGGCGGTTCTCAACTCGTGGTATGAAGTGGAGAACCTTAAGCAGTATTCTCTTTATGGTCTGTATTCAAACCTCAAAAGCTCCCTCACTAGTCAGTTCAACAATTTCTTCTGATCTTCTTTAACTCTGGAAGGGATCTGTTGTTTGTTTGTCGCACGTAGGCAACTTTCTTTGGTGATATTTATGAAATGTAACACCAGACTGCTGAAATGGTTTTTCGTTGGAACCGGAATGTCCCTATTCCGGCCAAATCTGGTTTGGTTCAACTGCTTGTTTCAAGGGTCTTTGGATTTCAGAGTTACGTGGGATGGAATTGAATCTAGTAAGAAAACCCATTCCTTTTAAAGATCAATAGGTTCTAGAAACCAAATCATTTTTAAACACAACAGATAATATTTTGGTTTTGGTTCAACGGTATTCTTCTTAAACCAAATGATCAAGTTACCGAAACGACCATCCCTGTTCAAGAGTCAAGGCTATTAGCAATCCTGTATCCAGTAAACCATCCAAACTTTATTTGTTTTGAGTTCTTCAACCATCCAATTATGGTCTCGGATCAAGGATGTTAGCAGTCGCGTATGCGTATCTCCAACTCGTGAACTTAGCTGATACAAAGCAATATGATAGCACCCAACTTTTCCGATTTGGTAGTTCGGTCTGTGATGTTTTACCCATGAACGTTGATAAGATCTTTCCATATAGAAGCACCTTCGGATGACATAGCCCTTAAAGTTATGGTAGAGGTTCAAACAAGGAAAGACTTACGGAGGATACGTAGGCACCTAGAGGCAGTGTATTTGGCTCAGCTTTTATTGACCATTCCGGATGGTTTTCTGAACTGATAATGTTTGTGCAGCGTTATTAAGGTCAACTCAGATATGAAAAAGCAAGAGATGCGTTGTTCTTAATTCCATCGAATTAAATGTGTTCTCTTTTCCATGAAACCCGCAGCTTTCAGACAAAACTCTGGCAGCTGCATATACCAAACGCTAAACCCTTTTAGTCCTGTAACATTACATGATTCCTATAACAACACTTTCTGTTCTCCTCAAGATCTCTCTCAAATTTTTTTTACTATTTGGATTGTGTATGCCTCATCTTGTGGCGTTTCTGGTCCCACCTCGAACATAAATATATCCGTGAATCAAGATACTGAATATGTTTTTTTCTTGATTGCTTTATTCTATGTTGCTATGTTGATGAAGCAAGGTTGGTGACACCAAAGTAAAGAGTCTTCTGGTTGAAAGCATTTATGGCATAATCAACCTGAAGGTGACCCAACGGAGACTTGAACCGTAGTCCGTACCCAAATCCATACCCAAACCCTGGCTTCCCCTGTCTCAGTGAAGGGTTTCCTAAAACCAATTCCGTAGCAGCTTAATCAAATTTATGTTCAATCTACTTCTTTATGAATGATGTTAGGAGCAGGCAAAGTGAGTTACCAGGGACAAGGCGGCTTGAGCCTAGGTCTGTTCCACAATCCAAGAAGACGGTCCCTTCTGTCATTTTGTTCTGGAAACAAAGAGGAACCAAACCTTAATTAAAGCTTAAAATGGAAAATAGTTTGATGGTTCTGAAGACCGAATCAGGTCACTGCTCCAAGTACCAAAGGCAAGGCCAATTCTGTATTAGCAACAAGGCATGACCGCCCGGATCCAACAGCACCCTCACCATATCCCCGAACACTGCCTAGCCCACCAATGGCAAATGCTTGGTAAGGAGCCATGTCTCCAACAATTGAACCACCTGTCAGGCTGTCACCGAAGAGGTAAGAACCATGCCGAAACTCGGATATCGTTATAATGCCTCTTCTACTTGTACTTGTCTAAATAGAGAATGTAAAATTATGTCAGTACCTTGCTAAGAGAAAAGCTGGTCCCAACCTGACACCTTTTGATGCGACAAATTTGAAACGGTTGAAGATAAGCCACTTGGACACAACCGGAATACCTTGTTCTATTTGCATGCTGAACTGGAAAAGCAAGAAACCAGTACGAGAAAGAAAAGTTGGGAAACCAAGTGCAAAATGGCTACATCATTTGCCTAGGCTATGAAACATAAATGAGGAGTTTTTTACATGAGAAAGACCCTGGTCACTAGCCTTTGCAAACCGGGATTCTTGCTTTAAAACTACCATACTGTCATGGGTATTTCCACTGCATAGCAAAGATTTCTACGCGATGTAAATATCAGTTTTACGGTAGAGCTGAAGGAAACAAATCAGGGCAAGAGGTATCTAATATCACCTGCATGTTACAGGAAACCCATCCAGATCTCTCGTAATTGAGCGTCCATCATCATTTATCGGACGCACATGCTACACCAACGGAGAATATTACTCTTTTACCCCCCGAAGTAAAACAGCAACGAGAAGAATAATATTGTTCTACAATGTCTGAAGAAGTTATTGTGCGAGTACCTCAAACTTTATGCTGGTTGTGCTGCTCCACTTTGAACTCGCTGGCTCACTCAAGTCTAAACCAACTGCCAATTTAGACAGATTCACACCTCCGCTCCCTGACTGGGAAAAATTGTCAACTGGGGTGCCATGGACCCCTATCTCGGGTGAAAAAGAATGCTGTGCCAGAGTTAGAAAGTATTAACAAAGCATAATTAGGAACTTTCACTTTTAAGTTAGATTCACAGATCATTAACACAAGTAAGAAAAATAGGGCAGATTAGAATGGATCCTGTTTTATAGGAACCTGTATGAAGAAGCACTGTTGGGGACGCCATTCAGGTCTAGGTCTCCTAAAAGCCACCAGTACATTGGAATTATACAGCCCTTTATCCCATGATACATCAAGCTTCTCGCTTCCTCCAAACAAATTTGGATGTTTGATACAGAGGCTGCAACAAAGAGACCCTAATGAGCACTTTAATTGAAAAATGACCCATTTATCAGAAAGATATTAGCAATTCAGCTCTGCGGGTTATATGATTATCAATAGTCAGTATTAGAAGTGTAAGTTGTAGCATTAGAGTCTCAGAACTTGCCTGCCAATAACTAGAGAAAGAGGACTGCTAGTATCCCTGTGCAAACAGCAACAAACTGAATTTTAAAATATTTCGAGGAAGATAAAGGTGGTAGAGTTACATGAGTATAGGATTAAATGGTAGTAAAGTTGAAGAAAGGACCTGAAAGAAGGAAACATTAAAGAAGTACAAAGCTTGTGAGTGAAATCCACATTAACATCAATCTTGGCTGCAATCAACCAGAAAAGAAACAAGAAAGATGATGAAAAAAATGATGCTTTCGCTCTGAAACCATTAATGAAAAAGCAATCCGATCTTAAATCTTTCACTAAATTGAAAAGCAAGACTTAACCCAGATGATGGTTAGTAGCTAAAGCCATAGAAACTGTTTCCTTTACAAACAACCAACCAATGTATCCTCATGGCTACAACATTCTATAATTCATCAATTAGGACACAAACACAAGTAGCAACATAACACATAATCAAATCTAAACATATGAAATGAATCATATCTATACATGGGAGATAAAGATAAGATTATAGAAGAAACATGGAAACAAAATCCTAGCCCTCCAAACGAATTAATGAATTGGAAGTATCAGCCATCATCCACAATCCAATTCCAGAATCTACCAATTTCAGCACATTATTACATTGACACTGATCCAATCACATTGAAAACACAAATGTCGAATAGGAAGAGAGGGGTTTAGAGAACAGAGAGTGACCTCTGCCAGCATGGATGCTCTTCTGAGCTCCCATGGCGATGACTTAAGAAAATGATCAAACATGAAGAGAACCCAAGACAAGAATTGGCATCTAAAAACCCAAAAATGGAGGAATCTTTGTTTCGTCTTCTCTTCTTCTTCTTCTTCTTCTTCTTGATGCTTAGGATATGTAGAGAAGAAAGGAAGTTTGGGTTTATCTCTTTCGCCTTTATTCCCTTCCATGACATGGGCTTTATGCACGTGGGCCGTATCTTTTTTTTCTTTTTTCTTTCATCTCATCTTTTTATCTACGAGGCATAACTCACTAAGCTATTTTATATTTTGTATATATATATATATATATATATTTTTTTTTGAATAAGAACTAACGTGATCCATCAAATTGTTCTTCTTTTTATTCAATTTGCAAAAGAAATTAAAGTAATAATTTGCTAACCAGAAGCTACTTTGTTCTCTTGAGTCTATTTGATATTGGGGCACTTTATCTAGATTTATTTGCCACAATCATCTTTCCAATTATGCTTGTTCTCCTTTTATTATCCATATGAACAATGCACAATGGACAATGTAAAATGGTTATAACAAATTTTACATGAAATCCTATATTCAAAGTTTAACTTTTATGATCTTTGATAGCTCTCCCACTTCACCTACCTGCAGTTTCAATTCACTTTGTTTAATGATTTCTACAGCAACGGAACACAAGATACATATAATCTTGATATAACTAGAATGTCAAACAAAGAGAGATACGTATAGCCAAATCATACTCGAAACAAAATCACAATGGTATTCTTGTTGGTTATGTTAATTACAAGATACCAAAGAAACAAAATTACAACCAAAAGATTTCATAACGAAAACTAAAACAATTTTGACCATAACACTTTGACCATGTGAATAGCCCATTATGGATAATGGACATTGAAAATAATACGTTTGATTGGTCAAGCTTGTAACGACCGCGAACCAAAGTCATAGATTTTGGGTCGTGTCGATCGACACAAGTAGGGTGTATCGATCGACACGAGTTAAATTGAACCGAATCGGTTCAATGTGAGTGTCGGTTTGCGAATCCGGTTTAGGGTGAAACCCTAGGGTTTCCCTATAAATAGGGGTTGACCGCATTTTTTTAGGGTTTTCAGTTTCAGAAAGTTTCCAGAAAAGTTCCAGAGAGTTCCAGAGAGATTTGTGAGAGGAGATTCGTTTGGGAGGCTTGGGAGATCGTTTTTGAAGTGATTTTTCGTGGGTGGAGTGTAGATCTCGGAGTTGGGGTCTTATTCTTGACGTTTTTCATCCGTTTTCCTTCTTTTTTTCTTCAAATTCAAGATGAGTGCGTGACAATGGCTTATCTGGGTAAAGGGGGTGATAGGATACGTTGGTTTGTTGTTGGTTGGTGTATTTCGTGCTATGTTGAATGGATTTTTGCAAGTGAATCGTTTGGGATCGGGCCATGTGAGGATTAGGCTCGATTTCCAGTTCCTTGTTGTCGTGTCGATCGACACACGTTACCCGTGTCGATCGACACGAGGTTCATGGATTCCAGGTTGGGGATCGCTGTGTCGATCGACACGTGGCCAGTTTTGGTGAATATGTGTTGTTGTTCTTGCTTGCCTTGTTGCGTGATCACCCTGGTATTGTATCATTTCTCTTATGTCTGTGTGTATAGCCTTGTAGATGGGATGACCGTCTCACTGAGTATTTATGATAATACTCACGCATCTCATATAACCATGTGATGTAGGTAAAGACAAGATGTGATCGTGGGATCGTGGCGAGGAAAAAAAGATGGTCTAGGGACTCGATTGTCTGCTCATTATTATAGAATTGCTAGGGTGTTAGTAATTCTGGAACGTATTGGATTGTTATTGACTTGTTTTGCTATTTGGATTATGGTTTATGTTTGAATTGGTTCGTTGATTATGGGATTGACTTGGTACTGTTAGTGTTCAATAAGTATGGGATAATTGAATGTTGTTATTGGTTTATTATTTTTCGCATGTTGAGAATTGACCGTTGAAGATTATCATTTGTGATAATGATAATCCGGGTTTTAAATTGGAAAATTTTAAATATTCCAGGTTGGGTCGTTTCAGTTTGGTATCAGAGCCCTTATGGTTCTAGGGCGAGTGCAATTGATTGATTATGTAAGTTAGTCGATTGATTGTTGTGTGGTTATGGAATCCTAGATTATCTTCTCCGAGACTTCAATGAGATTTCACGGTATGTGTTTTGTGATTTTCTGTTTCTAGTATTCTTAGTTTCTGCTGGGTAGTGCAGAGTGAGATGACGAAAGGTGCTAGAGGCAGAGGTCGTGTTGGCCGTGGAGGCTCAGGTGGTCGTGGGCGCGGGCGAGGACTTGTGATTCAGTCTGATGCCGCAAGTGTGGCCCATGGGACCATGCGGGAGCAGGTGGTGGATTCCCAGATGTTTCAGGAGGGGTCCATGGGTGTGGCTGCTGTGAGTGCCAGTGCGAGTACTGGTGGGGCTGGTGTGGGTCCAGTGGTGGTAGGTGGTGCGGTGGGCCCAGGTGGGGGCGCTGCCATAGTTGTTGCTCAGGATCGAGACGATCGTCTGCGAGTCTACTACAGTTAATTCTGGAGCGGTTACCAGGTGGGGTGCCGGCTCTGGGTGTTCAGCCAGGGATGGCTAGGGTGCAGCAAAGGGTGGCTGGTGTGCAGCCAGGTGAAGCTGGTGTGAAGCCAGGTGAGGCTGGTGTTCAGTCGGTGAGGGCTGGTGTGCAGCCAGGTGAGGCTGTTGTTCAGCCAGTGAGGGCTGGTGTGCAGCCGGGTTTGGCGGTCGAGGATTGGCACCGGGTTCTTCTCGGGCGGTGCCAAGCTTGAGGAGGCAGACTTGTAGAAGAGTAGATTGGAGCGGAACTTTTAGTCACTCAGGTATCCAATGGGATACAGGGTGGACCTAGTGGTTCATTATCTTGATGGTGACGCGCACCTTTGGTGGCGAGGCGTGGTGGCTAGGAGAGCTCAGGCGGGTATGACTTGGGAGGACTTTGTGGCGGAGTTCAACGCCAAGTACTTTTTGTCAGAGGCAGTGGATTACTTGGAGTTACGATTTCTGGTATTGGCTCAGGGTGACCGTTCGGTCAAGGAGTATGATGAGGAGTTCGAGCGATTTCTGGTACATGCAGGTCAAAATCTGGAGGGCGAGCAACCCCAGGTGAAGAGATTCCTGAGGGGACTTCATCCAGATCTGAGGACTCGTTGTAGGACGAGCAGGTTCGCCACGAGGGCAGAGTTGGTTGAGACAGCAGCTGCGATCGAGCAGGATCTCAGAGAGCAGGCTGTGGTGGTTAGTCCACCGATACAGCAGCAGAGGAGGTCGCAGCAGCAAGCGAGTGCGAGCAGGGGCGGCAAGCTTGCTTAGGGACAAAAAAGGAAGTGGGAGGTCACTTCAGGAGCCAGTGAAAGAGGTCAGGGTGGTTCAAGATGCTACGGGTGTGGTAGCATGGATCACAAGGTGGCGGACTGTCCGACAAGGAAAGAGGCTCGGGCGGCGCAGGTGTGCTTTCACTGCTGGGAGCCGGGGCATATCAAGCGCAGGTGTCCTAAGCTGCAGCAAATGGCGGTGGCAGTAGTGCAGCCGGTGGCAGCGCAGCCGTTGGCTCAGATTGCAGCGGCACCGCTAGTTTTCACTTCGGTGGAGGCGGAAGGTCCTAGGGCCAGACCGATCACAGGTAATTTCGAACTCGACTTTTTTAAATTCGTGGTGTTTGAATTGTTTTGTTTGTTTAGAAATTGTGAGTCTGTGCTAGAGTGTTAGGTTTCTTAAGCACATAGAATTTGTGCAGGGACCTTAGTTGTAGGCGGGTGTGAGTCGCATGTTTTATTCGACTCTGGAGCTACGAATAGCTTCATTACTCCGGAGTGTACGGAGACGAGTGGTATCCGGAGCGATTTCGGTGAGCAGCCGGGAGTGGTGAGGGTTGCTGGTGGTAAGTCGTTAGCTACTTATGGGCAGGCTCGTGGTGTGGATGTTTTGGTGGCGGGATAGTTGATGCCCGCATATTTGATCATTAGTCCGGTGGAGTTGTACGACGTCATTCTCGGGATGGATTGGTTGGATCGGTACAGAGCCATCTGGATTGTCATCGGGGCCGAGTGGTGTTTGAGCGAGAGGCGGGGAGGTTGGTTTACCAGGAGGTGAGGCCGATTTCTGGGAGTATGATGATTTCAGCGATTCAGGCTGAGCAGCTGATTGAGAAGGGCTGCGAGGCGTATTTGGTGATGATAGTGATGCAGAGTCTGCGGGAGAGGTCGGAGTCGGGGATATTCGAGTTGTTCAAGACTTTTTGGATGTTTTCAGTCGTTGCAGGGATTACCGCCGTCTCGGTCTGATCCTTTTACGATTGAGTTAGAGCCTCGGATAGCTCCCATATCCAAGACGCCTTACCGCATGGCTCCAGCAGAGATGGCAGAGCTGAAGAAGTAGCTGGATGATTTGTTGGGTAAGGGATTCATACGACCTAGTGTTTCACCGTGGGGAGCGCCGGTGTTGTTCGTGAAGAAGAAGGATGGGAGTTTCCGGTTGTGCATCGATTACCGAAGATTTAACCGGGTCACTGTAAAGAACATGTATCCTCTGCCGCGCATCGATGAGTTATTAAATCAGCTGCGAGGGGCTACCTGGTTCTCCATGATCGATTTGGTTTTGGGTTACCATCAGATTCCTATCGACGAGGCAGACGTTAGAAAGACTGCATTCAGGATGAGATATGTGCGTTATGAGTTTGTAGTGATGCCTTTTGGGTTGACGAATGCGCCAGCCGCGTTCATGAGGTTGATGAACGGGGTGTTCCAGGAGTATCTGGATGTGTTTGTGATCATCTTCATTGATGATATTCTAGTGTACTCGAGGAGTCCTGAGGAGCATGAGGTGCATTTGAGAGCAGTTCTGGAGAAGCTGCGGGAGCAGAAGCTGTACGCGAAGTTGAGCAAGTGCAGTTTCTGGCAGCGAGAGATGCGTTTTCTTGGCCATGTGGTATCCGCAGAGGGAGTCTCTGTGGATCCGGCTAAGATTGAAGCTATCAGTGTGGAGGTCGAAACCAACTCAATTGAATTTGTTAAAGATTTTTAAGGAAACGAGATCTCTGGAAAGAATCATAAGAACAACTAAGAACAAAAACAAAAAAACATGAAAATTACGTTAAGAAAGGTTTATTGATTTGTTGCTAATTGTTTGTGCGAATAGTTGTGGATCCCTCTTTTCGAAGGAGTTACAAGAGTATTTATACAAGTCTAAGTTGGTTAGGTCAACTTCCGAAGAAACGAGGAAGCTTTCCTAATTTCCAGGGATTTCCTATTATCGAAGTCGGCTCTCGCCACGAGTCTTGTCATCATGGGCCGGACTTTACCATCTTGCCATCCTGGGCCTAAGTTGTCAGCCCAATTGCTTGTAGTCAGCTCATCATCTAGCTCTTCGAGACGGCGACGTTGGCAAGCTGTCGAGCACTCCAGACGGCGATGTCGGCGAGCACTCCCGACGGCGTCATCGGCGGCAGCAGTCGGTAAAACAGTGCTCGGCAAGAGGCATTCGTCGACAGTAATCGGCGAGACAGCGCTTGGTGATGGACGACATAGATTGGAGGAAACAAGCATTTCTGGCGAGTTGCCCAGGTTTAAGGAGTGTACTCGGCACTGTCCCATAACTGCTCATTTGCATACTTAGTCATTTTACTGAAAATAACTTTCGGAGGGAGATTTGACCCCAACAGTTAGCCCCCCAGATTGGTAGTCCCTGTTAGGGGAGTGCCAAGCTTAAAGAAGCCGATGACAAGATCAGCGTTGCGAGACTTAGTTAAAATAACGCCAGGTCAGGGCACTTGCCCGTTGTGCCAAGCTAACATGCTCTTGCAATTGTAGTTCTAAATCATATTTGTTTTCCCTATTCGACTAGACTTGTGTCTGTTAAGATTTGTCGTACCGTTAACCTTGTCGAGCTTACATGTTTCAGAAAATGCTTAACCCGACAATGCTTTCGAAACTATCTTGCAGCTTGTTTTGTAAAAGCTATGCAAATTTTTGATTTGCGACTCGTATCGTACTTCGTCATTGGCAAGTTTACATGTTCCGGAATGCTTAACTTGACAATTCTCCATACTTAGTAAAAATTTCCATTCTTTCCAGGAATTGAAATTTTGAATTTTCTATTTTGCCGAGAAATCGCAGTGGCGGATTGCCATTTCCCGAGATGTAATAATGATTTTTTTAAGAGACTATATAAGCTTCCATCTCTCATCATTTTCCTCATAACTCCACTTCTCCAAAAAGAAAAGGTATAACTTTCTCCTCCTCCTTTCTCCTTCTTTTATTTTTAGGGTTTGTTTTTTTTTTTGGTTACTTCGGCCGTCACCACGAATCGTCGCTGACGCCAACGTCTCCGAGCGATTGAATTTCTGGTTCAACTCATTCCCTTGTCGCCGGAACCTCCATCAGTCCTCGGACTTCACCTCCTTTGTCGGGTTCACCAGCTCGGATCGTAGTCGGCTACGAGCTTTGATAGTAGTCGGCGGGACGCTGCTCTGCGAGCTCTGATAATAGTCGCCGTGTCGCCGCTCTGCGAGGTTTGGCCCTGCCAAGGATCCTTCGTACCAAGAACCCGTTGATTCATGGTTCATGCCGAGAATCCATTGACTCGCAACTCGTGTCGAGGTTCGTTTTTTGCCGAGAACTCGTTGATTGGTGACTCGTGCTAAGGTTCCTTTCCAGCCGAAAACTCGTGGCTTGGAAACTCGTGCCGAGGTCTATTTCGTGCCGAGAACCCGTTGCTTTGTGACTCGTGCCGAGGTCTCTTTCGTGCCGAGAACCCGTTGCTTTGTGACTCGTGTTGAGGTCCTTTGTTTGCCGAGAATCCGTTGCACCCCCGTTGGTTGAAGCCGAGATTTCTTCTCCTGTTTGCCGAGAAGCTATCGAGTTTAAGGCTTGAGCTTGTGCCGACCACGCATCAAACTGTCTTGGTGCCACAGTGTTGCTAGCCGAACACTTGCTTAAGTGTTTTGCTCCAGACTGTTTTCTTAGTTTGCCGAAGACTTCACCACATGCCAAGGTAATACTGAAATTCTCTCGCCTTGTTTCGTTGTTGTGTTATTTAGCATTACTTAGAGGAATTAGCTGTCATTGTAGAGATGGAGAGTCCTGGTTTCAGCGTCGATTTATCTGTTTTTGATGATGAATCGAATTCTCTGATTGACCCTGGTGTCACGGGTTCCAATGCTTTGGAAGAGTGTCCTCGTGAGGACGAACTAGTTGACGAGATGTTGAGTCCGATTGAAATCAAAGCTGAGCCGAACACTGAGGCCGAACTTGCTTATTTGAGAGTGATTTCTTGTTGGAGTATTCGCTCCCCGACAAATGCTATGCCGACTTTGAGGAAATGCGGAACCAAGAAGAAGAAACGAGTTCCCGGTCCCCCATGTTCGTCGATGTCTGACGAGGAGTCCTTGGGTGTGCTGAGACAGAAATTTCACATCGTGCTGATAACCTTCCAGACGTGCTGATAACCCTTTGGACGATACTTCACCCTATACGGGAGATTCTTTCACGGGTGTTTCTTTCGTTTTCCGATCCCGTTTGTGATCTTATCGTACTTGCGGCATTGTGGCATTTCTATCTTGCAACTTACTCCTCGGGGACTTCGTCATTTGATTAGGATTTTGGTTCGGAGCTATGAAATTGACGAGCAGGTCACGCTCCTCCACTTAATGAACTGGCTGGATCTTCGCAAATCCTCTTTCAAAGACAAGTTAGTCTACTTTGCGATGAACCGAAAAGATTATCGCATCATCACAGGGTTCCCGAGCAAAGATAGTTGTTGGATGGACTCTTTTTATGTGCCGATTTGTGTGAAGACCTTGGGCGACGGTGTTGACTTCTCGACTCGGTGGCGGAGAAAGGGTAGCCGACCCCTTTGAAAGTTTTGAGGGCTCGGCGTACTGAGATTTTCTGTGCGCTATTTAACTGATTATTTCAGAATTCTAACTTTAGTTATTTTCCTCCTTTTTTTGCCGTGATCTATCCTTTCCCGAAGCTTCCCGAAGACTCGAGGACACTTTGCAACGCCCTTGCATCTCGGAAGTATAATTGGGAGAGACACAGACCAAGATGGTGACTTGGAGGGTAAGAGATAAAGAGGTTGCACAGACCAAGGAAGCCGCTAAGGCTCCGAAGGCCAAGGAGGCCGCCGAGGCTGCTCTAGCGAGGCCTCCTAGCAATGCTGTTGGTGAGCTCTGTTCGGAAGCCGTCTTCAAAGGGCTTCGTGGTTCCGAAATCGGTGCCAAGATCTAACGTGGCACCATCTTTTGGGCACGTACTTGCTCTTGGCCGTCCGGCGGAGACTGCTAAAGCTGGCGTAGGCCAGAAGAGAGAGAAGAACCAGTGCTGACAACCTGACGGTTCCGCCAAAGGGAAGGCCGGTGCCGAGGGGTCGTAGTCAAAGAAGAGGAAACGTGCCGAGGTTAGTGGTCCTGATAGCAATCCGATTTTGTCAGCCGAGGACGACGTTTGCGAGAGTCGTTCTTCTGCGGCCCTCCTTCTTTCTAGTGTCACACGTTCTGGGATGACGATGACTCCCCCCCGACACACTGACGTAGCAGGTTCCTTATGCCGAGATGCCCTCCAAGAGACTGCAGTGAGTTTTTATTCTGTGGTTTTGACTTCTAGCCTTGTCTTGTGAAATTTTTTTTTACTTTGTTTATTTTTCTTGCTGTTTCTCGCTTATATCAACCAACTGGTATACGATTATGACCAAGGGGCTTGGTTGAGCAGGACTCAAGCGGAGGAGGATCAGAAGAAGATCATCGGGCTAGAATGCGACGTTGAGAGGGCGGCTGAGGAAGCTGACGATCGTCGTTCTGCGATGACGGCTCTTGAGAAAAAGTATGACGCCATCAAGAAACAAGCCGAGTATCTAAAGAGCAGCAAGCATCGTCGTGAGATGACCATCATCGAGCTCCAGAATCAGCTCATGGGTTCCGAGGAGGCTCAGAGGACACAGGTTCAGCGTACCGTAGATGATACGAGGAGTCAACTATCAGCGCGTTTTCAACACAAGATTGCTCGTGTGAGATGCTTGACATGGGTCAGATGGAGAGCAACCTTGAGCTCGTTATGCTTCTCAAGGGAGAGGCGCCGCCTAATCTTGACGAGGAGAGGACAGATTTGGAGGCTCGCTTCACGGCACTGCGGGGTGCCGATACTCGTTTCGAGTCTCTCCTTGGTGATCTAGAGAGGAGTCTTCTGCCTTTTCCTCCTAGGTCCGCCCACGTCATCGCTTCTTGCCTAGACGACCCCATGGAGTCTCTTGCGGCAAGTGTTTGCGTCGTCAACGTTTCCAGTTTGAACCAGGGCAATGCGGCCATCAACGAGTTTGGATCTCAAAGCTTAAGAACTTCTATCCTTTTGGCTGGTGATGGGAGCGCATCTTCGTCGAGGACTGCGGTCGACTCTTCTGCTCGAGTGCACGTTGAGCTTTCTGGTGATGACGAAGAGACTTCGAAGCTTATGGAGGATGGCTCAGACGGCCAAATGGTCAGCGAGGACGGAAAGTTCTTCCACGACGGCAACGAGATCGAAACTTGTGAGTTAGTGGAGGTTGCTGCTGCCGTCATCATTCCAGCTGCTGCCGAGGAGGTTTTCGGCGAGGATGGTGATACGAGGATTGTTACCTAGCAACGTTGGCTTGATTATGCATTTTCTGCTTTTTCTTTAGACTTTATTTATCTTTATGCCTAGATGGCCTTGTAGGTCTTTATTTGGAACCTTGCTTTAGGTTTTGTGCCTGGATGGCTTTATCCACTTAGGTCGTGACGCTTGAACCTTGTGGTTTTTATCCTGTATTCAGACGTGATATGGGATCATTTATGGATGCGGTTTTTTAGATTGTTGTTTCGATGTTTTGATATGTACAGTTTTCGGACATGTTTTTGTTAGCAAGTCCTGCTCAAAAATAACTTAAGTCTTTTGAGGCGACCAATAGCTTGTGTATTGGGTTTTGAGTTAAGTATCCTGGGTTACGGACGAGTTCTCATTAACCAGTCCGCTCCAAAAATAACTTAGATTTTTTATGCGACCAGTAGCTCATGTACTGGGTTTCGAGCTCAGTATTATGGTTTACGGACGAGTTCTTCTTAACAAGTCTGCTCCAAAAATAACTTAGATGTCTGACTTGTGATACCACCAACGTTTCGTGTTGGGTTTTACTCCGTGACTCCGTGTTCGGTAGGACCAATAGTCAAATTATTGGGTTTTCGGATGATCATTTTGGTTTACAGACGAGTTCTCATTGACAAGTCTGCTCTAAGCCGAACATGCATCGCGTAGCGACCAACGTTTTCTTTTGTTGGGTTTAAGGCGAACATTTTGGATTATGCACATGTTTCTCTTTAAACATATCCGCTCGATAATGAACATATATGCGATAGAACCAACGATTTGTGAGTTGGGTTTTGAGGATCATTTCGGGTTACGGATATGTTCCTTTTTGAACATATCCGCTCGATAATGAACATTTTTATTTGTATAGCGCGCTGTTAATCCTGCGAAGGATGTGTTTGTCAGATCTGTAGTATTCAGATAGATTTGTCACTGTGGCCAGCAGTAACGAGAGTAAGTGTAAAACATCTGATTGTAGTTAAGACGATAATTGATCCGTATAGGATGGGATAAATGTATGTCTGTATTTGTGAGACTTAAAGAATCCATGAAGGATGTAGACGAGTTTAGACGAAACCACGCTTTTGATTAATCATAAAAAGTGGTTACTACGAGTATACGTACCCACTCCCCTTCTTTTTAGGAGCGGGGACACCTGGACCCACCCGAAGATGAGCTGCCTACGTACCCTGTTTTAGGGATCAAGCCATTTTGTAGTTCATGTTGTGAATGTAAAGTATCCTAGTGAAAATACTTTCTCAGATGTCGCGCATTCCAGGAACGCGGGACTGCTCGCTGGTCATGTGGGCGAGTTTGTAAACGCCTAGTTTTACTACTTCGGTGATGATGTAGGGTCCTTTCCAATTAGCTCCGAGGTTTCCGGCATTACGTTCTGCTGTGTTTTGGAAGACTTCGCGTAACACTATGTTCCCTTCAGAAAACTTGTGAGGTCAGACATTGGAGTTATAGTATTTTGCGGCGGCGTGTTGGTAATTTGCGATGCGAACCAAAGCTTGGTCGCGTCGTTCGTTGACAAAGTCGAGTTCGTCAAGCATCAAAAGGTAATTGAGTGCTTCTTGACCCGATAAAAGTAGTCGTCGGACGCCGGGAAATCGTATTTCGGAAGGAATGACGCATTCAATGCCGTAGAAGAGAGAGAATGGAGTCTTTCCAGTGGCCCGCCGTGGAGTCATTCGATGGGACCAAAGCACACCATCGAGCTCGTCGGCCCATAGTCCTTTCTTTTGGTCCAGGCGTTTCTTAAGGCCGCCGATGATCATTTTGTTGATTGCCTCAGCTTATCCGTTGCCTTGAGAGTAGTGAGGGGTATACTTGGTCAAACGGAGTTTCCACTTTTCACAGAAAGCTTCGAACCTGGCCGAAATGAATTGAGGACCATTATCCGTGATGATCTCGTAAAGGACTCCGTGCCTGCAGATAATGTTGCGCCATACGAAACTTTTGATTTGAGCATCGCGAATGCGAACGAATCTTTCAGCTTCGACCCATTTAGAAAAGTAGTCCGTCAGGACCAGTAGGTATCTTTTCTGGCGAGATGGGTGCAACGGGCCAACGATGTCCATGGCCCAGCACATGAATGGTTAGGGCGACGTGACCGAAGAAAGGAGTTCGGCGGGCTGGTGGATTTTAAGGGCGTGACGCTGATATTTCTCGCACTTTGCAGAAAAGGTCTAGTAGTCTTTGACCATAGTAGGCCAATAATGTCCGTGACGCTTGATTTTGATCGCAAGAGCCTTGCCACTAAAGTGGTTGCCACAAGAGCCGCTGTGGACCTCCTTTATTATTTCACGCGCCTTCTGTCCTTCGACGCATGAAAGCAATGGTCCTGAGAATCGCCATTTGAATACATTGCCGTCGAGGAGAATGAAACGAGCGGCATGTACCTAAAGTTTGCGGGAATCCCATTTATCTGTTGGCAAGGTGCCATCGGAGATGTATTCACTGATTCTGTCCAGCGACTTGACATCGCAACCATATTCAGTGACAGATGAGTCCTCGTCTGAGGCGATGATATCGTTGTCGAGTGGAGGGGCAGAAGTACTTGTGTCGTCGGTGGAACTGGGAGGTGCCGTTTGGGCTGCAGGTGGCTCTGTGTCGACGAGTTTAGTAGCGGGTATTATGGCTGCGGGAGTGGTTGGTGGTGTGATTGCTGGCAAAAGTGTCTCCTCCGGACTGGACAAAGGTAGGTTGGAAGTTACCTCCGCTTCCGTGTTCTCCGTTCCCGCAGCCGCTGCACTTCTTGCTCTTTTTTCTTCTTCGCAGCTTGAGCTCGAGTAAGGACGTTTATCTCAGCGGGCGAAGCAATGCTGGGGAATTCGATGAATTCCACTGGGATTACTCGTCTTAAGTCCGGGTTGAACGTAGAGGCAAGGGCGGCCAGTGCATCGGCATTGCACTGCCAACTCTTTTGCTATCGCGAGATAAGCTTCCATGCGATCGTCTTTGGGCCCAACTGCTTGTAGTCGGCCCATCATCTAGCTCTTCGAGACGGCAACGTAGGCAAGATGTCGAGCACTCGAGACGGCGATGTCGGCGAGCTGTCGAGCACTCCAGACGGCGATGTCGACGAGTGTCGAGCACCCCCGATGGCATCGTCGGCGGCAGCAATCGGTAAAACATTGCTCGGCAAGAGGCATTCGTCGACAGTAGTCGGCGAGACAGCGTTTAGTGACGGACGACAAAGATTGGAGCAAACGAGCATTTCTGGCGAGTTGCCCAGGTTTAAGGAGTGTACTCGGCACTGTCCCATACATGCTCATTTCCATACTTAGTCATTTTAATGAAAATAATTGTCGGAGGGAGTTTTGACCCCAACAATCAGAGGGTGGCCTAGAACGAGGAATGCCACCGTGATCCAGAGTTTTCTCGGGTTAGCAGGTTATTATCGGAGGTTCGTCAAGGGTTTTGCGAGTATGGCGTAGCCGATGACGAAGCTGACGGGGAAGGATGTTCCTTTTGTATGGTCTTCAGCTTGTGAGGAGAGCTTCGGGAACCTGAAGGAGATGTTGACAAACACACCTGTGTTGGCGTTACCCTAGCCGGGTGAGCCTTACGTGGTGTATACAGACGCTTCGGGAGTTGGTCTGGGATGTGTACTGCTGCAGCAGGGGAAGGTTATTGCATATGTTTCGAGGCAGTTGAGGAAGCACGAGTGCAACTACCCTACCCATGACTTAGAGTTGGCTGCGGTGATTGTGCACTTTGAGGTTGTGCGTTATCTCACAGGAGCCGTTGGGGTTAGAGGCAACTAAACAGGCAGATTTGTTGAGCAGGATTCGAGTGGCTCATGAGAAGGATCAGGATTTGATTGATGCTTCTAGGGTTGCAGATTCTGAGTATGTTGTCTCTGTGAACGGGAAGATACTTGTGCGCGGGCGGGTTTGTGTACTTAAGGATGAGGATTTAAGGCAGGAGATCCTGAGAGAGACTCACGCGAGCATGTTATCGATCCATCCGGGAGTGACTAAGATTTATCGTGATCTAAAGCGGTACTACCATTGGGTCGGGATGAAAAGGGATGTCGCTAACTGGGTTGCAGCGTGCAATGTGTGCCAGTTAGTGAAGGCAGAGCATCAGGTTCCGAGCGGGTTGTTGCAGAGTTTACCCATTCCGAAGTGGAAGTGGGACATGATCACCATGGACTTTGTGACAGGGTTGCCGGTGTCGCAGACATATGATGCTATTCAGGTGATTGTGGATTGTCTGACCAAGTCAGCATATTTTCTGGCCATCTGGAAGACCGACGGAGCGGCAGTGTTGGCTAAGAAGTATGTGCGCGAGATAGTGAGACTGCACGGGGTGCCAGCGAGTATTGTGTCAGCGAGTTCTGGAGGGCATTCCAGGCTGAGATGGGCACTAAGGTGCATATGAGCACAGCGTATCATCCTCAGACGGATGGACAGTCTGAGAGGACGATTCAGACATTAGAGGACTTGTTGAAGATGTGTGTGCTGGACTACGGCGGTCATTGGGCGGATCATCTGAACTTGGTGGAGTTTGCGTATAACAACAGCTACCAGGCCAGTATCGGGATGGCTCCATATGAGGTTCTGTATGGGAGGCCATGCCGCACCCCATTATGCTGGGCCCAAGTGGAGGAGAGGAGCATGTTTGGGGTGGACTTTGTTCAGGAGACGACGGAGAAAATCTGTGTTTTGAGGCTGAACACGAAGGAGGCTCAGGATCGGCAAAAGAGTTATGCTGACAAGAGAAGGAAGGAGCTGGAGTTCGAGCTGGGAGATCTGGTGTATCTCAAGGCAGCGATGTTGAGGGTTCCTAAGAGATCCATTTCAGAGAATAAGCTGAGTCCGAGGTTTATGGGTCCGTTCAAAGTGGTGGAGCGGGTCGGGCCGGTAGCTTATCGGTTGGAGTTACCTCAGAGTATGAAGGCTTTTCACAAAGTCTTCCATGTTTTGATGCTGCGAAAGTGTCTACATGAGTCTGAGGAGGTGTTGGCTAGGATTCGAGAGGATCTTCAGCCCAACATGACGTTAGCAGCAAGACATGTGAGGATTCTCGAGAAGAGGGTCAAGTATCTACGTCGTAATAGGATACCGTTGGTGAGAATCGTGTGGGACTGCGACGGTGTTGAGGAGGAGACTTGGGAACCAGAGGCAAGAATGAAGGCAAAGTTCTCGAGGTGGTTCGAGAAGCAAGTGGAGGCTTGAGTTTGTTCTTTTTGGTTTTCAGTTCCTTGATAGCATGTGGCTATGAGTTGTATGTATTTTTTGTTTACGTTGTAACGATTATACTTGTAGGAATTAATAAGATATGGAGTTCTTATTAGTGTGTTTTATAAGATGTGAGTTCTTATATTTTATGACTAGTGGGGTCTTGTGATGGCTAAGAATGGAAATTCTATGCGACTTAGAGCTTTTCCATGTTCTATGAGTGGCTAGAAATGGAAGTTCTATGCGAGTTAGAACCTGTCTATTTCCTAGGGAGAGTCTGGAAAAGAGGTTTTATGTGAGTTAGAATCGTCTTTTCCAGGGACTCTGTGGAAACACCCATGGTGGTTGGGTTATTTCGAGTGGCCTAGTGATTGGTCACGGATGTGTTGACATTCCGGGTTAGGGGATGTCATGATGGGGGCCACGGAGGCGATTCCGGTAGACGGGTGCTTATGATGCACATTTCAGAGTATTGCTACAGGAGATGGTGGGTTTCCTGCATACTTGAGGGATGGTGGTTCTCTCCAGGGGATAATGGGTTCCCTGCATATACTCGAGAGATGGTGGTTCTCTCTATGGGACGGTGGGTTCCTTACATATACTTTGAGGTATGGTGGTTCTCTCCAGGGGATAGTGGATTCCCTGCATACAATGACTCAAGGGGTGACAATCCTGAGAGTTGGTATGGTGTATATGTATATGAGTTATGAGTATGAGTTATGAGCAGTAGTGTCTAAGCGTGTTTGTAAGTATGAGACTGGATGAGCTTCAAAGATCGGGGGTGATCTCAGTGGTGCTGACCAGGTGGGGTCAGGGGGTGTGTAGGCGTCGAGTCTAGGGTTGTGCTTGTGTTTGGAACCTCGGTTCAGACGACCCTAGTAAACACATGTAGCGCCTTGGGTCGTGCATGTTTTTGTTTGATTGTTGTGCGATCAATTGGTCTAAGTCTGAGTCTACGGTTGGTTGGACATGTTCTTGTTTGATTGTTGTGCGATCAATCGGGCATATCTAGTCCGGATCAGAGAATGTTGCATTCTAGGTGTTTCCGGGCGAAGCTGGTCGGATTTCGGACGGGAGTGTTAGTCTTAGTAGGACAGGTTATGTGATTCGAGTGTGATCTCGAATGGTGCTGGCCGGGTTCTGGTCAGGTAGTTGAGATCGTAGTGTGATGGTGTCGCACGATTCGACGTCGAATCCGTGTTAGTGGGGGAGAGTTGTAACGACCGCGAACCAAAATCATAGATTTTGGGTCGTGTTGATCGACACAGGTAGGGTGTGTCAATCGACACGAGTTAAATTGAACCGGGTCGGTTTAATTTGAGTGTCGGTTTGCGAATCTGGTTTAGGGTGAAACCCTAGGGTTTCCCTATAAATAGGGGTTGGCCGCATTTTCTGAGGGTTTTCAGTTTCAGAAAGTTTCCAGAAAAGTTCCAGAGAGTTCCAGAGAGATTTGTGAGAAGAGATTCGTCTGGGAGGATTGGGAGATCGTTCTTGGAGTGATTTTTCGTGAGTGGAGTGTAGATCTCGGAGTTGGGGTCTTATTCTTGACGTTTTTCATCCGATTTCCTTCTTTCTCCCTTCAAATCCAAGGTGAGTGCGTGACCATAGCTTATCTGGGTAAAGGGGGTGATAGGATATGTTGGTTTGTTGTTGGTTGGTGTATTTCGTGCTGTGTTGAGTGGATTTGTGCATGTGAATCGTTTGGGATTGGGCCATGTGAGGATTAGGCTCGATTTCCAGTTCTGTGTCGTCGTGTCGATCGACACGAGGTTCGTCGATTCCAGGTTGGGGATCGCTGTGTCGATCGACACACTGAGCTGTGTCGATCGACACGTGGCCAGTTTTGGCGAATATGTGTTGTTATTCTTGCTTGCCTTGTTGCGTGATCACCGTGGTATTGTATCATTTCTCTTATGCCTGTGTGTATAGCCTTGTAGATGAGATGGCCGTCTCACTGAGTATTTATGATAATACTCACGCATCTCATATAACCATGTGATACTAGTAAAGACAAGGTGTGATCGTGGCGAGGAAAAGGAGATGGTATAGGGACTCGATTGGCTGCTCGTTATTGTAGAATTGCTAGGGTGTTTGTAATTCTGGAACGTATTGGATTGTTATTGACTTGTTTTGCTATTTGGATTATGGTTTATGTTTGAATTGGTTCGTTGATTATGAGATTGACTTGGTACTGTTAGTGTTCAATAAGTATGGGATAATTGAATGTTGTTATTGGTTTATTGTTTCCGCATGTTGAGAATTGACCGTTGAGGATTATCATTTGTGATAATGATAATCCGGGTTTTAAATTGGAAAAAAATTGAACATTCCAAGTTGGGTCGTTTCAAAGCTAATACATGTGCTTTTAGAGTTTGATTTTTGCCATTTTGCCTAATCATAGTTCTTCGTATTTGTTGTCCTTTGTTTTCATTTAGGCTTTCCGTTTCAATATAAGGCATTGGTTTCTAAAAGCAACTTAATTATTGTGGTCGAATGAAAAGATCATAAACCTTAACCATAAACACGTGGACAAATTATCGTGGATAGATTGCTATTTGTAACCATTAAACCATGACTATTTGGGATGTGTTCATATGGACAAGCAATTTTTTTTTATAATAGATACCTCTTCCAAACTGAACATGGTACTAATTGAACCAACAAAATAAGATCTTTGCAGTGAGTGAAGCAATATATGTACTTTATGCCTTTGTTGGAGTGTGCAGGATCATTAAACAGTTTTAATTGGGGGTGAAAAAATTATGATTGAAGAAATATCACAAACAATTGATGGACATGAAGAAACAAAACAAAAACACAAACAATTGTTGTACATGAAGAAACAAAACAATAATAAAAGCAAAATCTCTGATTTCTTAAAGAAACTAGAACACATAGAATAACACTCAAATGAAATTGTAAAAGAAGATGAATCATATTACTGAAGCCAACGGTGCAAAACCCACGGACCACGGTGGCGAGACTGATTTGGAGTCTTGATTCAAAACCAGAGGTTCTTCATCCACTTGAATCTCTAGAAGAAAAAAAAACTAAGAAAAAGGATCGAAAGATATCATGAATCTCCCCAATCAAAATAGAAAAAATAAAGAGAGATAAACCAAATTGAACAACTAAAGAAATGTGTAATAAAGAAAAAAGAAAGCGAAAGTAACGAAGTATACACAAATAATCATGGTGATGGAACAGATGCGAGAGATTATCGTGGACATATAATGATGGATGAATTATCGTGGACAAATAATCATGGATAGAGGACAAGAAGTGTATACACAAAAAATAGATTTTTCTTCACATGATGAACATGTGGATATGGTGTGGTGGACGCGCACTGTCTTGCACATATTTGTGAACATTAGCTATATCCATGGACTTCAATAGAAACCAAATCAGATAAACAAATCGATCAAGAACATAGTAAACAAAAAACGTAATTTAATCGCCTAATAGTGATACAATTTTCACTTTCAAGCCACTGCTAAGAGTTGATTTATTGTTATCAGAAGAAGTCAAGATGAGTTCTCACCCCATTCATCACCATCACCGTCACATAATTTTTTTTGAAGCACAAGCGAGGGATAATTACACTTATAAGCACTTTTTCCAAAAGCCTTTACAAGGCACTTTAAAAACCAGGTGTACTTTGACTGTGGTCAATATCTATAATATCCCTCATACTAACCAACTCCCAACTAAATACTATTCCATGAATACACTTTTAAATCTTTTTATTTTTACTAAAACCGAAAACCGTTCGAGTCAGGTTTTTGCTGATTCGCCGGATTTTGGCAGATTTTTGTGGGTTTTATCGGTTCAATAGGATTCTGGGTTTCATTTAAAACCTAAAACGGGAACTTTGCCGGCTCGCGATTCAACCGGTCAAGCCGGCCAGTCCGGTCTAGATCTGAAAACATTGCTTCTTCCTCTTCAATTTAATTTGCATATTCCGATGCATGTTTTTCTACCACTATTTATCACTATTCATATCGTAATCCACTTATTTCGGAGAATTATGAAAAGACCGAGATCGGGAGTGTCTATGGAAGACTTTAAAAATATCGATTGGTGCCATTGAGTTGAAATGAGTGTCTCACACAATATCTCAGATGCATAAATTTTATTCAGCAGTTCTCACAATCTCCATCACTATTCCGAACATTTAATTACAAAACAAATTTTCTTATTGATCATTTATTTTCTTTGATCCAATGTTTTAGTCAAAACCATACGATAATTAGAGAATTTTCTCTAAATCTAGGATGTCCACATCATCAAAACAAAAAATGTTACATTAAAATGTATAATAAATTTTCATTTATATTATTTTTTATATTTAATGTTTTTCATAATTATTAGAGATTAAAATTGAATTAAAAACAACAATAAGTAAATAAATGAGTAAAAATATTAAATACAAGATTATGAAATATTTTTTTGGTAATAATAATATAGAAAAGCAAAACAAAAATAAATGTCGACAGAAAATAATGTGTATCGGAAGATTACAACATAAATGTTAATAAAAAACTATTCGCAGAAAATTTGACTAAGTTTCATAAATATATGTACAGAAGACTAACTTAAAATCTTTTAGATCGCATTCACATTCTGAAATAAATTAATTTCATAAAATACACGGCTTGGATTATTGGACCAGGTTATCAAGTTTAAAATGAAGCTAATTCGTTTTACCATGTAAGCGTGATATGTGAAATAGGATAGAGAGATTCATGATTGGAATGAAAATTAACTTAACGCACGCTATTGCATTCATAGATAAAACGTCATCATTAAACCCATTGTAACATCATAAGTATTTCATTCATACTTTATTTGGCCCATTCACATTTAATGTGTGTTGTCTTATATCTGCATCCATATTTAATAATTTTTATGATTGAGTCAATTGCAACAATAAAGTTTTTTGGGATATAGCCTACTGAAACTTTCTGTAAAGAACTTTCTAAAAAATAAATGATCGTGAGATGATCACCAAAGCTATTTTCTCTTGCCGTGAAGCTCATAATTTATTTTGATTATCATGTGACATTTAGTGATTTATTGCTTTTCAAATAAAAAAATTATCCGCGACAATATTTATATTATATATCACTTTATATATATATATACACACATATATATATATATATTTATATAAACGTGGAAGTCTCTTTGGCCCAGTGGTCGATCAAATGTTCATTAATGATTATACACCAAGAAGTATGTTCGAATCCAGAAATTGTACCATGAGATCGTCAGCGTTAACGGAGATTAACGGAGACAAATTTTATTATTATATATGCAGATTAACGGAGACAAATTTGCAGGAGATCTTCAGCGTGAAGCAAGATACAATCGTTTGGCATGGATCAAAGCGGTAGATTTGTCCATTATAAAATCGTTAATGTGATAATTTTCATAATTTATAATAGAATAATAGTAAAAATCGAGTTAAAAATAAATAAAAATAAAAATTATATCTATATTTAATAATTCATAGCAATTTTAAATTAAAATCTCTTTCAACGCGGAAGGTATAAACTTATTACACGAAATTGGGATAGACATAAAGAAAGAACTCAAAGGTCCAGGTTTAAAAGAAGTCCAAAGAGGTCTCCAAATATTTGGGATATATTCACATATTAATAAGAAGATTATACTATTGTTATTGTTGTATATTTTGGTTGCCGATAGAATCTTTAGTCTTCGAAAAGCTTGTTTCTTTGGAGATCTAAATAATATAGTCTCTCCATAGATATAATCTTCATACGGAAAATATTATCAATTTATCGACAACACCATTAAAGCTTATTTCTTTGGAGATCTAAATAATATGATTGTTTTTATTAGTTGATCAAATCACTAGCTCTGCCTCTACTGCAAATATTAGTTATTGTGACAAAAAAAAAAAAAAAATCAAATCAAATTCGATTAGAAGAACAAAAGGACAAAAATAAATAATATGAATTAAAAAAAATCTAACAAATTGAAGGACTTTTATTACTTTCGAAATGCAATATTTATACTACTAATGTTAGTTTGAATAGTATAATTTAATCATATTATTACTGTGGGAATATACATATATATATATATATATATATTACTTTTTAAGTCGGTGATTATGACAATATTAATATATAATTTTAACTATTCAAGTCAAACGAATTTTAAAGTTACTACCGAAAATTTTCAATAAACCAATTACACTCTTGAAGTTTTTCTAACACATATTCATACAGCATAATCTCTATAAATTAATACTCGATAAATTAATAAATTTTGTAAGTTCAAATCGAGCTAATAAAAAATATAACACAATTCGATAAGATAATATGATAATAAATGTTATAAAAACCTTATGTTCCTAATAATATCATAAATTAATATATATTATATCAAATTATTTCAATTTATTATCCGTAAGGATGTCTATGTAATTCTTTCATATTGTTTTTTAATATATATATTTCACTCCAACATTTATTGATTTTTAATTTAAGAATAAAAACTTTGTGATGGAAGCCCTATGAGCCAATGCTAAACGTGGTTCTTGTGCAGTTCGCATCGAAACGAACAAAACTTGTGGTAAAAAATTTAGATCAGCTGCATATTGATGCGTGCAGGCTAATCATGCAAGTTTTAAATTTATAACCTTAGAGATCTGCAAGTGCACAATAGCAATTGTAATACTTATGGGTCGAACTACTAAGGACTTGGAGATGATGTGCTACAAATCTATATGATGCGAATTAAGCTAAGAAAAAAATATTATTTTATTTTAGGGTTTTATGAAAACGTAAATAGCAAAACAATAAATAAAGGGATAAATAATCAATACGAGACAGAGATTAGACAATAAGCAAATTCGCAGGACATATGAAACACATAAGAAATCGATTTAGGGTTTTAATACGAGTTGTTCTAGAACTCAAATCACTAAGGTAAAATCTTTCCACTATCGTGCCTCCGATTCTTATGTTTTAACACCCTAATAGACACAACTATCTCAGGTTATTACGAGGTGAAAACATGCATTAATTCGTGTTCAGTATTCAATTGTTCACTAAACTCCTTAACTGATGGAGCGAAAGCAACAGATAAACAGCTCAACCAAGGGATTCAAGGGAATCCTCGCTTAGGACCTGCCAGCTCAACCAAGGAATTCAAGAATCCTCGCTTAGGATCTGCTTCTTGTTTGATGAACTTAATCGAATCTAAACAAAGGCATAGAGAATAATCTCTCTCAAGCAAAAGCTCTTTATTAATCAATCATAAATTATATACAAAATAATGCTTTAATAGGCTATTTATAAGAAAACCTAAAAAACCCTAGAAATCTCTGGAATATTCTGAAAACTCTAAAAGATAAAGACTAAAATAATAAATATAATAAAAATACAAATAAATAGAAATTATCCTAATCATATGCTTCATCAGGTCTCGCCGGTCAAGAAAGATTCGTCCTCGAATCTTCAATTGCATTCTTGGCACCAAATAGATCTTCCTAGCTTGATCTTCATGTTGCTTCTTCAGATCCGGAACCTTCATATTTTGCCCGAGATTCGCACAGATTCGATCTTTCAGAGAATTTGCAGAAATCTGATGAAACCCGAAATCGCACAAAGCTGATTTAACCCGATTTTCGCACAAAACAAACTATGCACGAATCTGATCTGACATGGATTTTGCACAGATCTGGTTCCTCCCGAAATCCGCACAACTTTGATTTCGTCCTGATTTTGCACCAACCAGATTCTGTAGATCATCTTCATACAAGTCGTAGATTGGATCGCCATGAATCTCTCTGTAGATTTCATGGATCTCTTCTCTCTCGACAAAAAGAATTCCATCCTCGAAAGGATAGATGTTCCTATCACTCACCATGATAACCATAATCGTTCTTTGATTGAGAAATCAAAGAGACGCAGCTCTGATACCAACTGATGGAGCAAAAGCAATAGATAAACAACTCAGCCGTATTTTACTAACGTATTCTATAAAAACGGTACGGCTCCTTATCGCCCAGCGTATATACGCCGTATATACGGCCAATACGGCCGTATTTTTTAACACTGATTTTAACATATATTATTGAGAATATATATTAGATCTAATTTTCTTTGAAATCAATAATTTTATCAATTTTATTAAGTGTACATATTAATGATAGAAAATGGAAATGAAATATCAAAAGCCTTAGAAAAGGTTCATAAATTGAAAACTACAAGGTGAATCTCTTCGCGTAAACATGCTAATATATATATATATATAAGTGTGTGTTTGTATGTACGCGCGCTTTAGTATATAATTTCATATTTAAATGTAATATTGATATTCAATATTTTATTTATCTAATTTGGATATTAATGAACACGGAATACAAATTATCATTTTTAGGGTTTTGAAAGTTTTGTTTTTTAATGGCACTAGTAATCTTTATTACATATGCTTTTACGTTTTCTTTATTGCATACTAATTCGTGGATTGTGGCTTTAACAAAAACTACTTAAAAATATAAAAACTATTTCAAATTCGAATAGTATTTGCAAACCCTCTTGATCATTACTCAGTATTATAATTAATTTGTGAGCTCAAACTTACTCGTTAAATTTGAAAATAATAATAATAAGACTATATGTACTTTCAAAATCAGTTGATTCCTTAAGGAGTTTTCACCTATGCTAATAAAAAGAATGGCATGTACCGATGAATAAATGTTGTAGTTTTTTTTTGGATATCCAAATGATATGATTCTTTTTAGGGTTTTTTATTAGTTGATCATATCATATTCGATTAGTAAAACAAAAGGGCAAAATCAAATAATAACACTACAAGAAAAACAGCACTATTCCGACGGAATTTCCGACGGACTTGATTTCCGTCGGAAATTTCCGACGGAATGCTGATGGCATTACGATAAAAATGAATCCGTCGCAAATCCGTCGGTTTTTTGGGACGGATTTCCGACGGACACGGAAACCGTCGGTATTCCGTCAGAAATCCGTCGTTAATTCCCGATGGATTTCCGACGGAAATAAGCTGTCGTTATTTTCCGAGGACTTTCCGACGGAATACCGACGGTTTCCGATGTCGGCAAAGTTTGAGTGGTTATAAATTATTTAGCGGTGCCCGATGGGATTGGTGGGGTGTTTTGTCAGAGGTTTTGACGGAAATCCGACGGAAATCCGTTCTATAAGTTTCGACATTTCCTCATAAGTAGATATTAACACAATTTTAAAATCCCAAAAAATTTGTTAGCGATGAGTTCATATTTTCGGTCTTGGATGGACGAGCCAATGATGGATATTGGCTCGAACTTATTAACGTCCGCATACGCTGAAGGTATATGCGAGTTCATGAATTTACCCAGAAATCAAGATGCAGCCAAAAAAGGTCAGGATATCAAATGTCCATGTTCTAATTGTTGTAATAGAATTAGTGTTGCGGTTCATACTGTTTGGAATCACTTATATAGATATGGATTTAGGCCGGGATATAAGGTTTGATTTTTTTTACATGGAGAAAGCAATTTTGAATATGGTAGTACTAGTAGTAATGCACCTTATTTTCCGGATAGCGTAGGAGAACGTACAACGGAAGTAGATGTTGGGATAAGTACGGTTGCGATGGTTAACGATGCGTTTAGAGAGAATTTGCAGTCGGGTGGTTATGAGGGTGATAGGGTTGAAGAACCTAATTTAGAATCTCGAAGGTTTTTTGATATGTTAGACGCATCAAAGCAACCACTATACAGTGGTTGTAGGGAAGGTCATTCACCGTTATCTTCTGCTAGTAGGATTATGAACATCAAGACTGATTACAATTTGTCCGAAGAATGTGTTGATGCATTCGCCGAATTTATAAAGATGTTTTGCCAGAGGATAATCTTAGTCCAGCATCATACTACGAGGTCCAGAAACTTGTTGCCGGTCTTGGTTTGCCCTACCAGATAATAGATGTGTGCATCGACAACTGTATGCTATACTGGAGAGAAGATGAGAACAGAAACAAATGTAAATTTTGCCGTAAACGACGGTTCCAAGACGAAGGTGGTAGAGCGAAGATTCCATTCAAACGGATGTGGTATTTACCATTGACAGAGAGGTTGAAGAGGCTGTATCAATCAGAACGCACAGCTAAGGGTATGAGATGGCATGCAGAGCATAGTCAAGATGGAGATATTACGCATCCTTCTGACGCAGAAGCGTGGAAACACTTTCAATCCGTATATCCAGATTTTGCATATGAACGACGGAATGTATACCTCGGCTTATCCACTGATGGTTTCAACCCATTTGGAAAGCACGGAAGAAAATATTCATTGTGGCCGGTCATCGTAACACCTTACAATTTGCCTCCTTCTATGTGCATGCGGCGAGAGTTCCTGTTTCTCAGCATTCTAGTTCCCGAGCCAGATCATCCAAGACGGTCACTCGATATATTCCTCCAACCATTGATCTATGAGTTGCATATGTTGTGGGAGCATGGTGTTGAGGCATTTGATGTTTCAATCTAGCAGAATTTCAACATGCGTGCGGTTCTTATGTGGACCATAAGCGATTTTCCGGCATACGGTATGTTATCTGGATGGACAACGCATGGAAGATTGGCATGTCCTTATTGTCAAGATAATACTTCAACATTCCAATTGCAGCACGGAAGGAAGACTTCATGGTTTGATTGCCATAGGTGTTTTTTACCAACAAATCATCCATATCGTCGGTCTAGAAGACATTTCAGGAAGAATTTTCCTGTGTTACATGGTCCACCTCCTGAGATAGATGGTCGCAGCATATTGAAACAGTTACGAGATTTTGGTGCAGAGCGAACTCCTGATTGTGGGGGGGTAATGGCCATTACCCCGTCGACGGTTGTGGGGAATATCACAATTGGCACAAGAAAAGTATATTCTGGGATTTGCCTTATTGGAAAGACCATCTATTGCGGCAAAATCTAGATGTCATGCATGTTGAAAAGAATTTCTTTGACAACATCATGAACACCATTTTAAATGTACCAGGAAAGACAAAAGACAACTGGAAATCTAGATTAGACTTGCCATTGATTTGTTCAAGGGCATCTCTACATGTTTTGCCTAATGGTAGATTGCCTATGCCTGCGTACCGGTTAGACGCGGGTCAGAAAGAAATTTTTTTTGAATGGATAAAAAAGTGTTAAATTTCCTGACGGCTACGCATCTAATCTGCGTAATTGCGTGGATTCGACGGAAGGGAAGTTTATTGGAATGAAGAGTCATGATTGTCATGTTGTGATGCAGCGTCTTCTTCCATTTGCATTTGCTTATCTTCTTCCAAAAGACATCCATCAAGCCATTGGAGGTATATTTCGTACTCCCGTGAGTTTCTTACTAATATAATGTTACTATATATGTACTAACTTGTTTCCTTTTCGTTTGTAGGATTTGGGGCTTTCTTTCGAGATTTATGTTCACGGACACTAACAGTGGACGGGATCCGTAATTTAGAGGCCAACATCCCGGTACTCCTTTGTAATCTTGAGAAGATATTTCCACCGTCATTTTTTGATGTTATGGAACATCTTCCTATTCACCTCCCACGTGAAGCAGCATTAGGAGGCCCTGTTCAATACCGATGGATGTATCCGTTCGAGCGTTACATGTTTCACCTGAAGAAAAAGATTAAAAATTTGAGCAAGGTTGAGGGATCTATTGTTGCACAAAGTCTAAATGAAGAAGTATCACACTTTGCCGAGTATTACTTTCCTTCGGATGTTCGGACTAAGGGGAGACGGCCGGCGCGACATGATGATAGAGGTGAGAAAGCAGTGTATCCCGTGGTCGTACCTGAGTTGTTTGCCCAAGTTGGTCGCGTAAGTGGAAAAGGGAAGACTCGCATACTATCAACACAAGAGGTCACACATTTGCATACATATATCCTAAGAAATTGTGACGAAGTTGTGGAGTATGAGAGGTACACCATTTGTCATACTAAATTTGTGGCATTATTTGTCTTCGGGTAATAACAATTGTTATGTTACAGGATTTACATGTCCCTAGTACAAACTTACCATGCTGATAAGACAGATTCCGAACTTGCTGTCTTAAAAGATGAAGAATTCTCGGAGTGGTTGAAATTTTATGTAAGTTTAATATAATTCTTTACGCTTACTTTTTTAGGTTTTCACGTTCATATGTTACTGATTTCTTTTGGTAATTGTTTTTAGGTTTCCGAAGGCTTAGAAAGTGGTCAAACCCTCCCGACCTGGTTAGTGGAGTTTGCTCATGGTTTACGCAGCACCGCGACTTCATATCCCAGATTTTGCACGAGGGGATATTCGTTCAGGATTCGTGAGGAAGGACGTCAAAGGCCAACTTCAGACTATGGTGTTTCGACACAATCAGGTGATACCATGTACTATGGCATTTTAAAAGAAATCTTGGAAATCCACTATCCAGGAATGTTGGACTTGAGGTGCATTGTGTTTATGTGCGATTGGTATGATCCATCCAATGGTCGTGGGGTTCGAATTGACCCTTTTGGTGTTATTTCGATAAATTCAAGCCGAAAACTACAACATTACGATCCATTTATTCTTGCGTCTCAAGCAGACCAGGTATCAATACAATAATAGGTTTTCCTACATCCTCATACGTTAGGTTTTGTTATTCCTGTATATTAACAATATCCACTATCTCCATTAATAGGTGTGCTACATAAAATATCCTCGAATTTCCTCAACGAGAGATCCTTGGATCACTGTAACTCCAATTAATCCGAGAGGGAAAATATATGGAGTTCCAGAACATGATTCTCTACAAGTATCGAGAAGTATGCAAATGTCACATGTTGAGGAGATGGATAACATTGACCTTGTCATTGATGTAACACATATCGGCGATGATCTAGTTCATTCGGACGATGAGGAAACACGTGAAGAATTTGACGACGATTCAGACTCCATCCCTAGTGAAGGTTCATCAGGAGAGTCAGATTAATAATTTATGAATAAATGTTTGTTTATGAATGTTGTACTCTAACATCTATGCGTTCCCTCTAATATAATGTACTTCATGGTAGACGAATATTTGCAATATTTTAATAATAATTAACAAATCCAATTGTGGAAGACAATCTGAGAATTTTAATTAACGGAGGTTCAGATATGGTTTAAAATTATCTACGGCCCAGACTAGTTCGACGTGATTTGACAACACAATATGCAAAGACAAAACAACTTCTATGGACTACAAAGTTTTGTACTATCTCCATTATTTGTGGCCATGGTTTTTGTTACGTTTAACATATAACTTCTACTATAAATACATATGATGAAGTGTATATCTTCTACACCAACCCAAAGCAAATAATGTCTTCTAGCCCTCCAAATGAAGACTATAAATCCAAAATCGTGGCAAACCCCCTACAAATTCCGAAATACTCGTGGGAAACCGAAACTCAATGCGACGAATTCACGCAAGAGATACCCACTTACTCGTGGGAATTTGATAAGTGCTCACCAATCCATATTGAAGATTCTTCATCAACAATAGCGCCGGACAGCCAGTTCTTGCCGACCAACCAACACATTCCAAAATACTCGTGGGAAACCGAAACTCAATGCGACGAATTCACTCAAGAGATACCCACATACTCGTGGGAAGCTGATTTGAGCTATAAACCCAATGTTTTGAGTCCCAAATATGATAAGCAGGCACAATGTCCTGACCAGAAGCGTGTTCTCGAGGACGTACAACCATCTCAATTGTTTGACAAGGCAGATACTTACGGTGAAAGTACTTCAAAAGAATGTAAGGATCACTACTATGATTATGAATTTGCCCAAAGACCAGAAAGCCCCAACTTAAATGTAGATGTTGATGCAATCAAAAGGGAATTATGCGACGGGTATTTAGATTCTCCACCAAAGAAACAAAAGGGAAAGAAAAAATTCTGGTTCTAATCGATTGTAAGTTGTATGTTTTTAAAATTAGGAGTGTATTATGACCTTGTACCATAACCGTTGTATGTTTAATATTTTAAAGGCTCTAATGTAATCAGAATTTATTAAGTTTTAAGATTTTAATTTTATGTTTTCACAAATTTTAAAAAAACTTTATAAAAAGATATTTCCGACGGATTTTCCGACGGTAACGCGTTTTTAAATTCAAACAATTTTTGCAGAATATAATGAAAAAAATCAAATCCGTCGGAAATCCGTCGGTATTTATGACGGATTTCCGACGGATGTTAAAATATCTTTTAATACAATTTCTGCAAAATTAAAAATTTTAATTAAATTCCATCGGAAATCCGTCATAAATACCGACGGATTTCCGACGGAAACCCTAATTTCCACCGCCAAACTTCTATCTCATCGGAAAACCGCGAAAATCCGTCGGAATTCCGTCGGTTAATCGTAAATAAAATCAGATCTATCTTCTTCCCCAACACGATCTGCTCATCTTCTCTCCACCTCCAACCCTCGATTTCGCGACTTCTCCCTCCGGCGGCACTCCCTCCGGCGACTTCTCCCTCCAGCGACTTCTCACTCCGGCGACTTCTCCTCCATTCTTCTCAATCGACCATGTAAGTTTTTTTTTCCATTAATATAAAGATTTAATTTGAATTTTATGATGTAGATTAGTAATAATTATTGTTTAGATTAGTAATAATATTTTTGGATTAGATAAGTAATTGATTTAGAGTAGATTAGATTGGATTAGGATTATTGGTGTGATTTATTGGTGAATTTTTAAGAATTTAGGAATTTAAAAATTTAGTAATTTAAGAATTATTGAATTTAGAGATAGAGAAAAATTTTTAATTTTAGGAATTTTGTGATTTAGTGACTTTTCGGGTTTATGAAATTATTTTCCATTTTAATAAGTATTTGTGGTTATAAATTTACATAATTGTTGATATGTAAAAATTATAAATTGTTGATATGAATATTTTCCATATAAAGATTTATAATATGAATAAATTATTTTTGGGGTTATAAAATTATTTTCCAGATAATAGATAAATAATATGAATAAATTATAAAATTCCAAATTGTTGATATGTAAAAATCATAAATTGTTGATCTGTAAAAATTATAAATTTTTGATATGAATGTTTTCCATATAAAGATTTATAATATGAATAAATTATTTTTGGGGTTATAAAATTATTTTCCAGATAATAGATATATGATATGAATAAATTATAAAATTCCAAATTGTTGATATGTAAAAATCATAAATTGTTGATCTGTAAAAATTATAAATTTTTGATATGAATGTATTCCATATAAAGATTTATAATATGAATAAATTATGATCGTTTTATAAAATTAGTTTCCATATACAAATTTATAATATGAATAAATGGTTGATATGTAAAAATTTTGGCAATCTTAGGGACTATAGGCGATTTCATCACTCTAGTGGAGCCGGTAATTCCACTAGGGGAGGTGAGAGTGGGAGTCAGTCGCAAATCCCCGAGACTAGCGGTTTTGATATCCCACACACGTCTCCTATGGATACAGCGCCCTCAACTTCCACGGCCATGACCGTTGAGGAGTTTGTTTCGCAACCCGGACGGGATAGGTTGACTCGCCTAGATCCTGACTTGCCACCCAACACGACCTGGTAAATTTTATTTAAAATTGTATTTGATTATATTAACATAATAAAATATTTAACTAAATATTGTTTAGGTTTCAATTTTCGCAAAACGGGATTACGAGTTCTATCAACACAATGATCAATTGCTTGATAATTGAACCGTATCCCACATACAGTTCGATGCCAGAGGCAGACCGTGAAATATGGTTTCAGCAATTTGTGGTATGATTTTTTTTTTTCTAAATTAAGAATGTTGATTTTAATTTAAAATTAAAATTGTCAATATTAATTTGGGTATGGTTTTTTTTTTTCAGCAAGATTTTACTTGGGACCCGCAGCTGACTGGTCATGTGGAAGGACTCGTTGAAGATGAACGAGTGGAAGGACATGTGGTTCAAACAAGAAAAGGTGCCCCGGTTTTTTAAAGATAAGCCAACATTATGGGCTGGACTACTTGCCCATTGGGAACGGGAGGAAACTCAATCGACCTCAGGAAAAAACTCCACTAACCGGAAGAGCGAGCGGAAGGGAAAGGGACCGGCGACCCATAACCTCGGAGCAACGAGCAAAGCGACACGTGCTGAAAAAATGGTAATCATATAAATTTTTCAAACGAATTTTTTATAACCCCTTTCATAATTCCTTCCGTATCTATGCCAACAGTTTCAGAAGACCGGTGTGCGTCCGTCGCATGTTGATTTGATCAAAGATGCGCACACCAACAGAAAGACTAATGAAATTCAACATGCAGTTGCTCGTGAAATCGTGGAAAGCGTGGAGAGGCTCAGTGAGGAGTACCTCCAATCCCAACAGATCGTCGAAGGAACTCCGCCGGCCACCGAAGTTCCACTCGAGAAGATCAACGAGTTCACCTATGAGGTTAGTAACAGTTGCAAATTTAAACAAATTTAAAATAACTTTTAATACTAATAACTTATAACATTGATTAAGTATATTTTTTTTTATAGGTTACGCCTAAGCACAAAGGTCGTGTCTTTGGCCTCCCGGAAGACAGTTCCTCCCCATCCGTTAATTCATACCGCTTTCACGCAGATAGTAGTTTGAGGGCACAGAACGCCGACCTTCTCGAGCGCGTGAGCGCGATGGAGGCACAACGCGCAGAAGATGCAGAAAGAATTCGGGCAATGGAAGAAAAGATGAACGTGTTCTTCCGTAACCAGTCCCAGTAGACTTTTGTTTATGTAATAATTAAACGTTTAAATTACTTTTATAAATATTTAAATGTTTAAATTACTTTTAAAAAAATTTAAATTTAATTTTATATTTTATTTAGTTTAATATATTTATTTAATTAATTTTTTTTTAAAAAATTAATTAATCCGTCGGAAATCCGTCGGTTTTATGGGCCGTCGGAATTCCGTCGGTTTTATGGCCCGTCGGAATTCCGTCGGTTTTATGGCCCGTCGGAATTCCGTCGGAAATCCGGTTATTCGGTATTCCGTCGGAAATCCGTCACTTATTCCGACGGATTTCCGACGGATATTTATTTCCGACGACATAGATCCGACGGACAAGAACCGCCGGAAATCCGTCGGAAAAGTAGTTATTCCGACGGATTGCCGACGGTTTTTCCCCTCGGAAATGGGACCATTTTCTTGTAGTGTAAGAATAAAAAAAGAATCTAACAAATTGAAGGATTTTTACTACTTACATTAGTTTGAATAGTATAACCTAAACATAATATAATTTTGGGAATATACATATATATAGCTTTTTTTTTTTTGTCAACGATTATGGCTATATTGATATATAATTATAAATATTCAAGTCAAACGAATTTTAAAGTTACTACCAAAAAATTACAATAAACCAATTACACTCTTAAAGTCTTTATGGCACATATTCATATATGGATACACAATAAATTTATTTCACTTTCGTTTCCATAATGATGTCTATAAATACTAATTTGATATTTTTTTTTCTCTATATATTTCAATACATCATTTGCTGATTTTATAATTTAACATAGAAATTTTGTGATGGAAGCCCCACGAGCCAATGTTGAACGTGGTCCTTGTGCAGTTTGCATCGAAAGGAACAAAATTTGTGGTCAAAATTGCGAATTTGCTGCATATTTCCCTATTCAAGTGTATGTACTTTCTTATATATTCTTGTAAACTATTATTATTCGCTAATATGTTTATTATAAGCATGAGTGTTAAAATGGGTTCTTCATTAGTGATTTATTTTGAATTTTATTTCTTTTGTAGGTTAGGCGAGTACGAATGTGCTAATGAACTGTTTGGTACGCCAAAAATTATAAAAATGATGAAACAAGCCCCTATTGAGAACAAACAAGATTTGGCCAATTCCATTCTCAAGGAAGGCACCGCATGGACAGAAGATCCTGTTCGAGGTGGATTTGGAATGCTGAGAAGGCTGATGTGGGAGATTGAATTACGCAAACTCTACCTCTGTGAGCTAAATGATATGATTGAGAATGAAAAAAAGAAAAACACTTAGATCCACCATTAAACCAATTATATTATTTATCTTTTATAATTTTATCTATCTTTTTGTTTATCAAATAATAATGACTCAGTGTGAAATCAAATTGAAAGTCAAAATTTAACTTATATCATTGAGCATATATATATTCGATATAATTTTGTTTGAAATCAATAATTGTATCAATTTATATATTATGTGTGCATTTTAATGATAGAAAATGAAAATGAGATATCAAAAGCCTTAGGAAAGATTCAGAAATTAAAAACTATAAGGTGAATCTTTCGTGTAAACATGCTAATATATACATATATATATGTATGTATATATAGTTGTATATATTAATATAAGTGTGTTTTTGTATGTGTCCGCGCGTTTGAGTATATAATTTTATATTTAAATGTAATTTGATATTCAATATTTGTTTATCTAATTTGGATATTAATTAACACTTGGAATTTTTTTTTTCTTTGTTTTTTTTTTTTATCAATTTTAGGGTTTTGAGAGTTTCGTTTTTTTAATGGCACTAATAATCTTTATAACACATTTTTTTTACGTTTTCTTTATTGCATACTAATTTCTGGATGGTGGGTTAAACAAAAACTACTTAAAAATATACAAACTATTTCAAATTCGAATAATTTTTGGAAACTCTATGGATTATTATTAAATACTAGATTTTGTACCCACGCTACGCGTGGGTTTGTGTTACCAATATACGCGTTTAATATATATATATATATATATATATATTTAGACTTGCTAATTTTTAAATTAGGTAGACGTAGACATTTACGAATACAAAGTGTTATGGTAAAAAGTGAAACAATCGTAGATAACTAATTAATTAATTTACCATAAAAATTAAAAGAAATTTTTAAAAATGCCACTTTTTAAAAACTATATATTCATTATATTATTTGTATTTATGTTAATTATGTTGTATTAGAGTTTCGTTTTGATGGTACAGGGGTAAAAATATTTTTTAGGGTTTAGAATTTTAAGATTTAATCATTTTATTTTTGTCGGAAGATTTAATATTTTATAATCCATAATTAGTGGTATTTTTGCAAATGGACAACCCAAAATGGTATTTTTACAAATGTACATACCAAAAATGACATTTTTACTTAAGGGTTCACGTCTCAAGATTTTGGTCATATAAAACTGAATTTTCACCGCTAGGTAGTATAATAAAGAGGTAGTACTAATCTTCCAATTATTGCAGCCATATGATTCTATTTACAGACACCATACAACCTGTCACAAAATGATATTGCTGCTAAGTTAGCATCGATGACAAAATACATCAATCAAAATCAATGAGAGAAAAAAATGTTGAAAAAGTAATGATTTTACCAAAATGCAACCAAATACACTTGAATACCTCGTTAAATATAACGGTTTTAAAAATGGTTTATTAGAGAGGCCTCGTGATAGAGAAAGAGATGTATGTGTTTCACTGAAACCAACCTCAATTTTTCTTTTTATTGCCAAGTTTTGTTTGTCACCCACTCTTTTTTTTGGTTGGTTAAGAAGATGACAATCAAGAGCTGAAAACGCTATTTTAGATAACGAATCCATCAACATATTGGATTTTCGTGGAACAAAAATAATCAAAAGTTGCCTAAAATGGGTAACTTATATACTAATCTCGAAAAGAAGGTTATGTATCTCTGTATGTGATTTCTTCTTTCGAAGGAGGTTAAACAAAACCTAAGAATCGGAGCATACGTGTAACATTGATCACAGCCCATGATTCGGCTGCGAAGAACGATGGAACATTTGATATGGAGTCGACATATTCCTCATTAATGTTCTAAGCTTCATTCTTGAAAAACCTTCCTCAGTCCCCTTGTGCACTTTCTTTCTCTAAGCGGCATCAGTAAAGGAGACCGTACCGTTCCCTAGCATATTCCCATTGTAGTTTGAATGCACGGAGACACTTCTCTTTGGCAACTCATCTTGAGCAGCTTTCCACTCTTTTACAATCTGCAATTTGATGGAAATTCAGCAGTTTATTTTTAAATAATCATGTGCTAAATGTGTATCCAAACGCTCTCTTAGTTCCTCTTCATCACCAATTTTTTTTATACTTGTAAAAAATTGATGACAGTTAAGAATCTTCTTATTTCAAGCTTGCAAAGTCATCGTCTTTTAAGAGAATTTTTTCCAAAGTTCTCATTTTTGTACAAACATGTACCTTCAATTTCCATGTTCAAATGGCTATACAAAAGTATAGTTAACTACCATTCATACTTAGTAGTAGAAAAAATCGTTTAAAACAAAATCTAAATAGACATAACACAATGTTGTTCCAAAATGACTTCCTTAAAATGTAGTTTCTGAGATAGACTGTGGTGGGAGAAAAATGGATTTGCTCCTTGTAAAATCCAAAGAAAAAAAAAAGAAAAAACAACACGAACTTCAAAATTGCATATGCTCAAGGTTTATATTCCTCTCATTCAAGCATCCATGCTTTCTTTGAATGAACTTGCATATGCTTCTTTATGCGGATCTTGCTTTAGTACACAAATCAATTTCAGTACAAAAAAATTGAGTATCATAGAAAAAAGTATATCTATATATTATGTATTCTATTAAATTTCATACATCCCTTGTGTAAAACCTTGTTTCTAAGGTCTTATTGAAGAACAAAATATAGCATGAAGAAAGAATTGATGAATAATTTGATGGCTAACTAATTAAGGAACTTGAAGATCATGTAAATAACATCACATGCTTAGACAAACCTCGCCTCAAATAATTAGAAGTACATGTGACCCTATTAATCGCAAAATCCATCAAACGAAGCAAATAAATCATCGCGCGGTGAAACAAATACTTTACTTGATACATGTAATAAATCAATAAACTTGTGTCGATATATCATAAGATAGAACAATACCATATAAAAAAAAATGACTCGTAAAGCATAAGAAGAGACTAATTAATGAAGCAAAAATCAACATATTATAAACATGCAAAAACAGACCAAGCAAAAGTCAATCTACCTTAGATCTATAGTATACACCAAAGCACCGTAAATTTGTCATGACTTTCCAAATTTTTGTGGATTTTATTTCCTATTTCATCTTTAGATTAGGAAATTTCCTTAATTTAAAAGTCTTAAATATTAAAAAAAAACGTTATTATTTCAAGTTTACGAAAAATTTAGGAAAAGTATAGATATTCTGTTATAAAGGCAAAATTAATATCACATTCTAATCAATTAATATCCCAATAGAATAGGATATTACATTCATTCTCAATTAACTACAAAAGAGATTAGGAAAAATTTCCTACGATCCACAAAAAAAAAATATAATTACAATAGAGATTAGGAAATTTTACAAAAAACTGAAAAAGATGGAATGTAATAAAGATGAAGCTAGAAGGGCAATTGATATTGCAGAGAAGAACTTTTATAGTGATATAGAATGATTACGTAAGTAATCTCATGATTTATAATTAACTGATTTGTGCTTAATTACTTGGAATTATGAGCTAATAATATAAGGAAATCATGTCTTATTTTTCAATTATTATCAACAAAACAAAATTAACATAATTTTAAATATTTGACGTGACATGTCACTATAGGTTGATTTAAATCCTATGTGGACGCATTTAGGAGCTTATAGCTTCAACTTTTATATAGTATAGATTAGATGTAATTTGTGCACTCAAACTTACTCATTAAATTTGAAAATCTATAATATAAAACTCGGCCACTCTCCAAAGGCTGACAAGTGGCAGTCTATATGTTCAACATCTGTCAGTCCATCTTTTTAACTAAAAGAAAAAAACGAATCTACGATAATATCTCTTCGCCTTTTCTCTTATAGGCGATAACTCCAGCTTCATTAGAGCTACTCATCTTCTCGACTACGAGATTCGGATTCTCAAGGGCTGCCCAATAACTCCCTCGATCTCTATTGGTTTACTTCGCTTAATTTGGGTTAATTGATTGATTAAAATTTGAGTAAGTTTTTGCTACAATCTGTTTTTGTTTTCTCGCGGTTATAGGGTTAGGTTTGCGTAATCAGCAAAAGCCTACTCTTCTCGCCTTCTGCTACGGTATATAAACTCACCTCACTTAGGGTATCTCCAAAAGATACTTTAAATCTTCAAATATGAAGTATATGATTCTCCAAAAGATACTTCAAATTTTAAAATTTGAAGTTTTGAATAGTGATAGTTCAAATATGAAGTATAACTATTTCAATACTTCAAATTTGAAGTTATATATTTTTCTTTGCATTTAAGTCCCTACAATTATACATTTTCATAAACAATTCAATTAATTTTGTTGTTTATCACTTTAATTCACATATATAATTTTATTTAATATATATATATATATATATATATATATATATATATATATATATATATAGATTAATGAATACCTTAGATAAATAAATAAAATACTAGTATAGAAGAAATATTACATATCATTAAAAAATAAATATTACACAATAAAAATATTACATTAAACTAATTTCATACAAACTAAAATAACACAAAAAAGGTAAAATTTCATGAACACATAAATATTACTCAAAAAGTACAATAAATTTTTTTTATAAACTGTAAAAATTCTTTATAAACTAACTGTAAAAATGATTTATAAACTGTAAAAAATCCTTATAAAATCTTTATAAACTGTAAAAAATCTTTATAAATCCTTATAAACTGTAAAAAATCCTTATAAAATCTTTATAAACTGTAAAAAAAATTTATAAACTGTAAAAAATTCTTACAAACTAACTGTAAAAATGATTTATAAACTATAAAAAATCCTTATAAAATCCTTATAATCCTTATAAAATCTTTATTTGAGGTTGGGTTGGAATGACAAAAACCTCAAAATTTGAAGATTTGAGGTCGGGTTGGAGATGCTCTTAGAGCATCTCCAAGAGCAACCTTATAAAGAACATCTCCAAGAGCAACCTTATATTTGAGGTTTGGTGAACCTTATATTTGAGGTTTAAGGGTGTTGTTCTCCAAGTGTAAACCTTAAAAAAAACCTTAAAAGTTTTATATTATTACATCATAGTCCTTACTTTAGACAAAAATCAAAGAAAAGCATAAAATTTTTATAACAACTAAAATCATACAACAAAATATTATAAATAATATTTATTAATAAACTATTACATTCTAATAGCAAATTACATAGAAATAAAAGACTTGAAAATACATAATTATTCATTATTATTATTATTTCCATAATGCTTCCATATATGATCAATTAGTGCATTTCGAAGTGATAAATGAGCTTCTTTATTTTTAATTTGTAGATTATGAGCTAAAAATTGTTGAAACCGAGTATTTTCATTTACTGCCATTTCAACTTGAAGCACTGGCACCGCTCTTGCATCTCTAATCGGTGCGTTGATATCCCGTTCATCTTCAATTATCATATTATGCATTATAATGCATTCTGTCATTATATCATGCAATACTTGTTTCTTCCAAAAGCGACATGGTCCTTTTATGATAGCAAACCTGGATTGTAAAACACCAAATGCACGTTCAACATCTTTCCGGCATGCTTCTTGTCTTGCTGCAAACAATTTTTTCTTTGGACCTTGGGGATCACTTATAATTTGAACAATAGTTGACCACTTCGGATAAATCCCGTCGGCTAGATAATAACCCATGTTATATTCTTGCCCTTGAATAATATAATTAGCTGGAGGAACGGTACCTTGAGCAAGCTTGGAGAACAAATTAGATGACTTCAAAACATTAATGTCGTTATTGCTGCCCGACATACCAAAATAAGCATGCCATATCCACAAATCATAATCTGCAAGTGCTTCAAGAATGATTGAGGGTGATCTACTACGACCTGCAAATTGTCTTGCCCATGCAGTTAGACAATTTTTCCACTTCCAGTGCATACAATCTAGACAGCCAAGCATTCCCGGAAATCCTCGCTGTTGGCCAATGTTGAGAAGTCTGGCAACGTCCTCTGGGGTTGGTGATCAAAGGTACCACTCTGAAAATATTTCTATAATTGCACGACAAAATCTCTTCAAGCATTCGATTGCCGTAGACTCTCCAATTTTGATGTATTCGTCAGTGGCATCAGCAGGCATACCATACGCCAAGATCCGAAAAGCAGCGGTGACTTTTTGTAAGGTTGATAAGCCCATTCTACCAGATACAGCACGTCGTTGATTGAAGTAGTTGTCATGTTGTCTAACAGCTTCAACAATATGAAGAAATAACCTCTTTGACATTCGGAACCGACGATTGAAATCTCTTTCACCATACAAAAGATTGTCAGCAAAGTAATCATTGAATAAATTACGATGCGCATTTTCTCTGTCTCGGTGTATAACTGCATGATCGGGAATGGAACCACGATGACTTACATGATTTGCTTCTTGAATGAGTTGGTGAGCTAGGCGGTTGTTGTTGGCTAACAAATTGACTGCAATTTGTTCGTCTCGTTTGATTGCTTCATTTTCTTCTAATAACCATTCATCAAACTCTGATGAGTCTGAAGAAGAAGAAGAGGAATAATTTATAAAAGATGGACCCCCAATATTGAAATTCATTTTAAGTTGTAGTGTTTTTGTCTAATGTCTAATGTCTAATGTTTGTGTGCATTTTATAGATATAATATTTACTATTTAAGAAGATAAAATTTTTGAATCTTTAATCTATACCATTCACTAGATTTCATTTGCCATCAACCATTGGATTGAAATCTTATCCAATATTATCTAAGAATCTTGAATATTTAATGTACACCATTCTCTAGATATCATATGATATCAATCGTTGGATCATTATCCTATCCAAATATTATAAAAATATTTAATATTTAATCTACACCATTCACTAGATTTCACATGGTATCAACCATTGGATCAGAATCTTGTCCAATCTATCTCATATTTTGGATAAGAAAATCTGTAAAACTGAAATATGGCCACTCATTTGAAATTTTATCCATTCATTTTCATCTATAAATAATAGGTTCCAAGCAATGAAAATATCACATTCAATAATCTTTTTATTTGCTAAAAATATGGAAAAGAGTAGAGGCTCATCATTCAATCAACATGAAGATGAGTTATTATGTCGTGTGTATCTAGAAATATCACAAGATCCTATTGGTAGTAATAACCAATCTCTGGGAAAGCTATGGGAAAAAATCAAAAAGAGTTACAATGAAAAAAAAGATGAGTGTTGGGAAATTAGAAGCAACCGATCATTACAAGGTAGAATGAATACTATTATTTACGCTTTAGAAATTTGAAGAGCTGCATAAGCCAAGTGGAGAATCTAAATCCAAGTGGTGCATCTGAATTTAACATTGTAAGTATAATTATTTTCAGCTTCATTTATATATGATATTTATTTATATATTTAATATAGTTTCCTCTTCCATGCAGATGGAAAAAGCCAAGAAATTATTGGTACAAGATCCAAAACTGAAAAAGGGTTTTAAATTTGACCATGTGTGGGTTTTGATGAAGGATATCCCAAAATTTACCGATAACGTCAATGTTGGTATTCCAAACACTTCTGAGAGCAATGTCGCCGGTTCTCCAACATCACAATCGCCGGGACTGTCTTCATTTTCAATCAATTTAATTAGTGATGATGGTGGATCAAATTCATCACAACGTCCAATTGGATCAAAGAAAGCAAAACTCAAAAGGAAAATCTCAGAAGGTAATAATTCTTCAGTTGACACTTTGGTTTCATCAAATGAACAAATTCTTGATTTCTTATAAGAAAGTGCATCAGCTAGGGAAAAGAATAATGAAATAGCTCAATTATGTATGCAAAACCAAGCAAAAAAACTAGCTTTTAAGGAAATGCATGAGGAGAATAAAATGTTGTTAAAAAACCTAGAATCTATCAGTGATCCTACTACTCGTGAGTTTATTCGATCTGAACAAGAAATAATCATAAAGAAAAGAACTCAAGAACAACAACAACCTCCGAGTGCACCAACTTTTTATGGACAATATTTTGGTGATATTGGAGGTACGGGATCAAGTTTACCAGAATATTAGTATAGTTTTAATATTTAGCTTATTTACTAAAATATTATGTAATTTTATTTTATGCATTTTTACTTTGTTGTATTTTGTATTAACTTGTTTGATGTAATATTGTCTTGTATAATATTTGTTTAATATTATTAAAATATTTTGCTTTGTTTTTTTATTTATATATTTATTGAAATTTACATGTAAAAGTTAAATTTATAAGTACATATATAAATGATATAAAACTGTATGGACTAAAATGATAAGCAAGAAAGTTATCAAGACTATTTAAGAGACATACAAGTACAAGGACCAAAAAAATATGAAACCTCAAATATAAGGTTTCACTATACAAAACCTTATAATTTGAGGTTTTGAGGTTGCTCTTGGAGCACACAAAACCTTATATTTGAGGTTTTAAGGTTGCTCTTGGAAATGCTCTTAGATAATAATAATAATTTCATGGATATTGGATAGGATTTTAATCTAATGGTTCATGACAAAAGCGATATAATAAATGGCCAAGATCAATTTCTCAAGATTTTCTTAAATGATAATGTCAAAAAAGTGAGATAAGTTGGATAAGATTTTTATGTGTTATAATGTCAGAAAAGTGAGTTGTGTGTTTTTATTTTATAGTTATGTAATTTTATATTTTGATGTAATGTTTTATTAATTAATATTGTTTGTACACTAGTTAACTATAAAAGTTTTATGATTTTAATTAATTATGATTAATAGTGAGGACTATAATGCAAATATCCAAAATTTTGAAGTTTTGTTTTGAAGTTTATCATTGGAGACAAAATTTAAAAACTTCAAATTTGAAATATCCCATATTTCAAAAATGAAGAGTCTCTTGGAGATGGTCTTATAAAAAACCAAGTTTTCAGCTTTTTGTTCAACTCTATTAGATGTAACCTTTGGGGAAAAGTTATTGTTAAATCGGATCCATTGTAGATCGATCTTTTCCATTGATCTATTCCTTACCCGGTCAGAGATATGATCCTCGTGAAGAGTTACTTAATACATCTCTAAAGATTATTGCTCTACTGAATTTCTCTATTTGTCATAATCATGTTCTTCATTCTTGCTTTCTCTATCTTTTGCATTTACAGAGACAACGGCCAAGGATATTCTATGGATCGTTATCGCAGCAAATACCAGGGTCCGCCATGGCTAAGTTTTGGTGAAAACTAATAATCACACCTCTTTTAAATCATTGTTCTTGGCTCTTTTTAGCAAAAACGTGAATGGTTTATTGTATGTGTTACAGGCTAATGGAACATGGTATGTTATCTCCGGAAAAGGCAAAGCGAGCTCATGAGAAAAAGCTAAGAAAGAGGAATCAAATTCGAATGGGGACACCTACTAAACCGGCACCATCGTATCCTACGTTCACACTTGCTGACCAAAGCCTTGGTAATGGTATTTCCTTGCTGATATTATTAGATACATTTTTGTATTATATTTAACCATCATGCTTTCAATTAACTACTCTATATCTACCATTCCATTCCATCATGGTTTGGTTCGTTTCAAATGTGCTGTTTGTGTAGACTTTGATCTTTGTCTGCTCTTCTCTCGGGTCATAATTAGTTTCCAACGTCAAGTAGTATATTTTGAATTCAACTTATGTTTATGTTTAAAACAAAGAACATGATTATATGGTTACTTTTGGTATCTGCTTAATTTATACTTTGTGTGACAGGACAATTTATCTTATTTCGCTTCATTCTTCTGATTGGAATGCCGATGAGGAGATTTCTCTTTCTTGTGGTAATCAATGAACATTTTGTTTGTGATAGTACCCTCCTGCGTCTGGATAGAGGTTTAAATACATCTGCTTGATTGATTTGGTATATGGATTTAAATCTGCTTGATTGATTTGGTATATTGGATTCAAAATTGAGAGTTAAGAATTATGAAACTATCCATGCTTAGAGTTATTTTTAATGATTTTTGGGGTATATTTTATCACTATACCAACCTTATAGCATATGCTTTTCATCGATTATGTTCTGAACACAGATTGGAAAACACATGTTGCAAAGCTCTTTAAGCACCCCTCTCTAAGAAACTAAAGAAGGAACTGAGTTTAGTTATTGTTAGTCATCACCTAAAGAAAATTTCGTGTTTTACTCCCTGAAAAGCCATCTGGTTCACTTGTCAGTTGTCACTTTGGATTTAGTGGTGGTGCATTTGGAGGTTTCTGTGATTTAGATTCACATTGAGGTAAACTACTTTCTTTTTCCCTTTATCTGTTGTTATGGACAGTTTTCATCACATTCACATAGCTATTGGATTTTCCTTCGAATAAACATGCAATGAATGTGCTAGTGATGGATTTTGGGACATTGTACCGAACGAGTGTGATGCGGGAAAAGGAGAAGGACGATGACAAAACCAACTATGTATAAACACTAGGTATATATTAGATTCCATCATTATAGAATTTTTCCAATGAAAGATAAAACAAACTTTGAAAAAAAAAAGAAAACTTTAATTTTTCCAGCCAAAGATTAAAAAATTAGTTACAAATGATTTGTTAAATATTTAATCTACACTTTAATATTTCATTAATTAAATTGTTTAGCAAATTATACTGCAATATATATATATATATATATATATATATATATATATGTATGTATTATTTGTTTAAAAGAATACTGCAATATTTCTAACTTTGCAAAGTTTAATTAAAAATCAAAATGAACATCAAATAATGTGGAAGAGGAAGAGTAAGAAAGAGATTTATAGATTTGAAGAGTGAAGGATCATGAAAATGTGGATGAAAATTAGCAATTTGTGATTTTAAGGCATAAAAATTTGTTGAAAATTTCTTAGAAATAAAGATAAAATGAAAACTACAACTGACCTTGTTTTCTTAAGAATGCTTTTGGTGATTCGAATCTGAGTTGTAAGAAATTAGTAGGACATAAAAAAAAACAAAAGCCTATAAGTTGGACGATTTGGATGAAGACAATGAAATCAGACGAAATAAATAATAAAAAAGAAGTTGACGACCATTTACTGAGTAATTTCTTATGGAGTGATTTCAGAGCTTTTAAATTGGATGTTAAGGAGGTTATTCTTAAAGGAAGTTAAGATCACGGGGGTGGAGATCGTGAAGATGTAGAGATTAGAAAAGGGAAATCTACAAAAAAAATATTTATATATTTTAATCGTAGAAAAGAAAAAGGTTAAGCTTAGATAAAATTATTTATTAATTAATTTGTAAGTATTTTTAAGAGGAGTCAAATTTAAGCGATAATATAGGATTTGTTTTTGCTTGTTAAAGAAGAAGTTGCGTTTTGTATTTATTTATTTTTGTTCCATTTTGTTCTTTATAGTTATAAGCACATGCTATTTGTCAAAATATAATTGGTGAAGCGACTAGTGAGAAGTTGAGAAAAGAGTCAGTGAGTTTTTTTTTGTTTTAAAACAAATTATATTTAAAAAAATGTGAATGAATGACACATGTCATGCACGTTCTAGATTTATAGTTTTTTCTTTTGTAAACATGTTTCCGTTCAATTGGATTACCAATCACAATGGAATATTTTAATGAAAGTTTGGTTGATAAACAAAAAGAATGACACATGTTGATTTTTTTTGCAATTCAATTTTTTCATAGTATCATTTTTTCTTGAAAAATAATTTGATCATAATATTGGTTTTTTTTAATTTGAATTATTATTTATAATGTGTTGATTAAAGATAGGTTAATATTGTTTAAAGAGAAAACATAAATATTTTTGTGTGTGAATATAATTAAATTATTTTTAATTCTCAACTGTGCGTTTATTATTATTAGCGTAATTTTATAATAAATTATTAATTGATTGACAATGTAATAATCGAAAATGAAATTCAATAGTTAAATTTTGAAGTCTTAATCGGTTTATCTTAAAATATTTTTTGTGGTCAAATGTTTATTTATTTAAATTAAATTGATCCAATTTTCTTTTGAAGATTCCTTTAACCAATATTTGCATAGATTTTTTGTTACAATGAAAATTTTAAAAGATAAGAAATAATTAATCTTTTGCCGTGTCATAATTTTTTTTGCTATATCATAATTATTTTGGTAACAATAATTGTGGAGATGACACCGAAATATATTTTCACAAATCACGTCTCAATTAATATATAAATAATAACACATAATAGAGATACTTTAGTAGGAATGAATACTTTTCACATAATTATTGTCTTCTATACCTTTTAACTAGACTTCTCTATCTTTTATCTCTAACTAAAGATCTAACTTATCATTTAACGTAACTCTCTTTGTACCTTTTTTGTTTCAACTTTTGCCAATATATGAATGAATATTTAGTACCACAAATCATCTTTCTCTTTCAGAACCACTTTTTCTAGCATTTGAGCTCCTTAATGGAAATATCTACAACCCACCGCATTCCATCTTCAATTTTCCAAGAATAGTAGCTAAGATGAATCCGGTGATAACAACATAGTCGAATTTATTTCCGAATAGCTTTGGTTGTCTTCAAGAGTTGGGCATTGACTACTTGAATTCCTAATATCCGATTTCAGGCAAAAAAAAATTTTTTTGTCTTCAGAGAAGAGTGGAGCATTGAGTGCTTTGTATCGTCGATTTGAATTCGTGATTTTGATTTCAAGTCAGAGTAACTGTTTTTTGGGATCTTAGTTTAATTCTCGATTTGATTTCGGATGTTGGTTTTTTTCTTCTTCTTATAGTTCGCGATGGTTTCTGATAAACCCAAACATTTGGCAGGTGAATCGTTCGATTTCGACAGAAGAAGAGAAAGGTAAGGAAGAAACGGTGTTAGCAAAGTCTGTGGTTGAAAAGAGCCTTTACGTTTAGCTAACAAGGCTTGAAAAGATTCTCATTATCTCTAAAAGATCAAAGTTTTTAGAGTTATCAGAAACCAATATGGTGACTTCTTCTTCTTAGCTTGTTCTGAATCTAATAGTACATTGAATGGAATGAAATTTTAGGTTCCATACAAGGATTAAGTACATATCAAATGCTAGTTAATTTCTTTGCTGACTGGGAGTCAGCTGGGAGCGGGCTGGTGCACAGTTCTACTCGCCCACGTGTTCCCCATGCGTGGATAGCGTATGACGTTATTTGTCGCGTCTGACACAAGCCGCGGGTAGAGATTGGTGTAGTCTATTGCATCCGGACTGTCTGACACACGCCTGGCATCAATTGACGCTGTCTGTTGCGTCCGACACACGACTGGGTAGCATTTGATAGCCCGCGCGCGCAGAAGTTACCCGCCACGTGGTAGTCATGCGGTAGTTCGGCAAAACCAAAGGAAATCCGATTTTTTCCTATAAATAGAGCTCCAACCCTTAGTTCCTTACCCATTCCCATTTTTTTCTACCCTTACTCTGCCATTTTCTCTATAGAATCACTTCTTAGCAAAATTCTTGATTTTCCCATTGGCCGTGAAGGATTTCCGAGTCATTCTTCCGGTAAGATCTAGATTTCCTTTGATCCTTTCTTAGGTTTGACTTACTCTTATATATTAGAGATCCGTGGCTAAGTTAGTTTATCCTTAGCATCAGGTTCATCGAGCCGTAGCCAACTTAAGTCCACATCTCTGCACGCCAAATGATGTGAGTTGGGTTACGGGGATGGATGAGTCGAATCTATGTGGGTTGTTGTTGTTGCCTGTTTTCTTTTGAGCTTGGCTTGTTGAATCTATGCATGCATACTCGTTCCTCTTGTTTAGATGGTGTCGTGTTGGCTAAGAACCTCGTTTGCTTGAATCTTGCGCGTAGGTTGATGATAGAGACATGCATTCATTCTTTTGATCTTGAACATTAATTGCTGGCGTTTCGTGCATAAACGTCTAGGCAGGCTGCGGTGACCGCGTTGTAGCTGGCCTGTTGAGAAGTGTCATAATACTTTTATTATAATCTGCTTGATCTTGATAGAAACCCACCGCATGTTACTGCTCGAATCTAGCATCTTGATTGCACGTTGCATGCTACGTTTACTTGATGATTTCTTATGATTTATGCGTTAGTGTTTGTTCTTGTATGTTTACTTGATGGTTATGATGATGTGTGCGGTGATAAGTTGCTAGTGAAGTAGGATTGTTGTATCGATGCATGCCATCGTAATTGCATGCATAAGTGAAATGTGTTGAGTGGCAGACCGACATTCCCAGATGGATCATGGTTATCACGAACCGCAAGTACTGCCGGGTAACCATGTAAGTGTGGAGGGAACTCAGGTAGCTCCCCTGGCCGCGCATGCATGATGGTGCATGAGTTCACTAGTGGAACTGGGAATTTGTGTGCCTGTGTGGCTGCAACTTTTGTGGGTTGCCCGGGAATAGACAACGGGACTACGAGGCCTTGAGATTTGAGTGGAATTTCGTACTTGCATTCATATAAGTTATAGGATCGTTGTGAGAGAGAAAGTTATCGTGAATGATTGTTTGTGCTGCTTGCCTTGATTGATTGTGTTGCGTGGTTGATTGATGCTTGTTATTTTGGGTTTGGGCGGGAATCTTATACTTAATTGTTAGAAAGACTCTAACTCACTGAGCAATTCTTGATTACTCATCCCACTCTATTTGTTGTAGGTAACTTTAGTCGGGATCCATTTGAGGGCCACGTTGGACGATAGTATCGTCAGACTTAGGTGATTTCGGTGTTTTTGTAAAGTTTACAGTTTTATTATGTATTGTCTTTGAATCGCGGATCCGAACCTTTTATGCTTGTAAAAATAGATTTTTCCATATTATAAGCTAAGTAATAAAACAAGTGTTTTTCCAAATATTATCAAGTGGTAATGATGCATGATCTAGTCCTGACCGATCCAATCGTCCAGCATTCTAACGCCCGTGAACCAAAAAATGGATTTTGGTTGGATGTGTCGATCGACAGAGGTGTGTATGTCGATCGACACGGGTGTTGTGACTTGTGAGAAGTCGGATTTTTGGTGGTGTGTCGATCGACACAGGTAGTGTGTTTCGATCGACACGAATTGGAATTAGACCGACAGGTTCGATTTAATTGCCCGGTTTGGTGGGGCGGTTTAGGGAACCTAGGATTTGTATTTAAAGAGTAACATACGCGTTTTGTCTCTCTTTTGGCCGCAAATCAGAAGAGTTTGAGAGAAAAGTCTAAAATCAGAAGTATTGAGTGATTTTTTAGTGTTCTTGAGGCTGGGAATTACGTGGGAGGCTTTTGGGAACGAGGAAAGATCATTGCTGGGTTGATTCGGGTCTGGCAAAGACGAATCAGAGGTTGTTCTTCGTGTTCTTCGTGTTCTTCATTGTTCTTCATCTTTTCTATCCGAAACCGAGGTGAGTGCGTGACCGTATGCTTACATAAATGTAAGGATTGGGTATAATGCGATTGCTTGTTGGATTTCGTGTGTTCTGTGAATGAAATTGTGCAGGAGACTCGATGAATTGTGACGGATTCGAGCCATGAGAGCATAGGCTCGTTTTCTAGGTTCTGCGATGTCGTGTCGATCGACACCAGGATGGTGTGTCAATCGACACGGGGCTGTATGTCGATCGACACCTAGTGGTTGTGTCGATCGACAAGGGCTATGTATCGATCGACACCTAGAAATTGTGTTGATCGACAAAGAGTTCCTGGATTGGTTCGTGTTTGATTGTTTCGTGAATGCTTGTATATGCTCATCCTGGTATTGTATATATTGTTTATGCTTGTGTATAAATAGCCTGTAGATGGGATGACCGCGTCGCTGAGCATTTGTGATAATAGTCACACAATAGTTGACTGATTGCGGTGTGGGTATGGGTGATTAATTGACTGATTATGTGAATAGTTGATTGATTGCTGATATGCTCAAATTTACCCTGAGCTACTCTCTCAAATTAAGAGATCGATGTAGTGCTTAGGGATCGAATCCACAGGGAATCGAATAACACAACCAATTCGTGAATTCAAATTATGCTAAGTAAAAGTGTATGAATGAAGTAGAAAACAAAAAGTAAACAAATGAGAGATGATAAAGTTTCAAGTAATCAATCGGACAAGGAGTTAGGCAATGGGTTGTTCGCAGGAATGAATCAAAATCGATCGTGTCGATCGACACAAATGTCTGTGTCGATCGACACAGAGATAAAAACGTTAGGATTTGTTAAGTGCAGTTCTAGAACATAAACACGAATGTAAAATCAATCAACTCTCGTTGCAGAGACTATCGATGATTAGATTCCTAAATCCCAAATTTTTTTGCGAACCTAGATAATTAAATCAAGTTTTATAGTTCAAGTTTAATTGCTCACAAAATTCCTAAACCAAATTTCTTTGCGAATAAGTAATTTTGCTCATCTAAGATTATTTCAGGTTATCAATAATACTTTCGCATCTATTAAACAACCTATGATATCTAATTTTAGCTGATCAATCCTAAAATCAGAGTTATACCAATCTAGATGAAGAACATAAAGATAAATCCTAAATAGGGTTTCAATCCTATCAATTTCTCATCAAACCCTAGAACTTCCCAAAACCTAACAAGCAAACTACTCAGACATAAATGATGAAATCATAATGAATGAAATAAATTGCATTAAAGATAGAGTTAGAGATACAAAAGGGTTTCGAAATCTCTGAAAGTCTGAAGTCTCCCCAAATCTCTGATCCTCCAAGTCTCAATAGAAAACAAGATAAAAACATAAAATCCTAAATAAAAACTATATATAAGGTTTAAAATTCGGACTGGGCTTTTCAGGAAACTTCTGGGCTTTGTGGGCCGAAAAGGAAACTCATCAATCTTCACGTCAGACGAGCTTGTGTCGATCGACACACAGGACCGTGTCGATCGACACAGACTCGAAAACTCGATTCCAACTTGATCACTTCAGCTCGTATTCCCTCGATGCTCCAAAAGCTCCCATAAAGTCCAATCGTCCAATAACCTGCAAAGACTCTAAAAGACTCGAAAAATACCAAAAAGACTCTATAAAAAGACTTATATCATGGTCGAAAACGGGTAAAAACCATGATATATCAACTCCCCCAGACTTAGCATTTGCTTGCCCTCAAGCAAAACATACACTAAAAATGTGAAAGAGGTTTGAAAACGCAGAAACTTACCTTCCCTTGGAGTAGTGAACCGACCTTTTCAACTAGTAATCCACATAATGCAAAACCAATCCAAATTCAGACCACCATGTACTTCTCCACAGACATTCGCAGCCTTCCAAATTCATCCACGACTACTCAACATACCCGTTAGTTATCATTGCAAGGTCTCGTCCCAGATCTTGACGCCTAAAGCCTTCTAGACTCATTCCCATTCCATACCATGACTAGTGAATCCATATAACTTTCAGTACCCTTTCTCCCCCAGACTTATTTAATTCGAAATTTTTTTTTTTTTTTGAATGAATGGAATGTTGAAACTCAAAAGCAGTGCTTTCACTACTGTTGTTCCTTGTGAGGAGACAGGGTCGTGAGATCGCTCGTCCTCTACATCCATTCTAAGGGACTCAGACTGCTGCTTTTGAGCTCTGGGGGATCACCTCTTGAGTACTGATTCACTGGAATTGTATTTCCTCATCTGGTACTCAAGAACTATCATATCACCCCATTCTTCATCATTTTTTTTTTTTTTATAATTTAGGGAGAGGGGTACCATTAGTTTCAACAGGAATTTGCACTATTCAGGTATGAATGAGGAATCAAGCTTTATGAAAATCAATCACCGAGGAAACCGTATAATTAGCTCTAACCTGGCGGATTATGTTGGAAGTAACGGACGTCTCTAGTTAACTGGTCAGCCTTAGGATTTCCCATTAGTCTGATTCTGAAATCGATCCTGGAAAAATGGTCACACAACTGAAAAGAACAATCCACTAAACCAAAAGAAGGATCATCGTTTCCAACTAACTATTTTGACTCAATAAAAACGTTTTGGACTGACTCTCAAAAACGAACACGAAGTTAGCAACTACCTCCCCCAGACTTAAACAACACTGTCCCCAGTGTTATCAAGCTGAGTTCGACATAAAGAATCAAAAGGATAACGAAATTGAGAAGAGAAAACGAAATGTTACCAAGTGTTTTCCCCGTGTCGATCGACATAGAAAATCGTGTCGATCGACACAGGTATTCGAATCGTATCAAGAGTTGTGCGGAATTAGAGACAAAATGTCAAACCGTGTCGATCGACATACAGGTCCATGTCGATCGACACGGTCTCTCTTGATATTTCTGCAAGTTTGGTCAGCATCTTCCATCGTTGAAATAAATTTCAAGCCAATCATTCTGCAAAACTCAACTCAAAAGACGTGATTAAAAGGAAAACATAGGCGAATCGCATTAGTTCATCAATTCTAAAATCCTAAAGAAACATAAAACAAACTGACTCAAAGAAAAACAGAAAAATAAACTCAAAGTTAGATAATAAAAGAAAATAAAGAGAAACAGGAAAAAGGATAAGTGATCTAATCATCCTCCTCAGATGATGATGAAGGTCGTGGAGTAGGTTGGCGAGGACGGATGCATCCACAGCGAGGCCAGGTAGACATGGCGGTCAATAGCGTCTGGAAACTCTGAACGACCTAACTCTGAAACTCGTGCTACTCCATAGGGCGATCAGGCACTGGTGGTAGTGGAGGAATCTGATATGGAACACTGGAGGTGCCTGCGTCTGAGGGACCAGCTGCAATAGTGCCCCGAGTAATCTGCTTGCGCCCAGCTCCAACTGGGCGTACAAGTCTCGGGTCTGGCTTGAAAGCCAGCAAAGTGGGGTCCTCAGAGATCCTCATCAGTTCAGGAATGGGCAGCTTCACCATCCGTTGCTCTCCAGAAACGGGACGGAAGACCCAGTGCTCGTCTGGCTTGAGCCAGGTGGCTCTCGTCAGGTAATCGATATCAACAGTACACCACATCGTCTCCACAGTGCAAACGGATGTATCAACTTGACAAAATGTGAATAAAGGAGTGAGAAGGCTACCAGCTGCAAAGGGTTTGTTGCTCTTCTTCAAAGTAAGTGGCGTGTTCTTCAGGGAGATCAAATGACGTGCGAAGACGACCCCCATGTTAGGGTGAGGCTCCATCCAGGTTAAGGGTTGTGACTCTTCCCAAGTCGTGTCTGGAATATCCTTCCGGAGAGCATATGATAAAAGGACCAGCTCCTGAAGTCGCATCTTCCCGGGCTCCACCTTATACAGGATCGTGGTGGAAAATAGGCGGAGCAGGTAGCGGATGACAGGATGCCACACATCAGTGTGCATAGAGGAAGCGGGAGCATATATTCCAGTCCCAAATCGCGCCCAAAAGGCCTGTACATCCGGGATCTTCTCCGGGAGTCCATAATAATCTCGACCCTCGTCAAAGCCGTATACCCTGCAAAGATCTCGGAGAGTGAGCGAGTAACGGACTCCTCAGATCTTAAAGCTTAAACACCGCTGCCTCTCCTCATCAGTGTCCTCATCACCGTTGTCTACAGAACAAAGTCGCACTGAGGCGAAAAACTGACGGACCAAATCAGGGTACATATCGTAATTGCGAGAGGCAATGGTCCCCAGTCCCGCAGTAGTCGCAACAGCTCTGCTTTGAGACCCAAAGCACTGACTGTTCTTGGATCTGCAACTCTGGTCGGAGAAAGTTTCACCTTGAGCCACTCGTTATACAGGAGCGAGTCATAATCGTCCCAGTCCTCCGTTATTTCTCTGTTGACCACATCATCGCGTACCAGAACTTTTGCAGGAACCTCACTCCATCGCCTCTGAATGGCGATCTTCTCCCCCTCAGGTCGTGGCCATGGATAACGCGAGGCAACGGACTTTGCTTGTGCACCAGAACCAGATGCAGCAGCCTTGTCTTTTTGCTGACGCTTGGTAGCTTGTGTGGCCATCTGCGAGCAACCAAAGACAAAAACAGACAACCAAAAAAAAATCTGAAATCAGTACACGTTGGGTGTTCTGGGTGTCTGTGTCGATCGACACAAAGAACCGTATCGATCGACACAGAACTAAACAATTCCGATGGCTGCAAATCAAGGTCTCCATTCGCCATATTCAACACAACACCTCTACACAATATCTAGCAGGCACAGGAGTCCAATGTGACACAATAGCAACCCCAAAACAAACCAATTTCGTTTTCACCTCTTTAACAACCTAAAACCTCAAATATTCCCAAATTCGAACCTAACCTACCAAAATTAACGTAGTTAACGCATGAAGCAGGTCCAAAATTACTCTAAAAGTGTATCCGAAGCAATCGAATCATCCAATTTGGACCAAAACAATCCGAAATCACCATTTTTCCTTATGAATGTCGAACTGAAAAAAGTAGAAATAGGGTGTCATACCTTTGTAGATCAAGTAAATGGAGTGTAGAATCACAAAGAGGATGAAAAACGGAGTAGGTTAGAGCCAAAAATCGCTTAATTTGATGAAGATTTGAAAAAGATATGGAGCGATGTCGAGCGATATGATTCCGTCGAAGGGTTTATGAGGAGGAAGGAGAAGAAAACTTACCTGTTATCGTGTGCTGGGCCGGCTTGTCTGTGGTCCATGTCGATCGACACACATGTCCGTGTCGATCGACATGGCCGTTCTTCTTTTCGTTTTGCCGAAAAATTCCTTCACAAAATCCATAATTTCTCTAGACTAAAGTTAGTGAAAACTAAAAATTAGAATAATATACACTTACCAGTGGGTTGCCTCCCACTAAGCGATTGTTTTCAGTCATGAGCTTGACTGTGTCTGGACTATGGTGGATCAGTGAAGGGAACAACTCCAGGAAAGAGCTTCATGGTGTTTTGCAACATCTCTTGAACTACTACCTCTCCTTTCTCCCTTAGCTCCATGGGAAGGATGATTCTGAACCTGGAGAAGGGTTTGGAAGTCTTCTTGCGCTTGGACTTCGCTGGTTTGATGACTCTATCAGATCGCTGGGAGATAGGAGTTGAAGGAGGAACTCTGGGGATCTTCTCCACGTCATCTCCAAGGTTTGAGCATTGTTGTCCTCCATCATTGACGGTCATACAAGAATTCTCCTTGACATGAACTGCAGGGTAGAAGACATTCTTGTTGATCTCTGAGAAGGAGATTCGCCGGTTTGGGAAGTCCACTATCGCACCCACAGTGGCAAGGAAGGCTTGCCCAAAAATCAATGGGTCATCGTTGTCCTCCTTCATCTCCATCACATGAAAGTCAGTAGGAACAAGGCAATCTCCCACTTGAAGCATTAGATCCGGAATGAAACCTTTCGAACTTGTAGAAGAAGAGTCTGCAAACTTGAGAGATGCCCTTGGAGGTTCCAAATCTGTAATTCCTAGCTTCTTCGCCATAGCCATAGACATGACATTTACATTAGCACCTGTATCACATAGAGAATCCTTTAGTTCTATACCATTGACTAAACATGGAACAACAAACCTCCCTGGAGTTGCTAGTTTAGTCAGCTTCCTCAACGATGGTTGAGCAGGTTCCTCCAGAGTCATGTCTTGAATCAATGCGCATACTTCTACGGAAAGTATAGCACTGAACTGCTCGGAACTCAAGTTCTTGATAGCCATCCTCTGCAAGCACTTTCTGACCACCGGAGAGAGCTTCTCAACACCTATCAATGGAAACTCCACAACAAGCTAATCCATGATGGCCTTGCATCTAGCATCCTCCATCTCTTGCTTAGACCTCCTAGGATATGGTATCTTAGGCTTGTAAACTCTCTCTTCTGCTTTGGCTGAAGTCTGGGACGAAGTTAGGCAGTCCTGGGTAGCGTGTCGATCGACACAGGCAGTGTGTCCATCGACAGGAGACTTCCTGTCCAATGTATCACCGATTGCGTAACACTCTGTCGATCGACAGGCTTCTGTGTCGATCGACACGATGCTCTCTGTGAAACTAGACTCGCAATTCAGGGCTTGTGTCGATCGACACAGCCCTGTCGTGTCGATCGACACGAGCTCTACTGTCTCCAAATCTGCGACTTCTCCTTCCTCACACCCCACAGTGATTGCATTGATATGCAACCTTGGGTTCGTCTCAGTCTTAGCCGGTAGGAATTCTTCTTGCCTTTTCACCGACTCCGCCGTTTGAGCAACTTGGATATCCAATTTCTTGACATGGGTGTTTAGAGCTTCGAATTTCCCATTCAGATCTTGATACATCGCATCCATTTTCCCGTTGAAACTCACGATCATCTTCTGCTGCCCTTCCAAGATCTGCTCTAGCATGGATTTCATCTTGCTGCTCTCTGCTGTCTGAGGAGGAGGTGCCTGATAGGAAGATGAACCATAGTTCCTAGTGTAATTGCTGCTCTGAAATGGCTTCTGAAAGTCATTCTTCTGAAACCCTTGTTGATTCCCAAACCTCTGGCCCTGAAAGCCACCTCCATTGATGTAGTTCACATCCTTTTCCTCTGGCTCGAAAGTCTCTACCTCTGCAGCAAACTGAACTGACTTCTTCCCGACGAAAAAGTTATGCACAGAATCCAGCTTAGCCTTTACCTCATCAATTTGGCTTCCATCCATGTTTCCACCCAGCTTCTTCCTTTCGAAATCTGCATTCTTGGTACTGTTGCTGGAAGCCAAGTTATCGATGAGAATCAGTGCATCTTCCGGATACCTGGTGTTGAAGTTCCCATTGCTAGCTGAATCGAGGGCCATCTGATACCTCCAGTCAATCCCTCTGAAAAAGATGCCCAACAGCTGGACATCACTAAACCCGTGGTGAGGACAATCTCTCTGGTAAGACTTGAATCGCATCCAAGAATCCTTGAATGCTTCAGTCGATCTTTGTTTGAAAGTAGAGATCTTGTTCCTCAAATCCTCAGACCTTGCCTCATCGAAGAAGTTGTTGAGGAAGGCATTCTTGGTGTCCTCCCAAGTAGTCAACGATCCAGGCTCCAGCTGCTTCAACCAGTAGGCTGCTTCTCCACTGAGAGAGTATGGGAAAAGCTTGCAGTAGAGGTAGTCGCTAGAAACTCCATTTGCCTTGATGCTGGATGCTAGGTCCTCGAACCTCTCTAGGTGATCCATGGGGTGCTCAGAAGAAAGGCCATGGAATGGGTGCTGAGCTACGAGTGAGAAGTAAGCTGGCTTCAGCTCGAAATCGTTCCTAGGGAATGCTGGAGGTCGGATTGCTGCCCTGTTGGCATAGAACTCATCGGGCCTGTTGTACTCTCCCAGAGTACGCCCACGCCCAGCTGGCTCCTCAAAAATAACAACCCCGTTCTCATCAATCCTCTGACCCTGAGCATTTCGTCTGCGACCCTCAGCATCCTCAAAGAACCCATCTTCACCCCTGATTAGAACTAATGGATTCATTCTGGCTGTTCTTGTCGCTGCTCGGTTTGTTCGTTCTAGCTTTCCAATCTCTGGGTTGAGATCAACTAGCTCTTCGTTTCGGTTGTGTCTGGTAACGCGAGGATGCATAAACCTGAAACACACAAAACAAAAAGAAAAGAAATAGTAAGTAAAATAAACAAAAATAAAAACTTAGACAAAATTCTAATATCACAAATCGATTGGTTAAATCGACTCCCCGGCAACGGCGCCAAAATTTGATATGCTCAAATTTACCCTGAGCTACTCTCTCAAATTAAGAGATCGATGTAGTGCTTAGGGATCGAAACCACAGGGAATCGAATAACACAACCAATTCGTGAATTCAAATTATGCTAAGTAAAAGTGTATGAATGAAGTAGAAAACAAAAAGTAAACAAATGAGAGATGATAAAGTTTCAAGTAATCAATCGGACAAGGAGTTAGGCAATGGGTTGTTCGCAGGAATGAATCAAAATCGATCGTGTCGATCAACACAAATGTCTGTGTCGATCGACACAGAGATAAAAACGTTAGGATTTGTTAAGTGCAGTTCTAGAACATAAACACGAATGTAAAATCAATCAACTCTCGTTGCAGAGACTATCTATGATTAGATTCCTAAATTCCAAATTTCTTTGCGAACCTAGATAATTAAATCAAGCTTTATAGTTCAAGTTTAATTGCTCACAAAATTCCTAAACCAAATTTCTTTGCGAATAAGTAATTTTGCTCATCTAAGATTATTTCAGGTTATCAATAATACTTTCGCATCTATTAAACAACCTATGATATCTAATTTTAGCTGATCAATCCTAAAATCAGAGTTATACCAATCTAGATGAAGAACATAAAGATAAATCCTAAATAGGGTTTCAATCCTATCAATTTCTCATCAAACCCTAGAACTTCCCAAAACCTAACAAGCAAACTACTCAGACATAAATGATGAAATCATAATGAATGAAATAAATTGCATTAAAGATAGAGTTAGAGATACAAAAGGGTTTCGAAATCTCTGAAAGTCTGAAGTCTCCCCAAATCTCTGATCCTCCAAGTCTCAATAGAAAACAAGATAAAAACATAAAATCCTAAATAAAAACTATATATAAGGTTTAAAATTCGGACTGGGCTTTTCAGGAAACTTCTGGGCTTTGTGGGCCGAAAAGGAAACTCATCAATCTTCACGTCAGACGAGCTTGTGTCGATCGACACACAGGACCGTGTCGATCGACACAGACTCGAAAACTCGATTCCAACTTGATCACTTCAGCTCGTATTCCCTCGATGCTCCAAAAGCTCTCATAAAGTCCAATCGTCCAATAACCTGCAAAGACTCTAAAAGACTCGAAAAATACCAAAAAGACTCTATAAAAAGGACTTATATCATGGTCGAAAACGGGTAAAAACCATGATATATCAATTGCGGTGTGGGTATGGAGTCGTAAATCATCTCTTCCGAGCATTCAATGAGATTCCACGGTATGTGTTATTTGACTGTCTATTTTTCTATTACTTTGTAATCTGCTGGTGAGTGCAGAGTGATGGCTAGAGGTGCTAGAGGCAGAGGTCATGGGGGCCGTGGAGGCCGAGATGGTCGTGGTGGGCGCGGGCAAGGACTTGTGAGTGAGTTAGATGTCGCGAGTTTGGCCCAGGAGACCACGTAAGAGTAGGTACAGGACTCGCAGGCGTTTCAGGAGGGGTCTATGGGTGAGACTGGTACGAGTGCCAGTGTGAGGGCTGGTGGGACTAGTGTGGGTCCTGAGGTAGCTGGTGGTGGGGGGCCCAGGTGGGGGTGCTCCCGTAGGTATGGCCCAAGACCGAGATGATCGCTTGGCGGGTTTACTACAATTGATTATGGAGCGGTTACCAGGTGGGATGCCGGCTCCGGATCAGGCTTCGGGAGTTCAGCCAGGTGGGGCTGGTGTGCAGCCAGTAGTGGATGGGGTTCAGCCGGGAGTGGCTGGTATACAGCCGGGTGTGGCGGTTGCGGAGGAGCTTCCATCCTACCTGAGGATGATGGAGCAGATGCAGAGGATTGGCACCGGATTTTTCTCGGGTGGTGCCAAGCCTGAGGAGGCCGATGAGTGGCGGCGGAGGTTGTAGCGTAACTTTCGCTCTATCAGGTGTCCAGAGGGATACCGGGTCGATCTGGCGGTTCATTATCTGGATGGTGATGCAAATCTTTGGTGGAGGGTTGTTGAGGCCAGGCGAGTACAGGCTGAGACGGTCTCGGATGATTTCTTGGCTGAGTTTAATGAAAAGTATTTCCCGCATGAGGCGATGGACCGGATGGAGTAGAGGTTTCTGAACCTGGCTCAGGGAGATCGGACTGTGAGGGAGTTCGATTTGGAGTTCAGTCGACTCCTGGTGTATACTGGTAGGAGCATTGAGGGCGAGCGGGCCCAGGTAAGGAGGTTCCTTGGGGGACTTCGAGCTGAGTTGAGGACTCATTGCAGGGTGAGTATGTTCGCCACGAGGGCGGAGCTGGTTGAGACTGCTGCAGCGATTGAGGAAAACCTCAGAGAACAGGCTGTGGTGGTTAGTTCACCGGTGCAACAGCAGCAGCAGAGGAGATCTCAGCAACAGACGGGTTCGAGCAGGGGCGGCAAGCCTACTCAGGGTCAGAAGAGGAAGTGGGAGAGTACTTCAAGAGCCAGTCAGGGTGGTTTAGGATGCTACGGGTGTGGTGGTATGGGCCACAAGGTGGCGGACTGTCCGATGAGCAGAGAGGATCAGGCGGCTCAAGTGTGCTATCACTGCCGGGAGCCGGGGCATATCAAGCCCAGGTGTCCTAAGCTACAGCAGATGGCATTGGCAGCAGTGCTGCCGTTGGCGGTCCACCATTTGGCTCAGATTGCGGTGACACCGCTGGTTTCTACGTCGGCAGAGGCAGGCGGTTCTAACGACAGACCGATCATAGGTTTAATTTCATACTTATTCTTTTTAAATTCATTTGGTGATTGAATTTAGTCTGTTTGAAATTGTGAGTCTGCGTTAGAGTGTCGGGTCTTAAAGCACATCGGACTTGTGCAGGGGTCTTAGTTGTGGGCGGATGTGACTCCACGTGTTGTTTGATTCGGGATATACGAATAACTTCATTACTCCGGAGTGTGCGGAGGGCAGCGGGATCCGCACCGATTCCGGAGAGCAGTCGGGAGTAGTTAAGATTGCTGGTGGCAGTACGTTGGCTACTTTCGGGCGGGTTCGTGGTGTGGATGTTCTGGTGGTGGAAGAGTCGATGCCAACATATCTGGTCATTAGTCCGGTGGAGCTGTACGATGTCATCCTGGGTATGGATTGATTGGATCGGTACAGGGTTCACCTGGATTGTCATCGGGGATGTGTGGTGTTTGAGCAAGAGGCAGGGAGGTTGATGTTCCAGGGTGTGAGACCGACGCCGAGCAGTTGGTTGAGAAGGGCTGTGAGGCGTATCTGGCGACGATAGTGATGCCGGAGACTGTTGGAGAGGTTGCAGTTGGGGATATTCAGTTTGTTCGAGCTTTTCAGGAGGTTTTCCAATCGTTGTTGGGATTGCCACCGTGTGGTCGGATCCTTTTACAATTGAGTTGGAACCGGGGACGACTCGTATATCCAAGACGCCTTACAGTGTGGCTCCAGCAGAGATGGCAGAGCTGAAGAAGCAGATGGATAACCTGTTGAGGAAGGGTTTCATCCGGCCTAGTGTTTCACCGTGGGGAGCACCGATGTTGTTTTTGAAGAAGAAGGATGGGATTTTGCGGTTGTGTATTGATTACCAGAAGCTTACACGAGTCAGTGTGAAGAACATGTATCCTCTGTCGCGCAGAGATGAGTTGTTGGATCAGTTGCGAGGGGCTACATGGTTCTCCAAGATTGATTTGGTTTCGGGTTACCATCAGATTCTGATTAATGAGACAGATATTCGGAATACGGCGTTCCGGACGAGATACAGACATTATGAGTTTGTGGTGATGTCGTTCGGGTTGACAAATGCGCAATCAGCGTTAATGTGGTTGATGAACGGAGTGTTCCAGGAGTATCTGGATGTGTTCGTGATCATCTTCATAGATGATATTTTGGTGTATTCGAAGAGTCTGGAGGAGCACGAGGTGCATTTGCGGTTAGTTCTGGAGAAGCTACGGGAGCAGAAGCTGTATGCGAAGTTGAGTAAGTGCAGTTTCTGACAGCGAGAGATGATCTTTTTTTGCTACGTTGTGTCTGTAGAGGGAGTTTATGTAGTTGCGGCTAAGATTGAGGCTATCAGAGGTTGGCCTATACCGAGGAATGCCACCGAGATCAGAAGTTTTCTTGGGTTGGCGGATTATTACCGGAGATTCGTCAAGGGGTTTGCGAGTATGGCGTAGTCGATGACGAAGTTGACAGGGAAAGATGTCCCTTTTGTATGGTATTCAGCTTGTAAAGAGAGTTTCGGGAAGCTGACTAGTACACCGGTTTTGGCGTTACCTGAGCCGGGTGATCCTTATGTGGTGTATACAGATGTTTCAGGAATTGGTCTGGGATGTGTGCTGATTCAGCAGGGGAAAGCTATTGCGTATGCTTCGAGACAGTTGAGGAAGCACGAGTGCAACTACCCTACCCACGATTTGGAGTTGGCTGCGGTGATTTTTGCATTTAAGATTTGGAGGTATTATCTGTATGGCGGGAAGGTGCAGTTATTTACAGACCACAAGAGTTTGAAATATTTTTTCACTCAGCCAGAGCTGAAACAGAGACAGAGGCGCTGGATTGAATTAGTTGCAGACTATGACATGGAGATTGGATACCATCCGGGTAAGGCTAATCTGGTGGCAGATGCGTTGAGTCGGAAGAAGGTTGGTTCAGATCAGGAGTGGGATATGGAGGCTATGCTGAGCGAGATCAGTACCTTGAGGTTGTGTGTGATCTCATAGGAGCCATTGGGGTTAGAGGCAGCTAACCAGGCGGATTTGTTGAGCAGGATTCGAGTTAATCAGGAGAAAGATTACGGATTGATTGATGATTCTAAGACGGCCGGTTCAGAGTATGTGGTCTCAGCGAGTGGGATGATACTGGTGAACTGTCGGGTTTGTGTACCCAAGGACGAGGATCTGAGGCAATAGATTCTGAGGGAGGCTCATTCGAGCATGTTATCAATTCCTCCGGGAGCGACCAAAATGTACCGTGACCTGAAGCGGTATTATCACTGGGTCGGGATGAAGAGGGATGTGGCTTGCTGGGTTGCAGCGTGCAATGTGTGTCAGATGGTGAAGGCTGACCATCAGGTTCCGAGTGGTATGTTGCAGAGTTTGTCCATTCCGGAGTGGAAGTGGGATATAATTACCATGGATTTCGTGACGGGGTTGCCGGTGTCACAGACTTATGATGCGATTTGGGTTATCGTGGATTATCTGACCAAGTCAGCACACTTTCTGGCCATTAAAAAGACTGATGGAGCGGCAGTTTTGGCTAAAAATTATGTCCGGGAGATAGTAAGGTTACACGGGGTGGCAACGAGTATTGTGTCAAACAGAGATTTGAGATTTACTTCAGAGTTCTAGAGGGCATTTCAGGCTGAGATGGGCACTAAGGTGCATATGAGCAAAGCGTATCATCATCAGACAGATGGGCAGTCGGAGAGAACGATTCAGACATTACAGGATCTGTTGAAGATGTGTGTGCTGGATTATGGTGGTCATTGGGTGGATCATCTGAACCTGATTGAGTTTGCGTATAACAACAGTTAACAGGCAAGTATTGGGATGACTTCATATGAGGCTCTGTATGGGAGGTCGTGTAGAACACCATTATGCTGGACTCAAGTGAGGGAGAGGAGTATGTTTGGTGTAGACTTTGTTCAGGAGACGATGGAGAAGATCCGTGTCTTGAGGCTGAACATGAGGGAGGCTCAAGATCGGCAGAAGAGTTTTGCTGATAGGAGACGGAAGGAGTTATAGTTTGAGCTGAGAGATCTGGTGTATCTCAAGGCAGATGTTGAGGGGTCCTAACAGATTTATTTCAGAGAATAAGATAAGTCCGAGGTTAATGGATCCGTTCAAGGTGGTGGAGCGGGTCGGGCCGGTAGCTTATCGGTTGCAGTTACCTCAGAGTATGAAAACTTTTTACAAAGTCTTCCATGTTTCGATGCTGCGGAAGTGTCTACATGAGTCTGAGGAGGTGTTGGCTAGGATTCCAGAGGATCTTCAGCCTAACATGACGTTGGCGGCGAGGCCTGTGAGGATTCTCGAGAGGCGAGTCAAGGTGCTGCGTCGGAAGAGTATACCGTTGGTGAGAGTCATGTGGGACTGTGATGGTATTGAGGAGGAAACTTGGGAACCAGAAGCGTAGATGAAGAGTAAGTTCTCGAAGTCGTTCGAGAAGCAAGCGGTGGCTTGAGTGTCTTTCTGGTTTTCAGAGTCTGTATAAGCATGTTGTTATGTATATTTCGTTTGTTGTTGTAACGAGTATACATTTGGAAATTTCATAAGATGAGCTGTTTTATTAAATGTGTTTTATAAGATGTGAGTTCTTATATTTTTATGACTAGTGGGGTTGAAACGACCCGACCCAAAATTCAAAAAAAAAATTTCCCTTCCAAATTATTATCATCACATATAATAATCCTCAATGGGTCAACAAACAAGCAATGCGGAACAATAAAACATCAACGACACATTCCAATTTAACAAATCTCATACTTTATTAAATATCATCCAGTTCAACCAATCAACCAATGTGAATGAACAATATCCAATGACTAACAACCTAACAATTCCATGGAAATACAAACCAAGTGAGACCCTAAATCATCTCTTCTTCCTCGCCACGATTCCACGATCACAATTTCTCTTTACCTGCAACACATGGCAAAAAGAGTTGCGTGAGTATTATCACAAATACTCAGCGACGCGGTCATCCCGTCTACAGGCTATTTAAATACAAGTATAAGCAACCAATACAATACCATGATGATCACAGAACAAGCATACACGACCAAACAAATAAACCAGTCCAGAATACTCCGTGTCGAGCGACAGGACTCACTGTATCGATCGACACAACCACTAGGTGTCGATGATCGGTGACCCCATGTCGATCGACAGGACACACTGTGTCGATCGACACAACCACTAGGTGTCGAAGAACACAGGCCCCGTGTCGATCGACACACCACGTCGGTGTCGATCGACACGACATCGCAGAACCCAGAATCGAGTCAATCCTCACACAACTCGAATCTGATGCAATCTGTCGAGTCTCCTGCACAGATCCACACGCAAAACACACAAAAACACCAAGCAATCGTATTCCATTGGCCCCCTATACTTATACGAGCCTACAGTCACGCACTCACCTTGATTGGGATTGAAAAAGGATGAAGAACGCGAAGAACGAGCGAAGAACACTAAGACAGCCTCTGATTCTGTCCTCACAGACCCGAAATCAGCACAGCAACAACCCCTTTCTCGTTCTAACACCACTCACGATCAATCCTTCTCCAGGAACTCCCAACAATCACTCAAAATCTCTGATTTCAGAACTTCTCCCCAAAATCTCTCTGAAAAGTCTGATTCTCCAGAACAAAAACGGCCAGAACTTCTGATTCTGCTTTTTATATCGAACCCTAGGGTTCCCTAAACCGGCCCAATAAACCGGCCAATTAAATCGAACCTGTCGGTCTGATTTAACCCGTGTCGATCGACACACACCAACCGTGTCGATCGACATAACGCCCCAAACCCGACTTCTCCTAAGTCCAAAACACACATGTCGATCGATACAACACGCCTGTGTCGATCGACACTACCAGAAATCCACTTTTTGGTTCACGAGCGTTACAATTCTCCCCCACTAACACGGATTCGACCTCGAATCCGGCGACACTGTCGCACTATGGTCACTAATACCGGACCCGAACCCGGCTGACCCTTCGAGATCATACTCGAACCACACAACCCCGTCTTACTAAAGTTCGCATTCCGTCTAAAACCCGACCAGATTTCCCCAGAAAATCCACGATGCAACGCCCCCTGGTCTCGATCAGGCTGCCTGATTGACCGCCCAACAATCAAACAAGAACATGCACGACCAACCGTTGAATCCAAATTGGACCAAATGATCGCACAACAATCAAACAAGAACATGTACGACCAACGGTGCTACATATATTACCAGGGTTGTCCGAACCTGGTTCCAAACATTAGCAAAACCTTAGATTCGACATCCAATCCATTCTCTTGACCTTCGGTCAACACCACTCGAGATCACACCTGATCCCCGACCTCTACCAGGCTCATACTAGCCCCATTGCACCGTCTCACCACGGCTGCAATTCCTGACCCCACCCGGTCAGCACCACCTGAGATCCACTCCCGATCCCCGAAGTTCATCCAGTCTCATGCTTACAACCACATTACAGATACTATTGCTCGTACTCATATCTATATACAACACCCCGCTCTCAGGATCGTCACCTTTTGAGCACTCGATGTATATCATACCACCCCACCTTCAGGACCGCCGTCCATCCAGCTCTCGGTATGCTCCAGCCCCTTCCACTCTTAGGACACACAGTCCATCAAGCTATCGGCTGCAGAGGAATCACACATCCCCTGGAGAGGCTTCGGCCCCTCAAAGTATATGCAAGGGAACCACTTTCCCCTGGAGAGAACATCACTGTCCACTCAAGTATACCCAGGAGACCCACGATCCCCTGGGGCAATCACTCTGTAGCATGCATCTTAGGCACCTGTCGACTGAAATCACCTTTCATGGTCATCTGAAACAACCCAATCACCAGGGTATTTCACAGAGTCCCTGGAAAGACAGTCTTAACTCACATAAGACTTCTATTCCAGACTCCCCCTAGGAAATAGGCAGGTCCTAACTCACATAAAACCCCTATTTCCCAGCGCCATCTGGGGAATCACAAGTCCTAACTCACATAGAACCTTATCCCCAGATAATCCTACTAGAACATGGACAACCCTAACTCACATAGAACTTCCATTTCTAGTCTCCCTAGCCGATAGACAAACTCTAACTCACATAGAACTCTATCGCTAGCCCTCCACATGACCTACCAGTCATCACAAATCCATGACATCACCAGTCATACCATAAGAACTCACATCTTATAACACATTTAATAAGGCAAAACTCATCTTATTAAATCTCAAATTGTATACTCTTTACAACATAACAAATACAAAAATCCAACATAGCGACAAGCTAAAACAGACTCTGAAAACCAGAAAGAACTCAAGCCACCGCTTGCTTCTCGAACCACTTCGAGAACTTCGTCTTCATCAACGCCTCTGGTTCCCAAGTCTCCTCCTCAATACCGTCACAGTCCCACACGACTCTCACCAACGGTATACTCTTTCGGCGCAACACCTTGATCCTCCTCTCGAGAACCCTCACAAGCCTCGCCGCCAACGTCATGTTGGACTGAAGATCCTCCGGAATCCTAGCCAACACCTCCTCAGACCCATGTAGACACTTTCGCAGCATCAAAACATGGAAGACCTTATGAAAAGCCTTCATACTCTGAGGTAACTCCAACCGATAAGCCACCGGTCCGACCCGCTCCACAACCTTGAACGGACCCATAAACCTCGGACTCAGCTTATTCTCTGGAATGGATCTGTTAGGACCCCTCAACATAGCTGCCTTGAGATACACCCTATCTCCCAGCTCAAACTCCAGCTCCTTCCGTCTCCTATCGGCGTAACTCTTCTACCGATCCTGAGCCTCTCTCATGTTCAGCCTCAAGACACGGATCTTCTCCGTCGTCTCCTGAACAAAGTCTGCACCAAACATGCTCCTCTCCCCCATTTGAGTCCAGCATAATGGTGTCCTACACGGCCTCCCATACAGAGCCTCATATGGAGCCATCCCAATACTCGCCTGATAGCTGTTGTTGTACGCAAACTCTACCAGGTTCAGATGATCCGCCCAATGACCACCATAATCCAGTACACACATCCTCAGCAAATCCTCCAATGTCTGAATCGTCCTCTCAGACTGCCCATCCGTCTGAGGATGATACGCGGTACTCATATGCACCTTAGTGCCCATCTCTGCCTGGAATGCCCTCCAGAACTCTGAAGTGAATCTCGGATCCCTGTCTGACACAATACTTGCTGGCACCCCGTGCAGCCTCACTATCTCACGCACATACTTCCTAGCCAACACCACTGCTCCGTCGGTCTTCTTGATGGCCAGAAAATGTGCTGACTTGGTCAGACGATCCACAATAACCCATATCGCATCATAGGTCCGCAACACTGGCAATCCCGTCACGAAATCCATCGTAATCATATCCCACTTCCACTCCAGAATAGGTAAACTCTGCAATAACCCGCTCGGAACCTGATGCTCAGCCTTCACTAGCTGACACACGTTGCACGCTGCAATCCAGCTAGCTACATCCCTCTTCATCCCGACCCAGTGATAATACCGTTTTAAGTCCCGATACATCTTGGTCGCTCCCGGATGAATCGATAACATACTCGAATGAGCCTCCCTCAGGATCTCTTGCCTCAGCTCCTCGTCTTTGGGTACACAAACCCACCCGTTCACCAGTATCATCCCACTCGCTGAGACCACATACTCTGAATCGGCCGTCTGAGAAGCGTCAATCAAACCCTGATCCTTCTCCTGTGCAACCCGAATCCTGCTCAACAGATCTGCCTGGTTAGCTGCCTCTAACCCCAACGGCTCCTGTGAGATCACACACAACCTCAACGTGCTGATCTCGCTCACCAGAGCCTCCATATCTCGCTCCTGATCTGAAGCTGCCCTCTTCCGACTCAACGCATTTGCAACCAGATTAGCCTTACCCGGATGGTACCCAATCTCCAGGTCATAGTCTGCAACTAACTCCATCCAGCGCCTCTGTCTCTGGTTCAGCTCCGGCTGAGTGAAGAAATACTTCAGACTCTTGTGGTCTGTGAATATCTGCACCTTCCCGCCATACAGATAAGACCTCCAGATCTTAAGTGCAAAGATAACTGCAGCCAACTCCAAGTCATGGGTAGGGTAATTACACTCGTGCTTCCTCAACTGCCTCGAAGCATACGCAATAACCTTCCCCTGCTGCATCAGCACACAACCCAGACCAACTCCCGAAGCGTTTGTATACACCACATAAGGCTCACCCGGCTCGGGTAACGCCAAAACAGGTGTACCGGTCAACATCTCTTTCAGCTTCCCGAAACTCTCCTCACAAGCTGAAGACCAAACAAAAGGGACATCCTTCCCTGTTAGCTTCGTCATCGACTGCGCCATACTCGCGAATCCCTTGACGAACCTCCGGTAATAGCCTGCCAACCCAAGAAAACTCCTGATCTCGGTGGCACTCCTCGGTCTAGGCCAACCTCTGATAGCCTCTATCTTAGCCGGATCCACAGAAATTCCCTCTGCAGACACCACATGGCCAAGAAAACTCATTTCTTGCTGCCAGAAACTACACTTACTCAACTTCGCGTACAGCTTTTGCTCCCGCAGCTTCTCTAGAACCAAACTCAAATGCACCTCGTGCCCGCCCAAAAGTAGCTAACGTCCTCCCACCAGCAACCTTAACTACTCCCGGCTGCTCACCAGAATCGCTCCGGATCCCGCTGCCCTCCGCACACTCCGGAGTAATGAAGCTATTCGTAGCTCCCGAATCGAACAACACGTGGGACTCACATCCGCCCACAACTAGGTCCCTGCACAATCCCATGTGCTTTAAGAACCTTAACACTTATCATAGGACACACAATTTCCAAAACAGACAGGATTCAACACCCAAATTCCGCGACTCGTCCCTCCTAGGATAACTTCCAAGCTTGTGATCCATGCTCCCACACCCGAAGCATCCCGGACCACCCTGAACCATCTGACTCAGTTCCGAAGTGCTCTCCCACTTCCTCTTTTGACCCTGAGCAGGCTTGCCGCCCCTGCTCGAACCAGTCTGCTGCTGAGATCTCCTCGGCGGCTGCTGCTGCTGCTGCACCGGTGGGCTAACCACCACAACCTGCTCCCTGAGATCCTCCTCAATCGCAGCCGCAGTCTCAACCAGCTCCGCCCTCGTGGCGAACTTACTCGCCCTGCAGCGAGTCCTCAACTCAGCTCAAAGTCCCCCGAGGAACCTCCTCACCTGGGCCTGCTCGCCCTCCATGCCTCTACCGGCATGCATCAGGAGCCTACCGAACTCCAAATCGAACTCCCTCACTGTCCGATCTCCCTGAGTCAGGTTCAGAAACCTCGACTCCATATTGCCCACCGCCTCCTGCGGAAATACTTGGCGTTAAACTCTGCCAAGAAATCCTCCCAGACCATCCCGGCCTGCACCCTCCTTGTTTCGACGCCTCTCCACCAGAGATGTGCGTCACCATCCAGATAGTGAACCGCCAGGTCCACTCTGTATCCCTCAGGACACTTGATCGAGCGAAAATTACTCTCCATTCTTCACCGCCACTCATCGGCCTCTTCCGGCTTGGCACCACCAGAGAAAAACCCGGTGCCAATCTGCTGCATCTGCTCCATCATCGTCAGGTAGGATGGAAGCTCCTCCGCAACCGCCACAACCGGCTGTACCTCAGCCACACCCGGCTGAACCCCAGCCACCACTGGCTGCACACCAGCCCCACCTGGCTGAACTCCCGGAGCCTGACCCGGAGCCGGCACTCCACCTGGTAACCGCTCCAGAATCAACTGCAGCAAACCCGCCAGCCGATCATCTCGGTCTTGGGCCACACCTACGGGAGCACCCCCACGAGGGCCCCCCGCACCAATAGCTACCTCGGGACCCACACTGGCTCCACCAGCCCTCACGCTGGCACCCGTAGCAGTCACACCCACAGACCCCTCCTGAAACGCCTGCGAGTCTGCCACCTGCTCCTGCGTGGTCTCCTGGGCCACACTCACGGCATCTGACTCCTCTGAAGTCCTCGCCCACACCCACCACGACTACCACGGCCACCACAGCCCCTACGACCTCTGCCTCTAGCCACTCTAGCCATCACTCTGCCCTAACTAGCAGACTACTAAGTACTAGAAAACAGAAAGTCATAAAACACTTACCGTGGAATCTCATTGAAGGCTCGGAAAAGATGATCTAGGACTCCATACCCACACAACAATCTATTGACTAACTCACATAATCAATTAAATATTCTAGCCCTAGAACCGCTAGAGCTCTGATACCAAACTGAAACGACCCGACCCAAAATTCAAAAAATAAATTTCCCTTCCAGATTATTATCATCACAGATAATAATCCTCAATGGGTCAACAAACAAGCAATGCGGAACAATAAAACATCAACGACACATTCCAATTTAACAAATCTCATACTTTATTAAATATCATCCAGTTCAACCAATCAACCAATGTGAATGAACAATATCCAATGACTAACAACCTAACAATTCCATGGAAATACAAACCAAGTGAGACCCTAAATCATCTCTTCTTCCTCGCCACGATTCCACGATCACAATTTCTCTTTACCTGCAACACAAGGCAAAAAGAGTTGCGTGAGTATTATCACAAATACTCAGCGACGCGGTCATCCCGTCTACAGGCTATTTAAATATAAGTATAAGCAACCAATACAATACCAGGATGATCACAGAACAAGCATACACGACCAAACAAATAAACCAGTCCAGAATACTCCGTGTCGAGCGACAGGACTCACTGTATCGATCGACACAACCACTAGGTGTTGATGATCGGTGACCCCGTGTCGATCGACAGGACACACTGTGTCGATCGACACAACCACTAGGTGTCGAAGAACACAGGCCCCGTGTCGATCGACACACCACGTCGGTGTCGATCGACACGACATCGCAGAACCCAGAATCGAGTCAATCCTCACACGACTCGAATCTGATGCAATCTGTCGAGTCTCCTGCACAGATCCACACGCAAAACACACAAAAACACCAAGCAATCGTATTCCATCCCCTATACTTATACGAGCCTACAGTCACGCACTCACCTTGATTGGGATTGAAAAAGGATGAAGAACGCGAAGAACGAGCGAAGAACACTAAGACAGCCTCTGATTCTATCCTCACAGACCCGAAATCAGCACAGCAACAACCCCTTTCTCGTTCTGACACCACTCACGATCAATCCTCCTCCAGGAACTCCCAACAATCACTCAAAATCTCTGATTTCAGAACTTCTCCCCAAAATCTCTCTGAAAAGTCTGATTCTCCAGAACAAAAACGGCCAAAACTTCTGATTCTGCTTTTTATATCGAACCCTAGGGTTCCCTAAACCGGCCCAACAAACCGGCCAATTAAATTGAACCTGTCGGTCTGATTTAACCCGTGTCGATCGACACACACCAACCGTGTCGATCGACATAACGCCCCAAACCCGACTTCTCCTAAGTCCAAAACACACATGTCGATCGATACAACACGCCTGTGTCGATCGACACCACCAGAAATCCACTTTTTGGTTCACGGGCGTTACAGGGGTCATGTGGTGGTTAGGAATGGAAGTTCTATTCGGCTTATAGCTTGTTTATGTTCTAGGAGTGGCTAGAAATGAGTTTATTCATGTTCTAGGAGTGGCTAGAAATGGAAGCTCTATGCGAGTTAGAACTTGTCTATTCCTATGGAGAGTCTGGAATAGAGGTTTTTTTGTGGTTAGAACTTATCTATTCCAGGGACTCTAGTGGAAACACCTAGTGGGGGTTGTTTCGGATGACCTAGTGGGGGTCATGGCTGTGATGATATTCCGGGTGGGGGATGTCATGATGGAGCCACGGAGGTGATTCCGGTCGACAGGTGCTTATGATGCGAGTTCAGAGTATTGCTGTAGGGGACGGGTGGGTTTCTTGCATAATTGAGGGATGGTGGTTCTCTACAGGGGGCGGGTGGGTTCCCTGCATATACTCGAAAGTTGCTGGTTCTCTCTAGGGGACGGGTGGGTTCCCTACATGTACTTTGAGTGATGGTGGTTCTCTCCAGGGGACGGGTGGGTTTCCTGCACACTTAGCTCAAGGGGTGACGTTCCTGCAAGTGGATGTGGTGTATATGTATATTAGTTATGAGTATGAGTTATGAGAATGAGTTATGAGCAGTAGCGTCTGAGCGTGATCGTGAGTATGAGACTGGATGAACTTCAGGGATCGGGAGTGGATCTCAGGTGGTGCTGACCTGGTTGGGGTCAGGATTGCAGCCGTGTGAGACAGTGCAATGGGGCTAGTGTGAGCCTAGTAGAGCTCGGGGATCAGGTGTGATGGTGCCAGCCGAATGCTAGGAGTGTGTGGTGGATGTCGAGTCTAGGGTTTTTGTTTACGTTTAGAACTTCGTTCGGACAACCTTAGTAGCATATGTAGCGTCGTTGGTCGTACATGTTCTTGTTTGATTGTTGTGCGATCATTTGGTCCAATTTAGGGACAATGGTTAGTCGTGCATGTTCTTGTTTGATTGTTGGGCGATCAATCGGGCAACCCTAATCCGGACCAGGAGACGTTGCATCGTTGATGTTTCCGGGAGAATCTGGTCGGGTTTTAGGCGGAAGTGTTAGCCTTAGTGAGACGGACTCGCGTGATTCGAGGTCGAATCCGTGTGGGTGGGGGAGATTTGTAACGCTCGTAAACCAAAAAGTGGATTTTTGTTGGGTGTGTCGATCGACAGAGGTGTGTATGTCGATCGACACGGGTGTTGTGACTTGTGAGAAGTCGAATTCTTGGTGGTGTGTCGATCGACACAGGTGGTGTGTGTCAATCGACACGAATTGGAATTGGACCGATAGGTTCGGTTTAATTGCCCGGTTTGGTGAGGCGGTTTAGGGAATCTAGGGTTCGTATTTAAAGAGGAACAGACGCGTTTTGTCTCTCTTTTGGCCGCAAATTAGAAGGGTTTGAGAGAAAAGTTTGAAATCAGAAGTGTTGAGTGATTTTTGAGTGTTCTTGAGGCTGGGGATTGCGTGGGAGGCTTTTGGAAACGAGGAAGGATCGTTGCTGGGTTGATTCGGGTCTGGGAAGGACGAATAACAGGTTGTTCTTCGCGTTCTTCATCGTTCTTCATCTTTTCAATCCGAAACCGAGGTGAGTGCGTGACCGTAAGATTACATAAGTGTAAGGAATGGGTAGAATGCGATTGCTTGTTCTGTGAATGAAATTGTGCAGGAGACTCGATGAATCGCGACGGATTCGAGCCATGAGAGGATAGGCTCGTTTTCTGGGTTCTACGATGTCGTATCGATCGACACCAGGGTGGTGTGTCGATCGACACGGGGCTGTTTGTCGATCGACACCTAGTGGTTGTGTCGATCGACACGGGCTGTGTATCGATCGACACCTAGAAGTTGTGTCGATCGACACAGAGTTCCTGGTTGGTTCATGTTTGATTGTTTCGTGAATGCTTGTGTATGCTCATCCTGGTATTGTATCTATTGTTTATGCTTGTGTATAAATAGCCTGTAGACGGGATGACCGCGTTGCTGAGTATTTGTGATAATACTCACGCAACTCTTTTTGCCATGTGTTGCAGGTAAAGAGAAAATGTGATCGTGGAATCATGGCCGGGAAGAGGAGATGATTTAGTGTCTCGTCTGAGTGGTCGTAGCGTTAGAATTGTTAGGTTGCTAGTAGATTTTGAAATTGTTGTCATTGGATTATTCTGGAATTGATTGAGTTGAATATTGTTCTTATTGAATTGAACGGTTTAGAGAATTAATAAAGTATGAGATTTATTGATTTGGTTGTTATTGTTGATTTTAATTGTTTCCGCGTTGCTTGTGTTGGCCCAGTTGAAGATTATGATCGGTGATAATCATAATCTGAAGGGAAAATTTTTAAATTTTTGTGTCGGATCGTTTCAAGCATAATCCGGGTTAGTAAGTCTTGGATTGTGTTGGATGGGAAGGACGCTCCGGGATAGTCGAGTTTAAGTGTTGGATTTGTTCTAAAGAACTAAAGCTTGATGGTCCCATGCGTCCAGGTTGTAGCGTTCCAAGTTGGCTGGCCTCAGCGGTAATCGGGAGCGTTACAATCTAGACAAACAAAGGTGGATCTGAAGCCACTCCTATGTGGTTATTTGCAATAATGCCATCTTTTATTAGCTAAAAGACAAAAAAATCATTTTTTTTCTTTCTCTTTCTATGTAGATCAAAACAAACGTAGAGTTTTTTTTTAGTTTTTTCTCGGAAATTTGAAGGTATGAATTTAAACCAGATTTGGAGCTTTTTTGTAGTTTAGTTTCGTTGGAGGAATTAGAAGAAAGAAGAATAAAAGATTTGAGTTTTTTTAGGGAAATTTGAAGGTGTGGATTTGTGTTTGTTTTCATTTTTGTGATTTTTCTATGAACTTGGAAGTTTTTTTTTCTAGGTTTTTCTTCCATGGAGTTTACTTTTTTTTTTCCTTTTCTGTTTCACAGATCTAGGGTTTTCACGTGTCATTATAAACTTTTTAAATAGTTTATAAGAGCTATGTATCTGTCTTTAAAAACTAAACAGTTGAATTAATAATTTATAATGCTTTTAAAAAATTTATAAGGTTTTTAAAAGGTTTATAAGATTTTTAAAAGCTTTATAAGAGTTTTTAAAAAATTTATAAAGATTTTAAAAGGTTTCGTAAAGCGGTTTAAAAACTTTATAAATTGTTTAAAAATCTTATAAACTGTATAAAAAACTTATAATTTTTTAAAAAGTTTTATAATGTAAATGAAAACCCTAAACCCCCCAAAAACTATACCTTAAATGCACAATAGTTAACCCAAATTTATAAATTTATAGTCGTTTGTATGTTTTATCAAAAACGTTTTTGATTCTTCTTCTTCTTTTGCGTTTTTCTGAGAATATTCTTCTCCTTTTTCATATATCCATCAGATCCAATCTCAGATCGGAGACAACGAGAATAAACTTCAGATCTAATTTCACGACTGTGAGATTTGCTTCAGAGAGAAGAAACAGCGAGATCCGATTTCACGACGACGAGATCTGGTTTAGAAAGAGAAAAACAACGGCGAGATCCGGTTTAGAAAGAGAGATGAAGAAGAAGAAAAAATTATGTGTGAGAGAGAAGAAGAAATGACATTTCTTGTTCAAGGAGAATTAAAAAAAAAAAAGTTTGTAATAAGGGTAATATGAAAATATGCAAGAAAAAAGGTGGCACGTTTGCAAAAATTTTTAACAGATGGCACTTTTGTAAAGTGGGATGGAGGATGTGGTATTTCTAAAAATTTCTCAATATATTAATATGGTATATGATTTATACTTTTATAAATACATCATATATATTTATATATATCATAATTATATCACATTCATAGATAAAAAATAATAATAATAAAAATCAATACATAACATATAAGTACGTAACATTTATTTACCAATTATGCTTTATTTTAAATACTTGCAGCATAATTTTTAGAGCTACAGCTATTATATCTACAACCTAAATTCTAGAGCACTAAAATCTAGAGGTACAGTCCAACCAATCACATACAAAATCCAAAATGAGAATAATAATGATTACAAAACGGAAACGAATATGAACAATATTTCTATCTTTAGCCTATGGCCGAACGAGGAAAGGGAAAAAAAAAACGAAAAATGGGTAATATGAGAGGAATTTAGCACCCCCTGTTTTAGTTGTTTTACCCATATCTGTTGCACCAACAAACTAACACAGGCGTGATAACGAGTAAAACCGTTTAAAAAATCTGTACTACTAAAACCCAGAAGTTGCAATATGGAATACATTGAAAATAAAGAAAAGGTAATTAAGAATTGAGACAACAATAACTAGAAACCACGATAAGGATGAATCCCAAAACCTTAGTTACGAATCTTCTCATCCTTCTCCTTGTACAAATCGCAAACGTATCATTAGTCGTAAACTCATTAGAGAGGTACCATAAGAAAGACTACAGATCAGAGTTCACGGTACGACCAAATACGGTTGTACGAATCGTCATATCCAACGATCTATATGGTCTGAAGAATGGAAACGCAGGTTTCGTATGCGCAAAGGGTAATAAGGTATGGAAGAAAAGCAAACCAGGAGACCGGTACGTTGTTGTCCAATTCAAGTATGATGGTAAGTCGAGGCACACCTCCACGCATTGCCATCTTCGGTCTAATTTCGGGTTTGTGAATTTCCCTATCAGTATTCATCCGGACACATCTGCTCAGTGTTACCCTAACTACGTATGTGGTTACTCGGTTCGAAAAGATGGCGTCTTTTACAAGCCTGAGAACAGGCTCTATCGTTGGAAGAGGCAGTAGTGATGATGGTGACAATGCATGTGTACGTTGAAACATGTGTGTAAATTCCTTCAAGAGGCTTACTTTGTTTTTTTTTTAATATGTTCTGGAACTTATTCGAGATATTTTAGCAAAGAAAAACTTATTGGAGATAAATAAAAAAATTAGAGGATGGTTTGGAAAAATGAAAGAGTGTGCACCGCGACTAATGAACAGAATGTGTTGGTATATCATGGCACAAACAGTAGGTTCAAAGGTTCCAATTGTGAATGCAAATGGAATAAAGAGCCATACCATTACAGAGTAGTAGTGCAGATAATCATACCAATAATCAAATCTGCTATACAGAAGTTAGATTCTCTCCAAGTGTTCATTACACAATATATTGCAATATTCCAGTTGTGTTTCATTTTTGTTCAAATTTGTATCCCAGTTGTGTTGAATTTTTTTTTTTTTTCTTTCTGGCCAAGTGTTCACACAATATATTACAACAAAAGGCAAACAATACATTACAATCAAATCAACACACAAGTTACACAACAAACATGACATGACATGAAATAAAAGGCAAATGCGTCTTCACAAGAGTCTCATCATGGCCAAACTGAAAACTGAAAACTGAAAACACAATCTCTCAAGGCTCCACAAGGTTAGGATCTAGCCCTCTTGCCTTCCTCGTCTTCCCCACAAACAGATCCTTAGATTTGATCAACCCAGGTACGCAACCCGAGACTGTCATGAATGGAAACTGAGCAACCGAGTCCTTTCGGCCTAAAGATATAATGGCAATGTCCGAACCTGGCTTGTAGGTTGACATCTTCCTCTCGTTCCCACCAGACATCAACAGCTTTATGTTCTTTGTAGCCACAGAAGCATGTTTCTCAGCAATGTACCCTTGCTTCATCTCCTGTCATAGTAATCACAAATCCAATCAGATTATTACAGTAAGTACAGGAAAAGAAGAAACCCAAAATTTCAGGGATCACACACTTACCGGGATATCAGTAATATCTCCAATTGCAAATACATTCTTGTGATCCTTAACTCTCAAGTACTCATCAACCATCAGCCTTCCTTTACCATCCAAGCTATCTTTCAGGCCAGTTCCTTTTAGCCATTCTGAAGACAATGGTTTTCCGGTGCAGAGGAAATGGCAATCTGCGTGTATCGTTTCTCTTCCTGATGTTCGGTATGGTTTATTTCCGTCCAATGCTGAATTCAAATCCACCCTTTGGTTCAATATCATTTCGACTTTCCTCGATTTTAGCCAGTCGAATGCCTTGTCTGCAGCTTTTTGACCAACAAATTCCAGCAATCTCGGTCCATTGTGTACTAGAGTAACCTTCTTCTCTGGGAAGTCGACTGCAATCTCTGCAGCAAGCTCAACACCCGATGGGCCTCCGCCAACAATCAGAACCGACTCAGAAGACTTGATCTTCTCATATTCTGCAACCAAATAGTACATGTGAGAAAATTAAAAGTTAAAAACCAAACAATCCATGCCTGAATTTCAAATCATTTTAAGATATAAAACAAAAAAAATCCAAACCAAGTCCTACATTTGATTCACATAACTTATTTACACACACATCAATATCCAAGCTATATTCTTCACGCTCCATGTGACTTTCAACTAGCAAAAGATATGATAACTAATGACTTCTGTACAACAGATTAGAAATATAAGTCAGCTGAAGCTCCTTGCAAGCCTCTTGTTAGCGAGTAATGGTTAGCATAGGATTTCCATTCAAGATTCAGAACACTAACATTAAACAGAGCAGGTCTCACACTTGAAGCATTCTTAAATTATTCAAGGAGTAGAAATGAGAGAAAAAAAAAACAACAGAAAACGCGTGGAATTGGAATATATACATACCCGCTTGGTATTGTGATAGCTTCTCTTGCCTGGTTTTGGGAAGCACATCGTTGTGACCCGTAGCAATAACAAGATAATCATATCCAAAATCAAGTCCATCTGCGGTCCGTACATGGGTGTCTGTGATATTGACTGCGGGAGAAGTCACAACACGGCCATTTTGTAGGTACTTCTTGTGGTTGATTACGGATCTTTGAGCAAAAGACGGCTCAACCATGGACCTCAAACTTGCCCAGGTGATCTCAAAGTACTCCTTCCTGTTGTCAAAGGAATTTCAGCTCACATTGCAACCAGAATAAGCAGTGATTGTAAAGCAATTTCTACCACAAGGTACATACAGCAAGTTCAATTATGCCTCTGCTACAAGAAAAAACCTAATGGCCACCACAGATACATATATATAAACAAAACAACCCAATTAGGTCTGACTATAAACAAGATCTCTCCAACATTTTGTAGTCAAACCTAATGTTGGCTCATAAAATTCAAAAGTAAAGTCTGAGATCAATCTCTCTAAAATCTTACTTTACAGAATTGTACCCGTAAGCAATCTTCTAAAGACTTAAGAGACGTACTGAACAATAGTACTGGGGTGGTCCTCTATCGCTAAAACTGACGATCAAGATCAAACGAAGAAACAAAATGGTGTGGTGTTTAAATAACTAAGAACCTAAGGGGGGAAAGAAAACTTACGGATCGATGAGAGTAACGTCGGAATCGAACTGAAGAAATTTGGAGGCCAAGGAGCCGGCGACTCCACCGCCGATCACCACCACCCTCCGGCCCTTTCCTGAATCGGATTCCATAGTCGCGATTCAGATTTTCGAATGTTGTCGGATTGCAAATGAATGGATTTCAGAGATTGACATATATAGATAGATAAAGCGGTGTAGAAAGTAGTCGTGTAGGCTAAGGTTGTCTCATAGGAATAACAGATGCGTTGTTAACATGTTGAGTGACGTCGGCTCCTCCAGGGACGCCCCAAGGATCCCTCATCTATCGTCATCAGCTACGCCAAGTTATGTTTTTTTATCAATTTGTTATAATAATGCATTTCACTATATGCATTCCACTATATGGAGCCCATTTACCTACTCCCAAACACTAACTTATGCTTTTCATCTTCTATATAAATGATGCATTTCCTTCATTTGTAAGTACACACAATTTATAACTTCAACAAGAAGAAATAGCAAATCATTCATTCTCTCTCAATCTTATTTTCATCAATATCTCATTCTTTACCGGGTATAATATTTTGTTCTTATTAATATTTATCGAAATGATAAATTATACCATTCTTTTTATAACACGTTATCAGCACGATCACTCTAAAAAGATCAATTTTCATACGCATACTTATTGTACCATTTGGTGTGCGGACTACCGCCTCCATAATAATTCCATGTGGTTGTTTCACACACCATAATTTATTTATTTATTGCTTTAATTATTTATGGTCGGTTTACCGCCTGATTATTTATTTATTAATATGGTTGTTCTACACACCATAATTTATTTATTTACTGCTTTAATTATTTATGGTCGGTTTACCGCCTGATTATTTATTTATTATTATGGTTGTTCTACACACCATAATTTATTTATTTACTGCTTTAATTATTTATGGTCGGTTTACCGCCTGATTATTTATTTATTCTTATGGTTGTTTTACACACCATAATTTATTTATTTACTGTTTTAATTATTTATGATCGGTTCAACCACCCTGAAAATTTATCTATTGCTTTAATTATTTATTTAGTATTCTCTCTTGGATGACTTTTTCACCATAACCTTGTTATTACTTCTATGTTAATTTTATGTCTAGTATATATAATATTCAACCAGTTTTTTTCTAAAATTAATATTTGAACTGGTAAATTTATCTGATTGATTATCAAATATTTTCAGAATAATTTTTCTTTCTCATCCGATTTTAACGGTCACAAAGAAAATATTTCAAAATAATTTTTAAAATTTTTTCACTTTAAAACGGCTATATAACGGCTATGAATAGTATTTTTCATCTATAAATACACTCATATTTCACTCTTTCAAAATCACTCAAACATTTCATCTTCTTCCAAACAATTTCACAAAAAATATTTTTAGTTCTCATTTTGTAAGAAAAATGTTTCGTTTGTTTTTGATTTTTATTATCGGTGTATTTCTTACCGTGATTTATGGTCTCTTCGCCGGAGAATTTACTCGCGAAGAGTTTATCATGAATATCGGTTTACTTGTTTATGCTTTAATGTTCTTTGTAATTGCGATTTTAATTAATGTATATGGTTTCTAAAATCATGTTATATTTCTAATAATAATATTTTCGATTTTATTTTTTTAGAAACAAATGGCAAACATCGAAAAGCTTAAGATCCCAGCTCTCAGAGTCACTGGTGAAAATTACATAGCATGGTCCACTGATGCTGAACTTTATCTGGATTCTCAGTCTCTATTAGATACTATTAAAGAAGAAAAAGAATCGACTGCCCCTGCAAAGGCAAGGGCGGTAATTTTTCTGAGAAAACATCTAGATGAAAATCTAACGCATGATTATGCGAATACAAAAGACCCTGTAGAGCTGTGGAAAGCTCTTAAAGAAAGGTTTGACAACCAAAGGGCAATAACTCTCCCACATGCTCTTGATGAGTGGGCAAATTTAAGGTTCCTTGATTTTGACAAGGTGGATAATTATAATTCCGCCATGTTAAGAATTGTGTCCCGATTGGAATATTGTGGTAAGAATGTGAGCGAAGAGGAAATGCTCGAGAAAACTTACCTAACATTCCATAAGGAACATTTTGTTCTTGCTGAACAATACAGGAACTGTAAATACAAGAGGTTTTCTGAGTTGATTGTGGCTCTAATGTTGGCTGAGAAGAATAATGAGCTTCTCATCAAAAACCATAACGCTCGACCTGTAGGAACAATTGCTGTCCCTGAAGTGAACGCAATGGATGGAAAAAATCGTGGACAAACGGATGTGAGGTATCCGGGGAGAGGAAATCAAACCAACCGGGGTCGTGGTGGTCGATTTAATCGTGGCCGTGGGAGAAATTATAATCCAAAAGGACGGTCATTTAAATGGGTCCGGTCTGAACAAAATCTCAAAGGGAAAGAAAAGAAAGACAATTTCACCCAGAAGCGTGAAGGTGTTTGTTACAGATGCGGATGTAAAGGCCATTGGTCCAAAGTGTGTCGTACTCCTTTGCACCTTTGTAAATTGTACCAAGAATCAGTCAACGGTAAAGGAAAGGAAGTGAACCTGATGGAACACCCTGAAGGTGATACACATCTCAACGCCTCAGATTTTGAGGATGATGATACCCAAATGACTGACATTGCGGATGTATAAAAGCTTGTAATAAGACTACTGAATAGTCTTTGCCTCTGTCTTATATAATATTATGTTTTTTCGTTATTAGAAAAATAATGTTGTTTTCAAACAACAATTTAATATATAATTATAGTGTGTTTTTTTTTTCTTTTTCTTTTAATGAATAAAATTTATTCTTCTTTTATCGGTGTCTATCTTGATCACAGGAAATGGAAAGCAAAACAAACGGAATGATATTTAAAGGAAATATTAGAGAAATATGTATACCAGATAGTGGAACAACGCACACTATTCTGAGACATAGAAAATATTTCACTGATTTAAAACCAACGAAAATCGTTGTGAATACAATATCAGGTCCTGCAGACTTGATTGAAGGAACTGGTAAAGCCAACTTTATGTTGCCAAATGGAACAAAGTTTTCCATAAGAAATGCCTTATTTTCTCCGAATTCTAAAAGGAATTTGTTGAGTTTCAAAGACATATACCTTCAAGGATATGATACTCAGTCTGCGACTGAAAATGGAAAAAAGTATATGTATGTAACTTCCGATAAATCTGGAAAAAGGCTTATATTGGAAAAATTTCCAAAACTTCTTTCAGGACTGCATTATACTCATATAAATGCAATCGAATCACATCTAGTGGTTAAAAGAAATCCAGAAGATTTCACATTATGGCATGATCGCCTTGGTCATCCAGGCATTTCAATGATGCGAAAGATCATAGAGAATTCACATGGTCACCCACTGAAAACCCAGGAGGTATATCAGGGGAATGGAAAGACATGTGTTGCATGTTCTCTTGGAAAATTGATCATAAGGCCATCTCCAACAAAGGTTGATAAAGAATCACCAAAATTTCTTGAACGGATTCAAGGCGATATATGTGGACCAATACATCCATCATGTGGACCATTCCACTATTTTATGGTGTTAATTGATGCATCCAGCAGATGGTCACATGTTTGTCTATTATCATCTCGAAATATGGCATTTGCGAGATTTCTAACTCAGATAATCAAACTAAAGGCTCAGTTTTCTGATTATCCAATTAAAAGAGTTAGACTAGACAACGCTGGTAAATTCACATCCCAAGCCTTCAATGATTATTGTATGGTAACGGGAATAGAAGTTGAACATCCTGTAGCCCATGTTCATACACAAAATGGTTTGGCTGAATCATTAATTAAACGTCTGCAATTAATTGCAAGACCGTTGATCATGAGATCAAAACTCCCACCTAGTGTATGGGGGCATGCAATTTTACATGCTGCAGCACTTATCCGAGTAAGACCAAGTGCATATCATAAGTATTCCCCATTACAACTAGTATTTGGTCATGAACCAAATATTTCTCATCTAAGGGTTTTTGGTTGTGCGGTGTATGTGCCTGTAGCACCCCCACAACGTACAAAGATGGGACCACAAAGAAGGTTAGGGATATATGTTGGCTATGATTCACCATCTATTATAAGATACTTAGAACCTCAAACTGGTGATGTCTTTACGGCACGGTTTGCCGACTGCCATTTTGATGAAAAAGAATTCCCAGTTCTAGGGGGAGGAAACAAACAAGTAGGAAAAGATATAAGGTGGAGTGTGCCATCTTTATTACATCTCGATCCTCCTACGAAACAGTCTGAACTGGAAGTTCGACGAATTATGCATTTGCAGAGTATAGCGAATCAGTTACCAGATGCTTTTGCAGATACTAAGACAGTAACTAAGTCACACATTCCAGCTGCAAATGTTCCTGCTCGAATTGAGATTCCTACAGACTCTGGAAGAGCAGATGATACACGAGAGTCTAGGACACGCCTGAAGCGTGGAAGACCTGTTGGTTCTAAAGATAAAAACCCTAGGAAGAAAAGGGAAATTGAAAAGGTTGATGTTCCCAGAGTAGCTGAAAATACTTTGGAAGAATCACATCAAGAAACGAATGAAGATGTGGAACATCATGAACCTAAAGAAAACCATGAGACCTCTATCAACTATATTCATAATGGAAAAGTTTGGAATCGAAATGAGATGGTTATTATGGATGACGTTTTCTCATATCTTGTGTCAAAAGAGATAAATGAAGAAAACGAAGATCCAGAACCTCAGTCCGTATATGAATGTAAAAAGAGGGATGACTGGAGAAAATGGAAAGAAGCCATTCAAACCGAACTTGATTCGTTAAACAAACGAAGTGTATTCGGGCCGATTGTACTTACACCTGTAGATGTAAGACCGGTTGGACATAAATGGGTTTTCGTTCGGAAACGAAATGAGGATAATGAGATTACGAGATATAAAGCTCGTCTTGTGGCTCAAGGTTTTTTTCAAAGACCTGGGATAGATTATGAGGAAACCTATTCTCCTGTCATGGATGCAATAACGTTTAGATTCCTGATGAGTCTAGCCGCTTGCGAAAATCTAGAGATGCGTCTCATGGATGTTGTTACTGCTTATCTGTATGGATCATTAGATACGGATATCTATATGAGAATCCCTGATGGGTTTAAAATGCCAGAAGCATTAAGTTCCAAACCCAAAGAATTATGTGCAATCAAATTGCAAAGATCATTATATGGACTAAAGCAATCTGGACGTATGTGGTATAATCGTCTCAGTGAGCATTTAACAAAAGAAGGATACGTGAACAATCCAATATGCCCATGTGTTTTCATCAAGAAAACAACATCAGGATTTGTGATTATTGCGGTCTATGTTGATGATCTAAATATAATTGGAACTCAGGAAGAAATACAGAAAGCCTCAGAATATTTAAAAAGGGAATTTGAAATGAAAGATCTCGGACAGACAAAGTACTGCCTTGGTTTACAAATTGAGCATTCTCAAAAGGGTATATTTGTACATCAATCTACATATACCAAAAGAGTGCTAAAACGATTTAATATGGATGAGGCAAATCCATTGAGTACCCCCATGGTCGTTAGATCACTAAATGTCGAAAATGATCCATTTCGACCACATGAAGAAAATGAAGAGATACTTGGTCCTGAAGTACCGTACCTAAGTGCAATCGGAGCCCTCATGTATCTTGCGAATTGTACTCGGCCTGATATATCATTTGCTGTTAATCTTTTGGCAAGATTTAGCTCGTCCCCTACACGAAGACATTGGAATGGGATTAAACATATTTTCCGATATCTTCAAGGGACGATTGATTTAGGATTGTTTTACCCTAAAAATCCAAATAGCCAAATGGTTGGTTTTGCAGATGCAGGATATTTGTCAGATCCGCACAAAGCGAGATCACAAACAGGATACGTTTTCACGGTCGGAGGCACCGCTATATCCTGGCGTTCCCAGAAGCAAACGCTTGTAGCTACTTCCTCAAATCATGCTGAGCTTATCGCACTCCATGAAGCAAGTAGAGAATGTGTATGGCTAAGGTCAATATATCAACACATTCGATCATGCAGTGGATTACTTGTAAATATGGAGCCGACAATATTATATGAAGATAATGCCGCATGCGTCGCCCAAACAAAGGAAGGATATATTAAAAGTGATAGAACCAAACATATCCCTCCAAAGTTCTTCTCATACACCCAAGAGCTTGAGAAGAATAAAGACATTGAAGTAAGATATGTCCGATCATGCGACAATGCTGCAGATCTCTTCACGAAATCACTACCTACCTCGGTGTTCAAGAAGCATATATATGACATTGGAATGCGCCATCAGCGAAATCTATAAACTTGATCACTCGAGGGGGAGCATGCTAGTTGCACTCTTTTTGCCCTTCTAAGGTTTTTCCCAATGGGTTTTTCCTAGAAAGGTTTTTAACGAGGCAACAAAAGACACGAGTCAAGAAACATAGTAAAACTGGTCTCCAAGGGGGAGTGTTATAATAATGCATTTCACTATATGTATTCCACTATATGGAGCCCATTTACCTACTCCCAAACACTAACTTATGCTTTTCATCTTCTATATAAATGATGCATTTCCTTCATTTGTAAGTACACACAATTTATAACTTCAACAAGAAGAAATAGCAAATCATTCATTCTCTCTCAATCTTATTTTCATCAATATCTCATTCTTTACCGGGTATAATATTTTGTTCTTATTAATATTTATCGAAATGATAAATTATACCATTCTTTTTATAACACAATTCAATTTCTTTCCTTTTTCTGTTAAATGTTTTTAACTTTATCCAAAGCCCATTAGTGGTCCGAAACTTCTTTCTCCTTTTTTTTTTTAGGTCCACTGTTCTGCCATCTCAATTTTGCATGTTCCCGAACTTGATTAGTTCATCTGCTACCACCTACACATATCATATTTGTAGATAGTAACAGTTGTTGCCGTTTAACAATAATTTTTAAAAAAATGTTTTATACTATTCTATATTATTTTAAACTTCTCACAATCAAAAACTAATTCCTTCGAACTTTTATAGTAGGATAACTAAAAAAATAAAATTGACTTTTTTTTAAAAAAGAAAATTTATATTAAAATCAATATTAATATAATAAACTAAAATTAATATTTGAATACTATAATTACGAAATATATCGACAATTTGAAACTTTCTATTAATATTTAATAATTTATCATAATTTTATATTAATTAATGGGACAATTACAAAAATGCCACTTTTTGTGTGCACATTTGCAATAATACCACTTAGAGGTGTTCATTTGCAAAAATGCCACTAATTATAGATTTATAAAGCTTATATTTTAAAATTCTAAACCCTAAAAAATATTTTGACCCCTAAATCCCCCTAAACCCTCAAAACTAAACCCTAATAAAACATAGTTAACCCAAGTATAAATAATATAAAGAAAAAATAATTTTTAAAAAGTGTCATTTTTGCAAAGATTTCAAAAATATGGCATTTTTGTAAAATGGCATTTGAAAAGTGGCATTTTTTGAAATTTCTCTTAATGAAATCATCAAACCATAATTTTTTCAATAGTTTTGTTTTTATCACCGTAAAAACTAAAATGTTTAAAATGTAACATTAACCTATCCAAATTTTTTTAATAAAAAGCTCCATTAAAATCATAATTTTCATCAAAATTAAAAATAAAATAAACATAAGAAATATGAGAAATTTTAAAAAATCCACATCTCAACTGCCACTTTTCCAAAATACCACTTTAAAATTGTTTGCAAACGTGATACTATTTATTAAACCAAAAGTCAAATTTGTCATTTTCCCCTTTTCTCTTTCTTCCTTTTATGTTTTCTCTTTCTTCTTCTTTTTTTTTTCTTTCTTTCTCGTGAAAGAGATTTGAGATTATTTTTTTTTCAGATTTCAATTTTTTTTCCACTATTTTATTTCAGATCTCAAAATATATTTTTTTCCAGATCTCAAAACTTTTTTCTCAGATCACGTTTCTCTCTTTTTTTAACTAAATCTCATCTCTATCCCTCAAAACTAGATTAAACATGAATTTAAATTTCACAAAAAAAAAACTTAAGATCTAAGATTGAATTTTGTGGATTGATAAAAAAAAAAGAGGAGGAGAAGAGAAGAAAAAAAATTGAAATTGAATTTCGTGAATTGAGAAAAAGAAGAAGAAGAAGGAAGATAAAGAGAAGAGAAGAAGAAAAAATAATGTTATCATTGAAACAAAAATGCAAATAGAGACATAACACACAAACGTTTTTAAATTTTTTGGATTTGGGTTAACTATTTTACATTTAGGGTAGATTTTGTGAGGGAGGGAAGGGGGAGGGGGGGTTAGGGGTTTTATTTACATTATAAAAATTTTTAAATAAATTATAATCTTTTTAAACACTTTATAAGGTTTTTATACAGTTTATAAAGTTTTTAAATAGTCTTACGAAACATTTTAAAAACCTTATAAACTTTGTAAAAACCCCTTATAAACCTTTTAAAAAATTTATAAACCTTTTAAAAGTTCTTATAAACTTTGTAAAAAACTCTTATAAACTTTTAAAAAAATTTATAAACCTTTAAAAGATTTTTTAAAATTTTATAAACCTTTTAATAACTCTTATAAACTTTGTAAAAAACTCTTATAAACCTTTAAAATTTTATATAAATATTTGAAAAACTTAATAAATGTTTTTAAGAACCTTATAAATTATTATTTCAATTATTCAGTTTTTAAAGATATATACAAAACTCTTATTAACTGTTTAAAAAATTTATAAACATTTTAAACTCTCTTACAAAACCTTTAAAAAAGTTTATAAACCTTAAAAAAACTTTATAAAAAAAGTCAAAACCCTAAATCAATAAGAATAACATAAAAAAGAACTACCATAGAAATAATCAAAAACTCAAATCTGTAAACCAAATCAAACAAAAAAACCTTAGATTTGTAACCAAAATCGAATAAAAAACTCAGATCTACAACACAAATCTAACAAAACCAAATTTGCAAAAAAATGATACAATCCAGATACAGATCTGAATCTATTTGTGAGAGAGAGAGAGAGATTCAAATCTAGATCTTTTTTTTTCTTCTTCAATGCAATTACCACTATAGAAAAGCTTGAGAGAGAGAGAGAGAGAGAAGGAGATTCAGATCTAGATCTAGATCTATATCTGATTTTTTCTTCATCAACACCTTCATCACAATTTTCTTTATTAACAAGAGCTTGAGAGAGAGAGAAAGATTCATATCTTGTTTTTGGTTTGGAGAGAGAGAGAAGAGAAAAATTAGATTTGGTTTTTCTTTTGCAGGAAAGAGAAACAGAAAGAGAAGGAAAAAAGAAGAAGAGAAAGAGACATTTTTGTCTATTTCCTACAAAAAATTGGTAGATTTACAAAGGGTCATGTGCGTGTGTCACGCTTACAAAACTGTCATTAAAAAGTGGCATTATTGCAATTCTCCCAAGAAATACACTCATGGTATTCTATTACTAATTATATTGAATTAACGATTGTTATATTTGATTGTAATAGTATCGTTTTTATGTTTTTTATAATTATAAAATATGTTTATATTGTTAATTTAATGTTTACCGCTACCGCGTCCACTAGTCAACCAGTCATAAATATCCTGCAAACACACCAATTTCCAACCGCTTCGCCAGTCGTATAAATCGTTTAATAACGTTTGAAGCCGCAACCGCAACTGTTGCTGCTACACCAGTCAGACCCTTAATCCCTCCAAAACTTAACTTTAATTATCTTCTCTAAAAATATAGGTTTCATAAATCTTTCTAATACTTTTAATTATTTGAATTTACAAAATTTTAATTAAAATCATGATTGTGCTTCATAAATTTGGTAATTACCCGAGAATTATATTTAGGCTAATCACGTTTACTTAAATTTGAAATTTTATCTAACTTAAAAAACCCAAATCTAAATTATGAGTGTTGTGGGAACCCTTCAGTCCAGTGGTTTGAAAGAGAGTTCATAAATGCTTCTACACCTAATAATATGGAGTTCGAGTCTCGGATAATATAAATTATAATGGAGACAAAATTTACAGGAGATTTTCAACGTGGTGCAAGGAGAGTCGTCCAGAATAGTCGTCCGGAATAGTCCCGCATATCAAGACTAAAATTGTCCGTTGTATAATCGTTCGTGTAGTTGTTCTCATAATTTGTAGTAATTCATCAATCTAGACGATTAAAAAAAAATCGGAGTGTTTTATTTTTCGTCAAATAGATAAAAAGAATGTAATTTCAATGTAATTATTAGTTAATGAAAAAAAATCAATCGTTTAAGTTATTTGTACTTGGATCTGCTCTTCGTCGTTCATTCAATTTAGTCAAAGGTTAGGTTAGTCTGGTTATAGACTAACGATCAATTGCATGAAAAAATCATAGTTTATGCATAATTGTTGGATAACTGTCATAATAAATGGATCACATTCATAAGTCTGCATAACTCGGTTCAGATGATTGATTTGGGTTTGAAGGGGATGGAGGCAAAGCAAGTGGCTAGAGAATCATATTGAATCTAATACTTGACCTAACCATTAGCGATTACCCTTGGATCTGAATTGATGAATTTAATGAAGTGGTTCAGAAAGGTCTATTTAGGCTTATTGCATGAATTCACATCACCGATTTGTGCATCTTTGTTGATGAAAGGACTTTTGCCCGGTTTATAATTCAAACCTAAAATCACTATATCAATGTAGAATAGGTAGGTTCGTCAAATGGACCAGCAATACACTCTAATCTTATGGGATACAAGTTCAGCTAAGCGATCAAAGAGGTTTTAAGTTGTCACGATTTATCAAAGCAATTAAAGTAAATTCGGTGTAAACAATTTTTGAAAATGCGTTAGATCAAGGGATAGTATCTCATAGATTAGATCATCTAGAACCAACCAATTATTCAGATTATCAATTACGAACCAATCTAGAACTCAACCATAAAATTTAGAGGATCCACTGTCGTGATATCAACTACTTCATCAATCAATCTAACACCCTAAACTATCGTTTGAGATTACAAAGAATGATGAGCATTAAAAGGATATGATCGATTTGTTCACAAGTTGCCTTAACTTCAACTATCGTTGGCTAAGGACTATTCACCCATCTATGTTAATTCAAGCAATTCACAACACTTTTGATGAGTAAATTAAACCTAAAATCAAAAGCTAGGTAATTCAGCTAGTCTAGGCTTTAAGAACAACAATAAAAGAAGATATCAATGTATTTCAAATCCTATTTATACTTAGTTCATGAATCCCTAATCCCTTCGAACCCTTAACCTAACTTGGGAGACTACTTGCACATGATAGATTGAACAACAGCAAGAGAGATAAGAGAATTCATGGATAAAATTATGAAAAAGGTAAAGAGTTTAGAAATTTTCACCAAATGATGGAAGACAATCTTCAAATCGCACAAAAACTCAAAACAATGTATCAAATCTCTCTCACGTGTTCTCTCTGTTATTTTCTGCCTCCCCCGTGAAAAGGGATCAAAAATATACTTATATAGGGGTCTGGGGCGGCTGGGATTGATTAGGGAAACCCTAGGTGGCAAAAAATAGGTTTAATGAAAATTTTCAAAAGTGGATCTTCTGGGGAGCAGGTCAGTCGATCGAGAGCGGGTGCTCCTTATCTCCAGAATCTTCAAAAAGATCCAATTTCCCTTCTTTTTCGCCAAGTCCTATTGCAAGTTCCAATCCTCCATTCCAGCTGCTTTTAGACCTAGAATGACTCAAAATAGAATGAAAGACTCGATAAAAACCTACAAAACAAAGGTTAGAATGCGCCAAAAACGCGTTATATCATTAGTCTAATGAGACAGAATGACCACATCACTATACATAATTGTTGAATTACTTACGCTTATTTGGCTTTCAGGTAAAGATGATGACCGTGGGAAATATTTGGCTTAGGCGCTCGATACTTATGGTATGGATAGATGAGTGGTGATAAGTCCGGGTAGCTAGGTTCATATGACTTGTTATAATATTTGGCAAACTGATAAGTTGTATCGAATCCTATCCCTATTATTTAAATAAAATCTGGATTGCTTGTTTATTTAAGACTTTAATTTCATTTGACTCTAAAAAAGAATGTATCTCAAAATGAACCTCATGTATCTCAAAATGAACCTCATGAATAAACCTTTAAAATGGATATTATGGTTCACATAATTTTATTTCAACATATGACATTGTATTAATCTTTAATAGTTTATACGTATTTTCGTATCATCCGAACATTTGCAACTAACTTTTTTAGGACGGAGCTTTGGCCGTCCTATATGCCAATTCCAAAGTATTCGTTGATATGCCAATTCTTGGATCATATACAATTGCTTTGGATAACCAGCAAATGCCTTGTTTGTAGCGACATCGCCAAAAGAAAACTCTACCATTGAGAGATAAAGAAATTACTCCTTGGAATTGACAGCCAACGAGATCTAATACAATGTAGAAATCTTTGAATTTGAAGAATCTTCGAAAGGATTTTTGGGCACCTGATATAAGACATTCGGGACAGTGAGAAAAATGCAAGCATACGAAGGAACTTGCAATCGCTGCAAATTGACTCTATAGACCGGTTGCATAGATAAACTAACAAATTGAATTGAAGAATATGGAGACAAAGAGAGATGAAATGGTTGCCAAGTGGTTCAAATCATTTATGAGGTGTCATGGATTAGTGTTTTTAATGTAGTTTACTGTAATTGTATTTTTTCTGTATCACGAACACACTTCTTATCTAGCTACGCAAATACATGAGCTCTACAAATCAGACAGAGATATAAGTGCCAATGAAAGAAAAAATAGTTTTGCGCACTCTTGCGTTCTGTGCGAGGAGGTCGGCTTGCATGTTCTTGTCTCTCGGCTAGTAAGTCAGTCGGAACTCCGGGAATACGTTCATTACCTGGGCTAGTTCTTGCACCTCTGGTTGAAAACGAGGCCAGTCCTCCAGAGTAGCAATCATCATTACGAGCTTTTTCAAATCTGTCACAAACAAAGTACAAAATCACTGCCGCCGTTGCAGACTCTTCATTGCCCAGTGGAGGCTTAAAAGCTCCGTGTGTAGAGGTGATAGTGTCTTCTATTATGCATGTAACCTTATGAGGTTTGTAGATCCATCCTCTAATTCTAGTACCCATCCAACCCCACATGTGCGGTTGCCCTTCTACCATAACCCATCAACATAGCACTCAAATGGGTCGGCGGGATAGGTATTGAGCCTTCTTGTATTGCTTGACCTTGTACCTCCTCCTCCTGGCAGTGTACCGCAAACCACTCGGCTGCTTTTTTTTGGGCTATATCCAATATATCCCTAAGTGAGAGTTCTACATTATTAAATAATTTGTCATTCCGGGCTTTCCAAAGATACCACAGAATTCAGGGATATGCCCGAGTAAGCAATTCTGGTAAACTTTGTTGCTTCACTCGCGTGAGTAAATAATCCATGTTCGTTCCAAGGCTATCAGATGGGAACTCTGATGTGTTGAGATTCGATAACGCCTAGCATTGCAGTGCTGACGACACGTAAAAATGACATGGTTAATAGTTTCTTTCTGATTCCCACACCGATGGCACCAACGATCCACTCGGAGGTGTCGATATGCAAAGCGTTCATTCAACACTAGGGCTCCGGACAAAACCTGCCACAAGAAATGCCAAATTTTGTTCAACATTTTAGCTTTCCATGCCAGTCCTTTGAGTGAGTTATATGGTGGAAGTGGAAGGTGGAAACGATTTCCTCATCTATAGTTCTCTTGGTCACCTCATACCCTGATTTAACAGTGTACTTTACTGAGGTAGTATAATGCCAACAAAACCTGTCACTCCCGCCATTTTGGGTAGTCTCATGCTTAGAATTTGGGTTATATCCATTGGGTCAACTTGTTCGCGTAACTTTTGTATGTTCCATGATTTGGTCGATGAGTCTATAAACTCAGATACCCGTGCCAATGATTCATCGTGACCGTTTTAGGACGAAGCTTTGGCCGACTAGATACTTCTCCACCCATATGATGGCCAGTATGGCTTTGTTGCCTCAAACGGGTGAGTAGTTCAAAAATATCGGCCCTTTAACACTCTCGCCAATAGTGAGTCGGGGAATTGGTGCAACCTCTAAAGTTGCTTTGCTAGTAGAGCTTGGTTAAATTCTTCAAAAGACTTGAACCATTCCTTCATCCGACTTGGGTAAACACAATTTCGGCTAACTCACCCAATGCCTGTCTCGTGAGTCAGACTTGTTGCTCCACCAAAAATTAGCTACCGCACTCGCAAGTGATTGGCATAGCCCTTTTAGTAGTAGAAAACAAGTCATAACATACGTTGGAATAGCCTGAGCCACATATTTAATCATTATCTCCTTGTCCCGGGACAAGGATTATGAGCCACATATCATAACTGTAATTGTATTTAAAAATATTTTGTTAGATTTTGATGAATTTATAATGACTCACGACTAATTTGATATATTTTATTGTAATGGGTTTTGATAATTAGTTTGGATTTCCTAATTATCTTTCTTCTAACTATTTCTAAGAAAATTAAAAAATAAAGTCTTAAAAGTTATTTATTAACTAAAAACATTCTTCATAATTTTCTTTTTAAAAAAGTTGCATAATTATAAATCTTTATTACAATCCTTCAATCTCATAACTAGTTGCATAGTTCCACATCTATTCGTCTATTGTCTCTCTTTATATTAGCAGTTCTCTCTTGATCTTGCGTTTCAAGAATTTTCTCACCAATTTCAGGATCATCTCTTCCATTGTTGTTTCCATATTTTCTCTATTGATAACTTCAACGAGAACTTCAGCAAAAAAATTCATCTAATTGACAATGCATACAAAAAAGTTATGTAAGGCTACATAAGCCAACACTAAATCTGCCTATGTCTTGGAAGGAAATAGAGGAGTCGATTTGAATATCATAAACTATAACTTAAAAATTCCAAATATTCCCTCAACTACGTTTTTTTAATGTGGCATGATGATGATTGAACAATTCATTCAGAGTTTCAAAATCGCAATTTTGACCGGTAAACTCTTGGAGATGATACTTAGTATCTCGAAAAGGAATTAATTTTTTTTTTTTTTGTCTATTTACAAATCCACAATCAACAAAATAAATTTTTCATAAAATAAAATTAAATATATTTAATTAGTACCGCGATAAGTTAGTTTTATTAAGTTATTGACAAAACAAATATAATTCAAATCTTAAAAACTTTTGTATCAATTCAGAAGTCTCACTAAGAAATGACTAATATATAAGGTTGACAAAATTGATTAATGTATGAGTTGACCTATAAATGGTACAACAACCCACACGAATCATTTTGCATAAGACGTCGATGGATTTGACCCAAAAACCCATATATCTCGATCCTAAAATTTGACACGAACTAGGGATCTAAGTTTTTTTTTTTTTTTTTTTTTTGATAACTAGGAGATTCCAAAAACTTTCTAGGTTTCAAAATTAATCCTAAATATTTCAAATTTAAAGGGCAGCTTGGGAATTACCACTGGACGACGACACCTTGGTTCTAGGGATCTAAGTTCAGATTTGATTTGAATCACTATTGACATCTCACCGTATTAACAACTTGTGAGCTAGATTAAAGAGTAGCACTAAGCTCTAATTCATAATTAATTAATTTAAACTTTACAGGATTTTGTCACGTTCAGGGATCAGCCACATCATCAATTAAATAAAATATTATCCTATCATTATTATCATTGACAAGAAGATGAGCAGGCATCGTTTCCATTAAAACAGCTGGATTTGTCGGCACTTAAATTCTGAAGAAAAATCCATTTTTTTCTTTTTTTCTTTTTTTGGTCACGACTGAAGAAAAATCCATTTATTTCACAATATATGTATTGTGGCAAAAAAAACTAAAATGAAAACACAATTGCAATTACGCAAGTAACGTGTTCAATAGGAGACTTTTGTAAATAAGACAGATAATTTCCTCCACTAAAATCTCGATATTGCCTTGCATTTACTGTTTCTTCTAGGTCTGGGCATAAAAATCAAATTCGAATACCCGAATTTATATATGATCCAAAAAACTCAAATTTGTATTAAACCTAAAATTTTATAAGTTTCTGTATGAATCTAAAAATTTTATATGGGTTTAGGGTTTATCCGACAGAACGTGTATCCGATATGATCCGAACCCGACCCAAATACGTGTATGCGATATGATCCGAACCCGATCCGAATATTCGTATGCGCAGGTCTAGATTTTTTTGTCATATTTTTTAACTAGTTTGAATTTTAGATTTGGTATTTTAAATGTTTTGTATTGTATTTGCTTCAAATATTTTTCATTTTATATGTTATTTTTTTAGATTTTAAAGAGAAAAACAGTTTTAACTACAATTAAACCTAAAAGAACCTGGAACCGAACATATACCTGAAATATTTTGGATATTTATAGTTACTGTTAATTATGATCTTATCCGAACTTGTATCCATAAAAACTGTACATGTATCTGATATGAAATCGTACATGTATGTGTATGAGTCTAAAATTTCTAGACCTGACACAACATGTATCCGATAGGACCCAATCCGAATCCGACAAAATCCTAATCTCAGTGCTCTTTTCAACAAAATCCTAATTTCAGTGGTATTTTAAATTAATTATTATCTGAAAGTATATTATCGATATTTGAAAATGTAATTTACAAACCAGTTACATTTGGAGAAATACATAAACATACCGAAATTTTTTTAAAAAACATCATAACTTTTTTTATAGGAAACCTTCCTATCTTTTTTAAAATCTTCTTAGATCTGATTTAGGAAAAAATGATGTCATAAATATTTTGAGTAGTATTTTCGGGGGGAAAATAATAAAACAAAACAATATTGTTTTTCTTTTAATCGTTTAGATTTATGAATTATTACAAATTATGAAATTAATTACACACAATTATACAATGGACAATTTTAGTGTTGAGTTGGAGGACTATTTTTCTTGCACGCTGAAAATCTCTTATAAATTTTGGTTTCATTAATTTATATTCTCTGGGACTCGAACTCTACATCTCTCGGAATAGAAATATTAACGAACCATGAAAGGAATTTCAGCAAACAGTATTGTTTAGAAAGTATTTTATGTTTTCGGCAACTTATCAAATTTATTATTTTGAGTTAAATTAATCAACTAGTTTTTATAGTTTAACCTTACATCTATAAAATCTATAGATTGACTTCATCTGTTTAGCTAATCTTTCTTTACAGCCTAATAAATGAATTTAATTAGTAGTAAAACTCGTTGATTAATTACTTTACATATTCGGCTGTTGAGTTGAGAAAAGAAATAAAAGTGACTTAACTAGTCGCCAAATCTCGCCAAACCAGAAAGAAAACCCAAGTATTTGGTCGGAATCACTATTCTTCGTCTAGATTCGTAGTAGTGTGTGAGTGAACTACTAACCATACAAGGAAAAAGACGAATCTAGAGAGAGAGAGAGAGAGAGATTCAGTATTCTTCTTGTATAATCTCTTTCTCATGTGAATCTGCAACGATTTTCTGTTTTTTTTTTTTTTGTCAGTCTCATATCCAAAAATGTCCGGATCTGAAATTTGATTTGGCGGCGCTTCGATTTCAATGGTAAACGTCATCGAGCGAGTTGGAATCTTGAGGAAAACGAAGCGTGTAGGTCAGGGTAAAACAAGTGCTTAACATTACGTTGAAGAGAAGCAAGTTCCTTTGGGAGAGAGCAGTTGAGGAAGACGATGGAGTCGCGGATGGATCAGTATGAGATCATGGAGCAGATCGGTCGTGGAGCGTTCGGAGCTGCCATTCTAGTTCATCACAAAGCCGAGAAAAAGAAGTAATGGTTCCTTCTTTCTCCATCGTCTCGTCTCCATTTCTCTTAGGTGTGTGTTTTGTGTAATAGGTATGTTCTGAAGAAGATCAGATTAGCTAGGCAGACGGAACGTTGCCGGAGATCTGCTCATCAAGAGGTAATTTTGAATCACAACTCGTTCCCCGGAATTTGTTTCTCACCTCTTTATTGAAATTTATATAGATGGCTTTAATTGCACGAGTTCAACATCCTTACATTGTGGAATTTAAAGAAGCCTGGGTTGAGAAAGTGAGTTATTAAAAACTTGTATTTTTTTCTGGATTCAAGCACATTTGTTTTTTTTATACGAGCTTGATTTTCAAAATGCAGGGTTGCTATGTTTGTATTGTCACTGGATACTGTGAAGGAGGAGACATGTGAGTTTACTTTCTTTCTCTAAAAGATTTTCTTGTTTGGTTCACACAAGTCAAAGACTGTGTTTAAGTCTCTGTTATGTTTTGGCAGGGCTGAGCTTATGAAAAAGTCAAATGGTGTGTATTTTCCTGAGGAGGTACTGACCTACCTTTTCACCTGAAAACTTCTCTACTAAAGGGATTAAGTGATTGATTAGCGCTAACTTATGGTGATTTTTTGTTTTTTGTTTTTTTTCAGAAACTCTGCAAGTGGTTTACTCAATTGTTATTAGCTGTTGAGTATCTACATTCTAACTATGTTCTACATCGTGATCTAAAGGTAAAAACGTTGGCAATGCTACTTGTCTGAATCATTAAGTCATGCTTGAATTTCTACGGACTTATTTGTGTAGCCTGCTCTTTCCAGTGTTCCAACATTTTCCTTACAAAAGATCAAGACGTCCGCCTTGGTAAGTTTAGATTTATGATCCGCCCATCTTGATATGCAATATAATTGCAGCAGTATTTGAACAAATATGTTTCACCTTGTGTTGTTTACAGGGGACTTTGGTCTTGCCAAAACTTTGAAGGCGGATGACCTAACTTCCTCGGTATGTCATAAAAACGTCTGTAATTTGTGCATGTAAAGACGATGTAGGAGAAGGAACTAGTCCTGGCAGGTTGTTGCTCTGTAGTTGTAAAGTTTGTAGTTTCGGCAATTCAGCGCAGTTTACATGGGTTATCTTGACAAACTTTGATACGTGAAGTTATCTTGTGCCTCTTTTTTTGGTCGCATTAGACTATCTATATTGGGGACTCTTTTCATTGCCACTTTGTTTTGAGATGGAACTCCATAACCTTCACAGTTATTATTTATAGGATGGCTCTCAATCTTCTTAGTCAATTGATACTAGTCATAGATTGTTAACAAGGTCATAGATTTGCTGTTTATGCTGTAGGTTGTTGGAACTCCAAACTACATGTGCCCGGAACTGCTTGCTGATATCCCTTATGGTTTTAAATCGGATATCTGGTCCTTAGGTATGTGTGTAACTCTGTCCTTTGTAATTCTTAAGAATCTTGTAATTGCCACTGAAGCTAAGACTGTATGTTGTTGAACAGGCTGCTGTATATATGAGATGGCTGCGTATCGGCCTGCTTTCAAAGCTTTTGTAAGTTATTTATTTCACTTAGATAGTCTAACGTGACCCACAAAAAGATACAATAGTCTAAATGTTTACAGTCTGTAGTTTGATGTATTTTTTTTTCCATTCCTTAAGTCTTCCTTGTTTGGTAGGCGATTGACCAGAGAAGGTTCTGTCTCTTGAAAAGAAGAAAAGATTAAGAGCCATATATAGACTTGTGTATCAGTGAAAATTATGGATGGATCATTCTTGGTTCCCCTGCATTCTATCTCTTTGAAGAACCCCATGGTGTCTAATTTAATTTTATATATGGTTTCAGGATATGGCAGGGCTTATAAGCAAGGTTAATCGCTCCTCAATTGGTCCATTGCCTTCGTGCTATTCACCATCTTTGTAAGATTCTTTTTCTAATTTGAAGTCTAATTTACTCTTCTATATTTCTTGATTTGACACTATGACTTGTCCATAACCACCATGCATAGGCTATATTGGCTGGTGGTTTTTATAACTCTGTATGCTGATGTTATCTATAACATGGCAGCGATACAACAACATGTTATAGGAAAAATTAAATTCCAATCAAGTCCTTGGAGATAACAGAACATTTTTCAATTGGCGAAAATGATGATGAATGCATCCATAAATGATCAATCTTTCAGCAAGTGTAATGTGTTGAAAGGCTTGGTTTATAACACATTTCTCTTCCTCTTTTTTGGTTTGATATTTCAGAAAATCACTCATCAAGGGGATGTTAAGGAAGAACCCCGAGTATCGGCCAAGTGTATGGTTTTCCTAGGACCAGAAACTGGCTGCTTAAGGGCTTTCACTCTCCGGAAAGAAATTAACTAAATCATATATTTTTCTTCTTGTTTTGTCCAGGCCTCCGACATTTTGAAGCATCCTTATTTGCAGCCATATGTTGAGCAGTACCGTCCAGCTATTTCTGCGTCTATAACTCCAGAAAAGCCTCTTAATTCTCGTGAGGGCCGGAGGAGTATGGCTGAAAGCCAGAACAGCAATAGCTCAAGCGAAAAAGATAACTTCTATGTGGGTGACAAAAATATCCGATCTATGGTTCCAAGTAATGGTAATAAAGCCACTGAGACCGATTCAGTTTCTGTCGATGATGAAGACGTCCTCGACCATATGCAACAACCAGCTGAAAATGAAAATGTCCACAGTGTTTTAACAACAAAAACAGATGGCCATGGGATTTTAAAGCCCTCACACAGTGACCAGCGACCAGACATTATTCAACCAAGGCATCCAAAAACTATTAGAAACATCATGATGGTTTTGAAAGAAGAGAAAGCTAGAGAGAATGGTTCACCCATGAGAGCTAATCGAGGGAGAACGTCTGCTGTTCCGACACAGAAGAATAATACTGAAACTCCTTCAAAGATTCCCAAACTTGGTGACATTGCTCATAGCTCCAAGAGTAACTCAAATACACCTATTCCGCTGTCAAAAATAGCTTCTGATGTTGCAAGGACTCCAGGTTCAATACCACCAAAGCATCACGTATACACACTCTCTCCCTCTCACTCTAAATCCCATCTTTAGTAGATATTCTACATTTTTCATATGACGAACTCATCTTGCAGATACCAGTGATTGACTCTTCTTCAAAACTTAAGCCTAGAAACGATAGAATCCCCCTTGCTCCTGCTGCTAAACACGAGGCCGAAGAGGCAATGTCAGTTAAGCGAAGGCAAAGAACACCACCTACTTTACAAAGGAGAATGTCTTTGATAGCTCAGCAGTCAAGACAATTAGGAGGCGATATCCCAAATATGGTGGCCAAGGACACCACGAACCTACATCCGTCTGTGCCATCAGAGCCTGAAACTAATTCTCATCAATGTCACGTCCATGCTTCCTCTGTAATTACGCCAGAGCCAAAAAGAACCTCTGTCGGATCTTCCAGAGGAATGCAGAGTGAAAGCAGCAACAACTCTATCTCGTCTTCGTTGTCCATGCAGGCATTTGAGCTCTGTGATGATGCTTCCACCCCATATATCGACATGATAGAACATACTACTCCTGATGACCACCGAAGATCCTGTCACAGCGAGTACTCGTCTTCATTTCCGGAAATCTCTTCGGAGATGATGATCCGCAGAGAAGAACACAACACCAGTATGCGGCTGACTGAAATTCCCCACACTCTTTCCGATGTTCAAAGCAACATTTCCCATCACCAGTCAGAAGGAAGCTCTCCTACTGTGCCTAAAGGGGGTAGCGCTGCAACAATACCAAGCTATGAGCTAAATGCATCGCAACGACAACACGGTGATGACAAATTCACAGTCAAAGAATTTGCTTCCTCTGTTCCCGAAGCTACACCAACGCCTTTGCCTGTTGGACCGTCACACCAAGTGAATTCTCACTCGAAAAACAAAACAACCGTTGTGTCTCAGAACTCAGCTCTTGAGAAGAACAACAATCAAGTTGCTGACGATGTCATACATGTTATCCGCCACAGCAGTTTCCGAGTAGGGAGTGACCAGCCAGTCATGGAAAGTGTTGAAGTTGGTGTGCAGAACGTTGATGTCGGGAAACTCATAAACGTTGTGAGGGATGAAATGGAAGTCAGAAAAGTAGCCACTCCCTCTGAACCAACCACCATGAGATCGATCAACTCAGAGTCTCCTGACTCAAGAACCGAGACCCGTCCTGATGAACCTGACCCCATCACCAATTACTCAGAAACAAAGAGCTTTAACTCATGCTCTGATTCGTCTCCGGCTGAGACCAGACCCAACTCATTCATGCCTGAAGAGGAAACAACTCCGGCTCCAGCTGTGAAAGAAACGTTGGACATCAAGTCATTCAGACAGAGAGCAGAGGCGCTTGAAGGCCTCTTGGAACTATCCGCGGATTTGCTGGAGCAGAGCAGGCTCGAAGAGCTAGCCATCGTGTTGCAGCCGTTTGGGAAAAACAAAGTTTCGCCCAGAGAAACCGCAATTTGGTTGGCAAAGAGTTTGAAAGGAATGATGATCGAAGACATCAATAATAACAACAGTGGCTGCTCCAGGAATTGTTAATGAAGGGATACGTATCATACTTGTATTTTCAACCAAACTCTCTTTTTCTGTTACTTTTTTTACTGGCACAAAGTAAGTAACAATTCTTTCATTAAAAAACAAAAAGCATCCTTTGTTCAAAACAAACCATCTGTTTTCGAAATGTCGAAAGTACACCACCAAAGTTTGTGTAATTATTCTACATTTTGTCTCCATTATTGTATGTAGGGACTCTGGGTATACTTGCTTGGTTCTTTTTGCTTCATAATGTTTCTATTCTAATCCATTTCTTTCTTTTTTCACGCTTCCTCTCCTTTTTTTTTTTGTTTGTCGTTAAGAGTATGGACAAGATTTCTTTTTTTTCTTTTTTCTTGATTCTTGATCTTTACAACATTTTTATTAAGATCATCATAATTTATATTTATATGGCCACTATAGAGAAGCAAATTAGATTCGTACATCAAAGGAGAAAATGGTCAAAAACATGTTCAAGTTTCAAAATTAGCCAAAAAAATGCGCATACCCCATATGAAATTTAAATACCAAACGTAAAAGAAAAAAAAGCCAAATAATATTACAACGTTGACCGTGTTGAAACCCCTAAGTAAAACTTCCTTCTTCTTCCCAAGGAAACAAACCGATGACAAATAATTTAACTAACTCTTTGGAATATCATGAGATAAAACCTTAGAAGTTGTAAAAGATTTTTTTATTCAAAGAGTTATGAGGACAAACCCTTGTATACAGAATACGACCAGAACACTTCTTAACCTAATTACAAACGTACTCGACATATACGATGGGCCACAAGTACTCAACTACTCATCCCCCTCAAAGTGGAGTGTGAAAATTATAAATGCCCAACATGAAAGTAAATTCTTCAAATTCCTTTCAAACCAAAGCTTTAGTCATAATGTAAGCGAGTTGAATCTTACTCGAAACATGCTTAGTAGCAATGACACCACAAATGGTTTCATCTTGGATTTGATGACAATCGAGTCCAAAGTGTTTTGTCCTTGCATTAAAAATTGAATTGGCGGTCAAACTTATAGTGGAAAGACTATTAGAATGTAATGTAATAAGAGCTATTATTATTGTGATACCAAGTGCTGGGAGCAGATCTCATAACCATAGTAGCTCACTAACTGTGTCAAACATATTCATATATTCGACTTTAGCGGAGGATCGGAAAAGAACATCATACTTCCATGTTTTCCATGACAAAGGAGACTCTTCTAGCTGAATAAATCAATGGACATGCAGCCCAATGAAAATATTACTAAACCAAAATAGTCAAATATGTATTGTCATGAAGAAGAATACCTTGACATGACTATTCTTAAGATAGCGAACAACTCAAAGAGATGCATCACAGTGAGTAGAAGTCAAATTACTCGTGAACTAAGAGAGAACATGAACAACGGATGACAACTTTGGTTGGGTGACACCTAGATATATCAACCGTCGTGTCAAAGGACATGCAGCCCAATCATAATCCCACAAAACTAAAAGAGTCAGATATGTGTTGTCACGAAGAATAATACATTGACCATGACTCTTCTTAAGATAACGAACAACACGAAGAGATGCATCCCAGTGAACATGCTTTAGATTACTTATGAACTGAAAGAGAACATGACAACTCTGGTAGTGTGACACCTAGCTAAATCTACCAATAAAGCCGCAAAATCTATGTGATCATTTCTAGATGATGACATCTTACCAAAATTTCCATAATTTTCTAAAGTAAGTGCATAGTTAATTGTTTTGTCCTTGGGATAATGCCCAAAGATCTGGATGAAAGGTAACATTTTCAATAATTTTTTTTTTTCTGCAAGGCATTGACAGTTGGGTGAAACATTCAATTCATTTTTCTTCCAATTTGGAAAACTGATCTAGAGCAAATCCGGCGAAGCATTCTGTAAATAATCAGCACTAGTTTCGCCTCTTTCTCCATCTGAGTGAAATGAGCTTCGATTTCAAACACACTCATGTGATGTGGGGTCCATATTCCACTAGTAGAGTGGAAATTAGAGTTTCACGGTATCATTTACGTGGCTGTTTTTGATTCTCTCCGTGAAAAGAGTTTGCCTTGTGCCTTCGACCACACAACCGATCTCATGTGCAGCGATGGATGCATGATTAAACATATAGTTCATTTCTATTAGATTTGTGTTGGTCTTTTCAATTGATCTATTGAGGAACCTTTGGTTTAGGCTTCTAATGGAGATTTCTCCATTCGAGCCCCTGCTATCTAGTTCAAGTTGTATGTTATTAAGGCTCCACACTAATTGTTTGGATCCTACCTCATGGGCGAAGACCCATGTCTTGCATTATGTTGAATTAAAAAGCCTGATGCAACAAACGAATGTGGTGGTAGTGAAGAAGAAACATGCTGGAGATCATTGTCTCACAGTTGTGTCGTTAATGCGTTTCTACCATTTTCCTTGGAGAGATGAAGTTTAAGTTATTTGCAAGGTTCATATCCAATGGGATCGACTCACCAGATAATCTTACACCCATGCAAGGCAAATGAGGCATGGGCTTTGGCCCTCCAAATTTTTATGATTTTTCAATATTAACTCTGATTTATCTTTGTTGCAAAATAAACTCTCGATTTGTCTTTTTCTTTGGCATAATTAGGCTCCCGATTTGTATTTTTTGCATAAATAAATCCCTAAATTTTTTAAATCTTAACATGTGTTCTCATTGTTACAATATTTATCTAAAACCCCAAATTTTTTTGTTCAGAGTCCCTCCAATCTTAGAGTCGTCCCTGCAACCATGTTCACTCCACTCAAAGCACTCACTCCGGTTCGTGAAACCACATGGTTAATTACAACATAGTGTAACTTTAATTTGTGATGTATTGAGCCAAAGTGGTGTGATTACCTAGTTAATTCTCTTGAAGATTGTGGTTATGGTTTCACCTAGTTTCTTAGTCAAATAGTTGGCCATTCCCTGTCGTCATTCAAAAACATTCTCTATGGTTTCTTGGATTGATGCTTCTGCCATATTGATCTCTTGCATATAGTGTTAGACTTTTCGATTCCCCATAGACAACTCTAAGTTTTTGGCTATGATGTTCAACAATCACAGTTTGTAAATACATTTTGATTTAAGAATCTAATTTGTGTTTTACTGCAAGAAATAAGAATTTTCAACCTTATAAAAAAACTTTCATAATCTTCGAAGATATAGCTTAGCTAACTTCCACACGTAAAAGCACAAAGGAGCCACAAAATTCGTTATCACAACAGCCACCCAAAATATTGGTTTATATTTTTCATAATTTTTTATTGTAAGAGATTCAAGGAAAAGTTCTCATCTTTGTACTTTGTTATAGAGAAGATTTTTGAATAACTCTGATAATCAATTTTATTCATTATATTTCTATGTATCCTTCACGCTTGTGTACTTGCACCATGTTTGAGTATCTAGTTAGGTTTTAGTAATTCATAAAAAAATTCATATGAAACATATAAACTGGTAATGTGGGTCTTTGATATTTAGTGGAACGATATCTAAGTACTATTGCGTTCATTTTGCAGTCTTATAAAACATGCCACATCAAGAGAAATAGATTTATAGGTCATAGGTGCTAAGTATGGGCGTATACAGATGTCTTATCCCTTTGCCTTTTTTCCCTTCTTATGCATACTCTCAATTCTACATTTTGTCCACATTTATTTATAAATTCTCCTTTGTTTTTATTCAATTCCTATTAGTTTTTGTTCTCTTCGGTTACAATGTCTTGTTCGATGGAGTTTTTCTTTTTGAACCTGTTTTTAGGATTTGTTCTGAGTGGTAGTTGAGCCTTTTTTGCTTGGACCTAAACCTATCGTTTATTGGGTCAGGATTTGTACACCAGCAATTTTACACAATCACATTTCCAGAAAATTATTTCTTCATTATATTTTAAAATGTTTATATAGACCTTTTCATGTCAATTACATCTCAACATGTAAAAACTCAATATATAAACAACGAAATCACAACAACAAAAATATAACAAAGGTTCTTTAAGATTAGGATTCCCGAATCTCAACAAATCACAGATGGAGAAGCATCGAGGGTGGGTAACCACAACGTTTCTTACAACGTTCGTGACATGCATTGTCAGTGCCACAACCAACATCGCAGTTGCGGTAACATATGACTCGTTGGTCTACTTCATTGGCCCCTGTAAACATCATAACCATAACCAACATTTGTGAATACAACGAATCTAAATAACGTAATGAAAATAAAGTTGTATTTATTTGAATTAATTTTGATTTTACCATGGTACTCACTGTAGAATCGATATCATAACTATAGATTTCGAAACGAGTTTTAAAAGCCATGAGGGTAGAAGATATATAAAAAATTGATTATGGAGATTGAAAGATTTGGTTACTATTAGGTCATTCTTATCTAAACTTCTGATGTGGGACTTGGATTGATATCCCAACAATCCCCCTTCAAACCAAGTACCACATAAACTCGTGGACTTCTACCTTCAGCGAAACTTAGTACCCTTCTTGGACCGCTTGTACTCTTGGCACCCTTATTAGTGAGATCACCTTTTGAGGGCTCTCCTCCCACAACGAATATGTCCAACCCACTTCTTCAGGTCCACTTCTCTGAACCTTGGCTTTCATACCAATGTGGGGCTTTCCAAGCCCATGTCCAACTTTTCCCATTAGTATGATATTGTCCGCTTTGGGCCCAATTGGCCAAGCCCGCACAGATTTATCTTTGGGCTCCTTCCCAAAAGGCCTCATACTAATTGGAGTTGAATATGTACTTAATACATTACAACAAATTGACGAAATTGGGGAGGATTGGAATAATGAGTACAACCTTGATAGATTTGTTTCGTGTTTCATCGAAACATCGAGCGTTCTTGGTTAAGATCACAGAGGAAGTGGTGACACATTATTTTTCAGAAGCAATGAAGTTTGACAAGTAGAAGAATGCGATGGGACTTGAGATTGGAGCTCATGAAAAAAATGGAACGTGGTCTCTCACATTTTTACCAGAAGGAAAGCATGTCATTGGGTCAAAGTGGGTATATACTATTAAGTATAATGCAGACCGCACCATTGAGAGATTTAAAGTGCGATTAGTTGCATGTGAAAATTGTCAATAAGAAGGTATTGATTATTCAAAAGCGTTTGCTCCAGTGGTAAAGATGACCACAATTCTTTTGTTCCTAAAGATTGTTGTAGGCAAGAATTGGGAATTACATCAAATGGATGTTCATAACGCGTTCTTGCACGGTGATTTAGAAGAGGAAATTTACATGAAGTTACCTCCTGGGTTTACTTCACCTGAAAAAGGAATGGTTTGTAGGCTGCATAAATCGTTGTATGGGTTGAAGCAGGCTCCGAGATGTTGGTATGCGAAGCTTGCAAACGCACTTGTGGAGTATGATTTTGTGTAGTGTTGAGTTGAGCATTCTCTCTTTTCTTTGATTAAGGGTGATATGCAACTCCATATATTGGTGTATGTTGATGATTTTGTTGTGACAAGGAGTTCGCCTAAGGTGATTCAACAGTTTAAGGAGTATTTGAGTGGTTGTTTTCATATGAAGGAACTTAGCAAGCTGAAGTATTTTCTTGGTTTAGAAGTTGCTAGGAACCAGAGAGGATTTTCTTCTCGCGGAGAAAGTATACCTTGGATATCATTGCAGATGTGGGACTACTTGGAGGACGACTTGTTGAGTTTCCTATGGAACCGAATCATCAACTGGCTAAGTCGATGGGGAAGTTTTTGGCTGAACCAGTCAAATATAAGAGATTGGTCGGGAGGATGATTTATCTAGCAGCTACACGTCCGGATTTGGCTTACTCGATCCATGTTTTATCGTAGTTTATGCAACAGCCTCGAGAGGACCATTGGGTGGCTGCTTTACGGGTGGTGCGTTACTTGAAAGGTTGTCCAAGACAAGGTACATTTCTGGAATCTACGAATAATTTTCAGTTGACGACGTGGTGTGATTCATATTGGGCTGGTTGTCCTATCACGAGGTGGTCTTTGAGTGGATGGTTGGTGCAGTTGGGAGATTCATCTGTGTCTTGGAAGTCAAAGAAACAGGATGTTGTGTCGTTGTCTTCAGCTGAAACAGAGTACCGAGCAATGGTTGTTGCATTGAAAAACTTAAAATGGATTAAGTCTGTGTTGGAGACAATGGATGTATCACATCCACAACCAATGGATCTTTATTGCGATAGCAAATCAGCGCTTCATATTGCGGCTAACCCAGTGTATTCATGAGCGTACGAAACATGTAGAGAATTATTGTCATTTTATAAGAGATGATATTAAGCGTGGAGTTCTTCAGACTTAACATGTTTGTACGGTAGATCAGCTTGCAGATTTCTTTACTAAGGCACTTGGTGGTTGTTCATTTTAGAAACTATTATTCAAGTTGGGCATTTGAGATCTCCTTGCTCCAACTTGAGGGCAGAGGATATTAGGCCATGTAAATATAAAAGCCTTAGTACATATTAGAATTAGGATTGATCATATTAAGTGTATAAATAGTTTAGAGCCATCACTCTTATAAATTTAATTCAGAAATAATAAAGAGTTATTCTGGATCTTTCAGTTACCTATTTTGGAGTACTGAAAAGATGAAGGAGAAGCACATCCGAAGACACATCCATTACAAGCCATATTGTTCAAATTTTGACAATGGGACTTGCAGTCTGTTTCTCGACATTCAGTCACAATTTTTGCTCTCACACCCATTATTACGAAAGCTAACATCATCGTTATCTTAATCATACTCGACATCTTATTTGCTTTGTTTTTACTGCGTTGGGGTTTATCAACTTTGATTGAACAAAAGCCTATTATATAATGTTGAATGCATGTCATGACAGTCAACACGTGATAAATTATGATGAATTAGATTGCGACACATATCAAAATACATTTTAAAATATTTTCCAAATCTTTTAAAATACATGAACTCTCTGAAACTATCAACTAAAAGTAATAAGATAGTCTGATTATTTAGCTAAATTTGTATTTCCATCTTTAAAACATTTTACAAGTAATAAGATAGTTAGATTATTTACCTAAATTTGTATTTCCATCTTTTTCTTTTTTTAATCATCTAGATTTATAAATGATTACAAATTATGAAAACAATTACACAGACGATTATATAAAATACAATTTTAGCCTTGATATGCGTGACTACTCCAAACGACTCTCCTTGCACCACGCTGAAAATTTTCTGTAAATTTTGCGTCCATTAAATTGCATTCTTCAGGACTCGAACTCCGTACATGCTGATGTAGAAGCATTGATAAACCCTTTGTCAAATCATTGGACTAAAGGTACTTCCACTTATGATTATAGTAATATGTAAAATTAAGCACAAAAAGGAAAAACTGGATTGTGTATTTTCTCTATATATACATAAATTTGAATAAATTATATTAATCAGTGGACAAATTTGGTAGAAAGTGTTTCAATCAATTTCCCTATTGTTGTTTTATTTCATTTTTTTCAAATTTAGTTATTAAAATGAAAATGCTTCAAACTAAATCAGTAAAATATCGCACTATAATAATAGAGCATCAAAAGGAAAGTTCAATTTTGTAAGTTTAATAACATATTAGGAGTATAGGTTGTCATGGTCCAGAGGTTGATCAATGGTTTATTAATGTTTTTACACTAGGAGGTTTGATATATATTTTTAAATAGTAATCATTAATATCCAAATGGTTAAAATTACTTCATAGTTTCACATTCATGCAATATAGATAAGAGAAAAAAAAAGTAATTCATTTCAACCCAATAACTAAAACATAAGTAATAAATTATTAAATAAATTAAACTATTTTCTATAAATATACTAAAATTGTAGAAGAAACAATCTGGATCACGAGCCAAATTCTAATATAAAACCTAACACTAAAAGGAAACTTGAATTTTGTAAATTTAAAAATATGTATGGAAGTAGTAAATTAAAATTAAATTAAATGGTAACATGTAGATCTATGCTTATAATCAAATGTAATATTATAATAAACAAAACTAGAATCTCTTAACTTAGGTTGACAAAAAAAGAATCATTTAAATTAGGTGAATTAAGAGAGTGGAAATTTGACAATCCTCTACATCTGTTACATCATCTTAAAATAAGATGGGAGCTCCTCCGCAACCGCAACCCTCGATTGCACTTCTGCCACAGGTGGCGCTGCTGGAGCTTGAGCTGGTACCGCTCCCAGTAACCGCTCCCGATAATCGCTCCAACAACAACTGTAACAGATCCGCTAACCGATCATCTCGGCCCTGGACTGCACCTACGGGCGCACCCGCATTACCAGCCACACCGGGACTAACATCGGTCCTACCAGTCCTCACACTGGCACTCACACTGGCCATACCCACGGACCCTTTTTGAACCGTCTGCGAATCTGCCACATGCTTATGCGTGGAACTATGGGCCAAACTCTCGGCAGACTCACTCACTCGTCCCCTACCACGTCCACCGCCTCCACGACCACCACGGCCACGCCCTCTAGTACCTCTAGTCATCTCTCTTGCACTACCAAAAGCAGAAACTAAGAATACTAGAAATTCCATAAAAATCACATATCACTTACCGTGGAATCTCATATTAGAACCACAGAAGATAGTTCTAGTCAGAGATGCTTAATAACGTTTAAGAATTGATTGTTCTAGGGGATGAAGATTTTCCCGAATAACTCATTGGGAGATTAGAATTTTTCCTGAGGGGATGAGGATTTCCCCTATATGATATTAGGAGATGAGGATTTCTCTCGAGGTGATGAGAATTTCCCTCGATAGCTCGACGGACTGTGTGTCCCAAGGGCTTGGGTGGTATGGTGCACTGATAGCTCAAAGTACGCGTTCGTGAGAGTGCGAGGGGTGTGGTTATGAGTTGGGAACAATTAATGTCTAAAATGTGGTTATAAGCATAGGACTAGATGTGAACCTCAAAGGTCGGAAGTGTTGATCTCGGAGGGTGCTGACCGGGTGGATCAGGTGATTGAGACCGTAGTGAATGGTATTGCGAGATTCGAAGACGAATCCAGGTTAGTGGGGGGCGAGTTGTAATGTCCGTGAACCAAAAAGTGAATATTTTTTGGGTGTCGATCGACACCAAGGGGGTGTCAATCGACACTAACTATTTATCGGTTTGGCTGGTTCAATTTTAAATCGTTCGGTTAGCGATTTTGGGTTGGGAAACCCTAGTGCTTGCTATAAAAACGAGCAGCCTCTTCTCTGCACGAAAATCAGAGATCTGAAAGTGATTTCTTGTGTGTTTGAGAGATTTAAGAGGAAATATTGGCTAAGATTGTTCCTGGAGGCTTGTTAGGGCTTGTTTAAGGCTGTAGGAGCGAAAAAGGATCGAGTGTTGTTGATCTCGAGAAAAGAGGAAGGAAATCAGAAGTCCTTAGGCTATGAAAGGTCTGATCTTGGGGTTTGTCACTGTCCTTGTCGTTCCAATCCAAAATCAAGGTGAGTGCATGATCATAGCTTATTTGGGTGGATGGATTGTGAAGATATGTCGATATTTGTGTACAATTGGATGATTGATTGGTGTGGAGGATTTCTCTTTGTGTATACGTGCTAGTCACCGGGAAGTTCAAGTTTATAAGCATTATCACCAAACTTCTTAAGTACCTTATAAGGACCTTTTGATCTTGGCATGAGCTTTGACTTGCGTTTTCCCAGAAATCTCTCTTTTCTCAAATGGAACCAGACCAGATCACCAGGTTCAAATGATTTAGCTCAGCGATTTTTGTTGGCTTTCTGCTTGCACTTCTCATTCGCCTTCTCAAATTTCAGCCCGAACATTCTCATGAAGCTTCTTCATTGTTTTAACTCGCTCTGTTGCTTTATAGTTTGTTTTGAACTCACAAGGCAATGGAATTAGATCAATAGGAGTAAGAGGATTCAGACCATACACTACCTCAAAAGGAGAACGTCTTGTAGTGTAACTCGTTAATCTATTGTAAGCAAACTCTGCCTAAGCTAACTTCAGATCCCATTCCTTCAAATTCTTCTTAATTAAACCCCTCAAAAGCGTAGTCAAAGTTCTGTTTGTTACCTCCATTTGTCCATCAATTTGTGGATGACAAGAAGTACTAAAGAACATCTTAGTACCAAGTAACCTCCACAATGTCTTCCAAAAATAACTCAGAAACTTTGAATCATGATCAGAAACAATGGTCTTTAGAATTCCATGAAGACGCACAACCTCCTTAAAGTACAAATCAACAACTTTACTTGCATCATCTATCTTGTGGCAAGGAATAAAATGAGCCATCTTGCTAAACCGATCAACAACTATCATGATAGAATTCTTTCCTCTCTACGTTCTTGGTAATCCCACAATGAAATCCATGCTCACATCATCCCAAGGTTGTGTAGGAACAGGCAAAGGAGTGTAAAGTCCAATTTGGAAATGACTTTTCATCATTTGATAAGTTGCACACCTTTCAACAATATTATGAATGTCTTTTGCCAAAAAAATGCTCATGAAGCATGTCCAACGTCTTATTGATTTCAAAATAACCAGATAAACCTCTCCAATGAGCTTTACGAATTAGCAACTCCCTTAAATGACCAGATAAACCTCTCCCATGGCCAACTCTTCATAGCTTCCACTTTGCTTTCATCCACTGAAATCCCATCTCCAGAAACCACACCAGAAGTGAAGAATGAACACTTCTCGGGCTAAGCATAGAGTTGGTTTCTGCGTAATACTTCAAAAACTTCTCGTAGGTGCTGCGAATGATTCTCCTCGTTTTTGCTGTACACCAGAATATCATCAAAGTAAACAACCACGAACTTCCCAATAAAGTTGCGTAGTACCTGATTCATCAGCCTCATGAAGGTACTAGGTTCATTAGATAACCCAAATGGCATGACCAGCCACTCAAACAACCCACTCTTCGTTTTGAATGTTGTCTTCCATTCATCTCCTTCCTTCATTCTGATATTGTGATAACGATTCCTTACATCAATTTTTGAAAACACCTTTAATCCATTAAGCTCATCCAACATATCATCCAAACGAGGTATAGGATAACGATACTTGATGGTTATCTTGTTGATAGCTCGACTGTCCATACACATCATCATCGAACCATCCTTCTTTAGAACAAGCAGAGCTGGAACAGAACAATGACTCATGCTCTCCCTCACATAACCCCTAGCAATTAGCTCCTGAACTTGTCTGTGCAATTCCTTAGCTTCCTCCGGGTTACATCTATAAGCTGGGCGGTTTGGTAGAGGCGCACCTGATATATCATGGTTTTTACCCGTTTTCGACCATGATATAAGTCTTTTTTATAGAGTCTTTTTGGTATTTTTCGAGTCTTTTAGAGTCTTTGCAGGTTAGAGGACGATTGGAGCTTAATGGGAGCTTTTGGAGCATTTTGGAGCATCAAGGAAAGAAGAGCTAAAGTGATCAAGTCAAAGTCGATTTTACATGTCTGTGTCGATCGACACGGTTCTGTGTGTCGATCGACATGGAAATATATGACGAGAAGATTGAAGAATTTCCCCTTGGGCCCATGAAGCCCAGAAGTTTCCTGAAGAGCCCAGTCCGAATTTTAAACCTTATATATAGTTTTTATTTAAGACTTTATGGATCTTGGATCTTGTTTTCTATTGAGACTTAGAGAAGGAGATTTGGGGAGTTTTAGACTTTCAGAGATTTCAAAACCCTTTTGTATCTCTAACTCTATCTTTTTAATGCAATTTATTTCATTCATTATGATTTCATCATTTATGTCTGAGTAGTTTGCTTGTTAGGTTTTGGAAAGTTCTAGGGTTTGATGAGAAATTGATAGGATTGAAACCATGTTAGGATTTATCTTTATGTTCTTCATCTAGATTGATTTAACTCTGATTTTAGGATTGATCAACTGAAATTGGATATCCTAGGTTGCTTTAATAGATGCGAAAGTATTATTAACAACCTGATATAATCTTAGATGAGCAAAATTATCTATTCGCAAAGACATTTGGCTTAGTAATTTTGTGAACAATCGAACCTGAATTTAATGCTTGTCTTTATTCACTAAGCTCGCAAAGAAATTTGGAATTTAGGGATTTAGTCATAGATAATCTCTGCAACGAAAGTTGACTGGTTTTACATTCGTGTTTGAGTTCTAGAATTGCACTTAACAAATCCTAACCGTTTTTATCTCTGTGTCGATCAACACGGATACATGTGTCGATCGACACGAATCAATTTCGAATCATTCCTGCGAACAACTCATTGCCTAACTCCTTGTCCAATTGATTACTTGAAACTTTATCATCTCTCACTTGTTTACTTTTTGTTTTTTACTTCATTCATACACTTTTACTTAGCAGAATTTGAATTCATTAGTTGATTGTGTGATTTGATTCCCTGTGGATTCGACCCCTAAGTACTACATCGATCTCTTAATTTGAGAGAGTAGCTCATGACAAATTTGAGCATATCAAATTTTGGCGCCGTTGCCGGGGAATCGATTTAACCAATCGATTTGTGATATTAGAATTTTGTCTAAGTTTTTATTTTTGTTTATTTTACTTACTTTTTCTTTTCTTTTTGTTTTGTGTGTTTCAGGTTTATGCATCAGCGCGTTACCCGAAGCAACCAGAACAAAGAGCTACTTGATCTCAATCCTGAGATTTTGAGGTTAGAACTAGCCAACAGAGCAGCGACAAGGACAACCAATATGAATCCAATGATCCTTATCAGAGGTGACGATGGTTTTCTTCAGGACTCTGAGGGTCGTAGACGAAATGCTCAAGGTCAGAGGATTGATGAGAACGGGGCTGTGATTTTGGAGGAGCAGCATGCTGTACAGCGCCATGAGCCAGCTGGGCGTGGGCGCACTCTAGGAGAGTACAACAGGCCAGACGAATTCTATGCCAACAGGGCAGCGATTCGCCCTCCAGCTTTCCAGAGAAACGATTTCGAGCTAAAGTCTGCCTATTTCTCTCTTGTGGTTCAGCACCCCTTCCATGGTCTATCATCTGAGCATCCCATGGACCACATTGAGAGGTTCGAGGACCTAGCATCCAGCATCAAGGCAAATGGAGTCTCTAGCGACTATCTTTACTGCAAGCTGTTCCCATACTCTCTCAGTGGAGAAGCAACTTACTGGCTGAAGCAGCTGGAGTCGGGCTCGCTGACTACTTGGGAGGACACCAAGAATGCCTTCCTCAACAACTTCTTCGATGAGGCAAGGTCTGAAGATTTGAGGAACAAGATCTCTACTTTCAAACAGGGATCGACTGAAGCATTCAAGGATTCTTGGATGCGATTCAAGGCCTACCAGAGAGACTGTCCTCACCATGGTTTGATGTTCAGCTGTTGGGCATCTTCTTCAGAGGGATTGATTGGAGGTATCAGATGGCCCTCGATTCAGCTAGCAATGGGAACTTCAACACCAGGTATCCGGAAGATGCACTGATTCTCATCGATAACTTGGCTTCCAGCAACAGTACCAAGAATGCAGACTTTGAGAGGAAGAAGCTGGGTGGTAACATGGATGGAAGCCAGATCGCTGAGGTTAAGGCTACGCTGGATTCGGTACACAACCATCTAGTGGGGAAGAAGTCAGTTCAGTTTGCTCAAGAGATAGAGACCTTCATTCCCGACCCCGTGTCGATCGACACGAAAGTAGCATGTCGATCGACACAGGATGAAAAGGATGTCAACTTCATCAGTGTGACTGGTTTTCAGAATCAGAGGTTTGGGAATCAGCAGGGTAACAGAGGCTTCAACGGGAACTACCAAAGGAACTACGGTTCTTCCTCCTATCAGGCACCTCCTCCTCAGACAGCAGAGAGCAGCGAGATGAAATCCATGCTAGAGCAGATTTTGGAAGGGCAACAGAAGATGACCGTATGTTTTAACGGGAAAATGGATGCTATGTATCAGGATCTGAATGGGAAGTTCGAAGCTTTGAACAACCATGTCAAAAAGCTGGATGTTCAAATTGCTCAAACCGCAGAGACAATCAAGAGGCAAGAAGGCTTTCTTCCAAGCAAGACTGACACCACCCCAGACTACACGTCAATGCTATCACTTTTCAGAGTGAAGAGGAGGTTGAAGGAGACGAGATTGGAGCTACAGACCCCATGTCGATCGACACAGAAGGAGTGTGTAGATCAACACAGGTCAAAAATCTTAACTCAGGAAGTTACGCAACCGATGATTTCTCGCGTAAGGTTGACACGCAGGTCGACACATCTTCGACACTGAAAAATCATGTCGATCGACACAAGGACAGTGTCGATCGACATGGGTCCCAGACGAGTCCAACCACTTCGAAACCTTTAGCTATTGTAGAGGAGCGAGTCTACAAGCCCAAGATTCCATTCCCACGGGCTACTAGTGTCAAAACGCCAAAGGAGAAAGGGGGACATGCTCAACCACAGCTGAGGAAGTTGCAGAAGATACCGAATCCAGGGATGTTCGTTGTTCCGTGTTCGATCAAAGGTATAAAATTCAAGAATTCTCTTTGTGACACCGGAGCTAATGTGAATGTCATGTCTCATTCTGTTGCAAGGAAGCTGGGGATTAAGGATTTGCAACTTTCGAAGATGTCTCTCGCGCTGGCCGAATTTTTTCCAACAGTTTCGAAAGGGTTCATTCCTGACTTGATGCTTTAAGTAGACGATTGTCTGGTTCCGGTGGATTTTCAAATCATGGAGACGAAGAATGACAGGGAGAGACCATTGATTCTTGGGTCATCATTCCTTGCAACTGTGGGGGCGATTGTGGATTTTCCTAATCAACGGATCTCATTCTCCAAGATCAACAAGAATGTCTTCTACCCTTCAGTCCATATCATGGAGAATTCTTGTCTGACCGTTACTAATGGAGGAAAGCTGAGTTCAGACCTTGGAGCTGACACGAAGAAGATCCCGTGTACACCACCTTCGATTCCACCCCCTTTGAGATCTGATAGAGCCTCAGCTGCACCCAAAGTGAAGCGCAAGAAGACTTCCAAACCCTTCTCCAGGTTCAGAATCATCCTTCCCATGGAGCTAAAGGAAAAAGGAGAGGTAGTTATCTAAGAGATGATGCAGAACACTATGAAGCTCTTTCCAGGTGTTGTTCCTTTCACCAATCCACCAGGAGTCTGCGTCCTGACACAGTCGAGCTAATGACTGAAAACAAGCGCTTAGTGGGAGGCAACCCACTGGTAAGACTACTTATTTTTGTTTTTATTTTTCTTTTGTTTACTAACTTTTGGTTTTGTTTTTAAGTGTTAAAAAAAAAAAAAAAAAAAGAAGAGCGAGGAAACGTCAGTGTGTCGATCGACACACACACTCGTGTCGATCGACACACCCTTCACAGGTAAGTTCCCTTTCGTTTTTCTTTGGTGTTTTGTTTGTTTTCTTTTTTTTCCAAACTCATGCTTCAATTACACTGGGGACAGTGTTGGTTAAGTCTGGGGGAGGGAAACTACTAACGTGTTTTTATTTGTTTTGGTTTATTTTGAGTCCAATTTTTCGTTTTTATTGAGTCAAAACAGTTGGAAACTATGACTTTTCTCTTGATCTATTGGATTGTTCTTTCAGTTGTGTGACCATTTGTCAGGATCAATTTCAGAGAAGACTATTGGAAAATCCTAAGGCTGACTAGTTAACTAGAGACGTCTGTTACTTCCAGCATAATCCACCAAGTTCGAGCTAATTATGCGGTCTCCTCGGTGATTGGTGTTCATAGAGCTTGAATCCTCATTCATACCTGACAAGTGCAATCTCTGTTGAAAGTAATGGTACTCCTCTCCTCATTCAAATAAAAAAAAAAAAAAAAAATTTGAATGATTTTGGGTGATATGATAGTTCTTGAGTATAAGATGAGGAAATGAAATTCCAGTGAGTCAGTACTCAAGAGGTGATCACCTGGAGCTCAAAAGCAGCAGTCTGAGTCTCTTAGAACGGATGTAGAGGACGAGCGATCTCACGACCATGTCTCCTTACAAGGAACAATAGTAGTGAAAGCACTGTTTTGAGTTTCTGAATCGAATAAGTCTGGGGGAGAGAAAGAGTACCAAAGGTTGTATGGTTCACTAGTCGTGGTATTGTATGGGAATGAGTCTATAAGGTTCTTGACATCGAGATCTGGGACGAGACCCAGCAATGAGGACTAGTGGGTTATGTTGATGAGTCGTGGATGAATTTGGGAGGCTGCGAATGTCTATGGAGAAGTACATAGTGGTCTGATTTCAAGTTGGTTTTGCATCATGTGGGTTTACTAGTTGAAAAGGACGGTTCAATACTCAAAGGGAAGGTAAGTTTCTGCGTTTTCAAACCTCTTCCACATTCTGAGTTTATGTTTTGCTTGAGGGCAAGCAAATGCTAAGTCTGGGGGAGTTGATATATCATGGTTTTTACCCGTTTTTGACCATGATATAAGTCCTTTTTATAGAGTCTTTTTGGTATTTTTTGAGTCTTTTAGAGTCTTTGCAGGTTAGAGGACGATTGAAGCTTAATGGGAGCTTTTGGAGCATTTTGGAGCATCAAGGAAAGAAGAGCTAAAGTGATCAAGTCAAAGTCGATTTTACATGTCTGTGTCGATTGACACAGTCCTGTGTGTCGATCGACATGGAAATATATGACGAGAAGATTGAAGAATTTCCCCTTGGGCCCATGAAGCCCAGAAGTTTCCTGAAGAGCCCAGTCCGAATTTTAAACCTTATATATAGTTTTTATTTAGGACTTTATGGATCTTGGATCTTGTTTTTCTATTGAGACTTAGAGAAGGAGATTTGGGGAGCTTCAGACTTTCAGAGATTTCAAAACCCTTTTGTATCTCTAACTCTATCTTTTTAATGCAATTTATTTCATTCATTATGATTTCATCATTTATGTCTGAGTAGTTTGCTTGTTAGGTTTTGGGAAGATCTAGGGTTTGATGAGAAATTGATAGGATTGAAACCATGTTAGGATTTATCTTTATGTTCTTCATCTAGATTGATTTAACTCTGATTTTAGGATTGATCAACTGAAATTGGATATCCTAGGTTGCTTTAATAGATGCGAAAGTATTATTAACAACCTGATATAATCTTAGATGAGCAAAATTATCTATTCGCAAAGACATTTGGCTTAGTAATTTTGTGAACAATCGAACCTGAATTTAATGCTTGTCTTTATTCACTAAGTTCGCAAAGAAATTTGGAGTTTAGGGATTTAGTCATAGATAATCTCTGCAACGAAAGTTGATTGGTTTTACATTCGTGTTTGAGTTCTAGAACTGCACTTAACAAATCCTAACCGTTTTTATCTCTGTGTCGATCGACACGGATACCTGTGTCGATCGACACGAATCAATTTTGAATCATTCCTGCGAACAACTCATTGCCTAACCCCTTGTCCAATTGATTACTTGAAACTTTATCATCTCTCACTTGTTTACTTTTTGTTTTTTACTTCATTCATACACTTTTACTTAGCAAAATTTGAATTCATTAGTTGATTGTGTGATTTGATTCCCTGTGGATTCGACCCCTAAGTACTACATCGATCTCTTAATTTGAGAGAGTAACTCAGGGCAAATTTGAGCATATCAGCACCAGGCTGCAAATCAATTTGGTGCTCAATTCCTCTGATTGGAGGAAAACCAGGTGGTAAATCTTCAGGGAACACATCGCTATACTCCTTTATCAACTTCTGCATCATTGGATGTGTACTCATCACTTCTAAAGCGTCACTCTTCTCTACCACAGTAGCACAAAAATCTCTTTTCCTTCATCAAGCTTCCTCATAACCCTTGATTCTCCCAAGAAAAGACTTTCCATATAGCTCTTTCTGGTTCTTGTTTGTTGAGCAGATTAGGTATCAATGGTGCCAGCGTGATATGCTTCTTATCCTTGTAAAAAGAATAAGTATTCTTGTATTCATCATGCATAGCTCTCCTATCAAACTCCCAAGGCCCCCCAAGTAACAAATGATACGCATCCATTGGAATTACATCACATAACACCTTATCTTGATAGTTATTTCCAATAGAGAATGAAATCATAACTTCGTTTGATACTTGCAGTTTGCTGTCATTCAACCACTTCAGCTTGTATGGTTACTTATGCTTCGTAGTATGCAGAATCAGTTTCTCCACAAGAGTACTTAACACCACATTTGCACAACTCCCACTGTCAATGATCAGATTGCAAACCTTCACCTTAACTGTGCAACGAGACTGAATTATATCCTCTCGCTGTGTTTCTTCTATAATAGGAATCGAATGCAAAGCCCTCCGAATCACCAACATCTCTCCATGATCATGTTGTTCAACGACTTCTTCATCTTCATCTTAAACTTTCTGATACACTACTACCAAATCAAGAGATTCCTGCTTTATCTCTTCTTCAATCTCCTGAATCTCTTGAATTGTCATAACTCTTCGATTAGGACACTCAACCTGGAAATGACCAAATCATTGACACTTAAAGCACTTCTTCTTCATATTAGGGTCTGTAGGCGCTGTTTTAGTAACCTTCGGATCCACCTTCTTGCTGCTACTACTCATCTCCCCTTTAACAGCCACCTTAGGATTAAAAAAGAACCATAATTGTATGATCTGGTGTATGGCTTCTTCCTCGCTTTATTCTGTTTCTCCATCTTGATAGCAAGCTTTTTAACATCATCAAGAGTCCAGAAAGATTGCAGCTCCATCTTAGATGCAATCTCCTCATTCAAACTATGCACAAAACGCACAATGGTCCTTTCTTGTGGCTCTTGAACATCACACATTAACTGTAGAAGATCAAACTCCCTTGTATACTCTTCAACAGTGCGCTTCTCTTGCTGCAAGTGTGTAAGCTTCAAGTACAGATCTTGTTTGTAATCGTCGGGTAAGAATCTCCTCTTCATGAGTCTCTTCAACTTCTCCCATGACATGATTCGAGTCTTTCCATCTCTAACACGCTGCGCTTTAAGAGTATCCCACCAAAGGCTAGCATAACCCTTAAATCTCAACGTAGCCACCTTAAACTTCTTCTCATCGTCATAAGTGTTGTATTCAAACGCCATCTCCATAGATCTCAACCAATCGAGAAAGTCATCTGGATTCACATTACCTTCAAAATTAGGAAAATCCACTTTGAAATCTTCTTCACGACGAGGCTGTTGTTGTTGTGGACAAGTATTTCTTCTTCTGTTGTGGACAAGTATTTCTTCTTCTGCCACGTTCCATAACAATACTTGGATCAACATCAAATCGACGAGAAGAACCTCCATCAGAAGACGTTTCAACTTCCACGACTCTTCGTCTCCTTGGGTGATCTTGAATATTCACACCATTAAAAGCTTGAACCAACTGCTGCATCTGCTACCTCAGATCCGCCATCTCTCTGGTAATACGCTCAGCATGCGCTTGCTCAAGAGTTAATCCTCTAGGAAAATCCATGATAAACCAAATAAAACAGAGGATAAACGAATAAACCTTTACTCCAGCAACCTGAAATGCTCTGATACCACTTTGATGCGTGTAGGAGAAAGCGAATGGAGTGAACGAAATAGAGATCGTAACTGGACAGCTTTGACACCAAGTTAATGTGTGTTTTAGGTTGCGGAGGTTCCTGAAAACAATCCGAATAGAACTGGAGTAACTGGATAACATGAAGATACGGGATCACCACAACTCGTAAAGCCAAAGCACCGGAGCTGATAAAAAAATCCGCTGAGCTAGCACCACTCCTGGATAAAGTTGCCACCACCAGAAGATAAAAACGCTCAAATCCACCACCAATGGCTCTCCCAAAACCAGAGGATAAAGGAAAAGATCTAAACAGATCAAAAGGGATCACAAAGACTCTCCAAAATTCTCAAACTCGTTTTCTGATTTTTATTCATTAATAAGGGCCTCATTATATAGAGAAAATACAATAAAAACGTTCATAAATGGTTCTCTTCATGCTGAGCACCTAGAAGAAATAAATTTAAACTCTAATCTGTATGAAAGAGAGAGAAACCACATGTTTTTAATGCAGTCTTGCCCATGGACGAAAATGACTCTTCCTTTGCTTGTTTGGGCCTGAAAGCACTTCATTAAATTTTATCTTCATCAAATCCAGCTCAAAAGAATACTTCCCACGTTTTAGATATTAGGTTGGGCCAAAATCAACAAAGTGACAGCTAGCCCATTCTTCTTCTCAACTCCTTGTGTTGCTTTTTTGTTTTGCACGTTTGCTCCCGCACCAGAATATACGATAATGGCTAATCGAATAACTGAAATAAAGGAATGATTATTTTATACGGTAAGATAAAAATAAAAGATTTACATAAAATTTGAGTATATAATAAAATAAGCTAATCTTTTAATAAAATAATGGGTCAAAAAATCTAAAACCGCCGACATGATATCCCGATCCCTTAAAAGATATCTATTAAAAGACACAAAAGAGAACATGGGGGCGACGAAGAGGACACATCAGGTAATAGCTTCAAAAACAAACCAAAAACACATTATAATCAGTGCCGGCCCTGAGGGCATTCTCAAGAAACATTGGTGTGGGGCCCCTACTTTTGTGGGCCCCCACTTTTGTGGGGTCCACAATTTAAAATTTTTTTTAATAATTTTATTTTTTTGAATATAGACAAAAATATATTATTTTACACTATAACTAAAAAAAATTACTTAAAAATTCAGATTATAAAGAGAAAATTAACAAAAAAAAATTCAATTGTTTATTTTTTCGAACAAATATATTATTACCATAGAAAATAAAAATTACAAATAAACTTATGATTTATTACATAACTATTTGATATATATAGTTTTAGATTGTAATTTTTTTTTTTAATTTTGTATGGAGCCCCGAAAATCTCAGGAACGGCCCTGGTTATAATAGGGATCAACAATGAAACATAACACTCATACATTGGCAACAAAGAAACCTACTCCTCAAATTAAAGAAAGAAAAAAACAAAGAAACCTGCAATCTTATAATAGCAACATATATAGAATCGAAGCTCAAACAAGATACGATGCATGAGAAAGAAAAAAAAAAGAATCACTACCATAAAACAAATTATAACTCATTAAATAACCAATTCTCGAAGATCTAAGGGCTATCATATTGCTACATCATACATTTTTGGTTAGATTTTGAGTTATAATTTCTTTTTGGTTATTCACCAAATACACCCTCTATGAAAACCAAACAAAAAAGAAACACATATTTGAAGACGAAACTAAAGCAGCAGAGGAGAAATACACATGTACGATTAAACCCCAATATATAGAAGAAGAAATAATAAAGTTGCATTTAGAGTTTTAATAACCTAACCGAAAATTAATTATGGGCTAACTAATTATGGGACAAGGGAATTCGATCTAAACCCTTCAAAATAAAATAAATCCAAATAGGGGGTATCTTGGGAAAACAATAATCGATTACCCATTATTGGGTTTTTAATGAAACGACAATAAACAAAAAAAAACAAAAAAAACAAAAACTCATAATTTTGTATTGTAAATATATGGGCCTATTCGGAACAAATGAAAACCAATTCAAGAGTAAGCCCAATTGAGAACAATATATATAACTCGAAACAAAAGTATTTGGCCCAAATTACGATCGATGGCAAATGTAGTAATATCACGATTTTATCAAAGGTAGTCAAATAATTTCACGGCTCAAAATCGATGGGAAACCGATACATAGAACTTTTTACTTCATATATAATATAATAAATAGATAACTAATTGGTATTATTTCTTTTTCTCTAAAAAGAAATCTCAAGATATACGCATATATGCTTAATCCAATTAAATATATCTTAAATATTTCAATTCACTTTATGTATATACTAGATTAGATTAAGACTCGCGTTGATACGCGGATAAACACATTTAAAATAACTATATCAAAATTTAAGTTTTAGTTAGTAACCCGTTAAATTACAAAAATATTTTGAAATGTTTAAATATGTGTCTTTATCCATTAAAGTTTAATTTATATCTTAATTCTCATTTCCTAATTCGTATTATGCAAACCCAAAAGTATATAAGATATACATAAATGGAGTTCAAATCATATTTTGAATAATAGAAAAAAATATTCTTACACGTTATGAATTTATATTAACTATATAATAAAATCTTATAACAATTGAAATATTATAAATTTAAATCATAAAACAATAAATTTATGTGAATAATTTCTTACCTTTATGAAATTTTATATATAGTTTTATCAAGCATTATATATATATCTTATTATTATAAATATCATTGATATCATCAGTTTATTTTTTATAAAGATCTATATTCTTCAAGTCTTACACTTTTGGATCTTAACAGTAAATATATTATCATTATTTTATAACATTTATAAATTTTCATTTTATATAAATTTTTTTTTAACATTGAAAAGTATAGGTAGAAATTTTTTATTTTCTTTGTAGTATTCTATAATTATGTTTACAAAATAATTAGGTTTATAAATATTTATTTTTGTATGTTTGTGCATATAAACTTTAACATTGAGATTTTCATATTTTTTCTAATTTTTATGTTTTTCATTTTATAAAAATTTGTTTGTTTTATCATTCATATGCTTTTTTTAATTAAAATTTCTATTTTTTTCTCTACTTATTGGTTTTTTTATTGTTTATAATCTCTCTATTTTCTCTTTTAAATTTAATTTTATAACTTTTTAAACTGTTATAATTTTTTTTTCCAAGCTATTTGGGATTATTAGTTTTTTCTTCAAGTAATGATATTTTTTGGTTGAACATAATATTTGTTTCTTTTTTTCAATCATTTATTTTTTGCCATTTTTACATTTTTTTATTTAACTTAATGAGAATTTTTGTTTTTAATGTTCTGAAACTTTTTGGTTGATGAATTTTTTTTTTCCATTTTTCGTTTTTCGTTTTTTTTCATTTTCTTGTTTTGGCAGCATGATACGTTTACACATTTCTATTTTTTTTCTTTAATTGTTATGAGAATTATGTTTTTTTTTTTGTTAATTGTTATGAGACATATTTTCCTTTTTTAGAGATATTAAAATATACTGACACGTGTCATAATTTGATGAATAACAGAAACTTGTCATGATCTGGTGAATTAGAAAATTTATAAGTTCATCATCACATCATACGAATTAAAGTTATTATATTATTTTCTATTTTTGAATGATTTATGTTATTTACATGTTTTATGTTATGACATTTGTTTTAAGGACACATTTACACATTTCCATTATTTTTTAAATTTTTATGAGAATTATTTTCTTTTTTTTATTAATTGTTATGAGACTTATTTTCCTATTTTTAGAGAGATTAGAATATATTGACACGTGTCATAATATGATCAACCGTAAACCCATGTAACGATCTGGTGAGTTACAATTTTGTCTACGTGTCGCGTTCTCATCGTGCGCATCCTCTTTTATATAATAAGATATCATGTACAAAAATCTATTAAACCCAACAATTATAATTGGTTTAATTATTATTAAACCCAATTAAATATATTGATCCCACTTGGTTAGGTGTGTGACGCTATAGGTTTGTATAACATTAGCAATAGACTTTTAGGTCCATAGATTATAAGCGGTCTCTAGCAAAACATTATAACCACCTACTATTATACAAATGTCAAACCTCGACATTTCAACTTTAACTAGAGTAAAGTACAAATGATTTTAGGACATTTCCAACAGATAGAGACAACTCAGAATATTTAGCCGCGTTCGACCAAACACTTATAGGCGATCAACCGGACGCCCTATCCGAAAAGCGCATTAACACAGTGACGATCGATCACCCTATCCGGAAATAAAAAGATTTTTTTTTGTTTTTTGAAGATTATCTCCTAAATCTTTTGGAATATACCATAACAGACTTTTCTACCTATAAAAACATCAGAGAGCCACGAAAGTCATAAGACAAACACCACCACTTTCAGTACTCAAATATCTTTACAAAGCTCTAAAAGGCATGCATCTCTTCTACTTATTCTATCTTTTGCATTGTTCGATTAAGGGAGGAGAATCTCACCTTTCTATAGGCCATAGAAAAGTTTGCTTAAACCCTTTTACTGCTCTTAATGATATCAAGTTATTCTATCTCTTTTGCTATGATTTGTTCTATCATGTCTGAGTAGTTCTTTTGTTGGGTTCTTAGGGGTTAATTCAAAAAAATTTTGTGGTTCGATAGATAGGTTTTGTAACTATGGTGGCGCTTTTGATAGATTAAAGTATTTCTTTATCTAAATATGTTCTCATTGCATGTTTCTAGGATTGATAACCTTAAAAATGATCTTAGACAAAGTATTGTGTACTAACCGTTCATTTATATTGTCATGAATATGGTATTTGATGAGTCTGATTCTCTAGATTGCGAAAATTGATTTATTGAGTTAGATGAACAATTGAACTTACAATTGTTTGAGAATAAATCTTATTGGCTGCGGAAGTTGATTGGTAGTGTGGCATCTTTTCTGGTTTGGGGTTTTCTACAGCGACGGTTCACTCTTCATCCTACCGGCTATGGTGAATTCAGGAGTGTGGGATCTTCATCCTCGTCTCCCTCTGACAGTTATTTTGTGTTGGTCATAGCATGGGTTGTATGGTTGCTTTGGACTGTGTTGTGGTGTCTTTGCGCTATCTTACAAGTCTCTTTTCTTGGCATTTGTCGCATTTCGTGATTGTAGCTCTTCCGGATAAGTGGTATTCGCTCCTTGTTTCTACATCTCAAACCAAATCGGGCTCTGCATTATCAGTGGATTTCTAGTGGCGTAGTTTTGGATCTTTTCCCGCCTTCTTTGGTTGTTTGCCAAAGTTCAGTCCATAATTCTTAATCTTATGAGGTAAATTTGATTCGCAATAGGAAGTCTCTTTGGTTCTTTGTGGTTGTGTTGATTTAGAATTGCTTGTAAGGGTACTATATTTGCTTCAGTTCTCTCTCCGATATGGTAGATCGTGAGATTTGTAATCCTCTATCCCATCTAGCTTTTTGGTGCTTATATATATATTCTTAGATGACCAAAAAAAAAAAAATTTCTTAACACATGTTTATTCTCCTTATTTACTTGTTTTAATTCCCCATATACTCAAATGTCTCCATTCCGCAGAATAAGTTATGCAAATGGTAACATAGTTTATTTTTTCCACAACTTTCCTCCACATTCCACAATTTCAATGTTACAAGTTAGGGCCTTGCTTTGGCACTACCAAACTTTGTTATAACATGTTAATGTGAAATTTCATTCGTATCGTTAGTTTAAGATCAAAAGTTTAAAGCTCTGCATTCGAATTTTCTAAACATGTCTTGTGATGAGATCAAATCATTTACTATGGTTTAGGCGTTTCTGATAGGGTTGTTTTTTTTTCTTTTTTTCTTACAATGTTAGACTTTTAGTGTTTCAGCAATATGAATGGGCATATCACATTCGGTACGATATAAGAATTTCCGTTTCAATGTGTTTTGATGTTATCGACAACTTTTTACTCTGTAAGGGGAAAAAACATTTACTACAGCAGAATAGTTATTTGACAAATTCACTTCCAAGATATATATATATATATATAATGTCGCTGCGGTTCTACGGAAAGAAGATTCTTCACCCACCAACAAAGTGCTTCACAGTGGGTGAAACTTTTCTAATCTACAAATCATGTTAGTAATAAACCTTTTAGAACAGATTTAAATGACCTTGTTAACCATGCTAAAATTTGATACGAATAAAGCATATTTTTCAACAATTTTGCATTAAAGATAAAGATAGAGTTAAAAAGTGAACAAATTAAAGTTGAAGAAAATATATCGTTGACATAAAAATATATATATGAGCACGGAGCACTAAAAGAAATCTACGCTTTTGTAATGATAATCGTTTTGTGAAATCAGTTAGAAATAATAAAAAAGAACGTTTCGTGAATATATAATTTTATTATTATCCCAATGTTCCGGTTGTTCTACATATATATCACCACCATTTCAACACCATAGTAACTAACTCTAAAGACACTCTTTGCCTCTCAACCCACCGCGCTAATCTATCTCAGCCACCAAACACTAAACGCAACAGCCAAAAATGACTGAAAAGGAATGTGATCATCACCACGACGAGGATGAGAAGACGCGGAGACGCATTGGAGCTGCGGTTCTTGGCTTGCTTGCAGCTGTCCTTTTTGTGGTATTCTTGGTGTGGGCCATTCTTCACCCGCACGGGCCGCGTTTTGTTCTCCAAGACGCAACCATTTACGCGTTCAACGTTTCTCAGCCCAATTTCCTTACATCCAATCTTCAGGTCACTCTCTCTTCTAGAAATCCAAATGATAAGATCGGAATCTTTTATGACCGTCTTGACATTTACGCCTCCTACCGCAACCAACAGGTATGTTGAATTCTTATAGGTTTGAAGTAGCTTTTTGTGTTTTAAAATTCATTTTGAGGCTTTTTTGTCAATTTAATTCTTACTAGTAAAATTGTTATGAAGAGGTTCGACAAATCGTAAGACCCATTTCATAATTCGGATCTAGTTTATAATTTTATATTAATATTTTATTTTACTTTTGCTGAAGATATATGTTATACAAAATATATATACCAATGGACCGATGGATCTTAGTAAATCGACCGATCTCAACGTATGTATTCTTGTTTTGTTGACATCCTCAACGTGTGTATTAACAATAGGAATCGTCTAGATTTTGCATGTGGGTTTGAATTAGCCATTATTCATAATATTTCGCATGTGTATTTATTCTTATAGATTAATAAATTTTCTTTTGCTAAGAATTTTACATGTTTTTAAAGCTTTTCTCAAAAATAAAAATAAAAAAGTTTACATGTGTTTTGCATATTTTGCGTTTTTACAAAAGAAATTGTACGTTTTCTTGTTATAAGGTGACGTTGGCGACTTTACTGCCGGCGACGTACCAAGGCCACCTTGATGTGACGGTGTGGTCGCCATTTTTGTACGGAACAACCGTGCCGGTGGCACCGTACCTTTCCCCGGCGTTAAACCAAGATCTAACGGCGGGAATGGTGCTTCTGAACATCAAGATCGACGGTTGGGTTAGGTGGAAAGTGGGAACATGGATCTCCGGTAGGTACCGCCTCCACGTCAATTGTCCGGCATACATTACCTTAGCAGGCCACGTTTCCGGTGACGGTCCAGCCATTAAGTACCAGCTTGTCCAGCGATGTGGCGTTGACGTTTAAGCAAAGGAATGATCATTATTCTTTAGAAGACTATAGCCTACTTTTGTTGTGATTTTGGTTGATAGTTAATTAAATTCTACTAAATGTTATTATCAGAAATTAAATTTGGTTTCTTTTTGTATTGCGTCTTTGATGATTGGGTAAGTTTAACATAATAATTACTAGGTCCAGAGAAGTTTTCTTTTCTGATTCTTCGTTAATATATATATGTCTAAAATGACTATAAATATTCAAAAATAAAACAGGATATTATAGAGTAAAATGCCATAATATATTTCAAAACATATGCATATAAGCTATGTTATTTTCTTAAGTACACAGTAAAAAATTCGGGGTATGACGTGAACACGCTTTTTCTCTTTTAATTAAAATCTCCTTTAAAATAAATTTATTTGCGCTTTAGAAAGTCTGGACTAAACTTTTTCGGTTAGACTAATTCACTTCTTAAATTTGTTCGACGGTTGAACTAAAATGATGCTTATCCTAATCATCTAAAGCTGTTAAATGTATATATATAGTTATTTACTTAAGAGTTTAACATCCGTCGTTTTTACAATTGTGAAAGTAGAACTTGTTTATACATGAGTTAAAAGAAAAAATTTGAACAAATATAGAGTCTAAATCACAATTTTAATACGTACACATTATGGGTTTAGCTTGAAAGTTTTACAATGTATGCAAGACCTTTTGCTCTCAAATTCGAATGTTTAGATTAAAAGATGTTGATATTTGTTTTTATATATAGTTAAAGTTGAGAAACACTAAGTTTCTATATTCTTACAAAATAATTACATCGTAGGACATAAAGCAAACATACAAAATGATATATATCCCAGAAAATCAAATCAAAGTTTAGTCCAGATTTTGGAATACAATATGTTTTCTCCGCCATCAAATGGTCATAGGTTCTGGCAGTCACCATTAGTAAATTGATTAACCATTTATTCCATTGTTTGTGGATATTTCTTGAATTTAGAATTTAAAAACTTGATTTTTTGAAGAGGTGACTTTTGCATAATTTTTGGATCATGTTTCTTTGGGACATGACACGATCAGATATATTCACTTGGGACTAAGTAAGCAGCCTTGGATCAACTGAATTTCTAACTTAAAGACTTTTGTCTTCGGGTTTTCAGATGAATGCGAACTTCCCAAGTAAATCTATTTTCTAAATCCTCACTTCTGAAATTGATAAATCTTTAGTAGTATAATTTAATCAATCTATGCACTGGTCTATATAAACTTTTATCACTGTATATTGAAACTTGTAGTGTTCATTTTCATGAAACATATCTTTTTATCACTTTTGTATAATAGTTTATTTTTATATTTTAGAATAAAGTATATATTTAAATGGATTCGAGAACTTTATACACATGGATTACTTAATACACCTGAGTGGTGAAAATCGTGTTCATGTATGTGACATTTGCACACCTTCTGGTGCTATGCGCATGATATATATCCCCTTGTTTTCTCTGAAAAGTTTCTTGAGATCTAAATTTCATTTTGATATATTACGAAATTACATTAGGAAAAAGGTACAAGAAATGGGGGAAAAAAGAAGCTAATTTCTTTCTAGACAATGAAAAGTGCTTTCTTTATCTTTGAGCTTTAAGAAAGCTTTAGGTTTGGAGATGCTTAAAGGAAAAAGAAAATGATTCATATTCTCTCCAACCAACTCACTACTTGCCACGTGTTGTTATTACTTTAGTGACGTTGCAATTACGTCACTCTGCTAGCCCCATTTGATTTCGTCTTGCAATAGATTTTTACGGAGAAAGATAGTACTAAAGAGTTGTTCGTTTGTTCATTTAGATGAGCCATTTAAATAAAGATGAGAATTGATGTATATTTATTATAGAAAATGAACAACAATTAAATGGACTATCTGACTAATTTTTAAAATTTAGATAAATTTGATCAAATTGGACCATTTGATGGAGATTTTCTGTCCAAAAAAAAGTGACAAATTTGACCCAAAAAATAAAAATAAAAAATATACTTCTAACTAAACAAAAAATTTATACATGAAAACTTTTAGATCATCACTCTTTTCTCGTGAAAACGAACGGTTCCATGAGAAAACTTTGAAAGCGCTGGTTTTTTATTACGCTAAAGTTCATGTAACTTCTCTATCACTTTCTTCCACACACACACACTCTCTCTCTCTCTCTCACTTTCACTATCGCTTCTCTTCTATTTGACTTGTGTACATCTTTGTTCTCCAAGTACTTATTTTTTAATTTCAGTCTGAATTTTTTCTGTTTTTGCTGTTCATTTTCAACCTGCTGATTTACTTAACATTACCCTTTAGCTTTAATTTCACTTAGGTATAGGTTTGTCTTCTCGTATCAAACTAATTTTTTTCAGAGACTAGAGTCCAAAATCGTTATTTCTCTGCTTTGTAATTGATGTGCTCAATGTTTAACCCAAAATAAAATCAACCTAAACTGCAAGTGCACAGTTGACGATTGTAGTACTTAGTTGTTTGATTTTTTTCTATTCACGTCATACCTAGTCATCTGTATAAATATTGATGTTCCTCTGTCACACAGTTAATTTGCTCGGTGCTATTGTGAAAGTCAAGAAATTAGATATTTACCAAGGCTTGACAGATCACGTTAACTCAATCCCTGGTCACAAAGTTCTGAACTTCACATTGAGGAATCTCACGTATGTTGATTGTTTATGTTTATGGTATAGGGTGCCATTTGAAAAGAACGAAGTACTCTGATTCGTTCTTCTGAGATGCAAAGGCGCATATATCAACTGTACTGCGAAGGGAACATTTGCTGAAGAATTTGAGTTCTATTGGCAACGTCAGCCAATTGGGAAGGTCATATTTTGCGTGCTACGAAATTGGAGTATGGGCTGTATTGGAGGGTAGTGTTAGTTCTTCATCCAGTCATATTACACTATTGCAGCATATATGAACAGTTGGCTCTTTAAAATTACAGGTGAGATACGTGTCTCGGCTCACTCCATGTACTCTGAACTTCTCATTAATCCACCATTTCCTGAAGTTGAGAAAGCACAGAAAAAGTCTGCAACATTGATCGCACAATCCGTTTATTCCAACGTCTGTTGACAAATATTTTCTCTTTTCATCATAAGGTTTGATAAGAGCGGTGGTTTCGCAATCATTGAAGATGCATACGTTGATGATCCTATTCGGAGACGACATTGTAATACTCGGCCTACTGAAACACCAAATAAGAAAGGTAAGATTTCACCCACAACTTCATCCCCAGTGACTAGAAAGACACGAGATCGTAATACTTTGCCTACTGAAACACCAAATAAGAAAGCTAAGATTTCACCGACAATTCCATCGCCAAAGACTAGAAAAGACAAGATCGGAATACTCCAGCTACCGAAACTCCAAATAAGAAAGCTAAAACAAATTCGCAGAGTACTCCACCTCAAAATGCAAAGAAGAGACTTTTCGAGAGTAGTCCAGAAAAGTCGAAAACTCAGCAAACGTGCTCCAAATGCCATAACGCAGGACATAATCGAAAGACGTGCTCCTCTGTTTGATTTGTCATTGATGTTGTATTCCTCGATTCACTCTGTTTAACTCTGTAAATATAGACAACTATGGTTCGATTATCTTTGTCTATGCGTACTATCTGGGCAAACGAAACTAAATACCGCATATGAATTAATGACTATGGACGGAGTAACCGTTATTTGTGATACCTTCGATAAAGTTAACTATGTGAAAGGAAAATCAAAATATATAGTTGATTACAATGAGAATAACATGAAGAAACAAAAAGCAAACAATCAAATAACATGAAGATGTACCATATGTTCCTGTACAGGTGGTTACTACTAGCCACTATTGTGGATTGCTAATCAAAACATAACAATATGGATTTCAATTCATGTTTACATTAAGTTTCCCTAAACGTTTAAATTGGCAGAAAATAATAGAGAAATACAAACGTCCAATCAAATACGGCTAGGTATCCAATACAAAACAACACATACAACATCCCAACATTAGATATGTTGTACAAATAAGAACTAAGAACCGCTACCATTATCCACTTTTGCTTTACCTTCGGGTTATAGCCTTCTGGGAACTCATGACAACATAGTCCAGTTACAGCACCAAACTCCATCAAAGAAAATCTAAATGGCTGACCACCAAAAATCGACCACATCTCATACTTTTTTCTGGCTGAATACTTGTCTGCACATGAGGCCATGAATCAGCTTACATGATGGTGGACAATGGCTAATAGGTAATTCAAAAAGCCCTCCAAAAAGTGAGTCTCTTATAATCTTGAACTCGTCTATTCCTTCAAGTTGTTCTTGGATAATTGAAAGGATATCCACTCTCGAGTAAAAATTAAGTCCTATCAGTAACAAAAACTCTTGGAGGAAGCCCATAGCCAAAAGCATAAGCTTTCATCAATTCCAGAATCACCTACAACACAAACCATATATTGGCTTCTACATAGAAAAGAAAAAGTATATTAGCTTCTACAACACAAACCTAATATCAGGTTAGGATAAATGCAGAGAAGAAAGAGTAGCAAATGCAGAACACTGTAGTGGTTGCTCGTATTCTACATTTGTGCAATTACACGTCCACTCATAGGTGCAGAGTATGCCCCAATTAGGGGTTTCATTCTGCAAAACAAGTTAGTATTATTGTATACGTCTCGATGTGTAAATAACCTTTGTGTGGTTATATTTACATTACTTTATAGTACTTATTTATGACTTTTTCATTATATATTAAGTGTAATTCAACTCATATTTGAGTTTACTTTTTCGTTTTTCTTTTCGTTTTCATGGAAATTATGTACAACTGAAAAAAAAGAAATTTATTAACAATTTCATTTCATTTTATCTTTTTCAAAATATATGAAATTTTTTTAATAAGAAAAGTTATTAAGATAATAGAAGGAAACAATTTAATTAAAAAAAATGTAAGTTTTCTATTAACAATAAAAAGAAAACTAATTTAACACTAAATATTGATGTGGCATAATATTGGTTGATTTTATAGCTCCAACTTTTATATATTAAGATAGATATCAAAGAAGTTCGAGTACTCTGCTAACGCGACTTCCAATAGACTCTGCTTTACTGATTATCTCACTCACGCGATTTTTGTGCATTGTCAAACTACGCGCCACCATGAAGACTCGCCACGTGTAAATCATCCCGTATTCCATAGATAGCCCGAGAACTGTGCTTATAGGCAAACCCTCTATGATAGTCGTCATAATTACGCTACTCGGCTAACGCGCTTTCCAATATACTCTGCGTTATAGATTTTCTGACTTGAACGATTTTTATGCATTTACTCTATGAGGTGCGTGAAATAGTGGGAAAGTGGACTGACGGATGTAATGAAGAGTAGCGGGACGGTTGATATTATAGTCTTGCGAGAAAATGACATATGGATTTTTTGCTATATTTCAAAAAATGCATCTATTCTAAACTTATATTTATATAAAGAAGAAGAATCGCAGACATATATCGCGTCTTCTGTTCTTCTATTTTACGGGTAATCTCTATGTTGTCTGTGCAATTGATTCTCATTCTTTTAATAAAACATTACATGTTGGTTTTTTTAATCATCCCTTTTTTTTAATAGAAAATAGTTTACCTCTGTGAATAGAGGATGACATATCATGGTTTTTACAGGTTTTCAACCATGATATCCATTGTTTTATTGAGTCTTTTTAGTGTTTCTAGAGTGTTATTGAGTTTTTACAGGTCATTGTACGAGTTAAGTGGATTTGGAGCTTTATGGAGCATTATGGAGTCAAAGCAATAAAAAAGGAATGAGGATCTCGTGAAAGAAAACGAAGATTGCGAATTGAAGACTTGTGTTGATCAACACAAGCAGTCTGTGTCGATCGACACACTAGGCGACCAAGATTCGACACACTAGGCGACCAAGATTCTCCTTTTTGCAAAAGGAGTCCAGAAGTTCCCATCAAGTCCAAAGAAGCCCAACTCGTGTTTTATGACCATAAATAGAGTTTTAGATCTTTTTTTTATATAGACAGAGATTTTTATTGAGACTTAGAGAGAGATCTGGTGAGAGAGCTTTGAGGGAGATAAGTCTTACTTCATACCCTTGAGAATTCTTCGAACCCTCTGTATCTTTTCCTTTATCTTTTCAATGCAATTTTATTTTAGTTATGATGTGTGTTTTATTCACCATGTCTGAGTAGTTTCCTTGTTAGGCTTAAGGATTTTCAAAGGATTATGAGAAATTGCTAGATCTGTTAGAATTGTTAGGGATTGTCACTTGGTTCTTCATCTAGATTATTGTTAATGCTAATTCTGGTCAGATAACCTAGAATTTAGATCTTAGGATAATTATTAGATGCGAAAGTATTGATAATTACCTGAATTATATTAGATGAGCAAATTATCTATCTTCAACGGAATTTGGTTTAGACAATTTGTGAACAATTGAATCTTTGTTTAATGCTTGTTTAACTTATTGAATTTACAAAGGAATTTGGGATTTAAGAAGTTAGACAGAGATAGTTTTCACAACGAAAGTTGGTTAGCTTTACAGAGTTTTCATGTTCTAGAACGGCTCTTATAATCTCCCTAACGTTTTAACTTGTCTGCAATTTTGAGTGTCCTGCGAACCTTCTTGAAAGCCTAGCGTTTGTCTCTTGATTAGAAACTCGTTTACAACCGATTTGCTTTATTGTTCTCGTTAGTCACTTTATTAACTCACTTAGCTTGATTCAAAACTAAAATTTGTTGTGCAACATTAGGTCTCTTGGGATACGATAACCCTTTATATTATAACTGCGGTTCTATGCACTTGCATAGATTTTTCTAGGGTAAAACTTAGAGCTATCAAGTTTTTAGCGCCGTTAACGGGAACCTAATTGTTGCCTACATATTTTTAGCATTAGAATTTTGTCTAAATTTTATTTTTAGTTTTCGTTACGAACTTTCTCTTTTTCTTTTTCTTGTGTTCTTCAGGTGCATGCCTAATCGCAAAACCAGAAGCGACAAGAATCAGAAGCTAGTCGAACTTAATCCAGAGATCGGAAGGTTAGAGCGCGCGAACCGAGCAGCAAATAAGCGAGTCACCATGGTCAACCCGATAGTGCTTGTTCGAGATGAAGCTGGTTTGTTCTTTGACCTAGAGGGAAACAGACACAATGTGCAAGGTCAGAAGCTGGATACCGATGGGAACGTGGTTGTTGAGCAGCCTGAGCTGCCGGGGCGTCCGTTAGTTGAGCGCCAACTGGGAGAGAACAAAGTAGCCATAACACTTGCTGACTACAATAGGCCGGATCAATTCTACGCCAACAGATCCGCGATCAGACCTTCTGCTTTTGAGAGAAACGATTTTCAGATTTCATCTCAGTATTACACTCTCATTGGACAGTATCAATTTCATGGACTCTCTAATGAACACCCCATGGATCATATCAAGATGGTTGAGGATCTAGTTGGTGGCATCAAAGCTAATGGGGTCAACAATGACTATTTGTTCTGTAAGCTCTTCCCATACTCTCTTGTAGGGAAAGCAGCTAGGTGGTTGAAGCAACTTCTCCCAGGATCGCTGACAACTTGGGAAACAACGAAGAATGCATTCTTGAACCAATTATATGATGATGCGAGATCCGAGGAGCTGAGAACCAGAATATCTACCTTTTCTCAAGGGCCTACGGAGTCTTTCAAGGAAGCTTGGATTCGATTTCAGTCATATCAGAAGGATTGTCCACACCATGAGTTTAGTGAAGCTCAGCTGCTTAGCACGTGTTTCAGAGGAGTTGATTGGAGATATTAGATGTCGCTGGATTCTGCAAGTAATGGGAACTTCATGATGAGGAGTTCACACGATGCACTAACTCTCATTAAGAACTTGGCTTCGAGCAATAGCACGAAGATGTCAGACTATGACAGGCAGAAGCAAGCTGGAAATCCAAGGGGCAGTCAGATTGCAGAGGTTCAAGCTAAGTTAGATTCGATGCACAACCTTTTGTTGGGTAAGAATAATAAAGTTGTTCACTTTGTTGTTGAGGTTGAGGCCATTGAAGAATATGGAGTTGAAGATGTCAACTACATTGGTGGAGGATATAAGGGACAGAAGTTCCAATATGGTCAGAACAACCGGAGTTTCACCAACACCTTCCAGAAGCCAGCTCAAAATAGTGGGTTCACGAGGACTTATGGTAGCTCATCTTACCAATCACCCCCACCCAAATCTCCAGAGTCGAGCAAGGTCGAATCGATGTTGGAGAGGATTCTTGAAGGACAACAGAAGATCATAGTGGACTTCAATGGTAAGATGGATGCAATGTACTCGGATTTGAATGGGAAGTATGAGCAACTCAGCACGCATATGAAGAAAATAGATACTCAAGTTGCTCAAACGGTTGAATCAGTTAGGAGACAAGATGGTTTTCTTCCAGGAAAAATGAACCCTAATCTGAGACAACAACACATCAATGTCATCACCACGAGGAGTGGAAAACAGGTGATGCCAGCTTCTGAGAGAGTTATGGGTGATAAGAGGTTCATAGCTGCTGGAGATGTCGAAGAAAACTCAAACTTGGAATTTGCGAAGCCTGCATCGATCAACACAAATGGGTTGTGTCGATCGACACAAGTCCAAAGTTGCGATACGAGTTCAGAGAAAAAATATGTGTCGATCAACACAGACATTGTGCGTCGATCGACGTAGACCCAGAACGCGATGGGTTCGAGCAACACAACTCTAGAGGCCACAAACCAAGCTGATTCTTCTCTTGAACGTGTCTACAAGCCTAAAGTGCCCTATCCTAAGCCTCCTAAGAAGTCTAAGAAAAAGATTGAAGATGTTAGATGCACGGCTATGTTGGATAAGTTGGTTGTAGAGTTGCCTTTTGTTGATGCGGTTAGGACTTCACCGGCCTTCAGGAGATATGTTAAGAGGATGGTTGCAAACAATATTGATCTTGAGGAAGGAGTGTTGATGATCACGAAGGATGTTAGTGCAATAGTGATGAACACAATCCCAAAGAAGCTACCAGATCCAGGGAGTTTTGTGTTAGATTGTTCGATTTTTAACTGATAGATTTGACCATTCTCTTTGTGATCTAGGGTCAGGCGTCAAACTCATACCGTTTTCAGTTGCTATGCGAATGGGAATGACATATTTCAGGCCAACAAGGGTTTCTTTGATACTAGCTGACCGATCAGTACGGTTTACAGAAGGTGTACTTGAGGATGTTCTGGTTAAGATTGGTGAATGCCTAATCCCTGTGGATTTCATAGTGTTGGAATATGATGAGGAGCCCAAAGATCCTCTTATTTTGGGAAGACCATTCTTGGCGACCGCTGAAGCATTGATTGACTGCAAAAACGGGAAGATAGATCTCAACATTAGTGATTTGATCATGGAGTTTAGTATGGATAAGCTAATGAAGAGACCCACTATCGATGGTTAGACTTTCTTCGTTGACACTTTCACTAATTTTGCGGAGATAGCTTTCCAAGATATGCATTCTACGGATCCACTAGAGAGAACATTGGTTCGTTCTACTTGCTGCGAAGCTTACTTGGATGACATTACTGCTAGATATGTCAAGATGTTGGATACTAGTGTGCAAGTGAACAAGTTGGTCGTTCATGAAGAATGGACAGAGAGTTCGGAGATGGCAGCTAAACTCATAGATTGGAGTGAGGAACGAGCTCTTAAAATCGAACTTAAGTCACTCCCAACAGGATTAAGGTACGCGTATCTCAATCCTAATTCCACTTATCCTGTTATCGTTAATGCTTCCTTAAACAACGCAAAGCTCACTTTACTGTTAAACAAGCTGCGCAAGTTTCGCAAAGCTCTTGGCTATTCTCTTGCTGATCTTTCAGGTATCTCGCCAGATTTGTGCACACATAGGTCTTACTTTCACTGAAGAATAAACACTTTAATTGAAAGAGAGGGTCTTAAGCCCGAAAAAGGGAAACAGCCGGAAAAAAATTGAATTCAATCAGTTTTGCTTTGTTTTTCAGTTTTGCTGCTTCTGGGTATCCGTCACTTTGACTCTATTTCTCGTGCATTTTGTTCACTGTTCAATATCGGGTTTACTCTCAGTTTCGAATATCCAAATCGCCATGGCGGTGGCGACGAGCCTCGCTTCGCTTCTGGAGCAGCTCAAAGTGGAGGAGCCATACCTTCCGCCGCGAAATTGGGAATCCTTACATCCTCAGAGCGGCCGATTTCCTCTTCCGACTCGTGCTTCTGCTTCTGCTTCTCCTTCCTCTTCTTCCTCTGTTTCTGTAAGTTTAGTGCCGCAACGATGTACGTTATTCATGTACAGATGTGTCCTGAGCCTTAGGGAAAGAGGAACTTGCATTTCGCTCTCGCGTGAATGTCTCTTTGTTTCCACCAACTCTGTCGCTTCGATCGGAAACCTAATACGGGGATTTGGTCAAGTATCAACTTTATTTATTGATTGAGTTCGATTAGGATCGATCTAGGGTTTTGGGTTCCAAAACGCAGTAAGATGATGATAGTGTGTCATTTGCTAGTGCTCGATCTCTGGCTAATTTTCTTAAGGAAGATTACCTTCACCTATTGTCTTAATGATTTTCTCACTCTAAGTAACTGAGACTACTTCTCCCTTCTCCCACATTTTCTTACATTTCTTGCTTGTAATAGGAATCAAGCTTGGTTAGGCTGGCGTTGAATGCTCTGCAAGGTGTTCAGTCTTCTCTTATCAGCATTGAGAAAATCTCTTCTGCATTATGCTCTGAGCCAGCTGACAGGACCCTCCACAAAATTCCGAGCTTGTGGCATCGGTTGTCAAGCACTGATGCGGTGGGCCAGATTCTTAGAACCATAGGCTGCTTTGGTTCTTTGGTCTTTCTTCTCCATAAGTTCGTAGACCATTTCACAAGCTTGAAGTTGGATGCTGTTGAGGGACATGAGAGCTGTGAAATAGGTGAAAATGAAGATATTTCTTCTGGTAAAGCCAAAAACAACAACTCCTATACTCTTGTTAATCAGGCTTTTGCTATTGCTGTGAGAAAGGTCCTAGAAGGCTATATATCTGGACTGGATACATTATGTGCATCTATAGAACTGAGGCGTTCATCTAACATTGTGGATCGGCCTGACCATTGTTCTTCTTGGTTAGGCTGCCTTACAAACGTAGTTCATCCAAAGATAACGCTATTGGAAGTTTTCCTGCATACTAGAGAGTTAAGAACACAGATTGAAGCTCTGGCCAACATATGTGATTTGTATGATATATCACTATCTTATTGTCGCTCTCCTTGGGAATGTCTGATTACTAAAGCAACCCTGCGATATCATGGGTTCTACAGAGGAAGCGACCTGCTTACTTACTTATATTCACAACTACAGGTCAGGCTAAGTTATGTTCCTCATAAAGTATTTGTATTTTTTTTTTCCACAACTCACATAGTCACCAATTAATGTAGCCTAGAGGCACCTTCGGTTACAGTTGTTTCCCATTCACATTTCAGTGATGATTGCTTTGTGTCATTAAATTTTGCATCTTTGTACTCTCTATGCTAGCATAATCAACTCCTAGATTTACAGTTTCAAAGAAATCTGAAATACTATCACTACATGGCTTTAAATAATTCTACGCCCCTTTTGATGTGGACCACTTGATATAGTGATGAATTCGCAAGTTATGCTTAACGTAAGTGATGTACATAGCCTGAAAAGTCTAGAAATTGCACGCGCTTAAACTATTTATACCGAGTGAGGAGCTTGTACAACCTAAATCTTTTGTTCTGATTATAGTTTCCCAACATATTTTGATGTAGGTTGCTGATCCTGCTCACAGTGCCATGCTTAAGTTTTTGTTCCTCAAAACATGTGAGCCATATAGTGAGTTTATAAGATCTTGGATATTTAAAGCTGAGCTTAATGATCCTCATAAGGAGTTCATTGTGCAATGTGTCAGTGAATCGACATCTTTTTTTTGGAGTAAGCCAGACATCTCTCCATTGAAGAGGGTTACGGTAATATTTTCTTCTCGTTTTCTGCATCTTTGATTTTTAGTTTTAAACCATTGGTATTAGATTGCTTCCATTTGTGCACTCTAGGAACGAGAGGGAGTGCTTGTTCCATGTTTCTTGAACGGCTTCTTGGTACCTATACTAAGGGCTGGTCAACAGCTCCAAGTAATTACAAAACTTCTTGAATTGTGTAATCTTCCTGCATCTGGGCACAAAAATTACACATATCTTCTTCCCTGTTGGACGTATTATTCTACCAGTCCAGGGTACCCATCTCCAATAACTTTCAGCAAATTACATATAGAAGTGATGATAAAGGAAAGAGACGATTATTATGGCAGAATGCAAAAAAAACTTGGTGACTTTTCAAAAAAGTTTCAACTATTCCCTGGCCAGGTATCTTGCTTCTTTTGATTTTTATTTATCAATCCGTAGCTCTGGACTTCTTGTTTTTATTTCCGAAGCTTTAATCTTTTTGGTTTATATGTCCGATGATACTCAGTCATTGCTATGCTAGCTCTGACTTTGCTCGTTTTGCCATAGGTGGTATTACTCTGTTGTGAAATCAATTTTTTCCCTAGGTAATTTGACATTTTACTAATAGTTCAGTTAACATCGTGTTATACTGTAGTTTTAATTTTTTTTTCTGGAAATCATGTGCGTTGTAGATCCTGAACGATATCAAATATCTATTTTTGATCCTACATTGTAAACTATAATATCAAAATCATTTATTGGGAATCTCTGTGATATAGTAACTTCCAGATGTCTTGGTTAAACAAGACCTTAAAGTGCATGTAAGTGCAGATCTTAAATGCATACTGCATCGTCATTGTCGGTTTTGCATTTCACTTAAGGATTCCTTCATATCTCACTATTCAGCATTGTAGAAGCGTCCTATTCTCTGGTTTTCTGGTCTCTGAGCTGATTTGTGGTAGTGAGTAATATAGGAACCTAAATGCATCCCTTTTTTGTTGTATTTGTAGCTATCAAGGATTTATTTATGCACTAATTTTTTCTGTTCTATCTTGTATTGACATTTTAATTTTAGGTTCCTGGAGCAATATCTGTACCAATATCCTATGGCGACGGAGAAAAAATTAAGAAAAGTTTGGATAATTTCACACTGGATGAGAGTTTACTAATTCCTTCAACAGTGGCAATGGACTTGACCAGGTGTTTTTCCTGATTCTTTGTATCATTTTACCCCCAGCCTGCTGAACATAATTTGTTGACATTTTCTTCGGACTGCAGGGACCAGAGTGGTTCGGATTCTGATGACCAGAAATCAGAAGACAGATGGTTTTCAGAGATAGATGCGTCATGCTCATCTGAATATTCATCAACTAGGGACTCTTTGGATGCATTGGATGTTGGACTCCTGGATTCACAAAGTACATTAATGGGACCTTCACAAAATTATTTATCAGCTCTATGTTTCTTTGTTGCCTCTGATGGGAATTGTAATCAGAATCTGGTTCAGCATAGTGAATCCGGTTATATAGACAATAACTTTGTGAGGAAAGGTGAGAAGGCAGATACTCATTGCCAGTGGATGGATACTGAGCCAGAAGAGTCAACTGAAGTATGTGAGGATGATAAATTTAGGGGGCCCCTTTCTATTAAGTCATGGCCCCTTGGTAGATTACCTAGAAATCCATTTTGTGCTAATAAGAAGTACGCTCAAGATGACAGAGAATATCCACGAATTGATTCAGGAGCTAGGATAGGGCAGAGGAACGTAATGAATACTGATGAAAGCACACTATTTTCAACCGACAATCCCACTGGTGATAGTTGTTTGAAGCACGAGAGAAAACAAGAGTTGCTGGAATACTGTTCCTCATCAAAATTATATTTGTTGAAAGACACAAAGGTGAACTATCCTTACGAGGTGCTCAGTATGAATCCTGTGCTAAGATGTGATTTCTTGCGCAAGCATGGAAACACAAATAGGAGGGACCAGGGAAAATCATTGCCTTGGTTTGATTTTTCTGCAGTGGATGACCCTTCCAAAACATGTCTTGCGAGGATACCTGTAGGTTTCCCTATTGATTTACACCTGGAATCTCATAGTTCTCAGACTGAGAGAAAGAGTCATCGCCATGCCAACCAAGAATGTGGCATAGACAGGTTTAATGTTGAAGATCCTAAAGTTGATTGCAGTTATTTATCTTCGGGTTTAAAAAGTTGCACTGAAGAAAAAAAACCAGATGCATTAGGTGGAAGTAGATGGGAGGGTATGCTTCTCAGGTCAAATAACCCTGAAATTCGTGCATCTCGTGATTGCATACAGAACTCTGGTACATTTGAATTGCCTCTTGATTTTGTTATAGACAAGTGTTTACTGCAGGAAATACGTCTTCAGTATCCTTCTCAATGCTTTCGTTTGCTATAGATATACATATTTAGGTTTAAAACTGGATATATGGCTGTCTTTTTCCTTTTAGGGGTTCCTTTGATAACATGTCATGACTATTCATAAATCACTTTTCCTTTAACAAACAAAAGATATAACTATGTCAGTAAGCTAGCGATCAAGTTGCTCGAAGAAGGATTTGGCTTGCAAGAACATCTGCTAGCTCTACGCAGATATCATTTTATGGAGCTAGCTGACTGGGCAGATGTATTTGTAGTGTCCCTCTGGCATCATGTAAGTCTGCTATCAATCTGTTTTATTGTGATGATTCTTTTAACATCTCTAGATGATCCTTATATATTCTCTTATTTGGATTCCCAGAAGTGGCTTGTTACAGAGGCAGATAAGAGAATTGCAGAAATCCAAGGGTTTCTAGAATCATCAATTCAGAGATCATCTTGTGAACGAGACACTTGTAAGGACAGGTTATTTTTGTACAAAAGACAAGGCACGATGCATCTCCCACCATCAACCATTGGTATCTTCTTGCACTTAGCAAATTAATTACTATTGTGCGTGGTGAATTATTTAATCTGATAGTGCTGTGTGAAATTTGCAGGAGTTCGTTCCTTTGATTTCCTAGGGTTGGGTTATCGGGTTGACTGGCCAGTCAGTATAATTTTAACATGTGATGCGTTGAAAGCATATGCTGATGTATTTAGTTTTCTGGTTCAAGTAAAACTAGCAGCCTATGCATTAACTGATGTCTGGTGTTCGCTGAAGGTAAAGATTCAACTTTGTTGATTTGCTGCTTGTGACATAGCACCTCTTAAAATAATTTTTGTTGCAATTTTCTTAATTCTTCGTGGAAGATGTGATTTGAAATTGTTTTAATGTTCTGCCTGATACTTCTCGTAAGCACTATTTATCTTCTGGTATTTTGATGGCACAATGACTATACTGTCCTTTTAGGATGTAAGACATAAGATGCATGAGAACAAAGAGGAGATAACGAAGCGAGAACTCCGATGGTTAAACATATTGATGAAACTAAGGTAAATATAAAAATAAAAGCTTCACACTTTCATAAGTTCATGGTGACTCATTGAGCTAAGTATCTATTAGGCAATGCAACTGCATGAGCTTATGCATGGTGATCATATTTCTTCTGGCATGACCATTTATAAGAGTAACAGAAAGCATTGATATCAATCAATGCAATATCTTTGAAAAGGCTAAATGTCATTTGATAAACATTTGTATTGTTTCTCCATCACTATGCTTGTACGATACACAATGCATTCTTCAGATCATGGAGTCTATATGTTCTTATTGATCTCTTTGACATCTTTCTTCTGTGTGCCAGGCATCAGGTCAACCATTTTGTATCAGCACTACAGCAATATGTACATTCGGAATTGTCTCATGTATCATGGTCTAAGTTCCTTTATTCCCTGAAGCATAAGGTCTAGTCAAAATACAGTTTATTTTGCACTCTACAGTTTATTGGGTCAAAATATAAATATGCTTCTATGATGGCCTGCTGAAATGCTATGTTACCTAAAAGTAAGAATCTTTGTTTGATTGTTGAGTATGAGCGCCTCAAGCGAACATCTGTCACAATAGCTTATTGGTGCTGGTTTCACATCATTGTTTAGCTACTCTGAAACCAGAGTGCACAGTGTATAATTTTATTGCGATTTCAGTGGCGGTTTTCTTTTTAATCATAAGCCTTACACATCTAACATCCTCTGGTTTTTCAGGTCAAGGATATAATGGATCTAGAGTCTGTGCATATGGCTTATCTTAGCGAAGCTCTGCGCATGTAAGCCTTGTTTTATATCGGCTTCAGAAGCTATAATTCAGTTGCAAAGCAAAATTTTGCTTCTGACCTTTTGTGGCACTGTATTTTGACTGACCTGATCTAATACTCGTTGGACATACACCATATAATCTAACTTCCCATTATCAAACACTTGGCAGATGTTTCCTATCTGAAGAAACCGGAGTCATATCTAACATCATAGAGAACATTCTGCAATGCGCACTGGATTTCCGGACTTGTCTTCCCCGAGGCACTGGAGTTCCAAACGATTCATGGACAAAAACGCTAGGCATAAACACGTCTCAGGTAAATGAAGAAGATGATAAACGTGCATATCAAATCCTTTTATCGAGTTTGTTGCGAAAGCTGAGTGTAGAATCATATTAAACAGGTGATGATGGTGAAGCAGAAGTTTGACAAAGAGTTGAAGGAGCTGCATTTGTGTCATCTGAGATCACCAAAACATGGGAGGTGTGGGCTCTCACGCTTCTGGGACTGCCTCAATTTCAACCTTTACTATTCAGATATCCTTCATGACTCTAACATCTTCGCTCTTATTCCTTAGAACCCACCAATATCTGATATACTCTTGTGTCTTGTATATTTTGTTTTTTGTAAAATATGATTCACTTTAGTGTGTTGTTTTCTCTCGCTCTATTATTTGATATCTTCCGGTCACTCTCTTAATAAGAGTCATGGTTTTGCAAGTAGGCAATTCGTGATAAGTGGTATCTTTTTGTGGGCATCTCTCCTTGACCATTTAGAGACAAAAACACATGTAGGCATAATACATGTAGCTAAGTCAACAGTCCCAATTAAGTGGCGAAAGCGATATCCACTATCCCCTCAAGATCTCGGAATGCTAATTATATAATAATATATACTTGGACAAGAGATGTTCCGTATATACGTGGTGAACGAGAGAGAGAGAGAGAGAGGGGGAAAAATGAGCTTGGTTTTCGCCATTAATGGGCAAAGGTTTGAGCTTGACCTTTCCTCCGTCGACCCATCAACAACCTTGTTGGAGTTCCTCCGTTATCAGACGTCTTTCAAGAGCGTTAAGCTCAGCTGCGGCGAAGGTCATTTGCTTATCCTTTCTTCTTCATTTGTATTGTTCGATTATCTCAGTCTCATATTCTTGTTTGTTTTGGTTCAGGAGGATGTGGTGCTTGTGTTGTTCTTCTCTCCAAGTACGATCCTGTTGTACAAAATGTGGAAGATTTCACAGTCAGCTCTTGCCTCACCCTCCTCTGCAGCGTAAACCACTGCAGCATCACCACATCAGAGGGACTTGGGAACAGCAGAGACGGTTTCCACTCCATTCACAACCGATTCTCCGGCTTCCATGCCTCTCAATGCGGTTTCTGCACTCCCGGAATGTCTGTTTCTCTCTTCTCTGCTCTCTTAGACGCTGACAAGTCTAAATCTTCACAGTTTACGGCTCTTGAGGCAGAGAAGGCTGTGTCGGGGAACCTATGCCGGTGTACTGGATACCGTCCCATTGTTGATGCTTGCAAGAGCTTTGCTTTGGATGTGGACATTGAGGATCTTGGATTCAACTCTTTTTGTAAGAAAGGGGCTTCTTGTAAGACTTTACCTCGGTTTGTTAGTGAGAAGCGTATCTGCACATTTCCAGAGTTTCTCAAGGATGAGATTAAGTCTGCGGATTCAGGAATGTACCGATGGTGCAGCCCGGCAAGTGTTGAGGAACTTCAAAGCTTATTGGAGGCTTGCAAGGCTAATACTCATGGAGTCTCTATGAAACTGGTTGCTGGTAATACAGGTACAGGATACTATAAGGATGAAAGAGAGCTTAATTACGACAAATACATAGATCTAACTCGAATCCCCGAGCTTCAAGAGATAAGAGAAACCCAAAATGGGGTTGCGATAGGAGCTGCGGTAACAATATCTAAAGTTATCACCGCTTTAAAAGAGATTCGGGTCTCACCGAGAGTTGAGAAGATGTTTGGGAAACTTGCTACTCATATGGAAAAGATTGCAGCGAGATTCATCAGGAACTTTGGTAGCATTGGAGGGAACCTTGTAATGGCTCAGAGGAGACAGTTTCCTTCTGACATGGCCACAATACTTCTTGGAGCTGGTGCATTTGTTAACATAATGAGCTCGCCAAGAGGACTCGAAAAGCTAGCACTGGAAGAGTTCCTTCAGCGATCCCCTCTTGAGGCTCATGGTCTGGTTTTGAGTATCGAAATTCCATTTTCGCATTATCAATCTTCTGAAACAAACTCTGAACTGCTTTTCGAAACCTTTCGAGCTGCACCGCGTCCACAGGGAAGCGCTCTGGCTTACCTGAATGCTGCCTTCTTGGCTGAAGTGAAGGAGAGAATGGTAGTTCACTGTAGATTGGCTTTTGGGGCTTACGGGACCAAACACGCCATTATGTGTAAGGAAGTTGAAGAGTTTCTGGCTGGGAAAGTAATCACTGAAAATGTTCTCTATGAAGCTATTACCTTACTTGGCAATATCGTGGTGCCTCAAGACGGTACAAGCAATCCCTCCTACAGGTCAAGCTTGGCGCCGGGATTCCTTTTCAAGTTTTTCCACACCTTAACTCTTAAAGAAAAACCTTCATATGGTTACCACTTGGATCCGTCAAAACCGCTGCCAATGTTGTCTTCTTCACAACATGTTCCGGTAAATAATGAATATTATCCAGTTGGCGATCCTGTTACCAAATCTGGAGCTTCCCTTCAGGCTTCTGGTGAGGCTGTTTATGTTGATGACATTCCATCGCCCAAAAACTGCCTCTATGGAGCATTCATCTATAGCACAAATCCATCTGCACGGATAAAAAGTATTCATTTCAAGGAAAACGCGGTACCTGATGGAGTTCTTGCAATCATTTCTTGCAAAGATGTTCCTACAGGTGGACAGAATGTGGGTATGAAGACTGGATTTGGCTCCGAGCCATTGTTCGCAGAGGAGTTTACCGTTAATGTAGGCGAATGCATCGCTCTCGTGGTAAGTCCAATTGTATTTGTCCATGAGTTGGAGTTTCATCACCATTGGTTGTAGTAACACATAAATTTTGCAGGTTGCAGATACACAGAGACACGCGGACAGTGCAGCTAATCTTGCCGTAGTTGAATACGAAACAGAGGATTTGGAACCACCGATATTATCTATGGAAGATGCAGTCAACAAAGCTAGCCTGTTCGACATTTTCCCTTTCTTATACCCGCAACAAGTTGGCGACACATCAAAAGGAATGGCCGAAGCTGATCATAGAATTCTCAGCTCGGAAGTAAGTAATGTAGTCTCTCCTTCACATTTCTGAAGTAAAACTCAGTAATATGTATATGTGCACATCTCTACAACTTTGATGTACGAAACAGATTAGACTCGGGTCGCAATACTTTTTCTACATGGAGACGCAAACAGCTCTTGCAGTGCCGGATGAAGACAACTCCATTGTAGTTTATTGTTCAAGTCAGATCCCTCAGTACGTACACTCCACGGTCGCTGCTTGCCTCGGCATCCCTGAAAACAACGTACGTGTCATAACCAGACGTGTTGGTGGAGGTTTTGGAGGAAAAGCTGTCAAGGCAATGCCTGTAAGTTTCCTAAAACCAATTATGTTCTTTTTGTTCCCTGACTTAGTGGAAGAAATGGACCAAAACCTCAAAGCTTTCCATTGTCTCAGGTTGCGACAGCGTGCGCTGTTGCTGCTAATAAACTGCAGCGTCCTGTGAGGATCTATGTAAACCGCAAGACCGATATGATAATGACTGGTGGGCGGCATCCCATGAAGATAACTTACAGCGTCGGATTCACATCCACAGGGAAGATTACAGCTCTGGAGCTAGAAATACTAATTGATGTAGGGGCAACTCTTGGTCTAAGTATGGTGATTCCATCAAATATCATAGGGGCGCTAAAGAAATACAATTGGGGCGCCTTATCTTTTGATATCAAACTTTGTAAAACAAATCTTCTAAGCAAAGCAATCATGAGAGCCCCCGGGGATGTGCAGGGTACGTACATCGCTGAAGCCATTATTGAAAATGTAGCCTCTAGTCTCTCCTTGGAGGTTGATACCATAAGAAAGATTAATCTCCATACATACGAGAGCTTAGCTCTGTTCTACAAGGATGGTGCTGGCGAACCACATGAGTATACTTTGTCTTCGATGTGGGACAAGATTGGCATATCTTCCAACTTTGAAGAGCGGATTTCGATTGTCAGAGAGTTCAACAAGTCTAACATATGGAAAAAACGAGGTATATCTCGAGTACCCATCACTTATCAGGTTTCCATGTTTGCAACGCCAGGAAGAGTAAGTGTTTTGGGAGATGGTGCGATCGTTGTTGAGGTTGGTGGAATCGAGCTAGGACAAGGGCTATGGACAAAAGTGAAGCAAATGACAGGTTATGCTCTTGGTTTGCTGCAATGCGATGGAACGGAAGAGCTCTTGGACAAGATACGAGTTGTACAATCAGATACACTGAGCATGGTCCAAGGAAACTTTACAGGAGGTAGCACAACATCCGAGGGAAGCTGCGCAGCTGTTCGTCTCTGCTGCGAAACCTTAGTCGAAAGATTGAAACCTTTAGTGGAGAAATCGGGTGGTCCCATCAGCTGGAATAAGTTGATTTCTCAGGTTCTTTTCCTCGACTAGCTGCTTATTATTGAGTCAATGAATCAAAAGTTGAGCTTCTTGATTTTGATTCTGGATTCTTATATCCAAATGCAGGCCTATGCTCAATCTGTGAACTTATCAGCTAGTGATTTGTATACTCCAGCAGACACTCCAATACGGTACCTGAACTATGGTGTTGCAGTTAGCGAGGCAAGTTCTGGTTTCTATTCTCAGTGGCCTACCTTCTGCCCTTTAAAATCTGGATTTGAGTGGTGGAAATGAAGTAAATTTGGTGTTTCAATGGTGTTAATATAGGTAGAAGTAGACCTTGTGACGGGACAAACCACGGTTCTACAGACAGATATCTTGTATGACTGTGGAAAAAGCCTCAATCCGGCTGTCGATTTAGGACAGGTAAATAGGAAAAAAAGAGAGCAGACAAGGCAAATGGTTCCTTTACTTACAAATCCTTTTTGTGATGGTATTTTTTCTTCTCTAGATTGAAGGAGCTTTTGTGCAAGGACTTGGGTTTTTCATGCTTGAAGAGTACATAACAGACCCGGAAGGACTCGTTGTGACAGACAGCACGTGGACATACAAAATCCCGACCATTGACACCATTCCTAGACAGTTCAACGTCGAGATACTAAACAGTGGATGCCATGAAAAACGCGTACTCTCTTCTAAAGGTCAGACGTCCGTACACAACATTTTAACTAGGGATTTTCTTGGAATCAACTTAGTGATCACATTGTCTTTTGAGGGGGTAAATGCAGCTTCAGGAGAGCCTCCGTTGCTACTAGCAGCTTCAGTGCACTGCGCCACCAGAGAGGCTGTGAAAGAGGCGCGGAAACAGCTACGGATTTGGAAAGGTGAGGATGGTTCGGGTCCAACATTTCAGCTGCCGGTTCCAGCTACTATGCCCGTTGTGAAGGAGCTATGTGGCCTAGATATCGTTGAAAGCTATTTGGAGTGGAAATTACATTCCAACTCAAGATTATGAGTAACAGCAAATTTACAACTCTCTACATTGAAAGTAGGCGAGGGAGTGCTGCTTTCTTTCTTTTTTTGCTAAAATAAGTACTGCTTTCTTAAATTTAGAAGTACTACGTCTTTCTTATTTTTTTCCATCTTCTTAATTCACCAATTTCGATTGAATAAAAAAATATAGTAACCAAACTTGATAAGAAATACAAAATTGTCTTTTAAAAGTCAACTTTAAAAAAACAACAAATATAACAAAGGAAAATTGAGCAGTTGACTTGAGGGGACATGAAGACTGAACAGCAGACTACTTTGAGTAAGAGAAGAGAACAAAAGAGAAGAACCATCCCCCCACCCCCAAACCTGAATTAAATATAAGAGGTCTAAGGGAAAGCTAACTTTGGATCCCAAAAAACACCATCACCAATAGTTGATTTTGGGCTAGCTCATCTCCGGCTTTTGACCTTCACCAATATCAATTACTTACCGTCGATCATAGTTCCCTGGAAACTCGCCGTACTGGTGGGGCGGACCATACCTTGAGGGTGGCGGAGGAGGATATCGGTGTTGCTGATGGGAAGGAGGAGAATATCTGTGGAGCTGATGGGAAGGAGGATTATAAGGCTGCCAACTTGAAGGTGAAGGACCTGAGAAACGCTCACTAGACTCTAATGATGAATATCTGTCGTTTCTACCGTATGGTGTGGTTGACTGAGAACCTGAGAAATGCCCACCGGCATTGAATCTTGGTGATCTACTGTTATGACCCATATATGCAGAGGGATGCCTATAATTATTACCCGGTGGTGTCATGGGTAACCTATGGTGGCTATGAACCGATGGTGTAATGGGAGATCTCGGCCTCCTGATCTTTCCTCTTTGGAAAGAATCTTCTTCCGGATCCTCAGTGATCCAACCACCTCTCTGTCTTGGTTTTTGTGGTGTAGTCTGCGACTGTTCTCCTTTATGTGTTTTCTTCTTCTTTTTCTTCTTCGACTTCCCATTGGATTCATGGGGAGTAGAATTCTGTTCTGAGTTTTCTTTATCCTTCTTTTTCGTCTTCCCGTTGGATTCATGGGGAGTAGAATTCTGTTCTGGGTTTTCTTTATCCTTCTTCTTTGCCTTCCCGTTGGTTTCATGGGGAGTAGAATTCTGTTCCGATTTTTCTTTATCCTTCTTCTTCATCTTCCCGTTGGATTCATGGGGAGTAGAATTCTGTTCCGATTTTTCTTTATCCTTCTTCTTCATCTTCCCGTTGGATTCATGGGGAGTAGAATCATGTTCCGAGTTTTCTTTATTTTTCTTGCGAGATCTGAGTGATGGTGTAGATGTCTCCCGGTTCCTCTTAAAAACCTAAATGTAGAAAAGGGAAACGCTGAGTCATTTCATGAGAGAGAAAAGAAAGAAGTGCAGAGCTCAAAGCACCAAATGGAGAGAGAGAGAGAGAGAGAGCCTACCTGGGAGGAATTCGGGCATTCACGAGCAAAATGTCCTGCTCCATCACATCTATAGCATAAACTAGGGGACTCTCTGCCCTGTGAAGTGCTTATGCTCGATGAATTCGGGCATTCCCGTGAGAAATGCCCATCTTCCCCACACCTAAAACATAAACTGGCAGAATTGTTTTCGGTGCTTTCCTCGTAGTGTCTACCACATGCCTAGAGAGAGAATTATTTTAATCAGATAATGAATTCTGCATCTTAAGTTTATCTAAAATGAGAATATCAATGCATGGATCATAAGCACTTGAAAATAAGAATCTCAAAAACTTACCAGTCCAATGTGACCCAGTTGACCACATCTGTAGCAAGAAACAGCCCATGATGGTGAGTTACCAGGTTCGACACAACACAGATGGCCAAAGCTTTTACAGACATAGCATTGTATATCCTGGTCACAGTAAATAGGGCAAGATAGCATATTACCATCTGTCTGATCTGCAACATAATCCAACTATACTAAAGCAATCGGAATATAAAGACAGGTGAAAACCAATGTGGGATATCCTCAAGTTAAAGAAAGTCCTTGGAAAAAATACTAAACCCCAATATGGTCATTATGATCAGTTCCTTTGTTTGTAAACCGTTTTCTCTTGATTTAAATTTTAAACAACTATAAGAAAATGACGGAAGGTTAAATAAAGAAATCATAAGCAAAGTCCTGAATTTTTGGATACAAAGTTACCTTCAAATCATCCTGAGAGTACTCATACTTGCACAAAATCATGTCATGTCCAAAGTCTCCACATCTTAAACATACGGCTGTTTTAGACCCACTTTTGTACTTATCTGGACAATCTTTTGCTCGGTGGCCACCTTTATTGCAAATATAACAATCTTGTCCCTGAAGAAATAAGGAAAAAATTACTCAAAACCTTATGCGATAAGGAAGACTAGTCGTCCTAAATCTTCCACGGCAACCAAAATTCTGCGAGCTTGTACATGAGCCTTAAAGAGTATATTGGAGAATGAAAGAGAGGCGGGCACAAAAAAGGTCTCCCAGTAAGCTAAAGATGGCACCTTTGAACACTGCTTTGCACCATGTTCCAGACTACCGCATATGAAGCAAGGCTTCCTACGCTTGGTGGGAGTTGGACAGTTGACAGTTATATGACCTTGCTCCCCACAACTATAACAAGACACCCAACCAGCATCAGGAGGGTCAAAGTACCTCGCTCCACGCTGATAACACAAGACCCCCAACAATGGTCATGACAGAGAGGTTTTGATTCCCCAAAAAAAAAGTGGTAGATAAGTTTCAACTCACAAGAAGCTTTTTCAAAACCATATTGCTGGATGTTTCTCCAGGTTTTGTTTCAGCAGACTCATCATCCTCTTCACCTTTTACTACATCCTCCACCATGATCTCCTCATCTTGGTCTTTTGAAACAATGGACTGAAACAATTTAGGAAAAATCGAAGAGCATTAAACACGACTTTCCTAAACAAGTAACAAAATGGCAAGTCAAAGACAAGCCAAGAGAATCGTTCATACTGACAATTTCGTTGGCAGCTTGTAGCTTGGTTCTCTTCATCTTCTTAGTACCCTTTGGAGTTCCTCCATTAACCATCACAGTGTCTACTACACCAGAAGAAGTGCAGAGATCCGACATACTTGACTCCTTTGAATCATCGAAATCACGCCTCGATAACGCTTTCTCTAATATCTGCAAACTAAGATCTTCATTAGCTTCCTCATCGTCTTCGTCGCAGCCATCTCTAATGGCTACTGGATCTTCCCTGTCGTCGTTATCGAAAACAAATTTCTCATCATTATTTTTCGGCATGATTAAGGGTTCAAAACCGAAATCGAATTTCGAAGCCTAGGAATCGGCCAAAGATTGGAACTTTTTTATTTCTTCTGTGTCAACTGCTTTTGTGATACGGCGGAGGAAGAAGCTTAGGTAGGGTTTGTTTTTTCTTCGTTTTACGATTTTACCCCTGAGATCACCTTTGATCTTAGTAAGCAGGGATTGGCAAATGAACCGAACTCAAACCGATCCAAACCGAACCAAAAGACCATATACGGTCTCAATCAAAAGGCAACATGAACTTTAGTTTAGATAACTTTCTCGGCCTTTCTTTTTTGTCTTGATTACTATTTTTAATGACAAGTTCCTACAAAATTGGATAAACATTTAAGGAAATGGCTTAGGCTTTGTATCGGGTTTTTTTTTTTTTTTTAAATATATATATTTCATGAAACATAATTCATAAAGGTTTTCAGTCCAGCCACTCAACACAAGCACGAATGCAAATAGAGTTAGGCGAAGTGATAACGGTGTTTTTGTTTTTTCTAAACCAGTTAGAAGAGTTGATGATGCTAAACAAACCGCTTAAGCTAGTATTACTAAAACCCGCAGCACTAGAAGCCGTTCAAATGAGGTTCTTATATGAGTCGTCAACGGCAAAGTCTTCCAACCTCTCGCGTTCCGTGAGAGCGACTTGAAACACATTTCCATGAGCTACCACCAAAAAGAAACCTCACAAACCAAATAAACGTGAACATTGCAAGCTCCTGCTCCCCCTACCTAGATCCTCAGCTAGTACAGAGCCGGATATAAACACTAACAACTACAATGAACAGAAATGGCCATACTATGTCCTCTAGAGCACAGAACAGAAGCAAAAAAACCCAATCGCCATTTGCCACCTCATCAATACTACCATCCCCAAATGAACCTTGTCCTCGAGGTTTAAGTCTAAACACTTCGTACGTAGTTGGATCGTATATTTCCATCCAAGTATCATCGTTGATATTTGATGAGAATTTCATGGAGAAGCGGTTGACAACCACGCTCATAAACAAGATGCTGGAAGGGAAGCTTACACAAGGAGCAACGGTTCGGAAATAGTAACGATGACTCTTCTTAACTCCTCTCGTGGTTAATACAATTTTTTCCTCGGCTTCTTGATGGCACGTTGCTTCCTCGAAGCCTTTCGTCCGATTGATTTTGTAGCGGTTATCTTCGTACGAGCCATTGTCTTCTCAACGTTATGCCCACGTCTCCTTCCGGATGTGTTAAATCCTTCTCGGGCACTTTAAATTAATTGCTTCTTTGAGCCGGTTAATTGAGCTCTCAAGGTGTTGGAATTGATCTCTAATACCCAACTTTGGCTTGGTTATCTCCTCTTTTAGATCTCCACAGATTGATTCTCATTCATCGATTATGTATTGTTACGTACCATGGAATGATATGTTGGAGAAGTAAAAAAATGGTGTGTTTTCTTTTCTTTTTATATATATAGACATAGAAAAGTTTAAACTTTGGATACCACAAATTACGTGATCCAGATCAAAACCGAGATAGATGATGAGTGAAGGTTGCTTTTGACACCAGAAAGTGGTCTAAATTAAAAACGGAATCGAAGCTATGATATCAAAGGCAACAAAAACATAAGAACACTTTACATTAAACAAATTTCTCTACCTTTCTTTATTGTCTTGTTTTCACTTATAATGAGAACTTGGAACGTTAAATTCCTACAAACTTAGAAAGAAACGCATCATGGGAAAAAGAAAAAGAACGTGAAGTACTTAGCATTCATTTCTTTGATTCTGTTGTGCAGTATCTAGAATAACTAACGGTGAGCGGTCCGTAGAATTGAAACATTTATTGTTCCAGGCTTTCCATGTACACGTACATATTTTGTTTACAACACTAAATATTTGACCGATTTGTATATGGCGGTGAAAAGTTTATAGCTCCAACAATGTTACGTTCCGTCTCAGCTCAAGTCACAGTCTACAACATTTGGAAGCAAAGAAACAACATGTTGCATGATCTTCAATCGATCCTGGCTCACACAATTTTCAAGGAACATCATCAATGGTAGGAAACGTCAACGTCAATTTCGTAATTTGATGTCGCTTTGGTCACGATAGTCAATTCCTACCCATCTTCTTCAATAAGTTCTGCTCTCCTTGTTTTTTATTTCTTTTTTGCCAAGGGAGCATTGTAATAGGTTATCATTTTGTATCACCTAACATTTCATTTATATGATATTAACATTCTTAGAAAGCAAAATAATTTTTAATAGCAATAACTAATGATGATTGAACAACGAAAATCGTTGTAACGCATCACCAAGTTATTATATACATGTCTACATATTTTACCAGTTATTTTCTTGGTGTATACAAGGATATTTAGGTCAGTATATATATCTTATTCTCACATTGCAACAACAATACATGACTCAATCCTCAAACTGTCTAAACCAGTCGACGATTGTCCTGGAAAGAACTCGAGTTTCGCTCAGAGGAATGGTCTTTAGCGCCTGACCCACAGCGTCTGCTGGTGTGTACACATACCCAGTTTGCCATTTCGGATCCTGGAAACACATAATCAAACCCATATTAACAAGATAAATGTTGTTAACTGCAGAACTACTACTACCTCTACAGTTACTCCTCTTTTACCTGTATGCAAGGTGTGAGATGGTTTCCATTCAGCCGAACCTTTCCAAGTGTACCACCAATAGATTCTATCCGAGGCCTAAGGGTTTCTTCGAGTAAATCAGTCTCGTCGATTGCATCGGAGTTGAATTGTATCTAAGCAAATGTTGCAGCAAACCAAGATCAAATATGAGGATTGCTGGTTCCAATCACAGAGACTGTTCACTTCTATGCTTCCTATCTCAGCTAACACGAATTGCTTATGACTTAAGGGGTAACAAACAGTCTCTATGTTTAAGAAATCATCTCAGAAATGGAAATTTTGTCACTAACAGAGTGTAACAATCTCTACTCAAGATCAATGCTGACAGATATCAGTTTGCTTAGCAGACTCTTTAGTCGACCTAATTCTCCCACATTTTCTATTTCTTTCTATGGGCTTAATGTAGTCAAATCCCCAATAAGGGAAACTCTCTACTTGTAAAGCTTTCCTGGTTGGTTGACAAATAAAATAGCATTTAAACAAACAGACGCTTCTATAACGAGAAATGATGTTTCAGGTAGATGATTATATTAAGAATTTGGTGACTGGAGCGTCACATGTATTCTCGACTAGAACAGGCTCAATCTAAACCTCGTAATATATTTAATACTTTAAGCTCATATAACTCTAATGAACCTGTGTGCTTATTACCAGTAGAGTGTGTGGAACGCTGTAGGAGCACTTAAAGCAATTGCGATTCTCAAGTGGAGACGGTCTGAATTCCGACACCCCTTGTCCAACCTTCATAGAACAAGAGACAAAGAACGACAAGTTCAATTTCTTTTATGGTTTTGTCAATTAGAAACGAAGCAACATAATCTCAATCTTCGATACTAAGTGGAGAATCCCTTGTTGAAGAAATACCTCACCAAATACTGAGGGCAATTGATCCACCAGTTTAGTAAGAGACTTGAGAGCTTCTTGATCGTTGTTTAGAATTGTTGCCACGGCTGTATCAAGTAAAGCTTTCACCACATCACCTGTAAGTGAGAACAAGTGCAAGATATTATGAAAGGGGTCCTTTGATTGCCAAGAAATACAAAAGTTTCTTTGGTGCATAGGTGCGATAAAAAAACTCCAAGGCATAGATGTCCTCCAGCCTCATGTGAACATGAAATTATATACCTGGATAAAACTTTTTAAGTCGAAAAGGGTTAAAGATGGATGAAACAGGACAATATGAAGACTAACTAGAGGAGTTCTCTTTTTCTTTGCTAAGATTCAATAGAAAAAAAGCCTGAAAACATTTTTTCTATTTTCAAGCACTAGTTAAATAGATTAATTGAAAGAACATCTGAATTAGAATTTTGTAGTGTTAAGTAGTAACACCTGAAGCATTTCGAGCCATTTCATATACCGGAGAAGCTTCCACGAGGGGCATCATCTGCTGGATGAGAGGACCAAGCTGCAAAGGAACATAAGCAATATAAGATACAAGCAACGATTGTCTCATTTGTTTGGCGAGCCCATTTGCAAACTACAGGATCAGACAGGCTTTCATATTATTGAAGAATCATTTCAACTCAGGAAGCATTAGATAGCAACAAGATATCAAACATCAGTCAAAGTTGTGAAGATGATAATAATAATAATCTCAGTCCCAAGTTCTGTCAAATAAGAACATTGAGCTATATATAAATGACTGTCAGCAAAAAGCCCATATAGTCCTGCTCTATTGTAGCCTTGATTCTGACAAATAAGGCGGCTTACATTAGCTAACCCTGAGATCTCTTTCAGAATCATATAATGAGGTTTAAATAGGTCAACGTATAAGAACAAAGACAAGGGAAATAGATACTAAATGAAGCAAAGCTTAAGAGACTAATCATAAGTCATAACCAATGATAATGTTACCTGCTCAAAATATGGAACTGCCTCTGTTGCTGATTTATTGTTGAATGAAATGATGGCATTAACCTTTCAAAAGAGATTATTATTTTTGTCACACTTGCTTAGATTTAAGACAAAGTAAAGGTTATATACATCACTCTAGCATTCTTGCCAGGAAAATAATATACAAACACATTCTTGGTGAATAACTCTTGGTGGTATTTCCATTTGAGTTCACAAGAAACCTAACCTTTGGTATCTTGTCAGCAAAATAACTTGCAGTCAAAACCTGGAGCAGCGCGCCATTACTGTATAAAATGGAAAACTTGACACTAGTCAGAGAATGAGGAAAACAAACAAACAAAAAGGTATAAAAGAGGAGGTTGGTAATGAGTGAAAAGTTTCCGACCTGTGACCAACTGAGAAAAGAGGGAGGTGAGCTAGATCTTGAGGGTTGATATTTGCAGTTGGAATTCCAGAAGAGAGAATCACGTCCAAGCAGGAATTGAACCTCTCATAAACCTGTTTAGCAGCTTGTTCATGATCAAATGTAACATTGTATGGCACAGATACTATCAAATACCCTTGTTTTGCTAGTAGCTCCTTGAGGTAACTACAAGGACACAAAAGGAACAAGAAGAATTATATTGAGTTTCAGAATCAATCCTCTAATTTGCCATTTAAAATCTAGGATTGGCTCTAATCATCAATAAAATAGCTTTTGCATGACTATTCAACAGAAAAAGAGAAGCATAAATAATAAAATTGAAGAAAGATGAAGTGATATGGCAAAAGTAGGGCAATGATGATGATTGAGTCTTCCGATTCCCATCAACATGTAAACAAGGGAGGGGCTCTAATCGAAGCAAGTACCTGTAGGTTAGTTCAGGTACAGCTCCGACGAAGGCACCTCCCAAGAACTTAACGATGGCACGCGGTTTCTTGAATCTGGGAGGAGGAGGAATCACCAGACAAGAGTCAAGCCTCGTGTATATCTTATCGTTTCTGCGATTGTAAGAGCCACTCGCAGTCACGTTAAGAGCCCGTCTGCGAAACTCAGTGCCGGGAATCACTTTGTTACCAAGAAAACTCCGACCACCACCACCACCACCTAAGGCAAACTCCATTCAGCCAGGAATTTCCGTAGCAAATTATTTTGAGTTTTTTTTTTTCCACTCAACCTAAAAATATTTATGTTTTTTTCCTCGCTTCACTTCGATTTTTCCATTTCCATCATCTCTAATTAAACCATGATTAAGTTTACACGTCGATTCTATTTGGTTTGGTTCGGTTCGGATTCAACCCTCGTGCCTAAATTCATCAGTTAATTATAACGGCAACTCTGTGGAACAAACAAGTAGCAAGCTGCTTTACATGCGAAAGAAAAAAACAACACAAAGAGAAAAAGGTCAACCAGACACACTACAAAGTCTGCTGCTTTAGTGAAGGCTGCGCATGATGCCGTGTATGTATCCTCCCGTCATAATGAAAGACATCAATGACACAACCCCAGCCGGAAATATCTTCTTCGAACCCATGTATCGGCTCCCCATCACCCACGTTAATGCACCCGCCATCACTTTTAACAACAACAACAACACGGAATTCACGTGTTAAGGCTGTACATCTATTCACGCTTCAGCAATCAAACTAGCAAATATGATGTGAGGAATATATAGTTTCACGGGATATCTTTTTCCTTACCTACTCCAATGGTTGATGCAAGAACAGGTTTTGTTGGGAGCTCGCGGAACACGTACAGCAGAACAGCAGCTGACAGTCCACCCGCAAGCAGCGATTTCTGGCTACCGCTCTTCAGGTAACCCATCAGTCCACCAACTGCATCAAAACCATGTTACAGCCAAGCACGCACATATGAGCTATTTTAAGCATATCAAACTTAAGATACAATATATGGGGAGTTTTCTCACAAGAAGACTATTGTCAAAAATTGGGTATCAATTTATATTGTTCTTCCTAATAAAATGACAATTCAACTTCACATGTCGATACATCTGATAAGCATACACAGACAGATACAGATCAGACGAATCTTGCAGCAAAAATCGTATCAATTAGGACCATCTGATTCACATTAATTACAACATCTAACCACTCAAATTTGAACCTAAAGCTATGACAGTCACAGAGACGAATAAATCCAGAAACCTCAATGGCATCAACTTTGGCTGAATTCAAGTCACATCAGAATGCATCTCTAGCAAACAAATACTGAGTGAGAATTAACAGCATCTTAAAAATTCCTCTGAACATGTGGTGCGGTTCTATGAACCTCTGCCTTATCAAGAATACTAATGATCGTGAAGATATTTGTAATCCCAAATGCATAGGTGAATGAGTATTCAAAATCAAGCTATACAGCACATTGATCAGATTCTCGAAACTGGTATCACTAAGGTCGATCTACATATCCCAATTTGAAAATGATCAAGTCTAAATGGAAGAAGCAGGTAGGTAAACCCCCAAACCCTAAAAGTTGAATAGATGGTTTAAAATGAATCTGACCTCCAACAAGAAAAGCGTAACCAAGAGTCAACTTCTGCGACATAGACAAAGGCGTGTTCCGCTTCCCATCACTCTCCTCCTCACCGTCATCTCCGCCGCCTCCACCGCCGCCAAATTTATCACCTCCACTTCCATCACCACCTCCGCCGTCGATCGCAGGCTCAACTTCCACAGCTTTGACTCCCGAATCGACGCAGTTTGCAGTAATAGTGGTGATCTTCTTGGTCGAATCGGAGGGAACAACGACCGCACTGAGAGGAAGTCGTCGGTGACCGGATGCGAACGCCAGAGGATGAAAACCGTTGGAATTAAGGAAAGCGATACGTCGGACCGGTGAAGCAGTAGGAGTCTTGAGTAGAAGGATCTTGGCTCTGACGTGAAGGAGAGAGGACTGTGCAGAGGAACTCAACACCAAATCCGCCATTTCTACTTCTTCTTCCTCTAAAACCGACCTTAAAAGGAACAACAAGGAGCAAGTTAAAGAAATTGTAAGGAACAAGTTGGCAAATACTCTTTCGCAACTAGAGTGTCTTCTAGTTTTTTTTTTTTTTTCCGGCAAATGTGGGCCACAACGGGCTGGCCACTAGCCCAATCCTCACACAAGAGGAAGTAGGGGTCGAACCCCTGAGGGGAAGGTGCCAAGAGAGTGGAGTAACCACTAGCCTACAAGGGCCTCGGCAGTGTCTTCTAGTTAATACAGAATTTTTATCTTTTTAAAGATTTCTTACGAAGCCCAGAAATTAACTTTTTTTTGCCAGTGAAACCAGAGATTTAACTTTTTTGGTCAACGAATCTCACAGATTAAATCAATTGAAAAGAATAAAGCAAGTACTCGTGCTCTTTTTATAAGGGCATTGGTACATATATTTTTATTTATTACGAAGGAAATTTTATGAGTGAATCGAAAGATAAAAGAGTTTGTTATGAAAATATATTTTCTCATTAATCTTAATATATAAACCAAATTGTACACTAAACCAAACTGTACAATAATCCAACCATAATCGTTATACTCTAATAAGCCCTCTAAAGATGTGTTATACAAATTATGTAGGCTCATCTTGGACTTAATATGCTCAAACTAAGCAGGGAACAATGGTTTAGTGAGAATGTCGGCTATTTAGATCCCCAGTTCTCACATGAAGGGTTTGTAGCAAACCACGACCCAGCCTTTCACGAAGGGAATGACGATCATTTTCAATGTGTTTTGTCCTGTCGTGAAAAAACTGGATTAGTAGCAATGTAAATGGCAGCTGGAACAATGGTTTAGTGAGAATGTCGGCTATTTAAATCCCTAGTTCTGACATGAAGGGTTTGTAGTAAACCACGATCCAGCCTTTCACGGACTGAATGACAATCATTTTCAATGTGTTTTCTCCTTTCGTGAAAAACTAGATTAGTAGCAATGTAAATGGCAACTGTGCTATCTAAGTATGGAACCAGAGTAGAAGACTGAACCTGAAGATCAACTAGCAGCTTATTGATCTAAGTAATCTTTCTAGAAGAAAGGGATAAGGCTCTATACTCAACCTCTGGAGAAGAATGTGACACTTCCTAGTTATGATAGATCACCCAAGAAAAGTGCAGTAGATAGTGGTGGATCTTTTACTATCCGGACGAGAAGCCCAGTCTGAATCAGTAAATCCTTTCAAGTGAAAATCATCATCCGCAAAGTAGAATAACCCCTAACCAACTGGGCCTTTAAGTACTACAAAAACAAGATACATAGCCTGAAGATGAGAAGTCCTTGGAGCAGATGAATACTGACACAATTTATTCACCGCATAAGTCATATTTGGTCTAGTATATGTCAGATACATCTGTGTTCAGAGAAGTGAAGAGTGATCAATCATAAGACACATGATGTGTGGCTCCAGAATCAACCACCCATGAACATTTTGATAGATAATTATGTGAAACAGTCAGAATTCCAACAAATTTGAACGTAGAGGAAGAGAATTCAATACCAGATAAAGCATGAGATGGATTCTGAGATGAATTAGCTTCAGTTGGTGTACTCAAAGTCTGCATCTGAAGATAAGAACTGAAGACAACAATGAAATGATGAATTTGTTGTTTGGACAAATTTCCAACCAAGGATTCTAAACTAATTTGCTTGTTTTCAGAAGTAGGAGCTATACTAACATAAGTTGTCATAGAGGGACATGACTGTGTAGGAGAATGTTGAGAATTCTGAAATGGTTTACTCTTTGGAGTGAATCCTTGTGGAAAACCATGTTTCTTATTACATCTCTCAGCAATATGTCCAACTTTGTTGCAAAATAAACAAATTGGTCTTCCTTTGTTAGGACAATTTTGAACATAGCAAGCCATGGACGAAATTCCCTCAATTGGATTTATCTCATACACTTGAAAAGTAGTTGGAGGTGTCACACCAACTGAAAAACCTTTCTGACTATCATTGTGGTCCAACATGTTATACATTTCAGCTAGACTAGGCAGAACCTTCTTTGCAATTATCTGTCTTCGTATAATTGCATGCGAATCATTGAGACCTTCTGCTTTCAACTGATATCTAGCAGGTTTGCCACAAGTACAAGGCTCTTTAGATTCTTCAGTACTCTCTAACTGATCCCATATAGTTTTCAATTGAGTATAGTCATCAAAAAGAGACAATGTGCCTTAACGAAGGTCTTGTATTTCTTTTGTGAGATTAAATTTCCTTGGAAGATTTGTCAAATGAAATCGACCATGTAGATCTCTCCATATATCTGTAGCATCATTAATACGCAGTATACTACGATATATATGTGGTGAAACCGTATTCAAAATCCAAGACTTAATCATGTTATTACATCTAGACCTGATAAACCCTATATTTTACCACTTTCACTATCTATTTTACTATATTTTCTATGCATTTTAATAAGGCTTTATGCTTTTAGAGGTAATTTTCTTCGTATTTGTGGTTTTAGAGTCTTAGAGGAAAATCAATAAAAAAAGAGCAAAAATGACCAAAAGAGGTGTAAACCAAGCTACAACAACTTTCACAAATCAAAGACATCTTCCAAGCCAAATATTTCACAACATATCACATTTTACTGAGTTGGATAGAACATATACACCAAATGTTTATCGATGAATGGAGTATCAAATCAACTTTTAATTGAATGAAACTTGGTGTGCATATATTCCTTTGAGTTATCTTTCCAATTGAGTTGTGATTACATTATTTGGAGCTTTAGTTTGGAAGATACACTAGAATTACCGAACACATGTCAAACTGCCTCGAGAATGAAGCAAGTTCAAAAACGAGTATAGCACCGGGCCAATCCGTGGACCGATATTCCAGACCGTTTCCAGCACTTATGAAGCCACAAAGAAGACTCCAGCACTGGCCTAGAAACCCGTCCAGTGCTTGGTCTAATATTTGAGTAGTTTCGACCAAAAAGATGTTTTTGGCCTAAATTTAACCCTAGAAGACCCTAGACACATATATATTGTTTTTAGCCATTTTAGGAGATTAAACCACAAGAGAGCACGCCTAGAGAATCCCTAGGGCGGCGGCCTATTACTACTCAAAACAATAAACACGTTTTAATCTTTGTTCTTCATTGGATTTGGATTCTAGGAAGAGATCTCCATGTGTACTTCAATATAGAGAAGATTTCTTACATTTTACTCTTGAAATTCAGTTTATCTATGATGTTTTGTGCTTATCCTTGTTGCTTCATTGTTACTTTGATTATGTATGAGTAATTTCTTTGTTAGGTTATAGGAAATCAAAGAGTTCATGAATTGTTAACTTTTACCGAATGAATTAGAGATAATCTATAAAGTTCTTCATCTTTACTTGCTCGTAATGCTGCATGCTTATCTGATCAACTAGCATCAAACCTTGGATTAATATACTCTCCAAAACTTTGTTATATTGCCTGAACTAGCATTTGATGAGCTAATTTACGTTGAATCTTGAGCGAACTAATACGTGGTTTCAACTTGTAATAACCTGCGATAGTTGAGTCTATTAGGTTGTCAAAACATAGTGATCGGAGCCACCATAGTGGAAATATTATACCTTAGTGATTTGATTTCTAGAACAATTTCTTTAAAATCTTTGGATGATAGTTTATGATTATGAATCTCTGCGATTAACCTATTGCCTAAATTTTCTCTATTATTGTTTTCTTTGATTAAATTTACTTGCTTATTTTGCTTTTCATTGATAACAGAACCCCAAAACATATTTTCTTCTTAGCTTGATTTAAATCTTATAAATTTGTAGTATTGCTATCTGGTCTCTGTGGATTCGATCTCTAAGTACTACAATCGTCTACTGTGCACTTGCAGTTTAGGTTGATTTTATTTTGGGTAAAACATTGAGCACATCAAGTTTTTGGCGCCGTTGTCGGGGACCAATATCGATTACCTACGAATTTTTGATTATATAATTTCGCTTTTCTTTGGTTTTATCTTTGTGTGTTTCAGGTTCATACCTGAAAAAAGATAAACCTACTGTAAAGATGGCTTATAAGACAATCAAAGGCTTCAACACGTCACCAATCCTCGTCATGAACCGAAATCCAGTATGTCCTCAACCACCACAAAAGCTAAACTATGCAATAAAGCCTCAATTTATTGAATTAGTAAAGCAGACTTCGTTCCACTAATGAGGCTGATGAGTTCTTCAAACGCATCTAGATGATCCAAAGGATTCTCATGAGCTGCTAGAACACATATAGAGTTTTTCCAACTGGAGGATTAAAGTGACTTGGCAAAAGAGCTGACGTGAAAGTGAAGTTGGGTTTCTCTTGGAATTAGAAAGCCTAATTATAAAAGAGGTTAGAAGCCCACGTAACATTAAGATGCTAGGGTTTTGTTGGCTTAGTATAAAAGCCAACACGCGTAGGCAATAGCAAGCGCCTAGGGTTCTATTGAGAAATACTCACAGGTTTGTGGCCTCGTCCCACCATACGTAATTTATAGATTTGTTGCTGGTTGCTAATGAAGGTTGCAGCCGCTGAGAAGATGGTGATACATCGATGCTGCTGGCAGTCAAGAATGTGGGCTTGATACTTGTTTTCATAGTTTGTCCATGTAGAAAAGAGTGGTGGATGTCATATAGGAATTGTAGGTTGCGGTCTTTTCTAGTGGACTGATTATGTACTTGGTCCCGGAGATGTAGGGAAACCGAACCTCGTGAAAAAACTCTATGTATTCTTTATTTTATGCTCATACACACTAATTGCCGACATGAACATATAGATCTCACCACAACCATAACTTTCATGTTCTTAGTTACTAATTCATAGCAAGATTTATAATTAATTTTATACACTCTCGACTTTGCGTATCTCCATGCATATCCATCTAGGAAACGGGTATGACTAGGTCTTAACCCTAAAATAAGAAAGGTGTTAGTCGGGTGGATAATTACATCTCACTCGTTCTTGTCTCGTCTAATGAGATATTGGACTAAAAAAAGTCATATCTCTATTGCTAGAGCCTCTCAACTCTCTTGCCGGACAAGATAGGATATTTGGGAGTCGTTCCACAATCTAGTATTACAACCAAAATTAATCGTTTTTAGACCTTGGAGTAGGAGTGGCTTCTATGGACCCTAAATAGTAACAATAGAATTGAGGAATTCAAAGGAAGGAAGAGTAATTTTTAGGAATAAAATTCATCCAACACCGTCTGAAGTTTAGAGGAATTGAAAAGAATTTTTGTTTCTTAAAAAAAAACTCATTCAATATGTATACTAAATTTGTAATGTGCTTATGTTTATTTGAAAAATATATATATTACAATTATACAAATACTCAAAACTCATACAAACTCATACAAATACTTCGTATTTTTTTCAAAAAAAAGCACATACTTTCGAATGGCTTGTACAATCATTTACAAGTATTCCTCTAAACTTCAAATGGTATTGATCAATAGACCAAAACCATATATATTTTGAATTACTAATATTGATTGAGTTACATATGGAAAATAATTTAACAAATAAAATACCAAACATATAAGGATCAGATTGTGTTCAAATATTTTAGATAACGATGACTAATTATTTTATCACAAACTAGATGTGATTTCATGTCAAAGGTACTACGATTTCGTGGCGTTTAAGAAAAAAACATTGATCGTCCTTTCTCAAAATCATGTAGAGATTATTATGTTTCATAAAGCATGTCGAGAATGTGTATTGCTCAAAACAATGATTCAACACATACATGAAATAAGCCACCAACAAAGAGTCGACAATTTGAAGATAAAACGACATTTGTTGCCAAATCAAAATAGGTTATATCAAGAGTGATACAACTGAACATATTCCTTAAAAAAAAAATTCATACACTGATGCATGCAAGGTTGTATGTATGCAAGTTTTAAATTTATAACCCTAGAAAACTGCAAGTGCACAGTAGATAATTGTAGTACTTATTGGTCGTACCACTGAAGACTTAGTGATGCGGTACAAATCTATATGATGCGAATTAAGCTAAGTAAAATATATTATTTGGTTTTAGGGTTTATGAAAGTAAATAACAAAGCAATAAATAAAAGATACATGATCAATTAAGATAAGATAATAAGCAATTTCGCATGACATATGCAACACATAAGAAATCGAATTAGGGTTTTAAACAAGATGTTCTACAACTCAAATCGCTAATGTAAAATCCTCCCTCTGTCGTGGCTCAGATCCCTATGCTTTATAGCCTAATTGACTCAACTATCGCATCTTATTACAAGGTGAAAAAACTCATTTACAAGTGCAAGATTCGATTGTTCACTAAACTCCTTAACTAAACCTATCGAATTGTTAAGACGTTTAGCTCAACAAATAACAGGTCCGGAGATATAACAAGCTTTTAGAGAGTATATCAACATAATATCAGTCACTGAGTAGCTAAGAGCAAAACCTTAAACGATTTAATATGCGATAACATAGAACTTAGAAAATACATAGAATCGAATCAAACTTATACTCTAACATGTTTTGCAACACGTAGCAGCAGGAGTAAAGCACATAAACATAGTATACATCATTGATCTAACAAGCGTAAGGGATTAGATCTCATCTCTTTGTTGAGGAACAAAATCGATCTACCCTTAAAGGCTTTTGGAATCAAATGTGCATTAAGAACAAGAGAAAAACAAAATACATGTTTAGGTATTGATTTATGGTTGTTTGGTCGGCTGCTTAAATTCCTAGAGAGGCTAGGTCCTAAGTCGGCTAGGGTTTAGTTTAGGGCAAAAGAGTCTTTTCGGTTAAAACTGCTCAACCACCGGTCAAAGCATCGGTCAGTTTGCATGACCGGTGTTGAGGTCTTCCTTAAGACTTCATGAGTGTTGGCAATGGTGGCCCATGAGACGGCCCAGTACTAGGCTCGTTTCTGCACTCGCTTCACTTTTAAGGCAGTTTGACATGTTTTCAGTCTTTCAGGTGTATCTTCCAAAGTACAGCGTCAATTAATATAATTATAACTCCGTTGGAAAGATAACTCAAAGGGCTATGTTCACATCAATTATCATTAGATTCCAAGTTGATTTGATCTTCCGTTCATCAGTGAACTTCTGGCATATATATTCTGTCCAACTTGAGAATAAGCTTTATCTTTAAGATATAATGATTTGGGTTGGTTCTTTTGACTTGAATAAGTAGTTGTATCATAGATAACACTTCTTTTTCTCCTTTTCGGATTCTTATGATGATTAAACCTATTAAGACTTTAAAACTACATATACGAGAAAACTACCTCTTTTGGTAGAAAAGCTTTATTAAAATACACAGAAAACATAATGAAATAGATAGTAAAAGTGATAAAATATATGACATACTCATACACCCAATACCTCAAAAAGAATAAAAAATTTACTCTTCAACAATTGAAGTTTGTCTTATTTTTTGAATTTCATTGTCTGTGTTTACTCCTTGTCTATGAATTATTGGTATTTATCTGATCTGGACTCCTACCCATCAGATCTAGGTACTGGCTACTAGATCATAACTTTTAAACAAAAAAATTGCAAGACTTATACTCGTTCACAACCTTACGGCCTTGACAGCCATAGAACCTCCTTCCTGGGTTTTCATCGGTCCAAACTCTCACAATCTTGGCTGATCGACGACATTTACACACAACACCATTGTCGTTCTTCGATTCAATTGTTGATGAACTACCACTTTCAGTCATCTTCTCCTCGCTGTTTCTCTCTCTCTCTCGATCGATTTCTCTCTCTCTCTAAACTTCGATATGTTTGTTTGTGAGAATGACAAACCCTAGATCCTCAAATCAATTTTGGGGTTTATAAATAAAACTATTTATTTTTTATTTCTGATTTTATAAAAGAAATATGTTTTTAATTAAAAATTAAATTAACGACATACGTGTTAATTTACATAACCGTCGTTTACTGTTCCGTCACGGAGTTAACTGTTTCGGTTCCTTTTTTATTGGCGCAAACTCGAGAGTAAGGTTAAAAGTTTAAAATGTTAGTGTTTTGAGTTTGGAGGTTTAAAGTGCTAATAAAATTCCATCAGAGTTTAAACTGCTAGTAAATCTGACCTTGAAAGTTAAAAATGCGATTTTCCCTTTTGACATATGTTACGTCAAAATATTTTTTTTCGTAAATATGTTTCTCTTTTTGGGTGGTTTGGTAGAAGGAAGAAAAAGAAACGATGACGATCGTCTCTTAATTCCCACCCTCCCTCCAATTCTCTCATGCAATGCTACTAACTAGGGGTGGGCATAATTTCCGTCCCGTTCCGCCCCATCCCATACCGTCCCGTAACCATTCCCGAATTCCCGTACCGTATAATTCCCATATTCCTATATGGGACAAGTTTTCAATTCCCAATTGGGAACGGGACGGAACGGGACGGGACGGGAACGGGGTTTCCCGAAATCCCGTTTAAGATAAATACATATTTAATTATATCTTATTTATATTTATTATAGATCATATATTACATAAATAATTAACTTCCTTATTGATGCCACGATTATTTGACAGTTATAAAATAAAAATATATACCTAAAATATTTTAGATGCATTTACCTAGAGACATGATATCTAAACCCGAAGAATAGCAACCTTGAAACGACCCGACCCAAAGGTTTAAAATTTTTCCCTTCGGATTACTATCATCATAGATAATAATCCTCAATGGGCCAAACTCAAGCAATGCGGAACAATTAAAATCATCAATAACAAACCGATCTATAACCAATTAAATCAAACCATTCAATACATCTCATACTATATTGAAACCAACAACATCCAATTCCAGAACTACCAACACCCTAGCAGTTCTAACGACAATATAAAACACACAACCGAGACTCTAGATCATCTCCTCTTCCCGGCCATGATTCCACGATCACAATTCCTCTTTACCTGCAACACATGGCAAAAAGAGTTGCGTGAGTATTATCATAAATACTCAGTGAGACGGTCATTCCGTCTACAGGTTATACACACAGGCATAAGAGACAAACCACAACACCAAGCAATAACCGATCAACACATATCAATCAATATGTCAAACTGACGGCAATCGATCGACACACACCCTGTGTTGATCGACACAACAAAATCTTGTGTCGATCGACACACAACTTGTGTCGATCGACACATGCTGTAGAATCGCAAAATCGAACCTTCTCCTCTCTGGTCCGATTCTGACCTGCACATACGTCGATTCCCAGCACAGGAACCATCTACAAACACATCCAAGCAACACGTAACATCCATAACACGAGAAGCAACCATCAAATCATCAAACAATGCATTGGGATCAATCCCTTTACCCAGATAAACCTACGGTCTCGCACTCACCTCAGAGAATCAAAATGAGAAAAGAGACCAACGGTTACAAAAAGCCTCGTACATGACGAACCACTGGTCCAAAACCGAAACGGACGACTGTTCTGGAAACTAGACAGACACAGCTACGTGTCGGTATGCGGATCGCTTCCAGACTCCTTCTGGTTCGATCGGAAATCAACCCCGAAGTCGACTGATCTCAGTCAACTAATCTACACAGACCTAACGAGTTCAAACGGCCATAACTCAATGAATACTCAACGAAATGACGAACCATTTTTGCTCATATCAAGACCAGAGATCAGAGAACTTACCCACCAAGTTTCACCCCAATCCGCCTTGAATATCCCAGCCGTTTGCCCTCTCAAACTTCCGAACAGAAGCTGTTCTCACTCACAAACCTCTCAAGAACAAAACCTCTCTCTCAAACCTCTTCCAAAACCCTAACTTCTGATTTTCTGATCAACAAAAACGGCCAGAACACTGTCTCTGCCTTTTATATCAAAACCTAGGGTTTTCCTTAACCGGCCCACCAAACCGGACAATTAAACCGAACCTGCCGGTCTAATTTAACCCCGTGTCGATCGACATACACCACCCGTGTCGATCGACATAACGCCCAAAACCCGACTTCTCCTAAGTCCAAACACACGTGTCGATCGACGCACCACCCTGTGTCGATCGATATCCACCAAAAATCTACTTTTAGGTTCACGAGCGTTACAATTCTCCCCCACTAACACGGTTTCCACCTCGAATCACGCGCCACCGCCACACTACGGTCTCAACCACCTGACCCGCACCCGGCCAGTATCCTTCGAGATCACACTCGAATCCCACAACCCGTCCTGCTAAGGCTAACACTCTTGCCTAAAATTCGACCAGATTCACCCGGAACACCAACGATGCACGCCCCATGGTCCAGATTAGGGCTGCCCGATTGACCGTCCAACAATCAAACAAGAACATGTCCGACCAACCGTTGACCCCGCATTGGACCAAATGATCATACAACAATCAAACAAGAACATGTACGACCATCGGCGTAACATATGCTACCAGGATTGTTCGAACCGAATCCAGACTCCAGTAATAACCCAGACTCGATGTCCACAATACATCCCTGGCCCTTAGCCAGCACCACTCGTGATCACACCTGATCCCCGAGCTCTACTAGGCTCACACTAGCCACATTGCACCGTCTCACCACGGCTGCAATCCTGACCCCACCCGGTCAGCACCACTTGAGATCCACTCCCGATCCCCGAAGTTCATCCAGTCTCATGCTTACAACCACATTACAGATACTATTGCTCGTACTCATATCTATATATAACACCCCGCTCTCAGGATCGTCACCCTTTGAGCTCTCGATGTATATCATACCACCCCACCTTCAGGACCGCCGTCCATCCAGCTCTCGGTATGCTCCTGCCCCTCCCACTCTCAGGACACACAGTCCATCAAGCTATCGGCTACAGAGGAATTACACATCCCCTGGAGAGGCTTTGGCCCCTCAAAGTATATGCAAGGGAACCACTTTCCCCCGGAGAGAACATCACTGTCCACTCAAGTATACCCAGGAGACCCACGATCCCCTGGGGCAATCACTCTGTAACATGCATCTTAAGCACCTGTTGACTGAAATCACCTCTCATGGTCATCCGAAACAACCCAATCACCAGGGTGTTTCACAGAGTCCCTGGAAAGACAGTCCTAACTCACATAAGACTTCTATTCCAGACTCCCCCTAGGAAATAGGCAGGTCCTAACTCACATAAAACCCCTATTTCCCAGCGCCATCTGGGGAATTCACAAGTCCTAACTCACATAGAACCTTATCCCCAGATAATCCTACTAGAACATGGACAGCTCTAACTCACATAGAACTTCCATTTCTAGTCTCCCTAGCCGATAGACAAGCTCTAACTCACATAGAACTCTATCGCTAGCCCTCCACATGACCTACCAGTCATCACAAATCCATGACATCACCAGTCATACCATAAGAAGTCACATCTTATAACACATTTAATAAGGCAAAACTCATCTTATTAAATCTCAAATTAAATACTCGTTACAACATAACAAAATACAAAAATCCAACATAGCGACAAGCTAAAACAGACTCTGAAAACCAGAAAGAACTCAAGCCACCGCTTGCTTCTCGAACCACTTCGAGAACTTCATCTTTATCAACGCCTCTGGTTCCCAAGTCTCCTCCTCAATACCGTCACAGTCCCACACGACTCTCACCAACGGTATACTCTTTCGGCGCAACACCTTGATCCTCCTCTCGAGAATCCTCACAGGCCTCGCCGCCAACGTCATGTTGGGCTGAAGATCCTCTGGAATCCTAGCCAACACCTCCTCAGACTCATGTAGACACTTCCGCAGCATCGAAACATGGAAGACCTTGTGAAAAGCCTTCATACTCTGAGGTAACTCCAACCGATAAGCCACCGGTCCGACCCGCTCACAACCTTGAATGGACCCATAAACCTCGGACTCACCTTATTCTCTAAAATGGATCTGTTAGGACCCCTCAACATAGCTGCCTTGAGATACACCCTATCTCCCAGCTCAAACTCCAGCTCCTTCCGTCTCCTATCGGCGTAACTCTTCTGCCGATCCTGAGCCTCTCTCATGTTCAGCCTCAAGACACGGATCTTCTCCGTCGTCTCCTGAACAAAGTCTGCACCAAACATGCTCCTCTCCCCCACTTGAGTCCAGCATAATGGTGTCCTACACGGCCTCCCATACAGAGCCTCATATGGAGCCATCCCAATACTCGCCTGATAGCTGTTGTTGTACGCAAACTCTACCAGGTTCAGATGATCCGCCCAATGACCACCATAATCCAGTACACACATCCTCAGCAAATCCTCCAATGTCTGAATCGTCCTCTCAGACTGCCCATCCGTCTGAGGATGATACACGATACTCATATGCACCTTAGTGCCCATCTCTGCCTGGAATGCCCTCCAGAACTCTGAAGTGAATCTCGGATCCCTGTCTGACACAATACTTGCTGGCACCCCGTGCAGCCTCACTATCTCACGCACATACTTCCTAGCCAACACCACCGCTCCGTCGGTCTTCTTGATGGCCAGAAAATGTGCTGACTTGGTCAGACGATCCACAATAACCCATATCGCATCATAGGTCCGCGACACTGGCAATCCCGTCACAAAATCCATCGTAATCATATCCCACTTCCACTCCGGAATAGGTAAACTCTGCAATAACCCACTCGGAACCTGATGCTCAGCCTTCACTAGCTGACATACGTTGCACGCTGCAACCCAGCTAGCTACATCCCTCTTCATCCTGACCCAGTGATAATACCGTTTTAAGTCCCGATACATATTGGTCGCTCCCGGATGAATCGATAACATACTCGAATGAGCCTCCCTCAGGATCTCTTGCCTCAGATCCTCGTCTTTGGGTACACAAACCCGCCCGTTCACCATTATCATCCCACTCGCTGAGACCACATACTCTGAACCGGCCGCCTGAGAAGCGTCAATCAAACCCTGATCCTTCTCCTGTGCAACCCGAATCCTGCTCAACAGATCTGCCTGGTTAGCTGCCTCTAACCCCAACGGCTCCTGTGAGATCACACACAACCTCAACGTGCTGATCTCGCTCACCAGAGCCTCCATATCTCGCTCCTGATCTGAAGCTGCCCTCTTCCGACTCAACGCATTTGCAACCAGATTAGCCTTACCCGGATAGTACCCAATCTCCAGTTCATAGTCTGCAACTAACTCCATCCAGCGCCTCTGTCTCTGGTTCAGCTCCGGCTGAGTGAAGAAATACTTCAGACTCTTGTGGTCTGTGAATATCTGCACCTTCCCGCCATACAGATAAGACCTCCAGATCTTAAGTGCAAAGATAACTGCAGCCAACTCCAAGTCATGGGTAGGGTAATTGCACTCGTGCTTCCTCAACTGCCTCGAAGCATACGCAATAACCTTCCCCTGCTGCATCATCACACAATCCAGACCAACTCCCGAAGCGTCTGTATACACCACATAAGGCTCACCCGGCTCGGGTAACGCCAAAACAGGTGTATTGGTCAGCATCTCCTTCAGCTTCCCGAAACTCTCCTCACAAGCTGAAGACCAAACAAAAGGGACATCCTTCCCTGTTAGCTTCGTCATCGACTGCGCCATACTCGCGAATCCCTTGACGAACCTCCGGTAATAACCTGCCAACCCAAGAAAACTCCTGATCTCGGTGGCACTCCTCGGTCTAGGCCAACCTCTGATAGCCTCTATCTTAGCCGGATCCACAGAAATTCCCTCTGCAGACACCACATGGCCAAGAAAACTCATTTCTTGCTGCCAGAAACTGCACTTACTCAACTTCGCGTACAGCTTCTGCTCCCGCAGTTTCTCTAGAACCAAACTCAAATGCACCTCGTGCTCCTCAGGACTCCTCGAATTCACCAGCATATCATCAATGAAGATGATCACAAACACGTCCAAACACTCCAGGAACACTCCGTTCATCAACCGCATGAACGCTGCTGGAGCATTCGTCAAACCAAAAGGTATTACCACACTAGATCAACCCGCATGATCTCTGAGGTCCACATCTAGTCCTATGCTTATCCACACGTTTGCAGACATTCATTGCTCCCAACTCATCAATACACCCTCATACTCTCAGGAACGCATCCTTCGAGCTCTCGGTATCTGCAGGGGAACAACATCCCCTCGAGAGAACCACCATCTCTCAGTATAACACAGGAGAACCACCATCCCCTAGTGAAATACTATAAAAACAGGGGAACCACCATCGCCTCAGGATAACTACCATCTCCCCATGAGTTGTTCGGGTATCTACTCATACCCTAGAGCGGTAAATTCTTAAACGTTCAATAAGCATCTCAGACCAGAGCTACCTCATGTAGTCCAAATCATGATATTCCCGGAAGTCGGCCTCACACCCAGATAAACCAACCTCCTAGACTCTCGCTCAAACACGTCCATCCTCGATGACAATCCAGATGGACCCTATACCGATCCAACCCAATCCATACCAAGGATGACATCGTATAACTCCACCAGACTAATGATCAGATCTGCTGGCATTAACTCTCCCGCCACCAGAACGTCTATACCTCTCGTTCGCCCGAAAGTAGCTAACGTCCTCCCACCAGCAACCTTAAGTACTCTCGGCTGCTCACCAGAATCGCTCTGGATCCCGCTGCCCTCCGCATACTCCGGAGTAATGAAGCTATTCGTAGCTCCCGAATCGAACAACACGTGGGACTCACATCCGCCCACAACTAAGGTCCCTGCACAATCCCATGTGCTTTAAGAACCTTAACACTTATCACAGGACACACAATTTCCAAAACAGACAGGATTCAACACCCGAATCCTACGACTCGTCCCTCCTAGGATAACTTCCAAGCTTGTGATCCATGCTCCCACACCCGAAGCATCCCGGACCACCCTGAACCATCTGACTCAGTTCCGAAGTGCTCTCCCACTTCCTCTTTTGACCCTGAGCAGGCTTGCCGCCCCTGCTCGAACCAGTCTGCTGCTGAGATCTCCTCGGCTGCTGCTGCTGCTGCTGCACCGGTGGGCTAACCACCACAACCTGCTCCCTGAGATCCTCCTCAATCGCAGCCGCAGTCTCAACCAGCTCCGCCCTCGTGGCGAACTTACTCGCCCTGCAGCGAGTCCTCAACTCAGCTCGAAGTCCCCCAAGGAACCTCCTCACCTGGGCCTGCTCGCCCTCCATGTCTCTACCGGCATGCATCAGGAGCCTACCGAACTCCCTCACTGTCCGATCTCCCTGAGTCAGGTTCAGAAACCTCGACTCCATCCTGCCCACCGCCTCCTGCGGAAATACTTGGTGTTAAACTCTGCCAAGAAATCCTCCCAGACCATCCCGGCCTGCACCCTCCTGGTCTCGACGCCTCTCCACCAGAGATGCGCATCACCATCCAAATAGTGCACTGCTAGGTCTACTCTGTATCCCTCAGGACACCTGATCGAGCAAAAGTTACGCTCTAATCTCCGCCGCCACTCATCGGCCTCTTCCGGCTTGGCACCACCAGAGAAAAATCCGGTGCCAATCCGCTGCATCTGCTCCATCATCCTCAGGTAGGATGGAAGCTCCTCCGCAACCGCCACAACCGGCTGTACCTCAGCCACACCCGGCTGAACCCCAGCCACCACTGGCTGCACACCAGCCCCACCTAGCTGAACTCCCGGAGCTTGACCCGGAGCCGACACCCCACCTAGTAACCGCTCCACAATCAACTGCAGCAAACCCGACAGACGATCATCTCGGTCTTGGGCCACACCTACGGGAGCACTCCCACCCGGGCCCCCCGCACCAACAGCTACCTCGGGACCCCCACTGGCCCCACCAACCCTCACGCTGGCACCCGTAGCAGTCACACCCACAGACCCCTCCTGAAACGCCTGCGAGTCTGCCACCTGCTCCTGCGTGGTCTCCTGGGCCACACTCACGGCATCTGACTCACTCTGAAGTCCTCGCCCACGCCCACCACGACCACCACGGCCACCACGGCCCCTACGACCTCTGCCTCTAGCCACTCTAGCCATCACTCTGCCATAACCAGCAGACTACTAAGTACTAGAAAACAGAAAGTCATAAAACACTTACCGAGGAATCTCATTGAAGGCTCGGAAGAGATGATCTAGGACTCCATACCCACACAACAATCTATTGACTAACTCACATAATCAATTAAATATTCTAGCCCTAGAACCGCTAGAGCTCTGATACCAAACTGAAACGACCCGACCCAAAAGTTTAAAATTTTTCCCTTCGGATTACTATCATCATAGATAATAATCCTCAATGGGCCAAACTCAAGCAATGCGGAACAATTAAAATCATCAATAACAAACCGATCTATAACCAATTAAATCAAACCATTCAATACATCTCATACTATATTGAAACCAACAACATCCAATTCCAGAACTACCAACACCCTAGCAGTTCTAACAACAATATAAAACACACAACCGAGACTCTAGATCATCTCCTCTTCCCGGCCATGATTCCACGATCACAATTCCTCTTTACCTGCAACACATGGCAAAAAGAGTTGCGTGAGTATTATCATAAATACTCAGTGAGACGGTCATTCCGTCTATAGGTTATACACACATGCATAAGAGACAAACCACAACACCAAGCAATAACCGATCAACACATATCAATCAATATGTCAAACTGACGGCAATCGATCGACACACACCCTGTGTCGATCGACACACACCCTGTGTCGATCGACACACACCCTGTGTCGATCGACACAACAAAATCTTGTGTCGATCGACACACAACTTGTGTCGATCGACACATGCTGCAGAATCGCAAAATCGAACCTTCTCCTCTCTGGTCCGATTCTGACCTGCATATACGTCGATTCCCAGCACAGGAACCATCTACAAACACATCCAAGCAACACGTAACATCCATAACACGAGAATCAACCATCAAATCATCAAACAACGCATTGGGATCAATCCCTTTACCCAGATAAACCTACGGTCACGCACTCACCTCAGAGAATCAAAATGAGAAAAGAGACCAACGGTTACAAAAAGCCTCGTACACGACGAACCACTGGTCCAAAACCGAAACAAACGACTGTTCTGGAAACTAGACAGACACAGCTACGCGTCGGTATGCGGATCGCCTCCAGACTCCTTCTGGTTCGATCGGAAATCAACCCCAAAGCCGACTGATCGCAGTCAACTAATCTGTACAGACCTAACGAGTTCAAACAGCCATAACTCAATGAATACTCAACGAAATGACGAACCGTTTTTGCTCATATCAAGACCAGAGATCAGAGAACTTACCCACCAAGTTTCACCCCAATCCGCCTTGAATATCCCAGCCGTTTGCCCTCTCAAACTTTCGAACAGAAGCTGTTCTCACTCACAAACCTCTCAAGAACAAAGCCTCTCTGTCAAACCTCTTCCAAAGCCCTAAATTCTGATTTTCTGATCAACAAAAACGGCCTGAACACTGTCTCTGCCTTTTATATCAAAACCTAGGGTTTTCCTTAACCGGCCCACCAAACCGGACAATTAAACCGAACCTGCCGGTCTAATTTAACCCCGTGTCGATCGACATACACCACCCGTGTCGATCGACATAACGCCCAAAACCCGACTTCTCCTAAGTCCAAACACACGTGTCGATCGACGCACCACCCTGTGTCGATCGATATCCACCAAAAATCTACTTTTAGGTTCACGGGCGTTACAAACCTATTTTTAGAAAAACTTATATTATTTGATTTATAGTTTGATTTGAAATATTTATGTAGTTTACATTATGTTTGGTTTATTTTGATTCGACTATGTCGTTATTTTATGGGAATTCTCATACCGTTCCCGTCCCGAATTTTAAATGGGACACAAATAGGACATATTTTCCTAGTCCCGAAAATCCCGTTCCTGTCCCGTTTCCATGAAATCCGTCCCACATTCCCGTTTGCCCACCTCTACGACTAACCCCTCTTCTCATTATCTTTTTCCTATATATCACTTTAGTCCCTTCTCTCTTTTTTTCTTTCATAAAAGGACCCTAGCATTTTTTACATTATCGTTTGTTGACCCCAGATTTTTAATTTAAGAAAATTTTCTAGAATACCACATTTTAAAATTTTGTTTTTCAATATACCACAATTTTTTTAATATTTCAATACTATCACAAACATAAAAATTAATTTTCAAGAGTTTATAATTTTAATTTTTGGATTTGGGTTAACTTTAGTAAATTTATGGTATAGTTTTTAGGAGGTAGGGTTTGTGTTTGACTTTAGGGTTTAGTTTGAATGTTGAATTTTTTTTTTTTGATAAATAGTGGGTGATCCGAGTTTTTACCACCCGACTAATCCTTCAGGATGAGTGTAGCCGTCAAGTAGCCCACTCACCAAGTTTTTTAATAGGCATAAAGCATGATACCACTTCGACTGGCCAAATGAGAGCGGCTAGATCATTTCAAACAGGATTTGAATCCTAACCTAGACTCACAAAGCAATTCTTTTTTCAAATGTGAACCACTAGCCCACCACCACTTGGTTTTGAATGTTGAAAGTTAATTTTTGGAATTATCACTTAGTATTTTTGGAATAATGAAAAAAATGGTGGTATTTTTAAAAACAAGTTTTCAAAATGTGATATTTTTTAGAATTACCTTTAAATTAATCCTAAAAAAAATATTTGTAATCGAAAATGTGTGAGAAATTTCACTTGTAAACGTGTTCGAGGGTTGAAATATTAACTCGACTGTATAACTTTTGTATTAACTATTAAAGCATGTGGTAACACAAAGGGATCGGTTCTTTTGTGCCCTGAGTTCAAATATTTTTTGGTATGTAAGATTATACTTTAAATCGGAAATATCTAAAGAATACCAAATTGATTATAAACCAAAGGTTTGGAAATTCTACAGTTTATTAAAAAAAACTATGTTAAATTTGAATGATTTAAGTTTTCAACATCTTCGACCAGAATAAAACTAAAACATCAATGATTTCCTTCTTTAAATTATTGACTAGTTTGAAATGATTATGTATCAAAACAGATTCTAAATGATGCAGATTCTTTTATTCTATATACTAAAACGTCAAAAAAAAAAAGAAAAAAAAAAGTGGGTACAGATCAGCTCAAGAGAAAATTTGACACCTAGTTTGTAATGAGAAAAAACAATAGCGAATTACAAAATACTACTCCTTCCGTTTCAAAATATAAGTTGTTTTGAAAGTTTTTTTTGTTTCAAAATATAAGTTGTTTTGATAATGCTAGGTAATTTTTAATTTTATTGAATATTATATGACCACTAGTATTTTGTAGTTTTTTGTGTGATTGGTCAAATTATTTTTATTAAATATAATAAATGATACTTTTTAGTAGAAAAGTAGTTTTTTAATATGCGTGTTTTTAGCTAAAACAACTTATATTTTGAAACAAAAAGAGTACTAAAACCTTAATACTAATAAAAAGAGAAGCTTTAGACCCAAAAATAAAATAAAAATAAAATAAAAAGAGAAGCCACCAGCTTTATTTGCCTTTATAAAGGCACTTCATTCTTCCTCACTTCCGCCCCTTCTCTGAGTCTCTCTCTTTGGCAGCAAATTATCGGAATGACTTTCTTCATCGAAGACACTGGTCTCATTCTCAGCGACGTTCTCTACAAAACGGCGGTTATCATCACCGTTTTAAGATGGATCTTCGCCTGGATCCTCCGTTACCGATCCATATCATCCATTTCCGGATCCAGATCCACTTCCTCTTGTCCTTCGATTTCATCACAGACCATCAAAGAGAGCCTCGCCGTGACGGCGTTCCACGACGTCGTGGAGAGATCTCCGGTGTCGATGATCAGCGACACGTGCGCTGTTTGCCTAGGAAATCTCGAAGACGATGACGAAATCAGAGAGCTCAGGAATTGCAGCCATGTGTTCCATCGCGACTGTATCGACCGGTGGCTCGACTACGAATGTCGCGGCGGCGATGACGATAACCACCGTAACTGCCCGCTCTGTAGAACGCCGTTGCTTCCCGCTAATACCACGTCGTTCTCCGATTGGACTACCAACAACCAACCTAGCTGGGCCATCGAGCGCCTCCTCTACCTCTATGGCGACGATCTGCTTCCCTGATTTTTCTTTTTATTTTTTAAAAAATTATTGGGTTTTGATTTTTTTTTTTTTTTTCAATGGGACAATACTGTAATTGGGGGAGAATAAGAGATATCGGAATGATTTCAGTTGTGATATAAAATGACTGTACAGTCCAGTGTCTATTCTTTTTCTTTTTTTCATTCTTTCTTTCAGATTATTACACCATGATTATCCCTGGTACAATCAGAGCATCATACAAAAAAAAATGAATAAAAAAACAATTAAAGAAGAGATTCTGCCGTGAAACGTTTCATCCAGAGGAGATGCATGAGACATATCATGAGCTACACGTGGCAACTACATAATGGACAGCTGATTTTTTTTTAAATAATAAATATTATTAATTAAAATAAAAGTTTAGGATAGTTCTGAACATACGAATTGGATCTGGGTCGGGTCCTATCGGATACATGTTTTGTCGAGTATAAAATTTTTATATCCATACAGATATTTGTAAGATTTCGGATTTGATTTTATCGGATACAGATTCGAATCGGGTCATAATTAATTGTACCCAAAAAATTTAGGTACATATATATATCAATTAATTATACCTAAAAAATTTGCGATTTTTATTTCAATTTGTTTTAACGGATTGTAATATACGTTTACAATTTTATGAAATATAATAAATTCAAGTTTTTAAAAAATTTTGTACATTTATATATACTAATTGATTTTTCCATTTTATTTTTTATAATTTATTTTTTATTTTAGAACTTTATTGAGTATCACCATTAAACATGTAAAAATTTAGAAATTTTTTAATGAATCTTAAAAATTAAAAACTATTAAAATTAATAATAATTTATTTTTGGTGATATCCATATAATATCACCAATAACGATGTTCTTAGCGTTCAAAATTTAATATTCCTTTCACATTTCTAATGCCACTCTTGTCCTTTTTCCCAAAAATATTACATACCGCGTTCTATTTTGTTTTTCCTACATTTTTCCATCGAAATTCGAAAATATAATAAAAAAATCGTCAGACCAACCAAACCACCTTAATCCAGTTTAACTGTACCAAAATGGCAAAAGACAAAAAAACAAGTTTCCAAATCCAAACTTGAGTTTGTTAGAATTGAGTTTATATAACTTTATCCTTCAAATTCATCCCAACACATTTCTGTTGACATCGCAAAAAGCAAAATAAAAACAAAAAATTTCAAATCCAAACTTGAGTTTGTTAGAATTGAGTCGAAACGTATTATATTTTTCACTACGATCTTTTAGGGTTTCCATCATATTCACAACTATCTCATGTCCAATGCCATCAAGCTAGAAAAGAAAGAAAGAAAGATAGATAGCGTTTAAAGGCACCTAGATGTCAAATTAATGCATGGTTAGTAAAAAGTCTGATATTCCAATAGTCCCACATCTAGTACTGGTTGGATATGTTTACATGCAGACAATACGATGGTGTTTTCAAAAGTTAAATGTCAAAAACAAAGTTATCGTTTCTTTACGAGAGTGTTACTATGGACCATATAGAATATACTCATTCAAATGATATGTTGTCGAGCCTTCGAAATAGATAATGTTGAATTAGTTTCAATTTTGCAGTCTTCGAAAGAGTAGTTTGCTTTCTCCAATTTGCTAGATAATATTTGGTATGCTTTCGAGAAAGTTTCTCATATATCTCCTCTTTTATTTTTCTTGCTCTTTGAATTTATAGACTAACGACTTAGCAATTAAAAATTCTGATGTTTATTTTGTTATATTTTCTTTTAATTGGACAACCAATCATGGAGTTGATTTTTAAAAATTGAATGTGGTAAGAAAAAGTTTCTCCAATAATGAAAAGTATATAGCTTGAACTAGCATATCAGATCAAACATCGAGTTATACCTGAAACAGTTCCGAATACTTGCATGCTTTTTATCTTTTCGAAAACGATTTGTTAGTTGTGTTGATCATATTCGTTCGCTCCTATAACACGTAAAAATAAAGTAAAATAAGTTCATATTGATTTGAAAATGATATGATCTAGATTTCATCGTAAGTTGTTTAGACGAATTTCTTGTCAAAATTATCAGACCACTAATCGAATGTCCTCCTCTATACCGGGAAACAAACGATTGACAATGTTAAAGCAACTAGCAGACGTTCAGAGAACAGAGGCAATCTCACATATTAAAACCGGAAAAAATAAACTCAAACCGAAAAATCCCGGTTCATTATTATCGTTAGTAGTAATAAATTTTTAAAATGGGAATTTAGATCTCGCTAGTGGCTCGTTTCGCTGCTTCAGATCTCTCTTGGATCGAGCCTCATCGGTCAAGGGCATAATCAAAGAGGCGATTCTCATATCCCATTTCTCTCTCGATTCTCGAACGATCTAGCTGCGCATGATCCAGTTTTATTCCGTTCGATCCAGTGTTTGATTTGGCGAATTTGTGCAGAAAATTGCTGTTGAAGACGAACAATTGGAAGAGGAATAAGTGGGAGGAAATATGGCGGCGGGTGGATTTCTGACGCGAGCATTCGAGACGATGCTCAAGGAGTCTGGGGGAAAGAAGTATCCTGATCTCCAGAAAGCTATTCAAGCGTATCAGGGTTAGATCTCATTTTTGAATTCTTTTGGTCCGGGACGATCGTAGCTATGTTCTTCTAGCTCCAATCAATCTATGATTTCTTGTACAAGACCTCGACATGGATACATGATTACATAATGATTTGCTTAGTTCTACGATAAAAATAAAGTGAAGTCTGGTCCGTTTTTACAAACTTTCTACCAACTTTTCATCTCTGGGGTATAGCTACATGTGCTACTTAGATTTTCAACTGATCTCAGTCAATGAGGTGATATTAGTAGTATGAAGGATTTTCACTCCCTGTAATCCAGCAATCACTTACTTTTAAACAAGTTTTCTCTAGTTTGGCCTTGGTCATATGATAGAAAATATGGCTGTGATAATTATTCTTTAGCTAACTATTTAGCGTCCATTTGTGATTTGTTTATAGATGGCTCGAAGGTTGTTACGCAAGCTGCACCCTCGAGCATAGATGAGAGGTAATGACAAAACTACTCTTCCATTTTCTGCTAGCTTGTTGGCTTTAACCCATCTTCAGGAGTTACTGCTGAGGATTGAGTCTTCTCCATAGAAATTGATACTTACTTTGAAATTTTATTTTGATATGAGGTAGGCATCTGTTGATGTTAATCTTATTGTCGTTTAACCTTGGTAGCTACTAGCCACGCTTGATTTTATGAAAACTCATCACCAAATTTTAGTTTTCTGTCAGAGTTTGAGCCTTGTTATTCTTTGTGATTTAATTTGAGTTGTCCAGTTCTTAAGGGTTTCTTTATTTATATGTAAAGGTGTCCTGTTCTGGCTGACTTTCTGCCTTATTGATGTGAGAAATAAGTTCAATGGTCTATTTCTGCTTCACTGACACTGAATTATATTTAACTTCAGTTCACAAGCTGAAGGTGGGGGTGAAAAAACTGGGGGAGAAGCAGATGAACCGCAAAAAGTCCCAAGTGCTGAAGTAACTGAGCAGGCTAGCCAGTCAAAAAGCGGGACTATCAACATTTCCTTAGCAAATGCTGGACACACATTAGGGGTAGCCGAAGTGGAGCTTGTTCTGAAGCTTCTGCGCCTTGCCTTTGAGACAAAGAACTTAAAAATTTTCGATGCTGCTCTGGATTGTCTTCATGTATGTTTCTAATTTTATTGCTTTGAGTATCCCTGGTCGTTTGCTCCATTAAAGATTGTTTCTTTGGAGATTATGTAACTCTGTACTTATGTAACGTATGTCCAGTCATTTTATTGATGTTCTGTATATGTTTTTTTGGTTCTGTGTTTTTTGCAAGCAGAAACTCATTGCTTATGATCATTTGGAGGGGGATCCGGGTTTGGATGGCGGAAAAAATTCTGCACCTTTCACCGACATTCTGAACATGGTTTGCAGCTGTGTTGATAATTCATCACCAGACAGGTATGTGCCTTTGTGTTTCGAAATCTTCTTGCGATTGTTTATACCAACTCTTAAAGATGAAAATTTTGTGCAGCACTGTACTTCAAGTGCTGAAGGTTCTTCTTACAGCTGTTGCTTCAGGAAAGTTTAAAGGTGAGCCTCTGTTGTAGAAAGCTATGTTTTATAACTTTTGGAGAGCTGAAGCAGTTTCTTTGTTTATTGTGCTTGCAAAATCAAATTAAATTACTTTAATCTGTTTTGATCGCAGTGCATGGGGAACCATTACTGGGAGTTATTCGAGTTTGCTATAACATTGCTTTAAACAGGTATCATTTCTCCCCTTTTATCTGATTTTTCATCATTCCAGGTGTAGTCACTTAATGCAGTATATACATGTAGCAAGAGCCCAATAAACCAAGCAACTTCTAAAGCAATGTTGACTCAGATGATAAGCATTGTATTCAGGAGAATGGAGACTGACATTGTAAGAAATTTGAATTTCTCATTGCTGCATATGTTTTATTGGATGCATGAAATTTTTGTATGAAAGCGTTGACAATTGAATGTTTATCTAGGTTTCTGCATCATCCACAGTGTCTCAGGAAGAACATGTTTCAGGTGACAGTTCAAGCCCTAAGAATGAAGAAATTACTGCAGCTGACCAAGCTGAGAAAGAAATGACCTTAGGAGATGCACTGACTCAGGCAAAAGACACAACTCTTGCTTCTGTTGAAGAGTTGCATACCCTTGTGGGCGGTGCTGATATTAAGGTTAGTCTTGACCTTATATCTTAGACTTTTCACCATTGCCGTGACTGGATTAGAGATCTATTCTTCAAGAAAGAAGTGTTATTTTGAAGAAAGGTTATAAATTCCTTAGCATTCTCTTTTTCTATAAACTTTTGTCATATCCTCGTTGTTGCTTCTGGATAAGTAGAGATATTTGTCAGTCACTGTCTTCGAATGCCTGCTAAATATTTACTTTTGGATACGTATGCGGTCATAGGCTCAATAAAGTTTCCCTGTCTGAAATTTAGCACGAAATATATTAAAATAGCTAAAATGGAAGAAGTTGTCTAGTATAGTGTCTTCAGTCTTCCGGATAGATGGAAGGCTCTTTGCTGTGGTTCAAAAGTTCTGTTTTTTGCGGATAATGAAATTCTTGATTCTTTGATCAGGGTTTAGAAGCCGCCCTTGACAAAGCTGTGCATCTTGAAGATGGCAAAAAGATAAAACGGTATTGTTTATACCATTCTGCTCAATTTTTGAATTTAAGCTTTTGCTTTACTGATCTATATACTGGTATGTCTTGATGCCTATTTATGCTTGTGTTTGTTTATGTGTTTGAGTTTGTGACCACGCACATGCCTGTTTTATACATATAAACTTGCTTGCGGTCGAACATACACACATTCATATTTACCTGTTTGAATAGGAAGTAATGGGTTAGACTTGTTTTATCTTTGTAAGAGTCATGACTTTGTACTTAACTCATTTTAATTCCATAGGGGGATCGAGCTAGAGAGCATGAGTATTGGACAGCGTGATGCATTGCTAGTGTTCCGTACCCTTTGCAAGGTTGGTTTTTGAGGGTTCCATCTCTTTATCCTTGGCTAGCTATTTGTGGTGCTTCTGTGAATTTTTTTGAAAATTTTGTATCAGATGGGTATGAAAGAAGATAGTGATGAAGTCACAACAAAGACCCGTATATTGTCTCTTGAGCTTCTTCAGGTACACCTAGTTATATTATCTTGTAAATTTGTAACTAAAGGGATTACATGACACTAGAGCATCATCATATATAATTTTTGTTTTGTTTCGAAGTCACATGTGTGTATACATGATTGTTATGACTGAACTTTCCAATTGCATATCTTATATAAATTATATTTAATTTGTAGTCAAATAGAGCTGTGTATACATGATTTTTGTGACTGTGAACTTTCCATTGCTTTCTGCCTAAATTTGTGTGATACATCTTATTTTCTAAGTTGGATTTACACCTGAAACAGTGTCTGTGTATTCGTCATAACTTTATCGTTGTGAAAAGCCCATATTTCCCTCTTTGCTTATCCCGAGTCTCGGAAAACGAAGAAGGATTGTTGACATTAAATTGTTATTTATTTTGCATTTTCTCTGAAGCTCCTTTCTGTTGGTCTAATTTGACCAACTTTTCTGCAACAAATATATTTGTAATATGCAGGGTATGCTAGAAGGAGTTAGTCATTCGTTTACGAAGAACTTTCACTTTATTGATTCAGTGAAAGCCTATCTCTCATATGCATTGTTGCGGGCTTCAGTTTCTCAATCTCCTGTCATATTTCAGGTTTGATTCTCCATTTTCATGTATATCTTTGAGAGTTCTATTAAAAATGTTTTATCTAACTAGAATTGATGTTCCGGCAGTATGCATCTGGTATCTTCTCTGTGCTTTTGCTGCGGTTCAGAGATAGTTTAAAAGTAAGCATGTGTTGTCTCCAGTTTAGAATTTATCTTTGCCGAGATTGTTACCTTCTACCATATTTTTCTGATCCTAAATCTCGATTCCAGGGTGAAATTGGTATTTTTTTCCCCATCATCGTCTTACGATCATTAGATAGCTCCGAGTGTCCCAATGACCAAAAGATGGGAGTTCTTAGGTACAATCTTATTCTGCTGCCCAGACGTATTTTACTTTGAATACGTCTGCTAAGTGAGTCGACTATCTCTTTTGCTGTAAATTTCATGGATACTCTTTTTATTTTTGCAGGATGCTTGAGAAAGTCTGTAAAGATCCTCAAATGCTTGTTGATGTGTATGTAAACTATGATTGTGATCTAGAGGCCCCGAACTTGTTTGAGCGCATGGTGTGCTATATTTTCTTCTCGTTTATATAATTACCGTACGTTAGCAATGTCACTGATAGTTATGGCTCATATAACATCTTTTACTTTTCTTCTAGGTAACAACACTGTCTAAAATTGCTCAAGGGTCTCAAAGTGCAGATCCAAATCCTGCCATGGCTTCGCAGACAGCTTCAGTTAAAGGTTCATCCCTTCAGGTAGGTGTCCTGACACGTTTGCTTTACCTGCATCCAGAAAGTAAACTACTTAGATTGCTATGTATTTACTTTATCTAACTCCTTATGAAATATTCAATAATCAGTTGAAGGAACCTTTTTCTTATTTCAGTGCCTGGTGAATGTTCTTAAATCACTGGTTGATTGGGAGAAAATAAGGAGAGAGGCAGCAAATAGTACAAGACATGCAAACGAGGACTCTGATTCTGCTGGAGAGCCAATTGAAACCAAAAGCAGGGAGGAAGTCCGAAGCAACTTTGAGAAGGCTAAAGCTCATAAATCCACAATGGAGGCTGCCATCTCTGAGGTTATTGCTCAACATCCTGAATGAATGTCACAAGGAGTGACATACTAATGCATGGATAATCATTTTTGCAGTTCAACAGGAATTCTGTGAAGGGTGTAGAATATTTAATAGCAAACAAGTTGCTTGAAAGGAATCCTGCTTCAGTTGCACAGTTTCTGCGAAGTACTTCAAGTTTGAAAAAGGTGGAACAGTAGAACTATGCATGGTTAATTTCGGTATTTATGGGTGGGATATAACTGTTCTTATATAGGTTATGATTGGCGATTACCTGGGCCAACACGAGGAGTTTCCTCTCGCTGTCATGCACGCATATGTTGATTCAATGAAATTTTCAGAAATGAAGTTTCATTTGGCTATTCGTGAATTTCTCAAAGGTTTTAGACTCCCAGGAGAGGCTCAAAAAATTGATCGCATTATGGAGAAGTTTGCAGAGAGGTAAGGACACCATGTATTATTCTCCTTAGATCAGATTTTGAGTTTAGTATACCAATATTATGCTTGGTAGATATTTGTGGATTAGGAGAACTGGAAACCAATATCTGATTATCATATCCATTTTCCCTATTGATTACTAACATTTTCTGTTCCACTGTTGCGTTTGAGTAGATATTGCGCAGACAATCCGGGTCTCTTCAAGAATGCAGATACCGCCTATATTCTAGCATATGCAGTTATCATGTTGAATACAGATGCGCATAATCCAATGGTTTGGCCTAAGATGTCAAAATCAGATTTTATACGTATGAATGCTAGGAATGATCCTGAAGATTGTGCTCCAACTGAACTTCTGGAAGAGATTTATGATTCTATTGTAAAAGACGAAATTAAACTAAAAGATGATGACAGCAGCATAAGGAAGCTCAGCAGTCAGAGGCCAGGAGGAGAAGAAAGAGGTGGTCTTGTCAGTATTCTTAATCTGGGTTTGCCAAAAAGAATATCAGCAGCTGATGCTAAGTCTGAGACTGAGGATATTGTTAGGAAAACACAGGAAATTTTCCGAAAGCATGGAGTGAAAAGAGGAGTCTTTCACACTGTAGATCAAGTGGACATTATAAGGCCCATGGTGGAAGCTGTTGGGTGGCCTCTGCTTGCTGCTTTCTCCGTTACAATGGAAGTAGGTGATAACAAACCAAGGATTCTTCTATGCATGGAGGGATTTAAAGCTGGCATACATATTGCTTATGTTCTCGGAATGGATACAATGCGCTATGCCTTTCTAACATCGCTTGTCAGGTACACCTGGAACTTCTTTTACATTCCTCATTTATGTTTCAGTGTTGAACACTTATTTAGGTTGCCTTGTGTATTGGCTAATTTATGTAAGCTATTGTGCCATTGCGGCGAAAGTTTATTGGAGCACAAATCTGTGGCATGTTGACTATTTTTCCTTGAATTGTCCATAGGTTCACTTTCTTGCATGCTCCAAAAGAACTGCGGAGCAAAAATGTTGAAGCATTGAGGATATTACTGGATTTGTGTGACTCAGAACCTGATGCCCTTCAAGATACTTGGAATGCAGTTTTAGAATGTGTTTCCCGGCTCGAGTTCATTATTTCTACTCCTGGGATTGCTGCAACAGTGATGCATGGATCAAACCAGATCTCCAGGGATGGGATTGTTCAATCATTGAAAGAATTAGCCGGGAGACCGGCTGAACAAGTTTTTGTAAACAGTGTGAAGCTGCCCAGCGAATCTGTTGTGGAATTCTTTACTGCTCTATGTGGTGTTTCAGCTGAAGAACTGAAACAGTCTCCTGCCCGTGTTTTCAGCTTGCAGAAGCTCGTTGAGATCAGTTATTACAATATAGCTCGTATTCGAATGGTACTCTTCTGATAGTCTTATATCCTACTCGATGCATCGTTAACTCTAAGAACTTATTCACAGTCACAACACATACCCTATCCGTGCACCTCATGCAACTTGAAAGTATGAATACACTAAGAATGAACAAGATTAAAATAACATAATCAGAAAGTAGAGCGAAATACTTTGTTAACTTTTCTGTCTAATCTGTTCTAAATTTTGATTATCTCTAGTGTGCACTGTAACAAGTTTTGGTGTCTGTTATAGATTTTTTTTCCTCACGCCCCTGTCAAAGTTATATTGAAGGGCAGATAGATTATATATCTTGGCTATACAGTATTTTGGTACTTCAAATATATGGAAATGTTACTTACTTTGTGTTTGCTTTTGTGACATATACCAGGTCTGGGCACGAATATGGTATGTCCTTGCTGAACATTTCGTATCTGCTGGTAGCCATCATGATGAAAAGATTGCAATGTATGCCATAGATTCTCTGAGACAGCTCGGAATGAAGTATTTGGAACGTGCTGAGCTCACCAATTTCACTTTCCAAAATGATATCCTCAAACCGTTCGTTATTATCATGCGGAATACTCAAAGTCAGACCATAAGGAGCCTAATTGTTGACTGCATTGTTCAGGTTGCTTGCTTGGTCTTTTCTAAATTGGAAAATTAACGTGTGCTCTCTTTTTCAGCAGCTAATCAATCTTTATTTTTTAGATGATAAAATCTAAAGTTGGAAGTATAAAATCGGGTTGGAGGAGTGTTTTTATGATATTTACAGCAGCTGCAGATGACGAAGTTGAATCGATAGTTGAAAAATCATTTGAGAATGTTGAGCAAGGTCACATCCTGTCCACCAAACTCTTGCACTTGTATCTTAGCTTTAGTGTATTTTCTCACTCTTGTGTTTCGACAAAATTTTTTATAACCACTAGTTTGTTTGCAGTTATTCTGGAGCATTTTGACCAGGTGATCGGTGACTGCTTCATGGATTGCGTCAATTGTCTCATCAGGTTTGCCAATAACAAAGCTTCAGACCGGATAAGCCTGAAAGCTATTGCCCTTCTCAGAATATGTGAGGATCGGCTTGCAGAGGTATGTTTCAAGCTAAATTTAGCTTGAAATTTTAGCATTTTGCTCTTCAATTTTAAATTTAATCCTGTACTGTACTACACTCCTTCCTGTTCGTATCTACTTTCTGGGCTGTCTTCAAACTCTCTCGCTTCCTTTTGACTTCTCCATCTGTGACTATGTATGCTCATTTGCCTAGCTTATGATGATTCTCAGGGACTTATACCTGGTGGTGTTCTCAAGCCCGTCAATACCAATGAGGATGAAACTTTTGATGTGACTGAGCATTACTGGTTTCCGATGCTTGCCGGGTTGTCTGATCTCACGTCAGATTTAAGGCCTGAAGTTAGAAACTGCGCTCTGGAGGTGTTGTTTGATTTGCTCAATGAAAGAGGCAAAAAGTTCTCCACACCTTTCTGGGAGAGTATCTTCCATCGCATCTTGTTTCCAATTTTTGATCATGTGAGTCATGCTGGAAAGGATGGCTTAATGACTTCTGGTGATGTAAAATTCCGTGAAACAAGCATTCATTCCCTTCAGCTCCTATGCAATCTCTTTAATACGTTCTACAAGGTACTGATAAAGCTTTTCATTTGTTCCTTTTTGTGAAGATCTTGTCAATTGTTTATTCATTTAACTTTCAGACTTATTGCAGTACTTGTCATGTTTACCTCATGAAATCGTACAGAAAAATTCTCTCAACATGCAACGTTAAATCATATTATTGTGTGCTGCAAATTTGACCATTGAATTTTCACCTTTGGAGCAGGAAGTTTGTTTTATGCTGCCTCCACTTTTAAGTTTGCTCCTAGACTGTGCGAAGAAATCAGATCAGACAGTTGTTTCAATTTCTTTAGGAGCATTGGTTCACCTCATAGAGGTTGGAGGCCACCAATTTAGTGAGGGCGACTGGGATATGCTCTTGAAAAGCATAAGGTGACCATCTTTCATAACAAACTGTTATCTACATATGTTGTGTGTCTAATTTTTTCTTTCGGGTTCTAGAGATGCATCATACACAACTCAACCGTTGGAGCTGTTGAACGCTTTGAGTTTTGACAATCCAAAAAAGAATCTAGATCTGACCGGAGATGTAGAGGCCGATACATCTGATTCTCCGCGGGTTGATCGTAACGCGGACGATAATGGAAAAGTTTCCACCCAGGCGTCTCCAAGGATTGGTACTCATGGTGCTTCCCTAGTATCTGAGATACAGCCCAAGTCTGATGGTTCTGAAGGTTATCTCTCTTAACTTGTGTAAACTTTGGATTTATGGTTGACAATTTACAATATATATCTCTTATGGTGTTGGAAAAGTTCTGCTAGTGAAGTAGGAATTTGACAGAAAATTGGATTTGTACAACGCCATGTTTCTTACCTTTATATTTTCCATTAAAGGGCGTCCGTCGTCATCTGGAAGGTCTCAAAAGGATGCAGATGATACGAATCTGCACCGGAGTCAGACTTTTAGTCAAAGATTCATGGACAATCTCTTCCTTAGAAATCTCACATCTCAACCGAAAAGCTCTGCCGCAGAGGTGTCTGTACCCTCTTCTCCATATAAGGTATTTTGCATGTGCACACTCCTTGGCTTGCCTTGCCTTCCTTTTGATATAGCTTTGCTAATTTAAACTCTTCACAGGCCATTCCATTTTTTTTTCTGTCATAGTTCTCTTGTTTCTCCTAATAATATGACGTATAGGGAAAAATCTTTATTAATTACGCCCTCCTGTAGCATGTGGGTCCTACAGAGCCCGACAGCAGGGAAGAAGAGAGTCCATCTCTGGGAACTATTAGAGGAAAATGCATCACACAGTTACTACTACTTGGTGCTATTAACAGTATCCAGGTATTTAGATATCTTCTCTCCTTCTCTATTATGTATGCTCTAAAGCAAACGCGCTTTATTCTTGAACACCTGTTTCCCAGTCAGCTTTAGAGAAAATGTGTGCCGTATTATTGAACTGACAGTTGCTTTTTCCCTGTTTGATGTCTTAATTATGTAGCAAAAATACTGGAGTAATTTGAAAACACCACAGAAGATTGCGATTATGGACATCTTATTCTCTTTCATAGAATTTGCTGCTTCCTACAATTCATACTCGAACCTCAGAACACGTATGAATCACATTCCCGCAGAGAGGTTAGTGACAAAGCCTTTGGATTGAGTTATGAATAAATAGTTTTTCTACTTAGGATAGAATTTGAACTATTCGTTATTTTACAGGCCACCTTTAAACCTTCTCCGGCAAGAGTTGGAAGGAACCACAATATATTTAGATGTCTTGCAAAAGACAACTTCTGGGCTTGCGGATGTTGCATCTAACACAGAAGATAAACTAGAAGGTGCAGCGGAAGAAAAATTGGTATCGTTCTGTGAACAGGTGTTGAAAGAAACATCTGATCTCCAGTCCATTTTGGGGGATAGTACTAACATGGATGTTCATCGGGTACTGGAGCTACGTTCTCCCGTGATTGTGAAGGTAATAGACATCTTAATTGGCTACAAATGTTTTAGCTGAGTCTATAAAATCTTTGATAGAAAGGATAACTTTTCTTATGTCCTCTTGTTCTAGGTTCTGGAAGGCATGTGCTTCATGAACAACAAAATATTCAGGACACACATGAGAGAGTTTTACCCTCTGCTCACAAGGCTTGTCTGCTGCGAACAGGCAAGTTCCTGAATTCCCTTACTTATTGCACCAGCTTTCAAATTGTTTATCTTCTAGATTTGTTACACTCCCACCTGAACTTTCGTATGTAATTGGTAGAGAGCTAAGTCCACGAGTTTCTGTGTGCAGATGGACATACGAGGTGCACTGGCCAACCTTTTCAAAGCACAATTGAAGCCTCTTTTGCAACAGTAAATGATAATCTAATCCGTGAAATTGTGGCATCTCATTTGGGTTGTCTTTTCTACAATGGAAACCCATGTTTCGTCTCCTGATTAGAGAGCACACTTGTTCCTCACGTCTCGATTGCCAATGGTACTCATACCGTAGCAGTTGTTATTGAGATTCTTGCTCCCACCTCAGACTGAAAAAACCTCAAATTTAACGGTATTTTTTGTTGATCCATAGTATTTTCTACTGTTGTTCCGTTAAGTATCCGAAGAAGTTATATTTTATTTGTGGTCAGAGAGACTCGTTTGCTTCTTAGATATTGTGGAGTTAACCAAAATAATGTGTGTAAATGATATGGGCCAGGTAGTATTCATCACAAAAGTTGGAAAGCTATTGGGACACGCTTTCACTAAAATAGAATTGCTCATTGGGGGGAAATTATTTTTGATCACGCTAAAAATAAGAAGTTTTTCTTTTGTACATCAGTCAAGTGTCCTTTTTCCATTCAGTTAATGGTTCCTTTCCTCACCTCGAGTTCAATGTTCGATCCCATTCCCAACATTATCCTTCTCTCTCTAGAATCATTGTTCCCTCCACGATCAGGTCATCCTCTTCAACGATTTGTAGCTCTCTCCATTCCAATAACCGGAGCCGATGGAGATGGGTCGCCGATGGGAAACACGGTCACGCAAATGGAGATTTCTACCAAGGTACTTGGAGAAGGAATCTACAAGAAGGTAGAGGTCGGTATGTATTGAGAAACCGGAATCAGTGTTTGTTTGTTTGGCCAAATGGGAATCGATACGAAGGTCAATGGGAAAACGGAATCCGAAAGGAAGTGGAGTTCTCACTTGGGCTGAGAGTAACATCATGAGGAAATTCTTTAATGGGATTGAGAAGAATGATTTGATTATAACGACGAGGAAGAGATCTTCTGTTGTAGTGGAGCTGGAAGCTTAGAGAGAAGATTTTCCTCAGAATCTGTACATGGGAATCTAATGAAGAAGCTGGGGGGATATCACTTGTGATATCATTGATAATATTAAAAGCATCCATGATTTACAGAGATGGGTTTCGTCAGTTTAAGAAGAATCCTTGTTGGTTTAATGGAATAGCGAAGAAGCTATATGAAAAAGGCAAAAGAAATATGATTTGATGCTGAATTTGCAATGAGGAATCATGGAAAGGATTTCTCAAATTCAAAAAACATCTCATCGTATTGAAGCTCGAAAACACAGGTGATGCGTGGACTTATGGAAGGAGGCTTCACAATGCAGAGAGTTTACTTCTAATGTTACTGGATTTACATAGTTAAAGACTACATGGAAGTTTCCAGGAACCATGATTAACGGCCTCAGGATTAGAAGCTAAAAGAGGAATAGCTGCCACTCTCGGACCTGCTTCACTTGTTAGATCGATTAATGGCCCCAACGCAGTCCAGTTGTCATGCCAAAACAAAGCTCTTATCCTAGATTTGAGGAGGCAGATAATGTCCCATCTTACAAGCGCTTGGAGTTTAGTAACAAACTTCCACATCAAGCGCGCGAAAATCAGTTTCACAAAAGACTCAGTTACGAATCAAATGAGCGTTTATCCAAGACAACCATAATGACCCACTGCCTGGGAAAATCAGGCAAATAAGCTTCAGTTTGGAGATTTGTTTCACTCCGAGCTACAAAGACCCCAACCGCAACCGATTTAGGAGAACAAATGGAATATCAAGCCACCTTTGCTCCTCGAGCCAACTTTGGTTCACCACCAATCTATTCAAATGAAACTTGGCAAGACCAAGAGAAGCCTGTGCTAATATCGAATAACACTTCTTGCTAAGCATATAAGTAAAGGCTCTTGGTTTGATTAATTTTATGTAAAAATATTTGTTTCCCACTTCTTCTCTTCGTTATTGGTTTCAGTTTGTAGCAGTTATATATGGACTTCATCTCTACTGGTTGTTATCGGCAAGGACGGCAAGCAGTTGGTGAACATTGGCTCTATGAGAAAATCCACATTGGACAAAGAATTGGAGAAACAGTGATGTCCACTGTGCAGTACACGAAGAGATCACCTATTTTCTCATCATAACTGATTTTTTGTACGTTCTAATAACCCTTACTTTTGATAATTTTTTGTTACAATACTCAGGTCTATTTTGTTCTCATAGCAATTCTCTGACTTCTATATTTCAGAGGAAAGTGTATATTATCTCTATTATTCTGATTACGGGCCAAACTTATCATCCGTTTCAATGAACAAAAGATATTATCTTCTTCTCTACATTTGGTATCATGAGTAAAAAGAAGAAGTAAGAGATTCCTTGAAAAAAATGTTTATTGGTTTTAGTCTTTCACAAAATAAGTTTATCAGAGTAACTTTAGATTGTCGTATTGCATTTTATGGGATTAGTTTTGAAAATAAATGGTGTTCTTCACAAATAAAAAATGTGAATGTTGGATGTAATGAATAGATTCTGGAAACATAGACAACTCAAAAATTAAAGAGCCATCACTTGTTCGTTAAGATGTGCCACAAAGTACATCCCATTCCTATCATCACGTATGTACTTGCGATTCAAAGCATTTGATCATGTAAATATATCTTCTTTACAACCATTGTCTTAATTTTATCAGGATACTTTCATAAACTTTTACAGAAATAACAAACACAATAGTAAAAAATTATGAATTTGCAAAAAAAATTTATGAAAGAAAAAATCCACATGTATGCGCGTATAATCACCTAGTATGGGTCTAAATGGTAACGCAATTCAACAAATTCAGCAGATTCAGCAAATTCTGCAGTTACCATTTAAGTTGACATATTATTCAGCAAATTCTCCAATTCAGCAAATTCTACAATTTAGCAAATTCTGCAATTCAGCAGAAATTCAGCAAATTCTGTAATTCAGCAGAAATTATGCTATTACCATTTACACACAGAAAGTTTAAAATTTTAAGATTTAGACTCTAAAAATTATAATTAGTGACATTTTTGCAAATGAACAATCCATAGTAATATTTTTGCAAATGTAACTCAAAATGGTATTTTTACAATTGTCTTTTAGATATATATGTATTGTGATTAAATCTTACTAAATTTGCTTGATTGTTCTAAAACAATATTGTAATATTTTAAAAATTAGGTTTACTAAAAAATAATTCAATCAATAGCAAAATATTATATCATAAATTATGTATGTAAATTTGTTTTATCAATCTATTAATTTATTTAAGGGGCAATTGCAAAATGTTTAAGGGGCAATTGCAAAATGTTTGTGATTTTAATTCCTTTTATAGTAAGATATTTGTTTTTTAAAATATCATTCAAAATTTTTGTAAATAATTTTTACAAATTGGTTTTTCTGTTTTTTTTAATTATTATTTTTGGATCTGGATCCGACCCAACCCTAATTACAAGATATATATTTCAAAATATAAGATGTTTTGGAGGTTTTTTCAAAATGTAAGATACTTTGACAATACTAGGTATTTTTTAACTTTATTAAATATTTAATGAACACTAGTATTTTGCAACCTTTTTTGTGAATTGGTCAATAATAATTAACCATTTAAGTTTGAAAAAAAATTTAATTACTTTTTTAAAATTAATTACTTTTTTTTGAAAAATTCAGCAAATTCAGCAAATTCTGCTGTTACCATTTAAGTTTGATATTATTCAGTAAATTCTGCAAGAAATCAACAGTAATTCAGCAAATTCAGCAATTCAACAGTAATTCAGCAAAAATTCTGCGGTTACCATTTACACCCTATATATAATAGTTGAGTTACTTCTCACAAATGATTGACATGCATCCTTCCAAATGGAACATCATTTTTTTCTATTTTTTTTAATTTGTTGGCATTAATTCATTTTGTACATCCGTTTGACTTCTTTCACATCCCTAGATCAATAACTAGTCCTAAATGACATCAGATTTCACAAAAAAAATTAACCAAAAAACTTAGTTTAATACTCTTGCGACTTTCATTTTATTATGTTCAATAAATTAATTGGTTATCACAATCACTTTGCGCAATTCCTTACTTGTCTTCTCGATCACAATTTTAGATCTTTTTACTTGTCACATACTCCATTAGATCTCTAATTTTGGCTCTATCTATTCAATGTTGAAAAGGTGGTGGGCTATATGAAGACATAGAAGATGAGGAGACTTTGGGTGGTAAGTAAAGTTAGAGAAAAGCCTCAGAATCAATAAGGTGAGTATTTCATAGTTTATATGGTTTTTCTTTTTGAATTAACTAGGGGCAAGACCTCGAAGCACGGAGTTATTTGCTTATTGTATCTAAATTATGTTTACTGGTGTTATGAATAAAATTTTACTGGTGTTAATGTTAGATGTATGTAGCCTGTTATGATTAAATACCAGCCATGTTTTTCCCAAATATGCATTTATGCCTTTGAGTTACTGATACTCGCATATGCTTGATGATAATTATATGGCTGCAAACTCAAGCTGATGTATCTTTAATGTTAGGACATGTAGGTCAGAGCATATTGTGAGCGTGAATCTGAGGATGAGAATTGAGGGTGAAGAAGGTTACGAGTAAAGGTATATATATATATAACTATCTTATTTTGTTTTTGATGATTAAGTTTAATGCAACATTACTGAAAAACTCCGTGAAAGACTTGAGATTAAATAATCTTATTCTGAAGACAGTGTATGTTCTGGTATTAGCTCTTGCTAACATAGCTGTGTAGTTAGTGGAAAATTCGTAATCAAGAATTGGTAGCTCGAACTTAGCAGTTTTGAATTTCTTACATGAACTTCAAAGTGCTTGTATAGTACATTAACAGTCTCATAATAAGAATTGGCTATCGTTTTTGTTGTCTCTTGTAGGTTTTGAAGGAGTTTGATCTTAGCTAACATGTTACTACATGATATCTATAGCAGTCTTAACAAAGAATATACACAGCATTTGAGAATGCATCTTAAACTAGTACAAATACAATTCTCACGGTTGCATGATTACAAAATTTCAGTATTTTTTTGAAAGTATCATGATACAAAATTTAGTATCTTTTGTGGAGGTTAATAACCATATCAATACATTGAGATAAATTTTGTTTGGATAGATATAAAAATATAGAGTTGGAATTTATTTGAAACTGGATCACCGTACAACAGTATAACAACAAAAGAAAAGAAAACAGAAAACCTGAAAAACACCGTACAACGGTACAACAATACTAAAAAGAAGAAAAGAAAACAGAAAAACTTTGCTTAGGTGTTGTGATGATAGTCAACGGCCTTTTAAAAGCATTTTCTTGAAATTTAAAAGCAGTTTCCAACTCTGTAGATCTCCTGCTTAAGTTATATCATATGGATAAACTTAAACATTTGTTTGTAGTAGAAACACTTCTCACATATGTTGTCCATGTCTCTGCAGTGGCACTGGAGGTCTCATGGTATGAAGTGATTCGTAATAGATACCCTTTCTTGTCATTCTTATCCCATGCATTGAGGTTTTGATTTTCTTCCAACAGGCATCAACCAATGAACGGTCTTCACTCCATTTAAGCTTGTTCAAATAGTACATCCCTTCTTCAACCCTGCCTGTACATAATAGTACCATGACATACATGTAGATGGCTTCTTTTTGGCCTCCAATAGCTGCTTCGGCAAAATGGAAGCATCCAGTTTCAGAGTCATCAAGAAGGAAATAGCGTATGATACCTCTGATGTAGTGAGCATCTGGGTTGTTGTTGTCAAGATATTTTTTCATGATTGGCAAGTACTTGATGGAAGCTAATGGGTTTTTCACCAATGGGGCAAGGCTGAGAGTTTTGAGGACACGCTCATCTTTGGCTGATTCCCCTAGTTCTTTGCATGATAGGATGCAATTGCGGAAGTCTTCTGCAGATGTTGCACCGACTCTATCGACAATTTCTCCAAGCAGATCCTGAGGAAGTGCCTCAAGGCGACTGATCTCTGTTTTGTTAGGATCCATTGTTTTTTCTCTAAATGTGTGGGTGTTTGCAAATTTGTGGTGACTTCTTTTGTTTTCACGCAACTTTATAGATTTTTTCACATACTTGGGTGGATTTTTCCACTTCCTAAACGTACAAATTAATTGTTCCAAGATGATTCTCATCAATTCAGAGTTATTTTTGTCTTTGATTTAGAGTAGTGGAGTCGTGACTATCAATTCCATATGGTGGTGCAATTAAAGACTGGAAATAATTTGAATAAAAAGCTGATGATTTAAACTGCAGATAGTTATGTAAGGCTAAGAGTTTATGTCTTATATTTTGCCATCATAATTGGTATTATTATTTAGTAACTCCTCTACTATTATTTAGATTGATTTTGTAGTACGTTTAAAACATATTGTCAGTGATATAATTAACTTTTCTATTTTCTTTACATTTTTTTTTTGAGAAAAAATATCGTATTTGAGACCTATTCAGCTTCATCATATTGTCAATCATATATATGATTATTCCGTTTCCAATACCTTTTTTATAAGGCCAATTTCCTAATTTGAAACCTATTTATCTTCAATATATTGGTGATTGAATTACTGGTCTCTAAACTTTCACCAAATCTCCATTTACGTAACACCTTATATTATAGAAGCTAAGTAGAAAAGTTAAGTCCTTAAAATAATAGTCTAAAATATTTTATAACATATACTTATAATTGAGTTAACTGAAAAATTATAGTATTTATATTTGAATGAATCTGGAAGACACCCATTTACGTAACTCCTCTTTCAAATCAATTAATTATCTATCATATGAAGAAATTTAAAGAGAACACAATCATATGAATTTCCCGATTCGATGGGTGTAAATATTTGGTGAATATGTAATTTTTATAAAACTGTATTTTATTATCTAAATTGAAATTATGATACCATGTTTTCGGATAGAAATATACTAAATTGAAATATTAAATAAGTTAAAAACTGTCTTATAATCCCCTTAATTGGAAAACTGAAACATAATTTTGGTTGAAGCAAAATGAAAGAGAAAGTGATATCATGATTAAAACATTACAAGGAAATTGCTTGAAACTGGAAATGTGGGGAAGACAGAGATGCTCTTGTGACTACTCACGGCTTCGTTTGATATTTTTCTTTGAAGCATGATCATTGGACCCTTGAGTTTCTTTCACCATGTTTGCATCAATGCTTTCGTCCTCCAGATTTGCATTAGAGTTTTTTTGTCTTTTCCACAACACTTGCAATGGAGTCTTTGGTTTTCTTCACAACACCTGCATTAGAGCTTGTTCCTTCATCTATAGTTGTGTTGAATGTGGGTCCATTAATCAATTTTTCAACCTAAATTTATAAAAATTCTATGTAAGTATAATATTCTTGCCATTAGTCATTTCTTATTAAACAGGGAGTAGAAAACACTCATAATTTATATTTACCTGAACAACTTTGATAGACTCTCGGTTGTCATGAGTGATCTTTGACACAGTAAATGTCCGGTGTTTGGATGTAAAGTTGAACGGAGTCACTCTTATCTGAAATAGAAATTGCTTCCCAATAATTTCATGAACACAATTTGGTATTTCATCTACAACTCTTCCATTTGCCTACATGTTTTAAATAGAAATGCTTTAGTGCCTGAATTTTGAAAACCGATTTGTATTAACGGTATTGAACGTACATTCTCTACGATAAGAGCAGAAGCTGTTTTGTTGGTCAACTTTGTCATTTCAGAATCGAATACCACAAATGTTGCACCATCTTGACCATCATGAACAGAAAGCTCAACTCGATACCTAAGAGAATGTAATCACCATTATAATCCACAATTTCAAACTCATCTACTGATATTCAAATACTATTAGGTAAAAACCAAGACTTCCAAGAAGACAAATGAAAAACACGGCATTGAAAGAGAAGGAAAAATCAAACTATTTATTCATAAATACTTTCAGTCTCTTTAGGTTGTATAATTTGACTCAATAATATTTTCAGCAAAGCAATATAAGAATATATCAACGGATATCAATACACATCTAATCTCACAATTATATCTATTATCATCTTCTATTTATCTATATATCCATGAATTTTATGCCATTTGTGCTTATATACCTTATCCAATTATCCAAGCTAAGTATATGAGGTTACAGAGAAAATATAAATCTTGGTCTGTACTATGATACCTGACAACACCGGTTACTGTAACGCCCGTGAACCAAAAAGTAGATTTTGGTTGGTGTCGATCGACACAGGGTGTGTGTGTCGATCGACACGAGTGTTTGTGACTTGTGAGAAGTTGAGTTTTGGGCGTTGTATCGATCGACACGGGTTGAAATCGAACCTCCAGGTTCGGTTTTTGATCGCGCGGTTTGGCGATCAGTTTAGGAAACCCTAGTGTTTGATATATAAGGGGAATCAGTCGTGTTCTTGGCCATTTTTGGCAGAAAACAGAGAGAAAATCAGAAATCAGAGAGAATTGTGAGAGTTTTGGTGATTTCTTGAGGAGGATTGTTCTTGGGGCTTGAGGAACAAAGGGGAGGATAATTGTTGGTGATTGTCGTGGATAGGAGCAGTAATCAGAGGCTGTGTAGAGCCTGATTCGTGTGTTTTTCGTTGTGCTCATCGTTTATTCCTCTTTTCAATCTTTTTTCGAGGTGAGTGCGTGACCGTAGATTTATCTGGGTAAAAGAATCGATAGAATATGATTGATTGCGGTTGTTGGATTGGATTTCGTGTGTTTTGTGGTTGGAATCGTGCAGGAGATCGATGGGTTGCATTAGGGTTCGAGCCATGAGAGGATAGACTCGTTCCCTGTGTCTGCGATGTCGTGTCGATCGACGCACTTGCTGTGTGTCGATTGACACAAGGGCATTGTGTCGATCGACACCATGGTGGTGTGTCGATCGACACAAGTGCAGTATGTTGATCGACACCTAGTGGTTGTATCGATCGACACAGTGCTCCTGAACTCGTTCATGTTTGATTGTTCGTGTATGCTTGTTGTATGCTCATCCTGGTATTTTATCTTTTGCTTATGCCTGTGTGTATAACCTGTAGACGGGATGACCGTCTCACTGAGTATTTGTGATAATACTCACGCATCTCTTTTTGCTATGTGATGTAGGTAAAGAGAAATTGTGATCGTGGAATCATGGTTAGGAAGAGAAGATGATCTAGTGTCTCATATTTCATGGCTCTTGAGTTAGAATTGCTAGGTTGTGGTGATTCTGGAATTGTAGTTGAGTTGCACTTATTTGTTATTCGAATGGAAGTTGATTGAATTGGTTATTGTTGTTGGAATTGAATTGTTGGTTATTCTTTGGTTATTGATTGGTTTATGTTTTCCGCATGTTGAGATTCGACCGTTGAGGATTATCATTTATGATAATGATAATCCGGGTTTTTAATTGGAAAAATTTAAAATTTTTGGGTCGGGTTGTTTCAGTTACAGTAGTGGTACTACATCTGTTGCAGCGTAAGGTTGAACCATATTTGTCTAATTTTCGGCTGCACACAGCACATGAAACATAAGACCAACATATTTTGCGTAGCACATCACTAACTTTTGCACTGCACAGGAAATCAGCTTCTTGTATCTGTTCAAGTATGTAGAACTAAATTTCAGTCACATTACACTAAAAGTTATAAGGAAGTTTATTTTTTATTGGTAGTAAAGAGTTACCTGCTGATTAGAGTTTGATATAAACTTGTGGAGTTCAGCAATGCTAAGCTTTTCTTTGTTTTTGCATTCCGTCAGAGGTGTCTGCTTTTGCAAATAGCTTGGTAGCTTCTATTCCCATCCTGTAAGGAAACAAATTATTATATACTTATAACCAGTGTATAATGTAATTATCATCTATTTATATAATGACAATTTAAATGTCCTTTTTGTGAACTGGTTGATCTCTTCAATTGTCTGGTCGAAATAGAATCGTGTTGCTGGTGTGGAGTTAAAATATAGATCACCTAATAAACCATTATTCTGTTTAGCATTGGGTGCAAATATAATCATATGTCTTGTTTTAAATCCTTCTGTTATGTTATATCTTTCCTCCAAACAGCTTGGGGTTTATTGTAGTGACCAACATGACAGAATCTTTAACATCTCCAGAGGTGAGTAAAGTGCGAAAGGTTGCAGCTGCTTCATCCCATAATGTTAAGTTCACTATAATTGACTTGCAAAATGAAGATTGGAAAATGTTACATCTACAATAATTTTTCTCAAACTAATATTATTTTTGGAGGCGTAGAGGTCATACGTATCCAACTTGAACCGTATAACCAAGCGTTGTGTCGAGGTTGGCTCATCTAGGTTTGATCCTTGAACAAATGTGATTTGACCCACAACATATAGCACATACATAAATTGTAATTTACATTAGTATATGTGGATTGTTATTTAGTAAACTTATGAAATTAATAGCCATGAATATTTATGATTATAGTTTACCTGTTAATTCAAGATTGGTGTTTGCAAGACCTTGGAGGTGATCTGATTTGCGGAGCATAAATTTTTGTTTTTCAATTGTAGCCCCAACATCAGCCAATTCAACAATTGTTGTTGACGGTAAGAAATGGATGAAAAATGGGTGCTCAGTAATCTTGTAGAGGTTTGGGCATTTTCCAACTTCAAACACTCCAACCGAAAAGATTAGACCTTCTTTCAAAACAGGGCGAAATTGGCTTGCACGAGCAGCTGGAATGAAACCGTGAATTACTGAGCACTGGAGCAAAGAATATATTATTAATTGTCAATCATAGATTTAGTTTAAGGACAAGCAAAGGAGATTTTAAGATCACAAAGTTGACTATAATCTAAATGAAAACCATTAACAACAACAATAAAAAAACCAGAGTACTCATCAGAGTAACAGATGAATCAATAAACCAAAGGAGATTTTTAGATGCTATTTTCTTGTTGGCAATAATAAGATTACGAACTTAACTATGACCTAAATGAAACCATTAACAACACTAATAAACCAGAGTACTCATCATAGTAACACATGAATCAATAAATCACTCTAGATTATTGTATCTCTATACGAAACTGTGTTACAATATTAACACTAAAAAACTGTGGATAAACTAAGAAAGAACAATAAACATATAAAATACTATTATTCAAAGGAGATTTTCATATCATACCTTTTCATCGAGCAAGAGGAGGACTATGCCCATGAATTCACCCTCCTTTTTGATATTTTGTGGATCCCAAAATCGTAAGAGTCGGCCGACAACCTGTTGGGATGAGCGACCTAGACGTAAATTATCAAAAGTGACATAATTAGCCTGAGCCGGCATGACAACCAAATCAAGAGAATCCATTTCAGAGGAAGCGCAAATAGCTATTGAGTAGAGATTTCAGAGAGGAAGATGAGTGAATGTGCGGTTATGTTGTGATAGTTGCAGAATTTATAGGCTAAGGTATAGGGGGTCGCAATTAAGAGATTATAATTAGAAGAATTAAGAGGTGAAAGAAACGGTTAAATGGAGAGCTTAAATCGAAGGTGAGAGATGGAGAAGTGGGAGAATTATACGGGAGTTGATGAACTTGCTTTTTCCGGTTTCAAAGATTAAAACCTAGGTTCACTAATTCGAATGCAGAATAGTGAGGTTCGTTAAAGGGACCAGTAGTACACTCTAATCCTATGGATTACAATCTCAACTAAGCGATCAAAAGAGGTTTAAGTGTCACGATAATCAAAGCTAAACAAAAGGTAAAATCAGTTGTAAACAATAATGGAAAGGTGTTAGATCAAGGGGTAATTCTCAGGGATTAGACGATCAAAACCAAGCAATTATTTAGGTACTCAGATTATGACCAAATCTCGAACTCAACCATAAATATAAGAAGATCCACTTTCGTGGCATCTACAACTTTAACAATCAATCTAACACCCTAACTGTCGTTGAGGTTATAAAGATTATCAAGCATTAAGCGATTAAAGTTAATTTGTTCACGAATTGCCCTAACTTCAACTTTCGTTGGCTAAGGATCAAGTCGCCCACCTAATTCAATTCCAGCAATTTACAAACTTTTGATAAGTAAATTCAACCTAAAATCAGAGGCTAGGTGATCAATCTAACCTAGGCAATAAGATCGATATTAGGTGGAGATTATCGAATGATTATTTAAAACCTATCTATGCTTAGTTCATGAATCCTAATCCCATCGAAAACCCTTAATCTAACTAGTGGATTACTCGCTCATGTTCACGCAAACAACAGCAGCAAAAAGGAATGAAGACTTCATTAAATCAAAGTAAAAGAGTAGGGTTTAAGAAAACTTCAATAAAAAAACGTGGAAGACAAATCTCCAAGCAAAACTCTAAGACAAGTATTCGAATCTCTCTCTCTCACACTCGTTGATCTCTGTTATGTTGTTGCTGCTGTGTTGCGGATGCGTGATCCCCAAAAAATCCAGAGAAAAACCTATTTAAAGGTCCACGGCGGCTGGCCCAAAGATAGGGTTACAAAATTAGGGTTTAATAAAAAGTCAATAAGTAAATCTGCTGGGAGCAGGTGCTCCCTCTTCTGTACTAGGTGCTCCCTTCGTCCAGAATATTCTAAAATGATCAGATTTCTTCTTTTTCATCAAATCCAATCTGTAAGCTCCAATCCTTGTTTCCAGCCACTTTATTACCTAGAATGACTCGATAGAGAGTGAAAGACTCGATAAAAACTGACAAAACAAGGGTTAGAATGCGCTAAAAACGCATTATATCAATTCCCCCAAGACTTAGATCTTTGTTTGTCCTCAAACAAATTCAAAACCAAGTGAAGGAGAAAGGTTTGAAAACGCGGGAACTCTTTTATCCTCAGTGAACCGAGTTTAAAACCTTCAATCTGCAAACCACATAATCCAAATTACGAATAACAAAGCTTTACCAACACATCCTCAACACATTTCTCAACCAAGTTCCATTTCCCAAACACAAACTCAACACATTAAAGTTGCGTGAGGGTCTCGCTAAAGGCACCATTTAGGGTAGACGACGCTAAGGGTTAAGGCCATTTAGAGGTGGAGCTAGAAGTGTTTAATGTGTTTAAGGGTTATCCGTTGTTTCGTAGTGGATGCAGGATATTGCACAAAATTGCAAGAGAGAACGGGTACGTTAATATCCATATTCTCTAAACCACTCTTTCTTCTCCAAATTTCTCCAACCAATTCATGTTGCCATCGTCCACCTTGGGTACACTCGCTGTGCAGAGAGACATATTCTAATTTACAAATTTTATCACCCTTCATCATCGGTTTACTGTTTTTTTTTTTAGATGATGATGAAGAGGGTTTTTCTTACAAGTGAATGTCTCCCAAGCACGAAAGTATCAGAGTTGTTGTACATACCCAAGTAGAGCTCATCAATATTATCCCTTCATCGTGGATTTTTTTGTTCCACCTCGTTGTAAAACCATCTTCTGAAAATAGGAGCAGGTGCTCCTTCTGGGAATTAGTGCCCTCGTTCTTCAGAAAGAGTGATTTAAAGGCAATGTCGACCCAATTCTCTCCAGCCCTTTTGCGCATATGCTGCACATATGACAATGAAGTAACAAGAATGCAAGAGGCTTGAAAAGAGGTTAGGGTTAAGGAAGGTACTAACTAAAAATGAGCTAGCTATTCAGTAACAACAAGAGTGATAAAAGAAATAAGGAGTCCTGAATATGATTCGTTTCCCTAATCTAGTGCCAATAGCGAGAGAAATTTTTGGTCAATATGAAACCTGGAAGATGGTGCATTGAAGTATTCCAGCTGTTCCTTGTACCCATGCTCTGAAGAAAAGGTCACTAGAGAGAAAGTTAAACATAGATAGTTCAAAGATCATCATAAGATAAAGTCCTAATTCCCAACAAAGTTTTGACTAAATAAAACAAATGAAAAGATAGACTCAAAATAGGATATAAGAAAATAGAAAAACATCCAAAATAAACGAGATTAGTAGCAACTCCCCCCAGACTTACTTCACACCGTCTTGGTGTGAGAATAAGAAAAGAGAGAGTGAAAAAGAAAGTAAGAATGAAAAGGAAAAAGTAAATATGTTCATGGAAATACTTACCTCTCGGTGGGCCTAAATCCGAATTTTGAAATTTTACCCTGGAGAGCAGGTGCTCTGTTCTGGGTAGCAGGTGCTCCCTGGAAACCGGATCGACTAAACGGGTCGATCCTGACATTGACCGATGGTTTGTATGTCGATTTCCTCATCCGGATCGATCGTAGTGAGTGGATCGATCGATCTGCCTCGTCTTTTCCATAACATAAGATTTTTTTTTTTTTGGTAAAACCTGAAAATTTACATTGAAATTCAAAGTTAGTAATAAAAGAAATTAAATTGAAAATGTTAGAAAACATACCAGTGGGTTGCCTCCCACCAAGCGCTTGGTTAAATTCTTTAGCATGACTTGATTAGCCATTTAGGCTTTTGGTGCATCGCCTAAGGGGATGAATCCTCCTTCGGCTTCGTTCGTCTCAGCAAGGTACAACTTAAGCCTCTGACCGTTGACCACAAACTCGTTGCCTTTGGCGTCCAGCAACACCACGGCTCCATATGAATGGACCTCCTTAATGGTAAAGGGTCTGGACCCCATTGATCTAACCGCATAAACATTTTCATCTGGCAGTGCATCATCAAGCGGGACTGTTTCATCAACTTTTAGGCGAGATAAATGATCAGCAACCCCGTTCTCAGTACCCTTCTTATCAACGATTTGTAGATCAAATCTTGGAGCAACAAAATCCATCTTAAGAGCCTCGGTTTCGCATCTTTATTGGTGAGCAAAAACTTCAACGCCGCGTGGTTGGTATGAACAATGACCTTTGAACCCACAAGATATGACCTGAATTTCTCAAAGGCAAACACGACTGCCAGCAGCTCCTTCTCAGTCGTAGCATACTTACATTGAGCTTCATCCAAGGTGCGGCTAGCGTAGTAGATTACGTGGAGCCTTTTATCTTTCCTTTGCTCCAATACTGCTCCCACAGCATAATCACTTGCATCTGTCATTACCTCAAACGGTAGATCCCAATCTGGCGGTTGAACAATGGGTGCACTCACCAATGCTCCTTTTATCGTGTGAAACGCCTCAAGGCAAGCTCCATCAAACGCAAACTTGGTCTCCTTACACAAGAGCTGAGTGAGCGGTCTCGCTATCTTTGAAAAATCTTTGATGAAACGTCTGTAGAAGCCCGCATGACCGAGGAAACTCCTTATTCCTCTAACTGAATTCGGCGGCTGCAAGCTCATCATCACCTCAACCTTTGCTCGGTCAACCTCAATGCCGCTTTCTGATATTCGATGACCCAGAACTATACCATCCTAAACCATGAAATGACATTTCTCCCAATTCAGCACTAGGTGTTTCTCTTCACAGCGCTCCAACACCCTGCATAGATTAGATAGACACACAGAAAAAGAGCTCCCATAGACGGAGAAGTCATCCATGAAAATCTCCATAATATCTTCAATCAAATCAGTAAAGATAGACATCATGAACCTTTGAAAAGTAGCAGGGGCGTTGCATAATCCGAATGGCATCCTGCGGTACGCAAAGGTGCCATAGGGACATGTGAAGGTTGTCTTCTCCTGATCATCTGGGTGAATGGGAATCTGAAAAAAACGTGAATAACCGTCTAAAAAGCAGTAGTAAGGGTGGTTAGCGAGTCTTTTGAGCATTTGATTAATGAATGGTAAGGGAAATGATCCTTCCTAGTTGCTGCATTTAACTTTCTATAATCTATGCACATCCTATGTCCTGTGACAGTCCTAGTGGGTATCAATTCGTTCCTATCATTGGCGATCACAGTGATTCCATCTTTCTTAGGCACTACATGCACAAGACTTACCCAATTACTATCAGATATTGCATAAATGACTCTAGCTTCTAGTAATTTCATGATCTCTTTCTTAACAACATCTTTCAAATTCGGGTTCAGCCTCCTTTAGTGCTCTACAGAAGTTCTAGATTCATCCTCTAAATATATCCTATGCATACATAAATCAGGTGAGATTCCAGGGATGTCATCTAGCGAATAACCTAAAGCTTTCCTGTACTTTCTAAGCTCGCATAAAAGTAAGGCGGTTTCCACATTATTCAAATCAACATTAATAATAACAAGATATGTAGAGTTGGGGCCGAGGAACGCGTACCTTAGCCCAGCTGGTAAGGTTTTGAGCTCAAGTTTTGGAGCTTTCAGCTTGCTCCAAGGGTCGTTAGTAGAGTTTTCAGGAGTAGGTGTTCTGTCTTCTCCCTCCGTTTCAAGTCTAAAAAAGTTTGTTGATTTTTCCATTTCACCAGAATCCAACATCCTTGCGAAACCAACAGTGTCCTCACTCAAATACCCATGTTCACTTTCACCTTTTGTCAACGCCACATCCAAGGGGTCATCAGCAAGTATCTCTTCAATCTCTTCTTCTGATATTTCAAGGTTATCCTCAATGGCAAAAGTTTGCCCATCAATGGTTGGTTTCTTTAACATCCGATCCATCTCGAACTCCATGATAATGTCTCCCAGGTGGAGACCAATGGTTCCATTCTTTACATCAATGATCGCACCAGTTGTGCGCAAGAAAGGACGTCCCAAAATAAGGGGGTCCTTTGGTTCATCGTCCATTTCCAACACCACGAAATCTGCTGGGATAAAAATGTTCCCAATCCTAACGTGCAAATCTTCCAAAATTCATACAGGCAACTTAATAGATCTGTCAGCAAACACTAATGAAATTCGTGTTGGTTTAAATTTTGTGTACCCGAGCTTCCTTGCAACCGAATAGGGCATGAGGTTCACGCTGGACCCTAAATCACACAAAGAACAAGCAAATCGCACAGGACCAATATCAACAGAAAGAACGAACTTACCTGGGTCTTCTTGCTTTTTAATGGCTTTGTTTTGTAGCACAACACTACAATTCTTACTTACAATCATGGCGCTCTACTCTGAAGGAATCCTTCCAGTAACCAAACCCTTCACGTACTTTTTCATGGATGGCATCATGTGAATCGCATCTGCCAATGTCAGCTTAACCGTCAAATCTTGCAACATTTCCTTACACTTTGCCTCCTCCAAATCCTTATGTGATTTCCTTGGAGGTACTGGGTAGGGAACAGGGGGTTTGTAGACACGAGATCGAACCCTGTCAATGATCTCATTCGGCCTTACAACAGTAGAACTTGGTCCAGCAACCTCAGCATCATTTTCTGTTTCAGGAGCAGGTGCTCCTTCCGCTGGAGCAGGTGCTCCTTCTGGGCAGTTTTCAGCTTCTGCCCTTACGACTCCAAGCAAAACTCTTCCACTTCTCAGCTCTATGGCGTTCATAAATTCCCTTGGGTTTGCATCCGTCTTACCAGGCAACACTCCCTGTAGTCTCTTGGTTGCTTCGGCTGTTTGAGCGACCTGGGTGTCGAGTTTCTTCACGTGGTTACAAACTGCCTCAAGCCGACCGTTAAGGTCCGAATACATCGCATCCACTTTCGTGTTGATCTCAGTAGCACACTTCTGCTGATTAGCCATTAGTTACTGCATCATTCCTTTCAACTCATCTTGAGAAGTGCTTCCGGAGCTCGCAGGAGCCTTAAAGTTAGAGAACTACGGTTTCTGACCTTGGAAAGGGAGGAACGTCTTGCCTTGGAAGTTCTGAGGGTAGGTCTTCTGAAACCTTGATCATGCGGTTTTAGATTTTGGGGGTTGGTTTGCTGCGGGTAAACCTGATCCTGTGGGTTCTCAACATTCGTACTCCTATAGGAGAGGTTTGGGTGGCTCCTATAATTCTGGTTGAACCCACGGTTTCGTATAAACTCTTGACCATTCACATAGATAACCTCCTGCTGATCACTGTCTCCTTCCTCAACCATCTCCTCAGCGAGTGTTTCACCATTCTCATCTGTAAAGTGAACCATCCTTTGGTTTGCTTTGAGCAACAAGTTGATCTTGGCTGTAAAGTCATCGATCTTGGTGGAATCCATTCCATTGGATTTCATAGTCTTGTCATACTCCTGGGACTTGTTGCTTGAACTTACAGCCAAGTTCTCAATCAGCTTATATGCACCCTCTCTGGTCCTGGTCATAAAATCACCATCGCTAGCAGCATTCAGTGCATTCCTATAGTCACAGTCAACACCATCGTAGAAGATACTAAGCAGATTCTCATCAGTGAAACCATGGTGTGGGCACTCCCTTTTATACTCCTTGAACCGTTCCCATGCCTCACAGAAGGACTCTCTTGAATGTTGTTGGAACGAGGAGATTTTGTTCCTCAAACTCGCGGTTTTGGTCTTCGTATAGAAGTGATCCAGAAACGCAGCTCTGCATTGTGCCCAAGTAGTAATGGATCCAGCAGGTAGAGACTTAAGGCAACGCGAAGCCTTATCCACGAGTGAGAAGGGGAATAGCTTGCACTTTAGAAAATCCGGGTTCATCCCATTAGAACTCGTCGTGGAGCAGATCTCCTCGAAGTTTTCTATATGGTCCATCAGAATTTCAGCAGGCAGCCCATGGAACAAATGCTGCTTAACCAGCGATATCATCTGCGGTTTGATCTCATAATCATTCCGTTCAACAGCAGGGGGAACTATAGCAGCTCGGTTCCGATAGAAAACATGGAAATTGTCCATATCCCCTATTGCACGCTGCTGTTCACGCCCATGTTGTCGCTACTGTTCGCGCACGTGCTGCTGTTGCATTTGAGCCATCTGCTCTTGCAGCCTTTGTAGCTCAGCTGCCATGTTGTTGTCGCCTTGATCGCCCATATCAGCGGGATTAGGCCTTTGTCGTCTATTTTCTCGTTCTAGTCTCGCAAGCTCAGGGTTACTCAAAGTGACGAGGGGAGTTTGAAGATTTCTCCTTGTTGTCCTTGAGTTCATATACCTGAAACACACGCAAGAGAAACAAAAGAACGAGATTTGTGCTTAGTCTAAAATCGTAAACGAAAATTAGAGGTATCGAGTTGGTCCCCGTCGCAACGGCACCAATTTGATGAACTTGCTTTTTCCGGTTTCAAAGATTAAAACCTAGGTTCACTAATTCGAATGCAGAATAGTGAGGTTCGTTAAAGGGACCAGCAATACACTCTAATCCTATGGATTACAATCTCAGCTAAGCGATCAAAAGAGGTTTAAGTGTCATGATAATCAAAGCTAAGCAAAAGGTAAAATCGGTTGTAAACAATAATGGAAAGGCGTTAGATCAAGGGGTAATTCTCAGGGATTAGACGATCAAAACCAAACAATTATTCAGGTACTCAGATTATGACCAAATCTCGAACTCAACCATAAATATAAGAAGATCCACTTTCGTGGCATCTACAACTTTAACAATCAATCTAACACCCTAACTGTCGTTGAGGTTATAAAGATTATCAAGCATTAAGCGATTAGGGTTAATTTGTTCACGAATTGCCCTAACTTCAACTTTCATTGGCTAAGGATCAAGTCGCCCACCTAATTCAATTCCAGCAATTTACAAACTTTTGATAAGTAAATTCAACCTAAAATCAGAGGCTAGGTGATCAATCTAACCTAGGCAATAAGATCGATATTAGGTGGAGATTATCGAATGATTATTTAAAACCTACTATGCTTAGTTCATGAATCCTAATCCCATCGAAAACCCTTAATCTAACTAGTGGATTACTCGCTCATGTTCACGCAAACAACAGCAGCAAAAAGGAATGAATACTTCATTAAATCAAAGTAAAAGAGTAGGGTTTAAGAAAACGTGGAAGACAAATCTCCAAGCAAAACTCTAAGACAAGTATTTGAATCTCTCTCTCTCACACTCGTTGATCTCTGTTGTGTTGTTGCTGCTGTGTTGCGGCTGTGTGATCCCCAAAAGATCCAGAGAAAAACCTATTTAAAGGCCCACAGCGGCTGGCCCAAAGATAGGGTTACAAAATTAGGGTTTAATAAAAAGCCCATAAGTAAATCTGCTGTGAGCAGGTGCTCCCTCTTCTGTACTAGGTGCACCCTTCGTCCAGAATATTCTAAAATGATCAGATTTCTTCTTTTTCATCAAATCCAATCCGTAAGCTCCAATCCTTGTTTCCAGCCACTTTATTACCTAGAATGACTCGATAGAGAGTGAAAGACTCGATAAAAACTAACAAAACAAGGGTTAGAATACGCTAAAAAGGCATTATATCAGGAGTGTAAAAAAATGAACCCAGTGCGGACATTCACCTAGTATATATAATTATAGAGTTTTCTTTCCATTTAAGTGTTCACCTAACCAAAATTTTGTTTTTAACAATAAATTTATTTTAAATGATTAATTAATTCATGTTTTTGTAGATTTATTCTCTTACTATATTATAAAGGAAGTGGAATTAGTGAGAATGATTATTTGTTTTAATTTTATTGGATCAAAACTATGACTTGTTTTGAAAAAATGATGACATGCCTATAAAAAAAGATGACATTGCTTAAATCTCTAATTACTCTTTTAATAAAAAATTTATCACAAATTAAATTACCATAATAAATTTTAAAAATTATAATTTATATTTCAAAATTTTTTTTATAACAACCATTCCGAAATTTCTTTTTATAAATTACTATTTTGATTTTTTAAAATAAAATACTATGAACAATTTTCAGAACCGGGTTTTAAAATTAACAGCCAATTTCAGCATTCAAAAATTTTTATTTACTAATTAAAATATTCTTTTAATCCAATGCTATACTTCTACTGTATTTTCAAAATGTTAAAAAATTATTTTAGTTACTCGAACAATCTTAAAGTTATAGCAAAATCACTTTGAATCCTCAAACATTAGTTGTCCAAGCTTTTAAATCATTGTAAAATCTGTATAAGTTAAATACAAAATTTAAATATATGTGCAATATGATTAAAAATTCAAAATGATTTACTGGAAAATTTTTATATGATGCCAAGCAAACAATCATGTTTAACAATTTCACCGGAAGGAGAAAAACATTAAGGGCATCTCCAACCCCATGAGAGAACCAATTTTGCCGGAAGGAGAAGAGCATTAAACACATGAAATCTTCGTTTGTTCAGTTGATGTTTTTAGAATAATTGTGTTATATCTATTAAACTCAATCTTTTTTATTGTCGTTTTATATTATGAGAAACTTAATCTACGATGGTTCAAATTTTAAATTCTTAATTCAGTATATAATATTTGTAATATTAAAGATTAATAAACGATTGCATAAATTTATTATTTATTGGATTATTTTCAATTATATTAAATTATAAGATAAATATAAAAATTAACATAGTTTTTTTTTGGGAAATTGGGTCCTATATTATGTTTGCTGCCTATAATTGATTAACTAACAATGGTGAAAACATATTTAGTTATCTACCAATTAATGTACATAAAATTCCAATTAGACCCTTATCTACTTAGTGAGGGTGTTTGTTTTTTACCTTGGTTATTTTTAAACAATTTTAAAAAAAAAATGTAAACTTAATTACATCCCTTTACCCTAGCGCCGCTTTCTTCTTGAATGTTTACATCCCTTCTCTGCAATTTCTTCAGTTCTTCTTCTCAGTTGTTTACATGCCTTCTCTGCAATTTCTTCAGTTTTTCTTCTCAAATTTCTTGAATCCTTCCATCATCATTCTCCAATCTCTTTAATTCTTCCTAATTTCTTTGTGGGTTTCACACAAAATTGACGATGAGGGAGCCTACATTACCGAAGCGAATTTTTATACTGAAATTCTAAGTGTATACACTTTACTTTTTGGGTAAGTGTATACACTTTACTTTTTGGGTTATACTGAAATTTTTATATACGTATCCTTGGCTTCCTTTTAGGCACATTGAGACAAGTGTGATAAAGACGCTGCTCTAAAGAATGTGTCTGGCGGTCTCCCTCACTCCGATAAAGGTGTTACATCACCTATCCGACCAGCTACTTCACGCTCAGAAGTAAGCATATCCACAACCATTACCACGTTTACACATATAGTCAACTATTCTTTTAAACTATATGGACAGTATGTCAGACCATATAGTTAACTATTTTCCTACACTATAGTGAACTATTTTTCCACCTAATTTCTGCTTTCACACAGGCTCATTTAGACAAGGATTCTCTTCCTGCTATTCTTGAGAATGTGACTGGCGATCCCCATGTGCTGGAGAAAGATGTTCCACCATATATCCAACCAGACATTTCTCGATCCGAGGTAAGTTTATCCACAACCATTACCATACATACACCTATGTTTGCTAAACTTTCTTATTTTTCCAGGAACTTGTTACCCAGAATATAATGGGTGTAGTAAATGAAGTACTTGGCAACAAAGGAGCACCTAATTATGCACATGTGACTGAGAAAGGTGATGCACAGCCTCTCCACACGGAGAATCCACAACCAAAAGTAGGACTATCTTCATTGCAATATATTATGTTCAATATTCAGATTCTTGTCATATATCTAACGTATTTACCTACGTATCATGCTTATAATTATAGGAACATTTTAGAGTTTCATTTGCACCGCCCACCTTTTCCTTGGGACTTACGCAGGATGGAGTTTCTCTACCGAAACCAGCAGTAAAACAAGATACCACTACCTCAACCGATGAGCATCTAAGAAACTTAACTATGCGACAAAGGTCAAAAAGGAAACTACCACCAGTCCTGCCAGCAACAACCATTCCAGCCGTAAAACAACCCAAGACAAGCTTAATTGTGTATCCTCGTCATACCTCCATCCCTAGCGTAGATGCCTCGGTGTTTGAGATGCTCTCAAGGCGATAGAAAACTCAAGGTTAACTCGAGTAGCTAACTATTTACATTCATATAGTTGACTATTTATGTTCTAATAGTTGCCTATTTACATTCATATAGCTGACTATTTTACATTTAAGTAGTTGCTTATTTACCTCTAAATAGTTGACTACGTACATTCCTATTTTCCTCAGACATATCAAAATTGGGAAATCAATGTCAGTCTCGAAAGCTTGTTTCATGGAGTTATGGAAACAAGATAAGCCTTTATCAGACTACGTATGTCAACTTTCTTCTCTCCACAATTATCCATTAAAATTTATTTCTCACGAACAAAAGATTTTTTGGCTTTACCATTTCAATCACAGGTAATGGATAATCTTCTCTTCTTTGTTCGAGACCAGTTCTTGGAGGATTTTAAAGCTGGATCTCCTAAGCCTATTGATTTCATGGAGATTGACTTTTGTGTGGCTGTCTCAAAAATGCACACAAGCATTAAGAGGAAAAACTACAAGATTCCAAAGAAGGTTTCAAAATATGTTGGCAAGGACCGCCAATGGATCACAGATGTCGATCTTCTCTACTGCCCATTTATCATTCAGGGTCATTGGGTCGGCCTTTGCATCGAGCTATCTTCCCATGAGATTACCGTACTACAACCACAACCTACAAAATACTCCGTCAAAGAACTTACGAAGGAGCTACTACCTCTTGCTGAGTCATTACCATTTCTGATAACAAGGTGTGCTACCAATGCTGAAATGAAGGCAGACGTAACTGATGCGTTCACTGTCACCAACTATGCAGGCAACTGGGATATCAAACGCAAAGGTATAGTAGCTTTCAAAAATCCGTTTACCACTTTCATAGTACCTTTTACGTTTAATTTAGTTAACTACATATGAAAATTTGCTTGTAAATAACTCACTATATTTAACAAATTGCTTCTTAATAGTTACCTATTTGATCTATATGCAGGTTCACATGGCATCACAACCATTTTGCTACTTGAGTTACATGCATCTAGTACACTTGAGCTACCATCGACGAAGCAAGTGTCATAGAGGCAGGGAAGAACTATGGTTTTAAGATTTATGAGGAATTTAATTCCCCTCTCCCATTACGTATTTGTTAGGTTGTTTTGGATCTTTGTCAGGGTCATTTTCATGACCATTTTCAGGATATTGGCTTAGAACTATGACAGTTTCGAGTGTATGACAGTTTTGGTTTTTAGTCTATGATTTTGGCTTAAGCTATTTAGTCTATGACAGTTTCGGTTTACAGACCATTTTTTTTTATTTGCCAATGTATATATTGCTTAAGGCATTAACATTTCAATGTAAATAGACAACTACCTGAATGTAAAATAGTCAAGTATATGACTATTTAATGTAAAAATTTTACAATAGTCAAATATTTCAACTGTTTAATGTAAATTAGTCAACTATTTTAATAGTGTATACCATAGTCAACTATTTGTCTATAAAATAGTCAATTATTTAATTGTAAAATAGTCAACTACATTCAAAACCCAACAAAATTCAAAACCAACAAAAATCAACCAACAAAATTCAGAAACAACCAAATTCAAACAATTCGTAAGCCACCCAAAGACAAAAATTCAAAACCAGAGATAAACCATATTCACGCTTTCAAAGCGTATATCTCACATTCAAGTACAAAACTTGAAACTTTATTAATATGTCCTCAAAGCAAACAATTGCAAAATAGTCCTCCTTCCAACCTCCACACAGGCAATAAATACTCTTATCATAGCCCCAAACCCGGCTCTTTAATAGGCATCTTGCAGGAAGACTTGTTGTGTCCTATGCAAAGGCACCTTGTGCACAACTGTGCTCCTTTCTTCGAGTTTCGCTGAACAACATTTTAAAATTAAAACATCAAGAAAATCAGTTTACCATTTACCTTAATAGTTTGCAAAGTACAGTAACTAACTAAATGCAAAGTCCACTAACTAACCAAACTATACTTCACTATTTACCATGTACCCAGGTATTGTAGCTCACTAATCTATGTCAGAGGGAAGTTAAAATATTTGATTTCGTAATTATAGTTGACTACTCCCACAACAAAAAACCAGAAATACCTTGAATTCGCCGGTTGACAATATTCTCAATTTCTTAGGACGACCTGGTGGCCGGCGCATTACAGGCGGGTGCAATTCATACCTATCACCTACGTTCACTCTATCATCCGCTGTAGGAACAGGATGAATTATCCCCTCGTACACATCCCGCCAAACACAACTGGAATACACATTCCCAACAAGTTTTTTAGTAGACAAATCAACATCCGAAGCAGCTGCCAATGCGTGACTGCAAGGAATGAGCATCAACTGAAACTCGCGACAGCTGCAAGTTCTCCTCTCGAGGTCCACGATGAATCTTTTCCCTTTCCTTGTCTGGACTTCAAACTCTTCGGAATTAGCAGATCGCACGGTCATGGATGTTGAGAAAAAGAAATTAGCTTCCATTTTGTCCCGTACTTTAGGAGTTACTGCGCACTTTTCAGTTGACGCTGCTACCCGGCACCTTGCGAACCATCCCATAAGACTAGTTCTCAATGACTCAACCATAGAGATTATTGGAAATTCTCGTCCTTCCTTAAGAACATTGTTGAGAGACTCGGCAATGTTAGTTGTCATAACATTGTATCTCATCCCCACAAAGTGAGAGCGGGTCCAATGCGCGAATCCCAACCGTTCGAGATATTCAGCACATTTTTTATCAACCGCTTCTAGTTCCGCAAATACTTTGTGGAACTCACCAACAGTAAATTTCCGAGCACATAGAGCCATTAAAGCAGGCAACCTCTTCCCTTTGAAGCGCGCTGCAATATTCCTTGCTAGATGAACCACACAAGCCCCATGTCCAGCCGATGGGTACACCTGTAAAAAATAATCCCGAACTGTGTTAGCAACCTGTACATTAAACAACAAATTTACACTAAACAGTCAACTATAGAAATCAACTTGCTCATTAAGAATAGTCAGCTATGCTTTCACAGTGTATATGAATAGTTAACTATAACCATAGAAGTCAGCTACCAATAGTTAACTACTTCAGCTGCCAAATAATAGTAAACAATTATAGCTGACTATTTCCTTCTCTCGAACAGGTACATTAGACATACCTTTTCCAGCCCACTGTATATGCTCCCATGCCGATCTGATACAAATACCAAATCAGAAGCATCAGGTATCACCCTAGTCAAGCAGCTAAAAAACCACTCCCACGACTTATCATTTTCGCTGTCAACAATCCCATATGCAATCGGAAATATCTGGAAATTACCATCTTGCGCACTTGCTGTCAACATACAACCTCCATAACGTCCATGCAGATGTGTCCCATCTAGCAGTATCACCCTCCGCATATACTTCCACCCTTGAATGGATGCACCAAAGGACAAAAACAGGAACTTGAATGTCATTGCTCCGTTGTTATTCCCCATATCCAAGACAATTACCGAACTAGGGTTAGCTTGTCCAAGTTTAGATAGATAAGCTGGTAGCAGGGAGTAACCCCCCTTAGCTGACCCTAACGCCTTCTCCATAGCTACCTCACGACAGCGCCACGCCTTCCAGTAACTTATATTTACTTCAAATTCCTGCTTCATTATCTTTCTTATCTTACATGCACGCGGCCCTTGTCTTCCACCCAGAAATCGCTCCCTCATTAACTCCCCAATCACATCAGTTGTAGCTTGGCGATGAAAGTATCTCCGGTCGTCAATGGAACAAGTATGATCAAAGTTAGCTCTCTTAATCTGGAAATTACCAGATTCATCAATCATTGACGCGTATACACGCCACGACACCTCTTGGAAAAACACAGCAGCTCCACATAAGTAGGGGTTGACCTCGTCGTCCTAAAGTGGAATTTCTCATTGATTGCATGTATAGCCATCTTCACTTTAAACACTTCCTTGCTTCTGAACACTCTACCAATAAACACTGCATCGCCTTCATACTCAAGCTCATATAAAGCCCCTTCCACACCTCCACCAAAAAACATTAACAACAATTAAAATAATGTTCACATGAAGATCTTGTAGCTGCTAATATAGTTAACTATGGAGCATAATATAGTGGACTACTAGTAACTTAAAATTATAAATAGTCAACTACCGAAATAAAAGTAAAAAAAATCACCAAACCTAACCTGCGTTTACACTTTCGTCCACTACTGGTGGTGCGTCCCTCATAGTGTCTCCTCTGTTTGATAACACCGAAGTTAACGATTCCTCTACACAGTTTTGCAGTACACATGGCCTAATCTTCTCTCCAACACAGTCCTCTTCAATTTCTGCATCCTCACCAGAATCATTTAGATCCAAACCACACGGCCATTTGTACGAACATTCGCCAGCCTCTCTAACATTTGGAATTGGATCCTCAGTTGCATTTTCTTTCTCGCCATCACTATCCATCAAACCAAAATTGTGCCACTCACCATCCTCAGACTCACTCTCATACAGTCCCCCGTCTACCACACTCATAGCCTTACCTTTACAATTCGACACTCTTCCCCCTGCCCCTGTCCACATATAAGTTTCAACAAAATATATCAACAAAATTCAACTTCTATATGCCTCTCGTTTTCTGCAATTAAATCACTTCTGTTCGCATGTAAAAACAAACTACAACCAGATTACTTCTCACTTATACCCAACTACAATCAATTCAACTTCGAACATCACACATTCTATCAGCTACTAACTACAAACAAAGTCCAATACTCTATACTATACCCAACTACAACCAGCTTACTTCTCACTTATCTAGTCAGCTACGGTAGCCTCAAATAGTCAACTATAAAACACTACATTATATTCCAAATATAGTTCAATGAAATAGCTACCTTCTATATGCTTCCCAGTTTCAGAGATTAAATCACTTCTGTCCCCAACTCCATACACATCGTCACTTCCTCGCACGGTTACACACAAGGTAGCTTTTTCGATATGACTACATATCGACTCAAATACATTCACATCGTCATCACTGGTTATCGACGCAGGAGGTATAGTCTCGTCCTCTGACATCACCATACCTACAGGGCATCTGTAGGATAGATTCACGGCTTTGGTTGACAAAATCTGAAACTTCTCCTTCACCAAACCATGCAGCTCTTCAAATCGCATCCTCGAAGTCAGCATAACACACGCACAACTCGTCCTTCTTCGGCTTAAAATCCCAAACACCACTCGACAACAGAACCCACTCTCCCAACATGACAACAACCATCAATCCTTTCGGCATCTGTAAAACAAAAAGTTGACTATTCCAATTATACTCTTAGCTAACTATAACAAGACAAAATAATGAAGAATAGCTGACTATATGAACCACTGCTTCTTCTCCAGATCCTTCGATAACCTTCTTCTCCACCGTATTCACCATTACCAATCCTGTTCTCCTTCTTTGCAATTTTGTATACCTAGCGCCGCCGCTTGTGAACACTACTTTATGGACTTTATAGCAAAAGAGACAAGATCTCGTAGCATCGAATTTGATACACCAAATATTTAGTGATATCTCAATGAAGATACAAAATTCATCAATCAATCTCATTATCGATTTCTTGATGAACACCAGAATAAAAAAAAAAACATAATTAATGCCGCTATTTAAGACACGATATACTGCCTGCTTAATTTTTTTACCAACTTTCCTTTTCCTATTTTTTAAGGGCAAAATCGTTTACTTTTTATTTCTCACTGCTATATACCTAAATTTGATTTGGCTGATGTTAGTTACCTAATTATATTACCCTACACTGATATTAAGCTAAGTAACTCTTTTTTTTTAACAACCTACAAAAAAAAATATCACATCTATTGATTAAATATAATGAAACTAAAACAGTTATTCTTAATTTTTAAAAATGTGAGTCATTTTCAGATATCAAACCTAAAAATGATTATATCTTTATGGTATCATAGAGATATACATTTTAACCAAACATATTTTTAGAAGGGGTGAGCATTTTGGTTTATTATCGGGGTTGATTTGACTTTGGATAGGTTCGGCTAATTTGGGTTTTATAAAACTCTAACCAAAACTAAACAGAAATTAGTTCAGTTTAGTGTAGTTTTGTTTGGTTTTAGTTTTGTTAAATTACTTCAATTTTGGTTTTAATTCGGTTTAGACTACTATTATATTTAATTTATCGAATTTTGAAATCGTGTCATAGTATAGTTTGAAATTTATGTTAGAATTTTGTTTTTGGTGGATGTTAGGATAATTAATTTACATATATAGACCAATTGAATAAATGGAGAATATGTGCGATGATAAGGAAAACAAGAAATGGGAGACAACACATTTTATGTAGTTTGTGAAACTATCGGTTGAGGATTAGATTTTCGAGGGTTAAGAAAGCTAAATAAATTTTATTTTACATCAATTAACTTTATATTAAATAAGAAATTAAACATGGTTTAGGGTTACAATATTATGTAATTAAATAAGTTAATTAGTAGAAACAATTGGGTTATCAGTTTGGTTCGGTTTCTACCAAAACCGAACAGAACAGTTGAAAAGATCGCTTAAGTAATTGGCTTATGCATAGTATTTGGTTCGGTTTGGGTTTGATTAGTGAAGATCGATTTGGTTTGATTCTAAGAGATGAAGTATTCCACATTGACTTATGCATAGTATATGGTAGCCTTGGACATTTTAACCGAAACCGAAAAACTGAACCTAAACCGAACCGAAAAAGGTGGTTTGGTCGGATTCGGATACATATAAATTTTCCCAATGGATCTCAGTCTTCCGATCCATTGGTTTCGGTTAGTAACCGATATCCAATAGGTTAACCGAAAATCAAAACTTTTATATACATTACCTTATATATATGTTAATAATCTTATTAATAATTACTTATTATGTTACTAATTACTATGTTTAGTTTTTGATTTAATATATAAATTGTAATAGGCCAAAATATAAACCAAACCTAACTCAAATCTTAAAAAAAAAGGATCAATTGTAATGAATTTAGAACTTTTTATTTTTGAATTATTGTACTCAAAATATTGGTTTTCGTTCAAAATATCCAGACCGAACTGAACCACACCGAATATCTACTATTTCCAGTTCTATATTGGTTTTTACTCAAAATATCCAGACCGAACCAAATCAAAAAATATCAAACCGAACCAAACCGAAAATAAAGTACATACCTATATGGATCCTAAATTCAATAACCAAAATAACCCATAATTGAATCAAACCGAACCCATAACCTACTATGCCCAGGGATAGTATATGGTTCGGTTTGGATTTGTTAGGAAGTACACTATGAAGTTCGGGTATAAATTTAAGTTCGGTTTTCTTTAAAATGCAAAACTCTTTTTGATTTCAAAAATTCAAATCACCCCTCCACATCTATTGAAATGGTGGCGCTTATAGAGGCATATTCTTTACAAACTAAAACTGAAAATTTCAGCTGAGTTTTTAAACTTTCTTTTTTCTTCTTGTCTATGCAAAAGAAAACTATACGTATATACAATTTGTTTTTTTTCAAGATCCAAAGACTCGGATATTGGTAATTACATTTGTAAAAGACTTGAAGACTCTTTTATGTAAGAAAATAAAAAAAAAAAACAAAAAAACCAAAGAAGAAGAGAGAGACGATGAAGAAAATTAGTGAAAAGAAAAGGACAAAAAAATATTGGAGGAAAAATAAAGACAAAACGAAGACGAGTACAAAACCGAAAGAAGAAGTCGGAGAAAAAAGAATGAGTAGAAATAAAAAATCTAGCGACTTTGGCTGAAAGTAATAATTATAGAGAAAACAAATAAATAAGTAGAAAAAATGAATGAGGACAATAAGAAACCGAAGAGAATCACGCATATGAGAAAGAAGATAAAAACAAAACAATAAGAATGGAAGAAAATGGTTTTCTGCGACTAAGAGAAACCTTTTGAGACTGTGTTTAATCGTAAAACAGTGAGCCAATCTATTTTTCTAGCTTTGATGGATGCATGTAAGATTTACCACCAAACAAGCAATCTAACTTACTCAGATTTTCCTTCCAAATTTGTTTGGTATGCCAACCTTAGGATATGAAAACCAAGGAGGAAAGGTTTTGCAATTGGAAGAATTCTCATGTGCATGCAGCTTGTGATGGGCTGTATTGTTTGAGGGTTTTGCTTAATAGCGCGTCAAAGGACCAACATCTTATAAGGACATAAAAACAATAGAAGGCATTGTTTATCTTACCTTGAAAGAAGCATAGAAGGTATCAAGGAAGCACGTATATGGTGCTCTGGATTTTATCTACGCGAGTTTTTTGCCATAATGTTTATAAAAAAATTCATACCCGCACACAGTACGGGTCAATCACCTAGTTGTTACTTATAAGTTATAACTAATAAACAATTGAATTGAAGAAAAAACAAAAAATAAGTAAACAAATTATTAAAAGTAGTAAATATGATAATATTTGAGTATTTTATTTTTTTAAATATAAAATTATATTTTGTTATATTGTACTTCAATTTGAGAGTAATAAAAAATATTATGAGTTTATGATAAAGATAAATGTTTATATATTTTAATTTCAAAAAATTGGAAATACGTAAAATGAGTATAAATATATAAAAAATGAATAAATGACATGAGAGAATAAAAGAAAAAATAATAAATGATGTTAATTATTGAAGCATCGTAATTGAGTATCAAACAATTGTTACGAGGCTAAAAAAGTTTAAAAAGAAAGAGAATATCTTGTTTCACTAAAAAGATATTGAACGATCTCACTAAAGATGAAAAAATAAAGTGAAAATTTGGAATATATGATTTATTCAAAATGTTATAATTTGATCTCAGAAAGAATAAAATTCTAATAAACAAAGGAGTGAGTGGTTAAATGGAAAACTACAATATATATATATATGACATAGTCTCAAAGAAACATATTTATATCCAAATAGGAGCCACTCGGCCAAACCACTCGGTGCAGGCCCTATCCGAAAGAAAGATCCGGGTTTCATCCGGTTTGTCCCGGATTGACCCAGGTACACTTATTTCCTCGTATAAATAGTTTTAGCATATTAAAAACCCTAAGCTCTTTTCTCTCTAAGTTTAAACATAGAATTTGTTTCTCTTATTTTGATTTACATGTCTCTTTTGTTGAATGGTTGAATTTTTTTATGGTTTATTGAAGTTTGTTAGTCTTTGCATTTCTCTAATCATGTTTATCTTTTTTTATTTTTTTATTTTTATCTTAGCTTTTGTCATGTATGAGTAGTGATCTTATGGGTTATGGGTTAAGTAGATTAGAGTGATTTGAAGTTGGGTTATGGTGTATTAAGCTTATATGTTAGATAATCCTTCATATAAGATGTTGTTAAGGATAGATTTGACATGATCATTCAATTTCTAGAACATGGTATTTTCACGTCTGGAAGATGTTTGTGGAGTTGTCTAAGAGAATTTTATATGAGTAAATGCCGTTGATGTTTAATGTGATTTGTGGGTTTAAGGACTTGTAAACATTGCTTTTAGATTCATTAATTTTTAAACGGAAGTTGATGCTAATTAAGGATTTTAGGAAAAGATGAATGTCATTGAAGTGGATTAGTCTTAAATTAGTGATCCTTGTCCTAGGAATGAACTTGATTTGAGCTTAGCACCATTGGCCAATGGATGATTTACTTGCTTTAACCCATTTAGATTGATTTCGTTTTCATTTAGACTTATTTAGTATTTGCATTTGCTAGTTTCCTTGAGTTTAGTTTGTCTTATTTTGTTTCATTGCTTTTCTTTATCCGTGCTTGTTAAGTTGATTTTTAGCATTTCACATTTGCATTTCATTTAGTAATTGTCACTTAGGAACCTAAAGAAAAACCCAAAAAATTTTAGACTTAGCTTCTAGAGTTCTTTGCATTCTTATTGTCCTAATTATTTTCTTTGTGGATTCGATCCGTAAATGCTACACGACATTGCCATGCACTTTTTAGGGTTAAGACTTTGTAGTAGTTTTGTTCCTATCAACAGAACAACAAAATCTTCAACAACAGAGCATACTCGAGTGACGAAACGTTACTTGAAGCTATAAAGAAAGCGCGAGAATGGCAAGTAACACAAACACTTAAGACCATTCCTCCAATCCCGCGAGCAGGGATAATAAGATCACCATAATAAAACAAAGTCAATGCCAAACAAATGCAGCTTGGAGGAGCGAATGAAGAACTGCATGCCTTGGATGGATGATGCAGGAACATCGACTTGAACGTGGCACGGAACACTCTCAGGCTATTGCTTTTGTTGACTCCTCTTTAGAAGCGGAAGGCCGTGCCATAAGAGTTGCCCTCTACATGCTTTCGATGGTGGAATCAAAAGCTTAACTTTGGAGTCCGACTCACTACAATTGATCAAAGCCATATCCACCAAATCACAACTATCGGCTTTTTATGGAATCCTGGCTGATATAGCCGGATTTTCTACTCGCTTTGGGGGCCATTTACTTCAAGTAGATTCTACGAGCAGCTAATGTTTTAGCTGACTCCTTAGCAAAACAACCTTTGTATGCCTTTGAAGCAATATAATGAATGAAGAAGAATTTCGACCAAAAAAAAAAAAAATGATGCTTTGAATTTGGACGAAATTCTCACTTTTCTTATTGTTTTTCTCTTTTTGAGCTAAAAATACTCCAATTAAGATCTACTCTTCTTAAATCCGTTCCCATGAAATTTCAAGCCTTGGTTAGATGTTTTGCTTTCACATTCAAATTTGATGTCCTCGGCAGTGTGTAAGAAGATTGTTTTATTATTATGTTAAAAGATGGAATGCATGTTCCAGAACATATATGTTGATAAGTGCATCGAAACAAAAATGACTCTTACATTGAGAATGAGAAGTAAAGAAGAAGAAAGAAGAAGCAATAGAAGAATGATTACCTAAAGAAACAAAACAAGAACAAAACTGGCTAGGAATAACTTATTTATGTCCCAACTCTTGCAAAGTTGACACGCTGGCTTCTCTATTTGTCTAATTGTACCACTTCGCATATAGCGCATGGTCCTTTGCCACCTGTCTCGTCTTGATTCTCCGTTATTATACTAACTAATAGGAGCTATTTGAAGCACCTTAAGCCATCCACATCAGCCAAAAAAAACCTCTTGAAAACGTGCCACGTCAGCAACAAATTTTCCGCAAATCTAATTACCTTCCAAACTCACGAAATTTGGTATAATTCAATTAAATTGGCCCCTCATTAACAGAAGCCTACAAACTAATATTCAGCCTTCACAATGTGTTTCTTCACACTTCAATTAAGCCCAAAATTGCAGCCTAAATCTGCTAATAACGTCCTTTTAGGCTAACCACGTCAGTTTTTTAAACTACTCTAACAAGAAGCCACATCAGCAATTGTAAATCAAGGAATTTGCTCAATTCTCATTAGCTTATATAATCTCCTAATTATTCTCGAAGTCGTATGTTTCATGCCCCTTTGAATACCACCAGCTTTAACTCGAGTAACTGGCGTTACTTTGTAACTTGTATCGTCTCCTTCGACAATGAGGTTTCCTCCTCCCTTTTTATAACCCTAAATTTTACTAACCCTAAATCCTAGAATCAATTTTTTTCTCTCTCTCGGCCACCTGTTATTAGGATTTTTTTTTCATTGTTTTTTCATGTCTGCTAATGATATGTTTTAATTTTGTTGCCACTAGATGAACAAGTCGATTTTCAGTTCTTCTTCCTACACCCATATTTAGCCAAGCCGGTAAGCAGTTGCTCACAATCTCATGGCAGAAGTTTTTGAAATGATTGTTTTCATATTACATACAGATTTCTTTGGCCTTTAATAATTTGCTTCTGTTTTTTTTACTTTAGTGTATTCCATTCCATCGAATATAAAAACAGGAATCCCTATATCCCTTATTGGTTGGATTTGTGATTCATTAAAATTTAAAGACAATTCAAATTTCTGAGTCTTTTCTCGGGATTATTGGTCGAATCCATGTATATTTTAAGTAGGTTTGTGGAGGCTTCTTTTCATGAAAGTTTGGCTTCCAAGGCCAAGGGTGATGTGTGCATGTTAAGGTGTTTTGAGAGGGCTGCGAATTTGACAAACCATAAGATTGGAATGGTTAACCCCTTATCGGCAATTTCCTGCTATAGGGTAACCTCCCTTTATGAATTTGAATTTTCAGTAACCTCCCTTTAAGACCTTTTATATTGTAGGAAATGTAATTCGTTCTTTTTTTCTTGATAGGCCAGTCCAACAGGAGATCATATACAATATCTTATCAACAATTAATGAAGTATTTGAAGATCTCTTGAACTAAAGAATCTCAAAAACTTTAGTTATCAAATTTAATGTTCAATACTTAGAACTCTATTTCTTTGCAGGGTTAACGCAGCAGAAATATCAAAGCTACATGAAGAGGAACTAAAGGCAATGAATCCCAAGGATCTACAGAGGTAAAAACAGCCAATAGAACTAATTAATGAGAACATTTCAGTTAAGCTCATATCCTATGTACTGGGGATATGTTCTCATTTCAATTCAGTTAATACTTTCCCTTCTCTTATTGTTAGTTTATATTGAGTTTGGTCGTATTTTATAAACGAGTGTAGAAAAGTTGGACATATCTCAAGAGATGTTCTTTCCAAGAAATACGAACAAGCAAGAATGACTCTCAAAGATGAAGCTGATCGAGTTCACATGCTTTTTAGTGCATGTGAAGAAGAGTCACCAAAAACAAAAGAAGAAAATGTCTGCTTAGTTGATAGTGGTTGCACAAACTGCAAGATGTGAAGAACTGAGAAGCAAGCTTGGTGTTAGACCGAAACTCAATTAAGGGTAGATTGAGTTTGGTCGTATTTTACAAAGTTATATAAGTTAATGTGTATTTAGAGTCAAAGGGTGTGTGTGTGTTATAATCGGGATTCTTAGATAAGTTTGGGTAGTTTCTTTCTTATCCAAAAGGTTACAAAGACCAAAGAGTCACATACCTTCAGTTTGTATTTAAGGTTGTTGTTGTCTTAATAGAACAAGACGTCTCCAAGTTTTTACTCTATTTTCTTTCTCACGTCCAAACTGTTTTTCAAGTTACTAAACAGGAAAAATGTAAAAAAAACCTATTCATTTCGGTCACAACTGTTAGTTGTTTCCGGTTTACTTTTCTTGGACTAAAGAAATCCCATCTACATGCTTTGAACAAGAACAAGTAACTTAAACATATATTGTACGTAGTATCCAGTTTTCAAGAAAAATATTGTGTTGATAAATACGTATTTTCGCCACAATATAGTTTATAGATAGATTTAGGAGCTTTTTCGCAAAAAAAAAAAAAAATCGGTGTCCTGTTTTTAATATTAAAATTTCAGAAAATTTTGGGACCCAAAGCTCATGTCTATTAGTCCTGTCCTCGGGGCCGGCCATGAAGTTATGACAAGTGAATAAGACTCTCTTGCCTCCATCTTTTCAGTTTGAAATTTTAATTTTAAAAATAGACCCACGATTTTTTTTTTCTTTTGCGAAAAAACTCTCAAATTAAAAATCTATCTATAAACCCCTAAATTTTTTTTTTTGGTTTAGGATCCCCTAAATCTCAGGACCGCCCTGCATAGCTCATCTGTGATAAGCTACTTTTACAGGAGCTCACATATCAAACTCTGTTTCTTTAATTCTGATTCCATGTGTTCGAGAGCGACCACAATAGAAGGGAGATGTGCCGTGGAGATGGTAGTAGATTCACTGAAGATATAAAGTAAAAGTAAATATTGGTTGTTCTTGATGATCGAAGGAATAATAATATAAAGTCTTAGTGGATTCAATTTTTGTTCCGATCAAAGTCGTGGAAAACATAAATCTATATATTATTTTTGCAGCCTTTTAAGTTTGTTTCCAAACACTCCTAATCTAGCTTTTTAAGTTTGTTTCCAAACACTCCTAATCTAAGATATTTGCCAATTAAAAATCGAAAAGTCACTTTATGAAAACAAATTAAATCGACAATAATGTATGATACACGAGTCTTAAAAGCTTTTTCCATATCCTAAATCTAAAATATTCTTCGTTCTTCGTAGGATTTAACCCGTGGTACACCACGGGTCTATGTTTTTCAAACACTCCTAATCTAGGATTTAAATTTTGTTTCCAAACACTCCTAATCTAGGATATTTGCCACAAAAATCGAAAAGTCACTTTATGGAAACAAATTAAATCGACAATAATGTATGATACACGAGTCTTAAAAGCTTCTTCCATATCCTAAATCTAAAATATTTTTCCTTCTTCCTAAATCACGGGTCTTAAAAGCTGATTACCTATTAGATGATCAAAAATATTCATCCTTCTTCCTAAATCATGGGTTTTAAAAGTTTATTCTCTCTTCCTAAATCGAAAAGTCCTCTATAAAAACAAATTAAATCGACAATAAACTCTTAAATCACGGGTTTTAAAAGCTTATTACCTATTAGATGATCGAAAATGGGAAAAGATTTTGATGTTTATGAAGTTTGTTATGTGGAAACAAACTTTTTCCATATTCTAAATCTAAAATATTTTTCATTCCTCCTAGATCACGGGTGTTAAAAGCTTATTACCTATTAGATAATCGAAAATATTCATCTTTCTTCATAAATCATGGATTTAAAAGCTTCTTCTCCCTTCCTAAATCGAAAAGTCCCTCTATGGAAACAAATTAAATCGACAATAAACTCCTAAATCACGGGTGTATATTATTATTTTTGCAGCCTTTTAAGTTTGTTTCCAAATACTCCTAATCTAGGATATTGCCAATCAAATTCCAAACATTCCTAATCTAGGATATTTCCCAATCAAAAATCGAAAAGTCACTCTATGGAAATAAATTAAATCGACAATAATTTATGATACACGAGTCTTAAAAGCTTATTACCTATTAGATGATCGAAAATATTCATCTTTCTTCCTAAATCATGGGTTTTAAAAGCTTCTTCTCTATTCCTAAATCGAAAAATCACTCTATGGAAACAAATTAAATCGACAATAAACTCCTAAATCAGGGGTCTTAAAAGCTTTTTCTCTCTTCCTAAATCGAAAAGTCCCTCTATGGAAACAAATTAAATCGACAATAAACTCCTAAATCACGGGTCTTAAAAGCTTATTACCTATTAGATGATCGAAAATGGGAAAGGATTTTGATGTTTATGAAGTTTGTTATGTGGTTTAATATCTTTTTTATTAAATTTGTTAAGTTATCAGTTGTTGGTATTTTGTTTGGGTGTGGTATATTTGTATTAATATGATGTGCGTTTAACTTATCAAACAAAAATTATCCCATTGTCTTTTATATATTCGCTATTCTGAATAATCCGCTATTCTGTAGAACTACGTTATAGCATTTATATTCTCATATAAGAAACTGATGTATACAAAAATGAATCGTACTCTATACTAAAGTCAGAGATTCAAACCAATTAAAACAAAGATAAAATACAAACAATACAAACGTTAAAATAAAGTAACCACTGTGATATTCTAACAATATAAACGTTAAAATAAAATAGATATAAAAATTTCGAAAAAAAAATAGACGCGTGGTGTACCACGGGTTAAATCTTAGTTAGGAGTAAAAATTAATTGTAGACATGATTTAGAAGCACCAAATTCTTACTAACAATAACGATCTCAAAGATAAGTGTTTATAATAATTGTCCTAAACTTGAGTATTGATTGCAAACTCATTGGCAAGAATAAGTTGATGTATAATTTTTTTGGTACAAAATGGAAAGAATTTAGAGATTGGTGGTTGCAGTACAATATGCCATAACTAGGAGATTTTAAGTCTATAAAACTGAATCTAAAAACATACATTAATTATTTTGGAACATTGTAAGAAAATTTCTAATAGTTTTAGATTTTTAGGTAAGTTTTCCTTCATATATATATATGATGCAATATATGTTCAAAAATTCAAATACAAATAAAAAACCTACAACGAATTAAAAAATATATATTATGAAAAAATATCCCCTAATATTTTTTAATGTTTCCATAATTTCAAAAACAAAAACATTAGCATTATAACATCATCGTTAAACTACCATCACTATCATAACATTATTATATCATCATCATGCGATAATCAACATTCGATTTTACTATTTTGCTATATTAGTCGAGTTCATCATCTCCTAAATATGTTGTTGTGTGTTTGATTGATAAAGATATAATCTCAAATTACATATAATGGGGGTTGAAAAAAAATATAAATTGTTGAATCGATGCATTGAGGTAGTTGAAAAAAATATAAATGTGGCAAAAATTGTGTTGTAAAATTACAACATGTTAAAAACAAACTAAAATGGGACCACTACGCCACATAGCATTCTGGAACGACCATGCATAACAAAACGGTCCCCCGCGTAGTTTTTATTAGATCACGTGTTATACAATTATTGGTTGCTAAAATTTTTGATATTTTTATTTCATCTTAATTATTTAAGATCAATTATTTTCTAGTAAATTGATTTATTTTTTAATTTTTTTTAATACCAAACTTCATCATTTTTATACTTTATAAATAGAGACCTTTTATATGATTTGAACACGGAAAAACTCATTTTTTACTAGAATTATAATTTTAGTTTGACTCTTAACTATTTTAATTTAACTCTTAATTATTTTAATTTAATTTCAATCGCAAATTTTATTAATATGTAATTGCAAACATAAAATTTTACAAACATAAAAAAATAAGAACATGAGATAATAACGGTAACGTAGAGTGTTAAATTTTATTAAACCGAACCATTGTAGAGTGTAAAAGTTGAATGAATGTTGAATTATTAAGTGGAAGAAAAAAAATGATGTGGAATATAAAAATGTAAAAAATAGAGTGTTGAAATTCAAAATCATTGTACATAGTCTCATAATGTTTTTTTTAAATAATGACATTATTATTTATAAGATATCAAAATAAGAAAACTCTTTTTCAAATCGCAAGCCCACCAACTAATTAGTTTTTTTTTTTTTTTATGAAATGACTAAAACCACGATATTGCTTAACGAACCTAAAGGAAGACATATATGTTGGATTGATGTCATTCATCTTTTACAATTACAATTTTTCTGACATAGTTTCCAATTTAAAAAATATTAGAATGATATTTTGTTAGACAAAATCATGCTATATATATATATATATAATCGAACATTGCTGTTGGAGCTCGTCACTGAATCCGGTCCATTAACTATTTTAGTTTCGTCATCGAATCCGGCGCATTGAAGAGCCTCGAGATAGAATGGGACAAACCGACAAGTCCAAATCAGCTCAACACAGACCCAGTGAATGGAGGTTGGCTGATTAGCTGAGAATAAGTCAACATGGAAGTTAGCACAACCGCAGCTGCGATACTCACGGGAAATAGGCTTAGAACGCGTCCGAGATACGCAGAAACACCCCTAGATACGTGGAGCTGGATCGAGGAGCTGAGAAGAGATATAAATACAAGGAGTTTACACTATATTTCGAGCTTGTAACACGTTTCACTCGAGATCTCTTTGTATATTCTATTCATATCAATATAAATCCACTTCCGCTTTATATTTCTTATTCCTTATCAGATTTCTAGATATTTTTTAGAACTAAAGTTTGTTCTCCGAATTCACATATAAATTCTTAATGAATTCGGCTTCCACAATTACTATTTATAATTATTATTTATTATAAGTCAATTTAAAATCTAAAATCAAAACATGCATGTTGGAAAACAAAATATACTAAAAACAAAAAGATTGGGACTGTTTAAAAACTTTGTAGATCCGTTGTATTGTATATGTCTTTCTTTGCACATGTTGATTGTTTGCGGTTTTTCGATTGATTTGTAATTGATATTTTGCTTTCCTATTATAAGGGCTAGTCTCTCGAAAACTTTTGTGTTAAGCCAGTTTTGGTGTATGTTGGCTGTGTTTTTCAAATTTTAGTTTTTAATAAAAGTTCTATATGTCAAAAAGAAAAGCAATTGGAACCCTTCTGCACATTCAACAAATCTTCTAATTAAGATGCAACAAGTGTTTGATAGAGTGGTTTAACGTCTAGAGAAAAGAAGGAGATATGAAAATCATCCATGCAAAAGCAAAAGCAAAAGCAAAACAAAAGCATTTACTTTGCATTTGCATTGCTTGGAAAGTGATTGCGCACATGATGGCCGAAAAAATATTCAAAGTTATAAAACGCGGTTTTGCTTTCATGTTTGATATTTTTTTGGGAAATTATATGTATAACAGTGGGATTTTGATAAATATTCTAATTGAATGCATAACAAAGAAAAAATATAACTAAAATGCTAATCAGAAGTCTTCCATCTAATAAAACTATAACCATTAAATCTAAAAAAGTTGGTTAGTATTTTAGTTAATTTTGTTTTTTTGTTATACATCAAATTAACCCAAATTTTAACGATTTTTAAGTATAAAAAATAAATATTTTTAAAATATATTTATACAGGTTTTTCGTACACGGAAGAAATGGAAGTGTTGTTGAAATAGAAAATGATCGTATTCCTTTAAAAGTCTAATAACAGTTTTTTTTTTTTATAAACCGTGGAAGTTTCGAACCTTTTGCTCTTCGGTACCTAGAAACAGTATTTGGATATTCCAATTTAAAAAATAACCCTCCGTAACAAAGGGAATTTGTACCCGAAACACAAGAGAACCAATCCCTTGTGTTACCACTAGGCTACCACACCTTTTCGTTTAAATAAAATTACTTCCTAGTGTTTTTTCTTGCCTAGCCAAAAACCTCTTTCTCTCTCTCATAAATAACATCACACATCAGTCACCACAATCTCTCCACAAAAATATTATAGAGTGAGAAAGAGAGAGACACTCTTTTTCATCTTCAAGATTCTACCGGAGATGGCGATGTTCCGACCAAAAATTCGTTTACCGATCATCTTCTTCGTCTTTGTGATCATCTCTCTCTGTTCCGGCAACAAAGAGGCTTTTTCTCCCACTGGGTTTGTTCAAATGGAGTGCCTGAGAGTCCCGCCGTTGGAGTTCGCCGGAGCGACCAATACCGCCGTCGAGGCCATCAGAAAAGCCGTAGCTTTAGTGTCTAAGTTTGACAAGAAAGTCGGGAAGTCACGATTGAGCAATGCGATTCTTGATTGCCTTGATCTTCTTGATTCTGCATCTGAAGTGCTTTCTTGGATCATCTCTGCCTCTCAAAACCCCAACGGTAACCAAATCACATTTTACTTTCCTTTTTCTTTTTTATGCAAAATATGAATCTTGAATACAAAGTTACAAAACTCGCCGAGTGAATTCCAGTTCAGCAAATTACATAGTTTTTGGTTAAATAATATCCATTGATTATTATATATATTTTAAGGGTTAATTGCCACAGATCTAGCTATTACCTGTGTTGTAGTGCCATTATTTACACCGAATTTTATCACATACCAGAACGTTGACAGAAAGAAAAAGAAAAACATTGGACCGCAAAAGCACAATATGGATGAAACAACGATAACTAGGTCTAGGACTATTATTTTAATAGCTTCACTATTTCATTTCTTTTTTTTGGTTTGTTAAAGAGCTTCAGTATTTCATTTCTTTTTTCTTTTTCTGTTATCAAATGTTCCTTTGTCTCAGCGACATTTCTGATTAATTCGTAACCGACGGAAAAGAACATTACACAAGTCCATTGTATTAAAGCATCGCTTGACACGACCGACCCTTTTTCTTCTTTAATGTTTTCTTAAAGATTTGATAACTTTCATACTTTTCTTTTTGGTGCTGAATCGGATTCTCAAAACTTTTTATTTCAAAGAAAAAGTGATCTGGTAATATATATATTAATATTTAATATCGTCGGTGATTAAATATTCAACGTGGGAATATAATATATTGCTCGAAGAAAAACTTGCATTTATGCGGATCGTGAATATTATCTCTTATATATTAATTGATGAGATACTAAGTAAAAAAAATTTATTGATTTAATTTTGAAGAAAGTTTTTGTTTCTAATTAAATTAGGATTTGGAATATAATCTTTAGGAGTTATCTAAAGGATATATATAAACATATATTTAGGAGTTATCTAAATATATATCTTTTAATTAAAATAGGATTATGATGAGTGTTTTATATATATGGAGATGTCAAAGTTGTGGTATAACATATGAGATTTGAGAGATTAAGAGTTTTAATTTTGAGAGAGTTTCTAAAGCAATAAAAGAGAGTCTTTTATAATCAATCTTCTGAAAGTTTTAGCGTTTAAATTTAATAATTGGTATCAGAGCAAATTGAATTTAAACATCATGAAACAAAGCAAGTGACGAAGTCCCGTCAAAGAGCTAAAAAACAAAACAAACGAGAGAAGTCGTTTGCGTGTGAAATCAAAACATGGCCGAAATAGTTGTAGCAAACAAACCAAAGGAGAGTGGCCCGTCTTCCATACCGTGCCCGATTTTAAACATCACAAATTATACAGTTTGGGCTATGTGAATGAGAAAAATGCTCAGGATGCATAAAGTATGGGAAAGTATAGAACCAGGAACAGATGATGGGGATAAGAATGATATGGCGAGAGCTCTTCTGTTCCAATCTATACCGGAAAGTTTAATCTTACAAGTTGGAGATCTTGACTCACCTAAAGCAAGACATGTAGGAGCTGAAAGGGTGAAAGAAGCAAGATTACAAACTTTGATGGCCGAATTTGACAGAAGAAAGATGAAAGAAACCGACTCTATTGATAACTTTGTCGGTAAACTTTCAGAAATATCCACAAAATCGGCCACTCTAGGAGAAACTATTGAAGCACCTAAACTTGTTAAGAAGTTCTTTAAGAGTTTACCAAGAAAAAAAATACATACATATCATTGCTGCTTTGGAACAAGTTCTTGACCTCAATAAAACTAGCTTTGAAGATATAGTAGGAAGCCTAAAGGCGTATGAGGAAAGAATTTTGGAGGAAGAAGAAGATCACCAAGAAGACCAAGGAAAGCTTATGTATCCAACATGGACTCACAATCTTATCAAGGAAATTATGGTGCAGGTAGAGGAAGTGGACAAGACGGACGATTCTCCGAAAGAGGAAGAGGACGTGGTCGCTATAACTATCAACAAAACAGGGATAAATCGAAGGTTGTGTGTTATCGTTGCGACAAGGTAGAACATTACGCTTTTGAGTGTCCAGATAGGCTGCTAAAGCTTGAAGAAACACAAGAGATTGAAGAGGATAACACACAAGAAGCAGAGAAGTTAATGATGCACGAGGTGGTGTATCTCAACGAAAGAAACATCAAACCAAGCGATTCCGAAAATGCGTTAGAAGAGAAAAACATATGGTACTTAGACAATGGAGCGAGTAACCATATGTCTGGGAACCGAGAGTATTTTGCCAAGATTGACAAGACGGTCATGGGAAAAGTTCGATTCACTGATGATTCACGTATAAATATAAAAGAAAAAGGCGCAATCTTGTTTGTGAGCAAGAATGGAGAAAGAAAAGTTTTGGATGATGTTTATTTTATACCAGACCTAATGAGCAATATTATAAGTCTTGGACAAGCCACAGAGTCGGGATGTGAAGTTAAGATGAAAGAAGATTACCTAACATTACACGATCGAGACGGTAAGCTACTAGTAAAAGCAAACAGGTTAAGCAATCGATTGTACCAAGTTCTCATGGAAGTGGAGATCTCTAAGTGTCTACAGTTGATGACCTTGAGTGACTCAACAAAGTGGCATGCAAGGTTAGGACACATCGGCATAGAAAAAATGAAGTCAATGATAAACAAGGAGATAGTAATCGGATTGCCAAAAATTTCTGTTGAAAAAGAAACATGTAGTTCATGTTTACTTGGGAAACAAGTGAGAAGATCCTTTCCACAAGCAACCACATATCGTGCTACACAAGTACTTGAGCTTATAGATGGAGATCTTTGTGGACCTATCACGCCATCTACAGCTGCACGGAATAGGTATATCTTTGTGTTAATCGATGATCATTCCCGTTACATGTGGACATTGCTCTTGAAAGAGAAAAGTGAAGCTTTTGACATATTTAAAAGGTTTAAGGCCTTAGTTGAACAAGAAACAGGAGTTACCATCAAAAAAATTTGAACAGATAGGGGCGGATAGTTTTGTATCTCAAGAGTTCAATATGTTTTGTGACAATGCTGGGATCAAGATACACTTGACTGCACCTTACTCTCCACAACAAAACGGGGTAGTTGAAAGAAGAAATAAAACATTATTGGAGATGGCTAGGAGTATCTAAAAGCACATGAGCATACCAAATTACCTATGGGGAGAAGCAGTGAGGCATGCTACTTATCTCATAAATGGAGTTGCAACAAGAACTTTGATTCATCAAACCCCATATGAAATTTTCAAGGGCAAGAAACCAAATGTTTAGCACTTACGTGTGTTTCGATGTATTGGCTATGCAAAAACAGAGTCTTCTAATTTAAAAAAATTGGATGATAGGTCAAAAGTGTTGGTTCATTTGGGAACAGAACCTGGTTCAAAAGCATACCATTTATTAGACCCTTCAAGTCGTCGGATAATAGTAAGCAGAGATGTAATCTTCGATGAATCTAAGAGCTGGAAGTGGAGTAATCAAGAAGAAAAAATTGATGGAAATCCAGGGATGCTTAAGTTTTATTTCGGAGAATTTGGAAACAATGGCATAAGAGAAGAGGATGTCAATATAGAAACAGAGGGAAACAACAATCTTGATGTTGACGATGAGGTCTCTGAAGAAGAAGATGTTTCCCCTGAACCCGAAGCCAAAACCGATGAAGAACAAGAGCAGATCCAGCCACCAATTCGACAATCAACAAGGGAAAGAAAGAAACCTGGATACTTAGAAGATTATGTTCTTATAGCAGAGATCGAATGCGAGAAACTCCTATTGGTGATAAATGAAGAACCATGGAATTACAATGAAGCTAAGGAATTAAAAGAATGGAGAGACGCGTGTGGAGAAGAAATTATTTCCATAACAAAAAACAATACATGAAATTTAGTTGATCTTCCTGGTGGAACCAAGCCTATCGGGTTAAAATGGTTTTCAAGATAAAACGCAACTCAGATGAGAGCATAAACAAATACAAGGCGAGGGTCGTGGCAAAGTGTTATGTACAAAAACACGGTGTAGATTTCGACGAAGTATTTGCTCCGATAGCACGAATTGAGCTGTTCATTTTATCATTGTTTTACCGGCTTCGAATGGTTGGGAAATTCATCATCTTGATGTAAAAACAGCGTTTCTCCATGGTGAGTTAAAAGAAAAAGTATATGTCAATCCGCCTGAAGGATTTGTGATCAGAGGAAATGAGAGCAAAGTTTATAAGCTAAATAAAGCACTCTATGGACTAAGACAAGCACCAAGGGGGTGGAACAACAAGCTAAATCAAATTCTTAAAGAGTTGAATTTTATCAAATGCTCAAAGGAACCTTCCTTGTACCGTAAGTTAGACAAGGATAATCTTCTTGTAGCAGCTGTTTACGTGGATAACTTGCTTGTCACATAATCGAGTGTAGACATAATACTTGACTTTAAGAAAGGAATGGCGACCAATTTCGAGATGAGTGATCTTGGGAAATTAACATATTATCTAGGGATCGAAGTGATTCAAAACGAAAGGGGTATTGTGTTAAAACAAGAAAATATGCGTCTAAGATACTTGGAGAAGCTGGAATGGAAGGGTGTAATTCAGTTCAGATACCTATGGACTATGACTTGAAGCTATCAAAGGCGCAAGAGGAAGTAAGCATTGACGAAACAAAGTATCGAAGGAATATTGGTTGCCTTAGATACTTGCTCCATACTCGGCCAGACCTCTCTTATGCTGTTAGGGTGCTAAGAAAGTATATGCAGGATATCTTCGAGGATCTCTTACACATGGTCTAGTTTTCAACCAAAAAAACAAGAATATGTTGGTTGGTTATAGTGACAGTAGCCACAATGTCGATGTGGATGATGGAAAGAGCACAACATGTCATATCTTCTATCTTGATGAGTGTCCCATTACTTGGTGTTCACAGAAACAAGAGACAGTGGCATTGTCTTCATGTGAGGCAGAATTCATGGCAGCCACCGAAGCGGCAAAACAAGCAATTTGGCTTCAAAAACTTTTTGGTGAGATCTCCGGAACAGAGTGCAAAAGAGTGACAATACAGATTGATAACAAGTCGGCAATAACTCTTACAAAGAACCCAGTGTTTCATGGACGAAGCAAGCACATTCACACAAGATATCACTTCATAAGGGAATGTGTCGAGAATGAACAAGTTGAAGTTGAGCATGTACTCGGACAAGAAAAAAGGTAGATATATTAACCAAGGCACTTGGAAGGATCAAGTTCAAGGGATGAGAGATCTCAAGATGTTTCAAAATATGATTTCAAACTTAAGGAGGAGAATGTTGACTTAATCTTGAAGAAAGTTTCTGTTTCTAATTAAGTTAGGATTTGGAATATAATTTTTAGGAGTTATATAAAGATATATATAAACATATATTTAGGAGTTATCTAAATATATCTCCTAATTAGAATATGATTAGGATGAGTGTTTTATATATATGGAGATGTCAAAATTGTGGCATAACATATGAGATTTGAGAGATTGAGAGCTTTAGTTTTGAGAGGGTTTCTAAAGCAATAAAAGAGAGAGTCTTTTATAATCAATCTTCTTAAAGTTTTAGTGTTTGAATTCAATAAATTTATGTATCATTCAATGAAGATTTTAAGATACATATTATTAAATTAATCTATCAAAACATTTCAATTAATTTTATAAGCCATATTGAAAATATCTACATATTTAAATTATTTAAATATGAACTTATAAATACATATGTTATTAATTTAAATTCAACTAAAATATAGCATATTAATATTGAAACGTTATATACCATAATGTTTTAACGATAAATCATTTACCAATGTTAATTACTTTATAAAAATTGTATTTATGTCAATTTGGATACTATATGTGATTGATGATATAATTATTATTTTTATATCGTTTAGTTGTATCCATATTACTCTAATTAAAGTTGTATTTTTGTTATAAACGTACAACTTTACAAATCAAATATTAATAGTTGAATTTTCAAAACTATCATTTTCACCTTTTATTATTGATTTAATTTTTTTATTTAAAAAGTTTACATACTATTAGATTTATATTAAAAATACTTACATTTAATCTGTGTATCATATATATTAAAATTTATAAAATAAAATTTATATTTATTTGTATGGAAAATATATTATTTAATTTTTTTCTTTCATATATTAAAAATTAATAATTTTTATTTTATTTTTTAATATTTTAATCTCACGTTTGACGTGGGACAAAAATTTACTATGAATATAAAACGACGTCCGTAGTCAATTTACATTGTCAATTTAAACTTAGTCTATAATGCCTACTCACATGATATGTTTCCAATGAATTGGAATTCTAAAAAGAAAGAAAACTAACTAAACTAAAAAAACATACTGTTAATTTGATGCTGAGATAAAAAAAAGTTAGGGATGAAGTCAAAAAAAAAAGTTAGGCAAAAATCGATTAACTATCTTTTCCACGGATCTCAACTATCATTTTTATATATATATTCTTGTAGTATTGAAATTATTTGTAAATGGGTGCATCATAATGTCACTGTCAGGTAAAGACAACAGTACAGGAAACGTGGGTTCGGATCTAGGGACGTGGATAAGCGCCGCCCTTTCTAATCAGGACACGTGCCTCGACGGCTTCGAGGGCACTAATGGAATTATCAAAAAGATTGTGGCCGGTGGTCTCAACCAGGTCGGTGAGACCGTCCGAAATCTACTAACCATGGTTCACTCTCCCTCTAAGCCCAGGCCCAATAAAGCCCATACATCACTCACCGCTTATAGTGGTTTTAGTAAGTTTCCCTCATGGGTTAGACCCGGTGATCGGAAGTTGCTGCAGACTGATGGCTTACCAACGCCAGCTGATGCGTTTGTAGCCGCAGATGGGACCGGGAATTTCACGACGATAAGCGAGGCGGTGTTGGCCGCACCGGACTACAGTACGAAAAGATTTGTGATACATGTGAAAAAGGGTGTGTATCTGGAGAATGTGGAGATTAAGAAGAAGAAATGGAACATTATGATGGTCGGTGACGGCATCGATGCCACTGTTATCACTGGTAACCGGAGCTTCACTGATGGCTGGACTACTTTTCGATCTGCTACTTTTGGTCAGTAACAAGTTCATGTTTTTTCCTTAACCTAACTTATCTAATAATCCATTAAATAGTAATATTCTTTGATCATAATAAAAAAAATTACGAATAATGCAATGTTTATAATTATAGAAATAAATTTAATAAATTATAACTCTAGATTAAGTTTCGAATAACTGAACTTTTATATATGTAATCGCAACTAATGATTAAAATGCATATGATTGTAGGATAGTATAATATCTTGTGACTTTTGTTTTACTATTGATGATCAAGATTGTGAATTTGTTGTATTTGGCAGCTGTGAGCGGACGAGGGTTTATTGCACGGGGCATAACGTTCCAAAACACAGCAGGACCAGAGAAACATCAGGCGGTTGCAATTCGGTCAGACTCGGATCTTGGGGTATTTTATCAGTGCGCGATGAGAGGTTACCAAGATACTCTCTACGCACACACAATGCGTCAATTCTTTAGAGAATGCATCATAACGGGCACGGTAGATTTCATATTTGGAGACGCTACAGCTGTATTCCAAGACTGCCAAATCAAAGCCAAGCAAGGTCTACCAAACCAGAAAAATAGCATCACAGCGCAAGGACGTAAGGATCCAAACGAACCGACCGGGTTCACCATCCAGTTCAGCAACATAACGGCTGATACAGACCTACTTCCAAACTTGAATACCACCGCTACTTACTTGGGTCGACCGTGGAAACTGTATTCTAGAACAGTGTTCATGCAAAACTACGTGAGTGATGTAATTAAGCCCCAAGGATGGCTCGAATGGAACGGAGATTTTGCATTAGACACGTTGTACTACGGCGAGTATATGAACAACGGACCGGGGGCTAGCCTTGACCGTCGTGTAAAGTGGCCAGGATACCATGTGTTGAATACTTCCGCAGAGGCTATTAATTTTACGGTTGCTCACTTCATCAAAGGAGATTTGTGGTTGCCGGGAACTGGTATCAGGTTCACTGCTGGTTTAACTTCTTAAACTTATTTATTTATATTTTATATTATATTTTCATATCTATATTGTTACACAACCCTATATTTTTTAATATGTTCTATTTTGTATATGGTTTCGGTGAAAACTGAACAAGTTATGTGAGTTTAATATATACATATTTAATTATGACAATTCTTGGATCTTATTCACTTCCTCTTAATCAACTAATCATGTAATCTAATTAATATTATCTAAATAAAAAAATGAGACTAAATCATTAAAAAATTAAAATGTGCATTTTACATAAATGTGATTTATCATGTAATCTAATTAAACAATTAATATTATCTAAATAAAACAATGAGATTAAATCATTAAAAAAATAATTAAATTAAAATGTGTATTTTACATAAATTACTTATGGTTGATGGTTTGCATATATGTCTACTTTTTATGCTCACATATTAGGGTTTATTACCGGCTTCAAATTTACTAAATTATTCAAATCAAGTGTTTTAAATTCTTCAGTATTTTACGTTCGTATGTGAGGGTTTAGGCTGACATCTTAGAGTTTAGTATTCATTTAAATTCACTAAATTAGTCAAATAATATTTTAAATCATACAATATTATACGTTCGTTTGTGAAGTTTAGGCTCCCATAGTAGGGTTTAGGGTTTATGAACCAACTTTTTATTTTGATTAAAATGTAAAAATTAGACATATATAAATTCATTCGTAATTTATATAAAATACATATTTTAATTTAATTAATTTTTAATAATTTAATTTAATATTAATTGTTTAATTAAATTACATGGTAAATTTTGATTGGTTTATTAAGAGGGGATAAATAAAAAAATTTCACCTAGGAGTTACAATCACTATTAATTAAAGCTGAACTTATTATTTTCTTTTCCAAAGCTAAAAACCTAGATATTTTCAGCCCAACAAGCATAGGATCTACATTTTTTTTCACTGGTCTTACATGTAAAGAAGTGAAGTTGATCTCAGATCGGTGGAATTTTGGAAAGCATCGTCAAAAAGCCTACGTAATTTGGAACTATGAAACAAATTTTCTTTTTAATTCAACACTCATTGAACTCAGTGTATATAGATCTATAACCATCGCTTATAAACTCAGTAATTGAATCGCTTTTCAGAAAACGGTTCGAATCTCAAAATATATTGCATTTTATAGAAATTAGAGACCAAGGTCTGATATTGTCTGAACCAGTCGTCTTTTGTCAATGTTTTGAAACCTGGACTGGACCGGCCGGTTGATATATTATGATTTTTACCCGTCTTCAATCATAATATAAGTCTTTTTGGTATTTTTCGAATCTTTTAGAGTCTTTATAGGTTGATGGACGATTGAAACTTAATGGGAGCTTATGGAGCATTTTGCAGCTTCGAGGAAAGAAGAGCCGAAGTCATGAAGTTGGTGTCGATATTTCTGACTTGCGTCGATCGACACTACCCATGTATTACGAAAGAAGAAATTGAATTTTGGAGCTTGTGTCGATCGACACAGACCATGTGTGTCGAACGACGCACATGTCTGATGTAAAGATTTCAAGTTTTGAAGAATTTCCGTTTTTTTCCGAGAAGCCCAGAAGTTTACACACAAAGTCCGGTCCGATTTTGATACATTATATATAGTTTTCTTTTAAGTTTTAGAGTTTTTACATCTTATTTTCTATTGAGACTTGAGAGAGATTGATTTGGAGAGCTTTGAGGGAGACAAATCTGTGCTTTACATCCATCGATTTCGAACCCTTTTTGTATCACTTTCTCTATCTTTTTTATGCAATTTTATTCATTCATAATGTTTTCATCATCTATGTCTGAGTAGTTTGCTTGTTAGGTTTTGGGGATTCAAGGGATTGATGAGAAATTGCTAGGATTGAAATCTGTTAGGATTTATCTATTCGTTCTTCATCTAGATTGTTTTAACTCCGATTTTAGGATTGATCAACTGAAACTGGAAACCCTATGTTGATTTAATAGATACGAAAGTATTATTAGCAGCCTGATCTAATCTTAGATGAGCAAAATTATCTATTCGCAAAGAAATTTGGCTTAGTAATTTTGTGAACAATCGAACTTGAATTTTAATGCTTGGTTTTATTCACTGAATTTGCAAAGAAATTTAGAATTTAGGGATTTAATCATAGATAAATGAAAGTTGATTGGTTTTACACTTGTGTTCGAGTTCTAGAATTGTGCTTAATAAAATCATGACAGTCTTTTATCCGTTTATTTCAATTCATTCCTCAGAATTACCCATAACCTAACTCTTTTGTCTCATTGATTACTAGAACATTCATCACAATCTGTTTGTTTACTTTACTTTAATTGTTTTTGCATTCATACATATACATTGTCACTTAGCATAACTTGAATTCATAATCGTTTGTGTGATTTGAGATTTCCTATGGATTCGATCCTTAAGTACTACTACGATCTCTTAATTTGAGAGAGTAGCTCAAGGTAAATTTGAGCATATCAAATTTCGGTACCGCTGCCGGGGGAGTCAAAATCACCATTCGATTTTTGATTTTAGAGTTTTGTCTAAGTTTTAATTTTTGTTTACTTACTTCCGTTTTCTTTTGTTTTTGTGTGTTTCAGGTGCATGCCTAATCGCAAGACCAGAAGCAACCAGAATCAAGAGTTAGTGAATTTTGTTTATGAGTTAGGAGTTTTAGAAAGAGCCAACAGAAAAGCTACACGAGAGCAGCAATGGAGCGTCTTCCGTTAGTTCTGTTTCAAGATGCAGCTGGATTGTTGGTTGATGGTGAAGGGAACAGGTGCAATGAGCATGATCAGAAGCTGGATGCTGAGGGAAACGTGATCCCTGAACTGCGTGCTGAGAATGGACGTTTGGGTTAGGAGGTGGTTGTATGTGGGTGAACTCTGGGAGACTACAACAAACCGGATGAGTTCTACGCTAATAGAGCTACAATTCGCCCTCCTGCGTTCTAGAGGAGCGATTTCGAGCAGAAGCCTGCATACTTCTCACTCGTGGCTCAGCATCCATTCCATGGTCTCTCCTCTGAGCACCCAATGGATCATGTCGAGAGATTTGAGGATTTGGCATCTAGCATCAAGGCTAATGGAGTATCGAGCGGCTACCTCTACTGCAAGTTTTTCCCCTACTCTCTTGGTGGAGAAGCAGCTTACTGGCTGAAGCAGTTGGAACCAGGATCGCTAACCACTTGGGAGGACACCAAGAATGTTTTCATCAACAACTTCTTTGATGAGGCGAGGTCTGAGGATTTGAGGACGAAGATCTCTACGTTCAAGCAGGGACCGACTGAAGCATTCAAGGCTTCCTGGGTGCGATTTAAGTCTTATTTGAGAGATTGTACTCATCATGGTTTTAGCGATGTTCAGTTACTTGGTATCTTCTTCAGAGGGATTGATTGGAGATACCAGATGGCTCTAGATGCTGCAAGCAATGGGAACTTCAACACTAGATATCCCAAGGATGCACTTGTGCTTATCGAGAATTTGGTTTCTAGCAATAGTACCAAGAATGCGGACTTCGAGAGGAAGAAGCTTGGACGGAACGTGGATGAAAGTCAGATTGCTGAGGTGAAGGCTAAGTTAGACTCTGTGCATAACCTTCTAGTGGGGAAGAAATCAGTTCAGTTTGCTGCAGAAGTGGAGAATTTCGAGCCAGAAGAAAGGGATGTCAACTACATCAATGGAGCTGGTTATCAGGGTCAGAGGTTTGGTAATCAACAAGGGTATCCGAAGAATGATTTCCAGAAGCCGTTTCAGAGCAACAACTACCAAAGGAATTATGGTTCTTCTTCTTACCAGGCACTTCCAGCTAAGTCCTCTGATAATGAAACAAAAGCCTTGCTTGAGCGGATTTTGGAAGGACAGGAGAAGATGACTATGAGCTTCAATAGGAAGATGGATGCCATGTACTCTGATCTGAATGGGAAAATTGAAGCCTTCAATGTCCATGTGAAGAAGCTAGATACTCAAGTTGCTCAAGCCGCGGAGAATGTTCAAAGGCAAGAGGGATTTCTCCCATCTAGGACAGAAACAAATCCAAAACTCTATGTTAATTCGATCACATTGGGGTGCGAAACAGAGGTTGAACAAGCTTTGGAGAAGGGTCTTAATGCAGGGCTACTCATGAAGCTTTATGAGGAGGTTGAAGGAGACGAGATTTATGTTACAGACTCTATGTCGATCGACACAGAGCCCGTGTGTCGATCGACACAAGTCCAAAATCTCGACGAAGGATTTTATGCAATCGGACATGCATCGACCAAGGTCGACACAGGGTCGACACCAGTGTGTCGATTGACACTGCCCCTCTGTGTCGATTGACGCAAGTCCCAGACAAGTCCAGACGCATCAAAACCTTCCCCCAATGCAGAGGAGCGAGTGTACAAGCCTAAGATACCTTATCCTAGGAACTCAGAGAGATTTAGGAAAGAGCTGGAAGATGCTAGATGCAAAGCTATCATGGATAAGCTTATTGTGGAGATTCCCTTGCTTGATGCTGTAAGAATTTCTCCAGTGGTCAGAAGGTGTGTGAAGAAGATGGCTAGCCAGAACTTGAGTCCTGAGCAAAGTGCTGCAATGCTTTCTGAACAAGTATGTGCAGAAATTCATAACATGACTCTGGAGAGATATGCTCAACCATCGCTGAGGAACCTGCTAAAACTAGCAAATCCAGGGAAGTTTGTTGTTCCATGTTTAGTCAACGGTATGGAATTGAAGGACCCTCTCTGTGATACAGGTGCTAATGTGAATGTCATGTCTACGGTCGTTGCAAAAAAGCTAGGAATTCTTGATTTAGGACCTCCAAAGGCATCTATCAAGTTTGCAGATGCTTCTTCTACAACTCCAAAAGGCTTCATTACAGATCTAATGCTTTAAGTGGGAGATTGTTTTGTTCCTGCGGACTTTCACGTGATGGAGATGAAGAAGGACAGCGAGAAACCATTGATTCTTGGGCCATCCTTCCTTGCCACTGTGGGTGCGATTGTGGACTTTTCCAATTAGCGAATCTCCTTCTCCAAGATCAACAAGGATGTCTTATACCCCGCAGTTCATGTCAAGGAGACTTCTTGTATGACCATCCATGATGGAGGGGAGCAGTGCTCAAACCCTGGAGATGACATTAAGAACAAGATGACCTCTTCCATAGCACGTCGTGATGGAGACTTGGTTGCACCCAAGGTAAGGCGTAAAGGGAGCTCCAAACTTTTCTCTAAGTTCAGAATCATCCTTCCCATGGAGCTAAGGGAGAGAGGAGAGGTAGTTAACCAAGAGATGGTGGGAAACACTATGAAACTCTTTCCCGGTGTTGTTCCCTTCACTGATCCACCAAAAGCCTGAGCCCTGACACAGTCAAGCTAAAGACTGAAAACAAGCGCTTAGTGGGAGGCAACCCACCGGTAAGTCTACATATTTTAGTTTATTTTTCCCCTTTGCTAACTAACTTTTAGTTTTAGTTTTAAGTGTTTCAGGTTCATTCATGAAAAATAAAATAAAAATAAACGACAAGACGAGCAAACACCGGTGTGTCGATCGACACACACTACGCGTGTCGATCGATACACCCTGCAACAGGTAAGTTCTCGTTCTTGTCAATTAGTTTTTTCCTTTTATTTTTTTTGTTCTTTCACGAACTTCAGGCTTGACAACACTAGGGACAGTGTTGTTTAAGTCTGGGGGAGTTATTGCTAACTTTGTGTTTGTTTTTTAGAGTCAGTTTAGAAACGTTTTATTGAGTCAAATCAGTTGGAAACTATGACCCTTGTTTTGGTTTACTGGATTGTCTTTTTCAGATGAGTGACCATGTTTGCAGAATATATTTCAAAATCAGACTAATGAAAAATCCAAAAGCTGATCAGTTAACTAGAGACGTCTCTTATTTTCAGCATAACCCGCCAAGTTTGAGCTAATTCAACGATCTCCTTTGTGATTAATGTTCATAGGGCTTGACTCTTCATTTATACGTGACAAGTGCAACCTGTGTAGAAAGTGATGGTACTCCTCTCCCTTATTCATTCAAAAAAAAAAGGTGATATGATTCTCTTCGAATAGAAAGCCAGCGAGTTATTACTCAAGAGATGATGAGATCAAAAGTAGCAGTTTGAGTCCCGTAGAACGGATGTAGAAGACGAGCAGTCTCACGACCCTGTCTCCTCACAAAGAACAACATTAGTGAAAACACTGTTTTTGAGCTCAATAGAAAAAAAAAGAGTATAGAATCGAATAAGTCTGGGGGAGGAGAAATAGTACAAAGAGTCGTATGGTTGATTTGTCATGGTATAGTATGGGAATGAGTCTAGAAGTTTCTTGGCATTGAGATCATTGATGAGACCCAACAATGATGACTTAAGGATTATGTTGAGAAGTCGTGGATGAATTTGGGAGGCTACGAATGTCTGTGGAGAAGTACATGGTGGTCTGATTTTGGGTTGGTTTTGCATGATGTGGATTACGAGTTGAAAGGGTCATTTCGGTGCTCCAAGAGAAGGTAAGTTTCCGTGTTTTCTAACCTTTTTCACATTCTTTGTTTATGTTTTGCTTGAGGGCAAACAAAGGCTAAGTCTGGGAGAGTTGATATATCCTGGTTTTTACCCGTCTTCAACCATGATATAAGTCCTTTTCATAGAGTCTTTTTGGTATTTTTCGAGTCTTTTAGAGTCTTTATAGGTTGATGGACGATTGGAGCTTAATGGGAGCTTATGGAGCATTTTGGAGCATCGAAGAAAGAAGAGCCGAAGTCATGAAGTTGGTGTCGATATTTCTGACTTGCGTCGATCGACACTACCCATGTGTGTCGATCGACGCACATGTATTACGAAAGAAGAAATTGAATTTTGGAGCTTGTGTCGATCGACACAGACCATGTGTGTCGATCGACGCACATGTTTGACGTGAAGATTTCAAGTTTCGAAGAATTTTTGCTTTTGCCCGAGAAGCCCAGAAGTTTACACACAAAGCCTGATCCGATTTTGATACATTTTATATAGTTTTCTTTTAAGTTTTAGAGTTTTTCATCTTGTTTTCTATTAAGACTTGAGAGAGATTGATTTGGAGAGCTTTGAGGGAGACAAATCTGTGCTTTACATCCATCGATTTCGAACCCTTTTTGTATCACTTTCTCTATCTCTTTTATGCAATTTTATTCATTCATAATGTTTTCATCATCTATGTCTGAGTAGTTTGTTTGTTAGGTTTTGGGGATTCAAGGGATTGATGAGAAATTGCTAGGATTGAAATCTGTTAGGATTTATCTGTTCGTTCTTCATCTAGATTGTTTTAACTCCGATTTTAGGATTGATCAACTGAAATTGGAAACCCTAGGTTGATTTAATAGATGCGAAAGTATTATTAGCAGCCTGATCTAATCTTAGATGAGCAAAATTATCTATTCGCAAAGAAATTTGGCTTAGTAATTTTGTGAACAATCGAATTTGAATTTTAATGCTTGGTTTTATTCACTGAATTTGCAAAGAAATTTGGAATTTAGGGATTTAATCATAGATAATTTCTTCAATGAAAGTTGATTGGTTTTACACTTGTGTTCGAGTTCTAGAACTGTACTTAATAAAATCATGACAGTCTTTTATCCGTTTATTTCAATTCATTCCTCATAATTACCCATAGCGTAACTCTTTTGTCTCATTGATTACTAGAACATTCATCACAATCTGCTTGTTTGCTTTACTTTAATTGTTTTTGCATTCATACATATACATTGTCACTTAGCATAATTTGAATTCATTCATACATATCCTGTGGATTCGATCCTTAAGTACTACTACGATCTCTTAATTTGAGAGAGTAGCTCAGGGTAAATTTGAGCATATCACCGGTCGGCCCAATCTAACTGCGACCCGGCTAGTTTTCCGGTTTGGATTTTTAGTATTAATATTTGGATGGTTAAAAATTCGGACAGAACCGCAAAAAATCGGCTGAAACCTGCAAACTAGTGGTTGAACCTAGGGTGGGCAAACTAGAATTCGGAACGAGAATTTTTGGGAACGGAAACGGGACGAAAATTTAGGAATCAAAATATTTGTCCTATTCATGTTCCATATACAATTTGAGACAGGACAGGAACGGTACGAAATGGGAAAGGAACGGAACGGAAATTCCCAAAAAAAATATGACAAACAAAAATTATAAAATCTAAATCTCGTCTTCCATCACATTTATGTCACATGACAGACCAAAGATTAGAGAAAACGATGGTGTAGAGTCTATAGACTAGATGAAGCGGCTGTTAATGTAAATGTTGAGTTTGAAAGGGCTTATAATCTTGTTTACAACTTTATAAAAAACAAATTAGAATTTTACATATAATATAATATTAATTAATAATTTTGGTAGCATACTGAAAAGTTACTAACATATATGAAAAATAAAGAAACTCATATATAATATTATATTTTTCTATAAATAAATGTATATTTCGGGACGTAAAACTTCGAAAATTCTCGTTCCCGTCCCGTCCCATTCCCAAACGGGAATCGATAGTGTGTACCATACGAAAATATGATCCAATTCAAAACAAGGAACGAGACTATTTAGGACGGGACGGGAATTATGTCTACCCCTAGTTAATCCAGCAGTCCGGATCAATTCTATTAATAAATCTTAAGATTTTTAGGTAAGGCCGTAAGGGCTTTGGAGCCCAATTGTAATACAATCGCATGTTATTTATTAAAACTGTTTTGTATTTCTCTTTCTCTGGAGTCCGAATGAGATAATCATATTTTAAAATGTTTTCTTCATCTTGTTTGGTGGTGAACAATATTTGTCTATATATATGTCCTTGTCTAAAAAACTTAATGTATCTCTCGTTGATTAAAATTTAAAAGGAGTTAAATTTATTAAATTTAAGTTGTATACTATTTATTATGCATGTTTTGTTTATATAATAATAAAAAAAATTAATATTATTATAGTATTATATTCTTAGAAAAATTAAGTAAATGGTAAATCAATTATTCGCGGTCCCCCCACGGTTGATCCGGATGACCCGAATACTTGGTGGCCCAAAAGGTATTCCGATTCATTATTCGGATCGGGTTTAAAAACATTGCCTTTTGTCAAAGACTGCTTACTAATGGAAAATTTACTCCTCACCACATATTTGGTACGTATAAAAGATTATTACATAGCCAGAGGGTCTTCTCAAATCTGGACAATAAATTGGAGGCAAGAAAAAGAGTACTGTTGTGGGCCTTAAAGAGCATGGCTGATCATTACATTGATAAAGTGATCTTTGCGTCAGAGGACTCAGATCTGCTGGGTGCAATTTTACGACCACAGACATGGCCTTCTTTTATCTCGGAAGTTGTGGAAGTCTTAATACTTTTGGAAGGTTTCATCAATTGGAGATTGGAGGTAGAGGCATCAATGAACAAGGGTGCTTATCTCATTGCTCTTAGCACAGTACGGGAGGACATGAGACATTCTTATGTGGCTACGGGCTGTCCGTCTTGGCTGTTAGATTTCTTTGAGAATGAGACAGTTTTAGCCCTTGTTTAGTCTTGTCAACAGGATTGATGTTTTTGGATTGACATTTGTTAGCCATATTTAGAATAGTCTAAAGAGGAAGGTCTCCATCGTTTCTCCATGTGTAGTGTAGTCTTGTAAATTTGGATTGAAATCTTTAATATAATCAGATAAGATGGCAAAAAAAAAATTTATCACAAGAAGTCATATCTCCTCGATGATAAAAAAAAACAAAGTCATATCTCCTTAATGTACCATAGAAATTGATATTTCTAAGGTTTTTGATTTGATACAATGGGATTTTTGTATTAAATATCTTTGTTGCAATTAATTTACTGGAAAAGTTTATTCATTGGATAAGATTCTACATGCATATATACGGGTTTTTTCTCCATACAAGATAATTGAGAATTTGCAACAAATGATAGATAAAGTCGCAGAAGACAGGAGCATTGGTTATCATCCGAAGTAAATAAAGTATCCAAATTACAAACTTTTGCTTGGCCATGATTTAATAGTGTTTGTTGATGGTCAAAAATCATCGATTGAAGAGATAATCACTGGTAAGATTCTTAGGTCTACCTTATTAACGAAGATGATCACTACGGCATATTATCAGACCTTCACTGAGAAGATAGGAGCTTAGCCTCTTATTTGCTGCTATAAAAAATGAGAAGATACCCTCTACGACTAGATAAAGCCATAACGGAGGAACCAAATGAGCGATAGGAAAACTGCTTCTAAACCGATCACTCGACATGTTAACGGATAAGTAGAAGGAAATCACATACATGAAGATACCGAAGTGGGGCAGGTTCAATGTCATCATTAGAATGACCTACCGAGTGGGGAAGCTTCAATGTCATCATTAGAATGCATAATATAAAAATATTGTTCGAATTCATACCGGTTTATAACAATTATAAATACTAATTGCGAATTCAGTTCTCAGGATTTATGCAAATTCTGAATTAAATCTAAACGATAAGATTTTGAATATACTTCGATATTCGCAACGATGAATCAAAACGATTTAAGATTTTCTTAGCATTCTAAATGTCGTGCCTCTATTGATATTCACATGCATGAATGCTAGTAACGTAGAGATCTAATCTTAAACATTTGACTATCAAATTATTATTGGATTTACTTGCGTGAGAAGAAACCAATTTCTTCCTCACAATTCTCTCTCGGCTGGATAGAGTAATAGAAAAAACACTAGTTAAGTAACTATGTTTCTTACATATATATCTCTTCTAATATTTTAAAGTTTTCCTAAAACTCAAACTTTGTAGAGCTCCAATGTGGACTCTAGCTAGTTTGACACCTGTGTCAATTGATAACAAACAAATATTTGCAATACAAACAATTTATGTCAAAGAAAATAACGGTTGTTATTTTCAAAACCCCTTTATTGGTTGTTATTTCTCTAACTTGAATTTTCTTTAACTACGTCTCCGTTAGTAACGCTTTTCTCAAACTTACCAATCTTCATTCCTTGTCGGTGACTTCTCTTATCTCTCACATTTTCTCATAAGAATCTACCTTCTGATCTTATTCATTGCAGTTTAAAAGTCATGGCATGACATCATGGATCACTTATTCGTCTTTGTTTCGAATCGTTGGTAAGAGTTTGTTGAAACATTTGTCTTACCATCTTTTCTAACTAGATTCTCACCAAATAGTATTTTTCAAAATAAAAAGGTCAATTTTAGATATAATTAAGCTTTGTCATCACTATCGGATTGCAATTTCCTTGATTTTCATTTCAACTTTTTCTTATGTTTCTTTTTCAATTGAAGAAATTTTTTTTTTGAAAGATGCAAAAAAATTTAGTAAAGATTCATAGCATATATCAATCATTGTTTTGTTCATTAAAGATTATGGCCAATGCATTCATAGAGAGCTCCACTATGACTACGACAATTTTTTAGGCAACTCTAGCACTCAAGATTGATTTTCGTTCGGCTTTGTACTTCTTTGCTAACCATAAACTCTTGATAGCAAAGTGCAAAAGTTTGAGCATTCCGGAAAACGAATTGGAAGTACTAAGAGACACTACAGTTATTAGATGAAGCATCAGAACAACTGATGAAAGGGTCTAAGATGGTGAATTTGGCATTAAGGATTATCTTATTTTGGAGCTTTGGGGAGATGTTCTATATAAATAAATCATAGTTGGAACATGTTGTAGATCTAGACAGTCTAGATAAGAAGAAAACTCTGAATGTGCAATTTTTGTGTACAAACGGGTAGACTGCTTTGAATCTGTTATTTCAGGCTATAAAATTAGCTATATCTTCAACAAGATCAAGATTACTGCTTTTGATGATTGATGTCAATATGATCTTCATGTTAGTGCGTACTCCACTTTCAGTAAATAAACGCTCTTGTAATACAATATGATATAACATTTTTATTAAGTACCTCTCTTAGGTCTCATTCCCCTTCTATTTTGATTCGATTTTTCTTCATAAGTAAGCTTGATTTTTCTTCATAAGTAGGCTTGATTCTTCCTTCTCGGCGGGAGTAATGTTTTGCTAATCCCTTAGCGAAACCTTAAGATATATGAACCTTAAAATAGACTATTGAAGCAAAAAATTTCGCAGAATGAAGGATCGAATTATTTAGCAAAAAAAAAGAATGAAGGATCGAGTTGGATTAATTTTGTGGCTAAAGGGGAATCGTTCACTTTGTTTGGCGTTGCTTGGTGGAAGCAGAAATCTCACTTGGATATGAAGAAAAGTAGGTTGATCATGGTGTTTTCATGTTAGAGTCAATGGAGACCGACCTAAAGGAGCTAAATTTGTTCCAACGGCAATGCTTATCGGAAGATATCCCTTTTCGAAGATTATCGAAGACCACATGTTTTGGACTCGTGTCTCGCTGTCCACAGTCCTTGTCTCTTTGGTTGGGCTTTGATAATTGGATTTTGATGTAATATATTTATATTTCGGGTTTTATATCCAAGTGTAACCTTGGAACAAGTTTTGGCTTTTAATAAAAATGGTCAGACAAAAAAATATTATGAATTAAAATTTGGTATTATTAGACTTGATAAGTGTAGATCATATATATTTTAAAAGTTGATGTTATTCAATTAATATTTTAAATACTTAACTAAAATCATTTGCTATTCAAAACAAAACAACTTTAAAGGTTTTATACATTGAGTCATCTCCTATCCATTAAGTAATTTTTACAAAAATGTTGATTTGTCAGTCACTACAAAAAAACAGCAGATTAGTGACTACTTTTTGTGACTGGTTTTTTTGTCACAAAAATTTACGACTGATTTGGGACCAATTTGTGACTAATGAGCGACTACATAAGATATAGATGCAAATCAGTCACATATTTACAACTGAATGTTTTAGTCGTTAAATGGTCCTAAATTAGCGACTGAAAATAGATTATTATTGGAATGTTTAAATGTAGTCGCAAAAGTGAGACTCTTTTGTGACTATATTGTTATTCAGTAAATGTAGTTGCAAATCAGTTCCAAAATTGCTACGTATTCGCTACTCGTATGGTTCGTGTTAAAAGAGTCGCAGTTTGATCACTCAAAGTATAATTGTAATTTTAGTGAGATTTTATAATAATGTTAGTACTATAATTGTGCGATTGTTTAAAACATATATATATATTTTGTTATCTTATGATAAGTGTCAGTATATATAAACAAATTAATGTGTTAAATAAGAGAATGGTTACTATAGCTCAATGGGTGGGTTTACAATGTACATACGAATTATTCGTCTAAAGACCGATACACAGGTTATGATAATTTCACGATTTATTAAGAAACGTACATATTTAAGTGAATGTGTACAAAAACAGAATGGTTACATGTAAATGTGTTATAAATCCATAATGATTACAATGGCTTATTGGATTTTTTTTTTTTTGCTAAACAATGGCTTATTGGATTTGCAATGAAATTATGAGTGAAATGTCTTAGGTTCGAGAGTGTTAAACAACCGAGTGGTCAAAATATGATTTTAATATTTTCACGTATTTTTTATAGAGAGTCACAAAATTGTCACTAAATACCAACTAGTTTGCCACCATTTAGCGACAATTCTCTAAAAGTGTGACTGATTTGTGTCTTTTTATCAACGCATCCGTATGAGTTTTGAAAATACCACTGAAGATAATTGTCAAAAGATTGGTCATACATATCTATTTAGGTTTTAACTATTTGTTACACATAATATCGTATATAATACTGAAAACATTAACTTTAATTGAGAAGAACTCCTCTCTTGTATTTTCCATAACATGTTTCAAGGTATAATACATGTGTTTCTAATCTAAAGTTTGCTAAATTTAAATTTATTTGTAATTTTTTTAGTTAGGAGTATTTAACACCATATATTGAAGTAAAATAGTCAAGAAATGTAAAAAGAATGATTGGTTAATCATTTTTATCATTTTTTTAGCTCCAAAAATTTAGGGTTTAGGGTATAGACTTGTGACTCCTAATATAAAGTCACAAAACAGTTACAATTTCTGACTATTTTGTGACCAAATATGTGTATCCGTATTTCACCAAATATTTTGATTTAAAATTTTTGAAAAATTTGGGCCGCATACTCAAAACAATTTGGACTTTTGGACGCTAATTTGTCCCACCAAAATTTATTTTTGGGCACAAGTACTCAAGATGAGATCCCAAATCGCATTTGCAAACCCTTGCCTCTTAACTTTCTCTCTTGACCCTCATCGCAATTCAACCCTAAATCCACCGAATCTTCATGTTTATCTCCTGATTCTTAACCTCTTCATTGATCTCTATCGAATTCATTCAGTTTATTCATCTATTCAACTCTCTCTCTCTCTCTCTCTCTCCTTCACCGAATCAAACCCACATTCACCAACACAAAAAATCTCTCCATCTCGCTATATCAATTTCGATTCCTTCACCGAATTGAGAAATGGCTGGAAAACCTAAATCCACACGAGGACGAGGTGGGAGATCTGCCGATGGAGTTAGATTAACTGACACACCCTTTCGAGCCACCACCGGAGATCTTCCACATGCAGGCGGAGGTCCGAAAGCCGTTGGAGGAGGTGTAGATCCATCGGCGGTGCAACGTCTTCTCACTCTTCAAACCCGTTGTCGTTAGACTGGAAGGCGAAGCTATTGATGCTCCCGATCCACAACCAAAAGACTACCAGTATCTCTTAGATAACCTTTTGGCTCTTTCAGGCTAAGAGAATCTGCCACTCTTGAGTGAGCATCCAATTTCAGGCTTGAAGACCACTTGGTATTCTGTTTTTGATTTACCCAAAAACTTTGATCTTACCATCTTTGGTTAATTGAAATATTTAGGACTAGCATATCTATCTAGCATAGCTTTGTGTCTCTGTTTTCCTAACCATGTTACTGAAAAAGGTTCTTTTTCGTTGGCTTGTTCCGTTATTTCTTCATTTTTTGCACAGACAACTGTTGCTTGCTTATCTGTTTCATCATCATGTTGTTTAAATCTTTGGAGGTTTAACAGTGGTGAGAGTAATTTTAGTATATCATTGAGTTTAGTATAAGCATCATGTTCTGCTAATTCATAAATGTAAATGATAGCACAATTGTGTTTGTTTCATGGGGATTATTTATAGCAGTTATAACCAAAATCCCTATTGCTCACAAATGTCAGCAAAAACTAGCTCAGATGCTCTCAAGGCTATATCAAAATCCCCGAGGAATTCAATGTTGTTGTCTACATGACCAACCAAGGTACATACAACACTAAAGGGAATAAATGACATAAAAGATCACTTCTTTGCTTTTCTTGGTGTGACTAACTTATAAGGATCATCATCGTTTCATTTTCGTAGTTGTAGTCATAGCTAATCCAGGTGGTGGAATGATCATATCAGATCCAAAGAAGACTGTAGGTGGACATGTTCTTGCTAACGCAACTACTATGAGGCTCATGTTCAGGAAAGGCAAAGGAGAGCAACGTGTCTGTGAAGTCTTCGATGCACCAAATCTTCCTGAAGGTGAAGCAATATCCTTGATGTTTTTTTGTTTCATGGAACAAATTCTATAGTTTGAAGCAGCTTGGGCTTTAACAAGTATTGCCTCTGGAACATCTGAGAACACAAGTGTGGTGATTAATCATGGAGTTGCACCAGTCCAGCCACTACACCATAGACTCCTAGTAGACATCATCATCCTCTCCCTTCTTTTAAATGCTTTTTGTGTTAGAACATGAACTTCTGTTATCTTTTTTCCATGTTTGTATCTTATATGTGATATATCTTTTGTAGTAACAGCTTCAACATTCGGTTTTTCTTTTTAATTTCAGCTTTTTAAATCTAAAAAAATATATATATATATATATATATATATATATATATATGTGGTTGCAAACAAGTTGCTAACTTATTTGTCTAAAAAACGTTGCAAATCTACAACTACAAAACAGTTACAAATTAGTCTCATTTATACGACTAATATGTGTCACTATTTAGTCTTTAATATATGACTACTAAAATAGTATCAAAGTAGTCATTTATTTATGACAAAAAAAAACAGTAACAATTTAGTCGTTAATAAGTGACTACTTTGCGACTGTTTAAATTTGCGACCTTTTTTAGCAACTACTTTTTTTAGTCGCAAAATAGTCGCTTATTGCAGTTTTGCAACTGTTTTGTGACTCTTTTGGGAGTCACTCATGGTCTATTTTCTTGTAGTGAGTATCGTACTCACATTCATCCTCACGAAAGAAATGAGTACAACACCATTAGTAAATCAACTTATTTATGTCAATGCTATTAAAAATACTTACTTTTGGATTTACCAACACCATTAATAAATCATCATGCATCCATTTTACTACCATCTTTCCTACTCTCTGTGTATCCTAATATATAGTTGATGTTTAAAGATTTTACAAACAAATTAAAAAAATATTAAGTTCTTTGTTTTATCTAAATTAGAACTCTATTTATCATTTACTTAATTTCAACTCAACAAATAATAAATTAAACCGTATGATACAAATAATCATATCAAATATAAATACATTTAATTTTGTATTAAAAATTGAAAAATATCAATTGAAACAAAAAGAAAATTCTCTAAAAAATCAATTATTATATACAGAGGGAGTATTATTCTAATTATCTTTTCGTAATAGACTCTATATATGTTCTTAATTTTTTTTTTGGCTCAAGTGCTCACTAAATACTGACACACTATAGATTATCCCTTGTTTCTGATCCAGTGTTACTTAGTCACTTTTTTACATTTTTTGTAATTTTTCCTATTTTACCAACTAACTTGAACATTAGTTTTTTATGGACTGCTACATGTTTGCCTATTTGTGCAAAACAATTTGGCGATATAAAGAGAGGATGGATTCTCTCATGTCTAAACTTTATGACAAATAACATGCAAAGCATACCCAAGACGAACACAATCATGACAAGAACAACCCAAGAACTCGGTTCTCAACTGTACCTCACATATTTGTTCCGGTTAAGTATGTAGTATGAGCTTATCTTCCCAACAATAAGAAAGAGGCAAACCGTCAGTGCAACCTCGATAGAAAGGTTGATCATTTGAAACATGGTCTTTTGATCATGGTAAAGTCTTATTAGTTTTAGAGGCCAATTTTCTACAAAAAAAAACTCCAATAGCTCTGGCAGTAAGGACACTAGTTTTCCTTCTTTAGATAAATGGTTCGAAACTCTGAGCTGGATTTAAAAAAAAAAAATCAAATAATATATAGGAAGCCTTTTTTATTTTAGTTGTAGACTTGTAGTACCCATGAAATAGGTTGAACTCTGATACTTGAGTTCTCCCTCTAAGTTCAGCTTCCCGTCTTTGATGGAACCACGAACCTAAATGACCATATCATTTACAAGCAACACATAATAGTTGCCTAGATGTCTTTCTATCTTATAGAAGTGCGTGTGCGCAAAAGTTTTGGTTCAAATTTTGCTTGACCAACACTGCTTTGGTTCACCCACCTGCTTAGTAAATTTTTTTTTTTCTTGTATAATTGTATGCCATATTTAAAGGGGACAATTGCAAAAATGGTATTTTGACAATTGCAAAAATGGTATTTTTGGTATATGCTCATTTTCAAAAATATCACCATGGGATGTCCATTTGTAAAAATGCTACTAATTATGAATTTTTAAAGCTTAAATCTTAAAATTTTAAAACCCTAAAAAATGATATAATGAGTAAATAATTTTTAAAAAGTGGCATTTTTTGAAAAGTAGCATTTTAAAAGTGGCATTTCTCAAAATTTCTCTTTTTTCAGCTGTTCTCTAGCAACAAAATAATATATATAACAGAAATTGCCCATGCGTTGCATGGATTTAAAAATTAACATGGTAACATATACAATAATATATAGTTTATTGACTATTTATGTATTTAATATTACATAAAATTTGAGTTTATAGAAAATAATTATTTAGGTTAAAAGATTAAACATTTGTACCAAATTGTTGGACATATACAATGTTATATAAAAAAGAAATATACGGTTCCCTAAAAAATATGATTGGTCATCTTTTTCTTGCATTAAACACGTTTGTAGAAAAATTTATTGATGAGACAAGTTATAGTATGTTTTGTTTCTACCGAGACATCTATGTCATGTCAGCAAAGATGTTTTTACTTTTGCTTTGGTGAAAATTAATTGTGATCCGCTACTTATCTGATCGACATTGTTAATCTTATATGCGGAAGCGTTAAACCGGAACATATACCTTTGTCGGTTTGGTGAAGAACTTGGCACGGATTCGACTGGAAATCGACGCAGAGATCAGGGTTGAGATCACAGACGGAAATCAACCACCAGCCACCGTTTAACTGCCCTTCGTTTGATCTCTCAAAGCTTTCTCTCTAGACCGTTTTTTCTCTCTCTCTATAGTTTTCTCTTTGTGTCAATGGACACAAGTGTATTTATGTCTCTTAGCAAATGTCTCTTATATAGACAACGAAAAAACATGCACGAAAAGACATGATTCTCAATTGTAGAGTTATGATTGTTCAACATCTCATAACTACCAGTTAACTAAACCGGTTCGGTATGCTGCCAAATCATGGGCGCAAACCGACCATAAACCAACATCTCCCACTCGCACATGATAGGGAGCATAATTACTATTAGAGAGATCTTAGAGATTAAGTTCGAGAATCGTAATCCAGAAATCATACAACAAATGAACCGTGCGACCCTACGAGTACATCTGCACTTGGGAGCTAAACTCTGCACCTGTTAGGGATACATAACTGCTACAACCCTAGAGAAAATAGTTGCATTTCAGCATGTCTCGCTGTTCCCCAAACTTATTTATGTTTTACATCAATCTTAACATGTTTTATCCCTATAGCATATGTTAGATATTTCACATCATGTGTTCACTATATTCAAACTCCAATTGAGCAATATAGTGGCTGGCCAGGAAACACATATGTCAATGTAAAAACAAATAGTTTTTGCTTTCCGTACTCATGTCCATCTGTTCCAAACTAAACGTTTTCCTAACATGTTCCATAAGGCTAATTATTCTATCACCATCAGAAAACATACTAAAGTAGCGAACACTAGCTTATCCCTTCAAGAACATATACGAAGGTTCAAGTGTTACCCTTGAAACCATAATAAGGTTAAAAGAACCCATATTGCGAGTGATAGAGATTATAAATATAATATCACTTCCTTCCTATATGGTTGTACTAGCATATGTGGTATGAATCACATGTCATACCAGTTAACTCTTTCTTCAAGAGTATATGTCAATTGGTGAAACCAAATACTACTATGTGGATCAAGCTACTATCAACTCGCTATTTAGCGTCTGATTATGTACTTATCCAGCTCTTCCAAGTATTCATGATTTTGGGTCAATCATGATCGATATCTCAATGGGCATATCTCATCTTGACTTTTTCAAGGCGACATTGACTATCCTTACGAGGCAAGCTCCCACTAGCGCCAATTTGAGGCGATTGTTCATGTGAGTGAACCAATCTTTTACTTGGTGACACTTCTTAATATTTGTGTGTGAATATGCAAATGCAACAAAAAAATATGACCATCATAAACTATGTCTAAAATATCTTTAGATATATAAATCTTCAAACATAAATACAATGTCAAATAGTAAAGCTCTATTAGTACATACATCAAATTCTATGCAAACCTAGAGTTCGAATATGAGCAAGATAAACATCTCTAGGAATGGGCTTAGTAAACGGATCAGCTACCATCCTATGCGTAGAAATGTACTTAAGGACCACCTCTTTCTTTGCCACAATGTCTCTCACAAAATGATGTTTGATTTCTATGTGCTTTGTCCTTCCATGATACTTGGGATCCTTCACATAAGAAATACAAGCTTGACTATCACAATGAATAGTCACAGGACACGAAGCCTCTTCAGTGACTTGTAAGCTTTGTAAGAACCTCCTTAGCCATACAACTTCTTGAACTGATGTTGAACATGCAATGAACTCAGATTCCATCATAGATAAAGCAGTAGAAGTTTGCTTCTTGCTACTCCAAGTAATGGCACCATTACTCAGCAAGAAAGCATACCCCGAAGTCGACCTACGCTCATCTAGATCGCCAGCCCAGTCGGCATTTGTATAGCCGATCAAGCGTAAATCACTTCCTTCATAGCATAAGGAATAGTCCATAGTTCCTTTCAAGTGTCTAAGGATCATTTTCACCGCCATCCAGTGTTTTTTCCCGGGGTTTGACTGGTAAAGGCTTACCAAGCCAACAACATAACAAATATCCAGCCTGGTACACATCATAGTATACATCAAACTTCCCACAGCACTAGAGTATGAGACTTTTTCCATCTCGTTTTTCTCTTCACGGGTCTTAGGGCACATATCAAGGCTTAGGCCTTCACCTTTTGCGATTGGAGTATCAATGGGATTACAATCATGCATCTTGAACCTTTCTAGGATTGTACGAATGTATGACTCTTGTGAAAGAGCTAACAATTTCCTAGATCGGTTCGGTATATCTTAATACCAAGTACATAATCAGCTTCTCCAATATCCTTTATCTCAAAATGAGATGATAACCACTACTTAATGGTTATGAGAAACTTTATATTGTTTCCAGCCAACAAGATGTCATCGACGTATAAAGATAGAATTACAAAGGACTGTCCAATGCTCTTGACATAGACACAATGGTCTTCACTTATCATCGTAAACTCATAAGATATTATAGCTCGATGAAAACGAAGATACCATTGTCTAGAAGATTGTTTTAGACCATATATTGAACGTCAGAGCTTACAAACTTTATGCTCCTGGCCTTCTACAATAAACCAACAGGTTGTTCCATGTAAATTTCTTCTTCTAGCTCTCCATTAAGAAACGCAGTCTTAACGTCAATTTGATGTAATTCTAAATCCAATCCGGCAACTATGGCTAGAATAAGGCGAATGGAGGCAAACCTCACCACAGGTGAAAACGTTTCCTCATAGTCTATACCCTTTTGTTGAGTATATCCTTTCGCTACCAAGCGAGCATTATACCTATCAATAGATGCATCCGCCTTTCGTTTGATTTTGAAAACCCATTTGTTTCCTATCGCTCGATGTCCTGGCGAAAGATCAACCAAGTCCCATAATTGGTTTACCTTCATAGATTCTAGTTTTTCTCCTATTGCATCATTCACTACAAGAAAAAGGGTATTAATAGCATTTCAAGATTGCGTTTAATGTGTATATGTTATGGTTGACGTATACTTGATTTTTTCATAGCGTTTATGAAATTAAAACACTATGTTATGTCGGGCGGTAAAAATAATTGTTGTCCTGCTTAATTTTTGTTTTCTCATCGTTCTATAATAGCACATGCGACTTGTAAAACGTTATCGTATGACTAACCGGGAATAGAAAAATTTAGTGTCCGCTCAAATTAAAATTAAGCTAAAACAATATACCAAATAAAAATTTAGGTAAAAAATTTGGGTCATTTAAATAAAAAAAAACTTTTTTTTCCTTTGATAAAAAATTCCCTTTTGCCGTTTCCCCTTTCTCTCTTCTTCCTCCTTCGTTCTTCTCCTCCCCTACATTCATCCATCTGTCATAAAACCAAATGAACACATAGAAAACTCATCTCTCTTTCTTCCTCATACCAACATCGTAGATCTAATTACCTATGGGTTTTTGTTTCGATTTCTTAAAAAAAAACAATTCTGGTTACCTCTATTGATAGGTTCCAGGGTTTAGGTTTTCCATGTTTAGTTGTTCTTAGTGAAGAAAAATCAGATTTTTTGGATTAGTTCTAGGTTATGCTTTTCCAGATCCTGCGATTTCCAGGTAGTTTAGCTCTTATTTCTTCTTTCCTAAATGCTCGAGACATGATTCTGGTTCTTATGGGTTTTGTGTTTTGTTTTAGTGAAGCTTATGAATCCGGAATGGGATTGTAGAAGAAGACAGAATGAGTTGAATTTCCACTACTTCTCTTCTGGATCACTGAAATTTTGTTGTTTGATTATTCGAATTGATTTTTGCTTCTGATTTTTTTAAGTTGAGATAGAACAGAGCAAGAGTCTGTCGAGCTCTCCATTTCAGAATATTAAATTGGTTACTAATGTATGTTTGCAGCTGCAAGTGGTTCGTCCTGGTGTGCTTCCGAATGGACACGGTGATGAAGAAGATCCATTGATTCCAGCCTTTCCCGAGTTTTCCATTTTTTGTAACTTTTTCATATATATTTTTGTAAATCATCAAAAATATTGAAGTTTTGATATTCGAGCATTTGTTGTACATATTCTTACATGAAGACAAATATAATGAGTTGCCCAAAAAAAAAGAAGACAAATATAATATCAAATTCGATTGACTTAATTTATGAGTTAAATTTGTTAAACATATTTTAACATTAGTTTAATATGTTTAAATACAAAGAAATATTACTAAAAATATAAAATAAAAAGAGATTTCATGAATCTTTGGCTTAGGGTTTAAGACATACGATTTGTTGGTTTAGGGTTTAACATATAATTTCTCTCTTTTATAAATAGTACAAATAAATAAATTATTGATAGTTTTAAAATTTTGAGGTATATGGTTTAAATTTAGGGTATAGGGTTTAGATTTGGGGATAGTTTTAAAATTTTAAAGTATGTGGTTTAAATTTAGGGTATAGGGTTTAGATTTGGGGTTTAGGGTATACATTATTTTTTATAGTTTTAACTTTTTATGGATTTAATAAGTACTTGATTTAGGGTATAGAGATTCAATATACTTTTTTCAATTTTTCAATTAAGAAAATAAAATTTTAAAAATTATTGTTTCATACAAGTATCACAAACTAAACAATTTCTTAAACATACCAAATAAACATGTGTCTTTGATTAAGAGTTTATGGTACCTTTATACATACATAAAATTTGATATATGGTTTGGCTTTTATAATAAAGGAGTCGTTAATTTGGTGATATGAGTTATGTTTGATATAGAGTTTTCAAATTACTGGAGTTTTGATTTTATTTTTGGTTTTGGGTTTATGATCTAAAATAAATAAGTAAGCTAGTGTTTGATTTGGTTCAACATTTTGTGGTTTATGTCTTGTGGTTTGAAACAAACAAAAAATAAAAATTAGTCGTAAATACAAAATTATAAACTCATATATATAAATCATTATTCATTATAAATTATAAAATATTCTGAAAATAACAAAATATATGAGAAAATAAAATACATTTGAGAAGATGATAGCCAATTAGAAAAAATCACTCGGATTGCTGACATGGCTGTAGAGTAAAAACATTAACCAATCTTGTCCGTTCATTTTTGGCAGTATCCTTGTTTTTTAATCATGTCCGTCCACTAGCCCCTTCTCATCCTTCACTTTAACCTAACAAAAACGATACAAGGCGATTGCTCATGAATCTACCATCAGGCGCCGATTGCTCTTCTCCTCTCCGTAAGAATCGATCTTAGCGTCCTAAGAGGACGATAAGTAGAGATTTCTTCAACCTCGTTGGAGACAAGTACTTTGGAAATGCTTTCTTCTCGAGGTTAGAGTCTGAAGTTGGGTCTCCTTCTCTCCCCGGCGCTTCTTCTTAAGGATCTCTTCCGTTAAATCTGGTAAGTGATTGAATCTTCTCTTTCTTTGCATACTGTTCCTCTTGGGATCTTCTCTTCTCTATCATTTTGAATCGGCTAGATAGTATCTTTAGGTTTTTGTTGATTTGGGACTTTGAAACCTAAGATTTATATACTCTTTTGAGTAATCGATTGAAATTCTTTAGCAAGCAGAATTGATTGATTATGTTCTTCATGTTGTCAGGAAAGAAGCTGAGAACATCGATTGTCTACAAGGTACGAGACACATTCGTATAGGTTTTGAATCTCGATCTAATCTTTGTTTTTTGTTTTTTGTCAAGTTTCATTATTGTGCTAGATTTTATTTGATATCTGAGGAAAAAAAGTCTGTATCTAGAGCTTAGGATTTGGATATTGATTTCGATCCTGGAATTGGATCCTTGAATTGGTGTTCTTGCTTCAGAATTAGATCCTTCCTTGCATATATGAACATATGTTTCAGTTTTTCTGATTTATATTGTGTTGTTTCAATTCATATCGTAGTAACATTGAATTGTTAGTTTGTTGCAGGATAAAATTGAGTGGAATAACTTACGAGGCATTCAGCATGTGTAGATCTAGTGCTCGATGCAATTGGGCTAACAAAAGTAATGGTGTGAAAGAAGAAGATGGCTTCACTCTTGTGAACCTTCATATGAACCAAGCAGGATATATGAAGCTATCATGAGTTAGAATCTGAGGAAGATTTTGTTGATGCACCCATAGTTGTCCAAGAAGTTGGTGATTTGGATAGAGAAGATGATAGTTCTTATGTTAGGGATGATTGTGAAGGGATTATAGTTGTAGAGTAGACTACATGCAATGTATTAGGTTTCTTTTAATTGTTTATGTGGTATTTGTAAATTGAGGATATTTTTAATTTAATCATGAAATTATTTTATTTATATAATTTTAAATATTTTGAAATTATATTTGAATTCTGAAATATTTTAAAAATTTTAAATTCAGAATATTATTATTAAAAAACCATTAGTAATAACAAAAATGCTTTTATAAAAGAAAAGTAAAAGCTATTATTAAAATTATTAATAACAAAACAAAACGCTATTCTAAATATTTATAATTGCAGTCTAAAAAGTGTTATGATTAAAATATTAAACATCACGTTAGTAATATCTGCTATCTTAGGTGGTAGACCTACTATCGCGGGACATATTGGAGCGTTTTCTACATCGTTATATATCACTATTATAATGTTTTTAGACTGCTATCAATACTCCGATTTATTGTAGTGATTCCATTTATCTGAGTTTGGAGAAGAGAAAGCCTCATGAACTGATTTAGGTTCTAAGTCATCATACGGAGCAACCATAAAAGCTTCCCCTTCGATCTCAAAATGACGTCGAGGAACCTTTCCACTGTTACTTCTACGCACCTCAAGCTCATGTGATTCTTCTCTAGAAGAATCATTAACCAATGTCTCTCTCCCACTAAGTTGGGATGATTCATGTGAACTTTCACCAACTTCCACAGATTGGTTATTGGGAGAAAAATTAGTTGGATTAACCATCTCTTGAAGATGAAATTCCCTATCAATCTCTCCTCTTTTTGGAAAATCATTTTCCAAGAACGTAATATCTCGTGATTCGATTTCTGTTACACTTCCATCCGATTGTTCGCCGATAAGCACATAACCCTTAGATTGTTCAGACTATCTTATAAAGATACACTTCTTCCCTCTCGGATCTAATTTTCCGTGAGGGTGTGAAGTATCACGAACAAACACAGCAGACCTCCAAGGTCTTAGATGCATTAAATCGGGTTTTCTTTCCTTTCATAATTTATAAAGGGTGGAAGTAACAGATTTGGAGGGCACAAGGTTAAGTATATAGGCAGCAGTCAATAATGATATCTCCCCAATATGAAACTGGGAGATTAGCTTGCGCCATAATGGACCTCACCATTTCAAGAAGCATTCGATTTTTTCTTTCCGCAACACCATTTTGTTGCGGTGTAAGGTGTAGTCAACTGTCTGTCGATACCCATTTTATCACATAGTTCTTTAAACTATTCAGATAGATATTCACGACCTCGATCCGTTCTTAAACACTTGATCGTCTTCTCCAACTGATTTTCGACCAAAGTGATATAACGTCTAAAGCAATCTAATGCTTCTGACTTGTGAGAAATCAGGTATACATAGGTATACATACCCGAATCGAGTGAAATCATCTATAAAAGTGATGAAATAAGAAGCTCCATGCCTCGCCCTCACATTCATCGGACCACAAATATCTGAAATTAATTGCAATGGATATTCAGCTCTGATTGCTTTTCCAAATGGTTTCCTTTTTGCTTTTCCAGCTAAACATGGTTCACATGTGTCAAGATCAACTCGAGCGAGTGTGCCTAGAAGGCCTTCTCTAGCCAATCTATTCATTCGATCGACACCAATGTGACCAAATCGAGTATGCCACATATTTGGTTCAACATTAGTAGAACTTGTGACAAATGAAAAACAACGATCAACATTACTACTAGTAACATCTGTAGTACAATCAAGTACAATGAAACCATCACAAACATAACCAGAACCAAAGAACACAGATCCTAGAGAAATGTGTAAATACATATCATGAAAATTCAAACCAAATTCTAACTTAAGTAAAGCTAGAACAGAGAGACAAGATCCCGACGAATTTTAGGAGCATACAAGACATCATGTAAGATAAGGGTCCTCCCGGCACACATGTGTAGCTGACATGTACCAATACCCAGTATCAGAACTTTGGAGTTATTCCCCACATATAACCATCTTGCACCTTTAGGTATCCGCCGGTACTCCAAAAATGCTTCTCGATTTCTAGCTACGTGGTCTGTTACTCCTGAATCTACAATCCACAAAGGATGAGTTTCTTTGCCTTAGTGCATTCACGAGCAAAGTGACCCAAAGAGCCACAATTGTAGCATTTAATTTTGGTCTTATCCTTCCTTCCTCTACGTTTACCACGATTGGCAAACTTCTTTTGTCTCTTAGGATAAGGTTGATTGGGAGCCTCATTTCCTTTGTTACCTTTCTTGCGTTTCAAGCCTAAGCTTGAACCCACAACGTTGGCCTCACTAAAGGGTTTAGCCGCCTCTAGGCGCTCATCCTCCAACTCAAGATGACGTGATATGTCCTCAAATGTTTATACATTAACATTGTGTGTCATCTGAACTTTCAGGTAATGAGCGGAGAACAGCTTGCAATTGTTGTTCATCAGACATAATCTGACCAGCAGTCTTGAGCTCTCTAATCATGTTTGACATGACTCGAAGATGTTGCCTCATGGATTGGTTTGGGTGCTTCTTGTAGTCATTAAACCTTTGATTAAGTCTCCTAAGTTTAGTAGCTGATGTGGTACCAAACTTCTCTTTTAAGGCCTCCCACATGCCTTTTGCATTTTTGTACTCCTCAAACTCACACATGAGATCATATTTCATGCAACTCAGCAACGTAATGCGAGCGATGCTATTCTTTCTTTTCCATGCAACATATTGATATGCTCAAATTTGCCCTGAGCTACTCTCTCAAATTAAGAGATCGTAGTAGTACTTAGGGATCGAATCCACAGGGAATCTGAACACACAATCGATTAGTGAATTCAAATTTTGCTAAGTAAATAAGTATGAATGTAATGTAAAAACAGCAAGCAATGTAAACAGTGAATGGTTAGCAAGTTCTAGTAATCAATTAAACAAAGAGTTAGGCTATAGGTAATTCGCAGGAATGATTCGAAATACGATCGTGTCGATCGACACAAGGGTCTGTGTCGATCGACAGAGGGATAAAAGACGTTAGGATTTTATTAAGCATGGTCTAGAACTCAAACACGAATGTAAAACCAATCAACTTTCGTTGCAGAGATTATCTATGACTAAATCCCTAAATTTCAAATTTCTTTGCAAATTCAGTGAATAAAGACAAGCATTAAGTTCAGGTTCAATTGTTCACAAAATTACTAAGCCAAATTTCTTTGCGAATAGATAATTTTTCTCATCTAAGATTATATCCGGTTGTTAATAATACTTTCGCATCTATTAAAGCAACCTAGGATATCCAATTTCAGTTGATCAATCCTAAAATCAGAGTTAAATCAATCTAGATAAAGAACATAAAGATAAATCCTAACAGGTTTTCAGTCCTATCAATTTCTCATCAAACCATTGAATCACCCTAAACCTAACAAGCAAACTACTCAGACATAGATGCAGTAAACATTATGAATGAAATAAATTGCATAAAAGAGATAGAGTAAGTGATACAGAGATTCGAAAACGATGAAATCCGGAAGTCTGAAATCTCCTAAAAACTCTGCAAATCTTTTCTCTCTCAAGTCTTAATCAAAAACTAGATCTTCCCTAAACAATGGCTAAAAACTAGAATAAATAGGTCTAATCACGTTTTGGTTCAATTTCTATGACAAAACCAAATCAAAATAGGAAAAACTGCAATTTCCTTTTTTTCCAGCGAACCGGTCGGTTAAGGGTAGGCTGACATGTCGTCATTAAAACTTGCATAACTTTCTATCCAACCGTTGGAATAACCTCAAATAACTTCTTAACAGAAGCTAACTCGATTCTCATTCTTGTGTAAAATTTCCAGGTCGATCCATTGGTTGAAAGTTCTCCAACGAGTGCCAAACTGCTGACATTTCTGCAGTCTTCTTCTCGTCAGACATGTGTGTGTCGATCGACACAAGGCAAAACATGTTAAATCCGAGTTGATCGCTTTGGCTTCTCTTTTCACAATGCTCCAAAATCTCCCAAAAGCTCTCATTATGCTCCAATCGATCATTGACCTACAACGAATCTAAAACAATAGGAAAACACCAAAAAGACTCTATGAAAAAGACTTATATCATGGTCAAAAACGGCTAAAAACCATGATATATCAACTTTCCCAGACTTAGCATTTGCTTGCCCTCAAGCAAAACATACACCAAGAATGTGAAAGAGGTTTGAAAACGCAGAAACTTACCTTCCCTTGGAGCACCGGACCGATCCCTTTCAACTAGTAAGCCACATAACGCATAACCAACTCAAAACCAGACCACCATGTACTTCTCCATAGACATTCGCAGCCTCCCAAATTCATCCACGACTTATCAACATAAACCGATAGTCCTCATTGCTGGGTCTCGTCCCAGATCTTGATGTCAAGACCCTTCTAGACTTATTCCCATGCATTACCATGTCAAGTGAACCATACAAACTTTGGTATTTTTTCTCTCCCCCAGACTTATTTGATTAAGAAACTCAAAAACAGTGCTTTCACTACTATTATTCCTTGTGAGGAGACAGGGTCGTGAGATCGCTCGTCCTCTACATCCGTTCTAAGGGACTCGGACTGCTGCTTTTGAGCTCCAGGTGATCACCTCTTGAGTACTGACTCACTGGAGTTTTAATTTCTCATCTTATACTCAAGAACTATCATATCAACACAAATCATTCATTTTTTTTTTATAATCGAAGGAGAGGAGTACCATTCTTTTCAACAGAGATTGCACTTGTCAGGTATGAATGAAGAGTCAAGCTCTACGAACACCAATCACCGAGGAGACCGCATAATTAACTCGAACCCGGGGCGGATTATGTTGGAAGTAACAGACGTCTCTAGTTAACTCGTCAGCCTTAGGATTTCTCATTAGTCTGATTCTGAAATCGATTCTGGAAAAATGGTCACACAACTGAAAAGAACAATCCACTAAACCAAAAGAATGATCATTGTTTCCAACTGACTATTTGACTCAATAAAACGTTTTGTACTGACTCTCAAAAACGAAAACAATGTTAGCAACTATCTCCCCCAGACTTAAACAACATTGTCCCCAGTGTTATCAAGCCTGAGATAGGTGAAAGAACAGAAAAGAAAAATAAAAATCAAATTGAAAAGAACGAGAACTTACCTGTTGCAGGGTGTGTCGATCGACACAAGCAGGTGTGTCGATCGACACACTGTTGTTTCCTCGTCTCGCCTTTTTTTTTAATTATTATTTTTTTTTTTTGAAATCTGAAACACTTAAAACCAAAACTAAAAGTTAGTAAACAAAAGAAAAATAAAACGAAAATAATTAGTTCTTACCAGTGGGTTTTCTCCCACTAAGCGCTTGTTTTCAGTCGTTAGCTTGACTGTGTCAGGACTCAGGCTTTTGGTGGATCTTTGAGGGGCCTTCTGTCTCCTTCATCCGTTAATATCCTTGCATTTGATCGCTCTCCAGCTCCAGACATCCGAGGAACAATACCAGGGAAAAGCTTCATGGTAGTTTGCAGCATCTCTTGAACAACTACCTCTCCTTTCTCCCTCCACTCTAAGGGGATGATGATTCTAAACTTGGAGAAAGGTTTAGAAGCCTTTTTGCGTTTCACCTTGCAGACAGTCAAGTCTCGAGCATATCTCAAAGGTGAAGTCAAAAGTGGGGCACATGGGATCCTCTTCATATCGCCAAGGTCTGAACTCGGCTCTTCTCCATTAGTAACGGTCAGACAAGAATTCTCCTTAAACCGAACTGCGGGGTAGAAGACATTCTCGTTGATCTTGGAGAAGGAGATTTTCTGATTGGGAAAATCCACAATTGCACCCACCGTGGCAAGGAATGATGACCCAAGAATCAATGGTCTCTCACTATCATTCTTCGTCTCCATAATTTGAAAATCTATCGGAACCAGACAATCTCCTACTTGAAGCATCAAGTCAGGAATGAACCCTTTCGAAACTGTCAAAGAAAAGTCGGCCAGCGCGAGAGACATCTTCGAAGGTTGCAAATCCTTAATCCCCAGCTTCCTTGCAACA